>CAMRHE010000308.1:1210539-2421079 GCA_947044405.1 Leptodactylus fallax
GGTCCCTCAGTCTGGTTCAGTAGGACACACAATCATGGAAGACGCTGATTATGGATTGTATTACTGAATTACTGAAATGAATGAACGTTTCAAAGATATTCTCATTTATTGAGATTCACCTGTAATTATTAATTCCATTATTTTCTTGCATTTTAGGCACTTTTAAAAAAATGTTAAGTGACTTGACAACCCCTTTAATTCTCCAGATGGCAATCGACATTAACACTCGGCCACTGCAGTTCCTCTAGTTAGCAGGAAGACTGACTCCGTAGAAAGAGAAAGGAACCTAAAAATCGTAAGACTATGCATTAATAAAATTTATATCTCTTGTCTTTCACATATGAAACACTTGGGTTGCTGGAAGTACACTTCAAAATACTTTAAACTCCTATCATCACTTCTTCAAGAGTCTTTAAATTGCTTTAAGGGGTTTTCCCATGAACATAACCACATTTAAAATTTGTAGACAATTGAAAATTAAACACTTTTGCATATAAGCAGTTATAATATAAGCCATTAAACATTTAGAATAGAATGATGTCTCTGTAGAATACAGGGTATAGGTATAATAGGTATAGCATAGGTATAATAATAGGTATAGCGTGTGAAGAAGTAGCAGTGGCAAGTGGGGTTCAGAACCAACACCATCTTTGGTGCAAAAAAGGGTCTTGCATCCATCGACTCAAGAAAATTGGTATAGATTGGTTAGTAAATTCCCCCCACTCACTCAATAGCCTTGCAATTGGAATTTTCCCTCAAACTGAACCTTATTTAATTTTGTAGACCATTAATAGCTAAACAATTTTGCAAATATAAATAATTAAAAACTTTGCACAGTTTTAAAGATTGGTGACTGTCTATTTTCTTGATCAGTTGCCAATGGATATGACCATGAATTCTGGAAATCACTGGTGGTCCTAGGTCTTCACCCATGATCATTTCATGCGTGTCTATGAAATCAGTTGACCATTTTGACTGGATATTTCTTAATATACTAATAATAAGGTCGTAGAGATTGAGAACTTAACTGGGTTTGTTCACGAAGACAAACCCTGTCTATATGCCTTGCTATAACATATAGATGTCATAGAGGAAAGGGAACCTCTCTATGACCCAGAATGGAGAGCAGATCCCGTTCTGGTAGACTTGAGTCATCTTGTATTACATCAGTGGAAGTGGGATGAGTTGGTCAGATGATCAGACCAGAAACTACATGTTTAAAGGGAATGTCACCACAATTTAGCCACACAAACCACCATCAGCACCTCAAATAGCATCTCGTGTGTTCCCCAACAATGTCCTTAAAATGTCCGAGCATTGAAAAAGAAACTTTTATTCCATGTTCAAATGACATGTTTCAAGGGAGTAGAGAGCTAAAGGAACAAGTCAAGCTCTCCCCACCTCAATGCAGCCCTTATACCTTGATGTTAGTGGGGCTGATGGACATTAGTCACAACATAGTGCTAGAGATGGGCAAACATTTGAAAATTTGTTTTTTATCTGGTTTGGACGGTCTGACCCAAAGATTAATTTCGAGCCAAACTTGATTGGATAGAACCCAAGAGTATAATAGGGGAGGTATAAAAAATAACAAACATTTCTACTCACCTTCCCTCACTTCTCTGCCTACTCGAGGCATCCGGCTCTCTCTCTGGATCCTCTTCTGGTCTCTTACAACTTCCTGGGTGACTTCATGCGTCTCGGGAAGCATGATGGGTGAGAAGAGCCTCCTCCTGGGACTTCACCTATTAAACTCTGGGGTATGAAGAGACCCTAGAGCGTAATAATTTCACTTCTGGTTTGTGGGTGATGAATCCACAAAATTTCAGATTTGGGTTGAATACGAAACTTTTGGAAAATTTGGGTTGAATCTGATTTGATCTGAACCGGTTTGCTCATCTTTATATAAGGGCTGTGTTGGGGTGTATAGAGACTTGTTTTTTTGGATAACACATGGACTTTGAAGTGCTGAAGGTGGTTTGCAGGATTAAATTGGGCTAAACCATATAATGATCTGAGGCCAAATCCTGCACAATGTATAAACCATTTATCTATTTCCATAAAGTTGGGTTCTCTACACAAGTTCTGCTCCGTCATTGCAGAATTATTGAAATACTTTACTATTTAGAACAAAATCTGGTATGTAAAATGTAGGTCAAACATAGCTGATATATTTTCATCTTCTAGCCATGTATTTGAATGGTCTATCAGGTGTGTGACATTTAAGAAATAAATGTATGTAGATATAGTTTTTCCATATGAATGTATCCGCAGACAGGAATTATGGGGGGCGACCACAATACCGAACAATCTAAAGTGAACAAACCGCATTAATCCACCAATATTGACATTAGCATTCCTCTTGCTTGAGATGTGTGTCAAACCGGAGTGAATAACTTTACAACATCTCTTGAGATCTAACAAAGGCATTGACCCATGACATACTTTCCCGATCACTCTTATAGCTGTTGTATATGGTAAAGGCACTCCAACCCCAAATACTCTCTATAGTCTACTATAGAAGACAGTATGGACTGTTATGACTAATGCTGAATCTATTCACTATTTACAGTGACTCTTGGTATAAGTAGTGCTGTGAATATCATCAACATCAGCAGGTTTTTTAGAAGGAACGCATCTTCAACCCTTATTTATTACTACCAGATGGTGAAATATATCACTTTTTCTAATATGTTTTTTTTCCTTATTGTGGTTTTTTCATTGTATTTTTCGTACATGATTATGTGGGCGGCCATCTTGCCTGAGATTCTCCTCTGCACTGTTTACAGCTTTTAGTAATATGCTTTACAGCACTTACATGGCCTTAGGCATCCAACTCATTGAGGTTTATGGGAAAGTCTTCATGCACTCTCTGTGCAGGGAGGGGGACTAGATAAACCACAACGTCATCTATTGTCAGTCGTGGATGTAATGACGGATAAGTGATGTTATCTTCTATTATAATCCTGTCTTTGATGCAAATCAGGTGACTGCTGCAAAAGAAAACCCCTACAGAAAGAGTGAGTATCAGTCTATAATTAGACTTAGTGGTCACAGTGAACATTGCAAGATTTACTACTTTTGTTTAAAACATAGATGTTAAGGCTACGTCCACATCGGGCTGGATGACCATCCAGTGCAGATCTGTCAGAAATCACTGGAAGGAAAAGTGCCATGAGCCTAAGTTTTTCGCCTGGCAATTTCAGTTTTAAAAATTGACACCTGACAGATAACCTCATTATATTCAATGAGCCCTCTGACTCCATTCGTGTCCACCATTGTTGGGAAACGTTATTGTCCATTTTTCTGCTCTTCTGTAGTCTAAATAAAAATTCTTTTAAAATATGTTTTTGTTTGTACATTAATGCGTGGTGACTTTTTTTCATATTTTATTTCCCCAACTTACAAAACTGCAACAGTTGTGGAAATCGCAGCTTTTTCGCTGCACATATTTTGCCGCATTGTGTGGATGGGATAGCCTAAATATTGAATGACTTGAAGCTGCTGAGACCTTTCTGACAAAAGAACCCAAAAGCCTTATAATGTGGCCTGGTGGTGGTCTACTCAACCCAGGTTGACCCAATGACCTTGGATTATACAAAATTCACCCTCCATGACAGTTGTCAGACTCCTCTACCTTGCGCTATTGCTCCTTCCATTTTTTAACTCACAATATGAAGACTGCACCTTTCCTCTCCTTTCCTCAGCCAAGAATTTTTGTGATGGCATAGCCTCCCTTATCGGTATATATCCATAATAGTATACACACCTGGACAGATAGAATTAATATTAAATAATTCCATTTTGGTTATATGATTGCTTAGGAGGACCAGTCAGTAACTCAAAAAACATTAAATACATTTTATGGAATTTTTCACTGGGCACCAATCCTAAAAATAAAGGACATATAGATACAATAGTTTTTCATGTATTCTATGGTGAAATCTGCATAGAAACTGCATGTATTGAGAGTCCCGGTGTTTTAATGGGAATTTGAAACCAGCGTTATGGCAAAAAAATTGACATGTCAGTTCTTGAGGAGGTTTACGTGTGAAAATCACAGCACGTAGTATGAGCAGGCGGATCTACGCTGGTGCAACTGAAAAATCAGCCATGTGAACATGTCCTAAGTGTTGTTCTCAGTTTGACTCTTGAGAACTCTAGAAGGCTCATGGAAATCAATAGATGTAATTAAACATCATTGACAAATAGGCACTCCTGGATATAATAGTAAAGTGTACGGGGGTTAGCAAAAGTCAAGGGATCAGCTAAAAGCCAAATACAAACCTCACAACTAAGGATCTAGGGATAGACGGAAAGACCACCCTTAACATTCAACCTCATCCACTTCCTCTACCTTTACCTGGTTAAACCAATGGACATTTGTCCATTGGTTTAACCAGTGGGGTTGAATAATTATACAAATAGTTACATAGAACGCTATGTAGCTATTTGTATAATTTGTGGGGTTAAACCTGTTACTCCAATATTAACCGGAAGATGGAGCAATACTACTCTACCCCTTTACACTAGTATAGGGGTGGGGAAAACTCTTGGTACCCAAGGCAGTAGTTTCAGAAGGTGCCTGCCATTCTACAGCAAGTCTCTGAATTAATATATGACATCTGTCCAAATGGACGGTTCATTATTTTGCCCACTGTCTGCCTTTTCCCCACCAATCATCCTTATTGACAATATATTGCCCATTTTACTTTTCCTCCATCTTCTTCACACACGTGCAGTTCTCCATGGATCCCGCATCACATTGATATTCTCTGCCCAGTATACATGTTTGGATATTTAAAAAAATATAGTATTAAAATGTATTCAGCATATATAATGATTATAAAGGGCCAAATGTAGTCCAAAAGAGTATACTTTTATCCAGCTTTTTGCCTCTTGAATCAGTCACTTCCTTCTATAGGGAAAGTCTACTTCTGTTTTCCATCACCAAAATATTAGATGGGAGAAGATGTCTAACCACTACAGCACTATCCGTTGCTCAGGCACAGTATCCAATTGGTTGTACAATGCAACTGAAAGTCATTTCAATGGTACTGTAGGTGACTACATACTCCGCCTACTCCTTGTCCCATCCCTGCAGCAGTTCTCGATAAACCAGCACTCTGTGGCTGTGTAAGGTTCATATGAAAGCTACAGTACTGACAAAGCAACACTTATTCAGGCTTTCTCTAATTGTACTGTTATGAACATTTAACATGCTAGCCAATACCTGCAGAGTTTTAGATGCAGCTCTTGGGTTTTTTGCAATCGGTCTGAGCATTGCATGGTCTGCTCTTGGGGTGAATTTGCTCGGACATCCAATCCTGAGAAGATTGTTTTGTGGTGAATAATCATTCTCATTGTAGAATGAAGGTCTTCAAATTGTTTGGAAATGACCTTAAAACTCTTCCCTGATTGATAGGCAGCAACAATTGCTTCTCTAAGATCATTGCTGATGTCTTTCCTCCTTGTCATTGTTTTAACACACACCTGAATGCTTCAGACAACAAACTACCAAAGGTTCTGCTTTTATACAGGTGGTCACATTTGCTGATGATAAATTAATCCAGGGTATGGGATTAGCAGCACCTGGCTGCTACCTACCCTCTTAATTCTATGGAATCTGCAGTACCTGACAAATCTACAGTGTTGTGTCCAGTACTGCAGTGAAAAGCATACGTGACCCCTTTAGGATTTTAAATAAATTGACCTACAGCTCCAGCACCACTGCTCTGGAGGTCCCTGCCAGTCTTTATTTACTTATCTGTAAGGATGACAATCATCGGCCTCAGCAGTGCTCCAAGATGTCGGAGACCAATCATTGGCTTCGGTGGTCATGTGGAAGCAAACCAAGGCCAATGGGGACTACCATAGTGGTGACACTGGAGCAGCAGGCAATTTACTGGGTGAGAAAAAGTTTTTTTTTTTCATCTTATATTTTCTGCTTTTAGGCTATGACCCCACGTAGCAAGCCGCAGTCAAAAAATGGTGCAGAAAAAAAATCAACGTGGAAACACATTGCATTTTTTCGTGCTTTTCACAGAAAGTCTGCAGAGTTTTCCTCAGCTTCTATTATACCTATACAGAAAATGCCATTGACATACTGCAATTTGCAAAAACATAACAGTTTTTGAAATTGCAGCATTTTTCTGCAATGTGTGGATGGGATTAGCCAGAATCCCATCCACTTAGCAGGTACTGTAAAACGTGACGTTTTTTGCTGCGGCATTTCCACTGCAGCCAAAACGCTGCGTTTTCGCAACATGGGGCCCTGGCCTTAGACTAACACCCCACTTTAGCAATCGCATTGCGTTTTTCTACGCAGAGCTTTTCACAGAAAGAATTTCTGCTTCCATTATACCTATAGGGAAACCGCCAGTGTTTCCATAGGTATAATTGACATGCTGCGATTTCCAAAAGAGCAATGGTTTTGCAAATCGCAGCGTGTCTGCTGTGCCTATTTTTCCACAATATGTAAATGGGATTCACAAGAATCCCTCCCACTTTGCAGGAACCATAAAAAACCACGGTTTATGCCACGTGGGGCCCCGGCCTTAATCTGTTTTTTTTGTTTGTTTTTTTTAAATTTTGGACAACCCCTTTAATGGAGTGTATCGCCCCTTTGTTCTACTGACCTATAGAGTTTCCTAAATTAATCCTGGCCATCCCACATCAGTGGTCTGTCCTAATGGTAAGCTACAAATTTCCAGTTCTTCTTTACATAGTATTTATTATTTATACTATAGATTGAGGCAAAATTAGTTTTTTAACAATTCATAAATTTAAAGAAAAAAATGATTGGTTCTACATTGTACACATTATCGCATCTCAATCAGTTACCTTAGACTTTTATTTTGTTACAAAATGAACATCTTAAACAAGTCTATTCAGTGTTTGCTTTTCATTCCCTTCATTGTCCCATGAGGCATTTTGCTTTTCATTAAAAACTGCCATAACCTTTTAAACCCAAAAATGATGGATTGCTGCTGCAGCCTCGCAGAGTACAGCTATGGCAGGAATCTCACCACGTTCAGGGATCTCACTTGTTTCAACTGCTTCCTGTTACACATGAACTCTAACACTAAAATTAGCTCGATTCACATGTTCCGATTCTCACTACGAATTGCTAGAATAAAAAAAAAAATACGGGAATGGAATACACAACATCTACAATATGTCATGGATTACTTATTAAGAAAAATGAACAGGCTACTCAGCATTTCTTGGACACAGCAACCAGAATGTAAGTGCTGGAAAGGAGATTTTTATAATTGGATTTCAAAGTAATTTAGCAAAGCAGATAAGGCCTAATGGGCAAATATTACAGGTTACAACTGGAACAGAAAGCCATGTTATACAAGATGGAAATCAGAACAAATAATAGCTGTATAAAATCAGCCTGTATTCACTGGAGATCAGCAGCAAGAGAGTAGGTGCCAGGAGATATAAACTGTTGCCCTGCAGTAACAATAAAATGAATGCCAGGCTCTAAAGCAGACACACACAATAATTGTTTGGTTTCGTGAACATGCGTATATAGTGACCTTGCCTCTTTGTCTGTCGAATGTAGAGCAATTGCAATACAATCTGGTTTCTGGACAAATGGAATATTTTTATTTTTGCAACCAATTTTTACACTGTAATGATGACATGTTATCTACATTTACAAGCAAAAGAGTATAAAATAAAATAGCAAAGCAATACCAAATATATATAGATATATATACATATATCTATATATATAATATATTTATAATAGAATAATATATAGATATATCTTATAATATATATGTTTAAAATAAATAAAAATGTAAAGATATCAAGTAAAATAAATAAATAAATATAGAATAAAAATATAATATATATGTCCAATTTATATATATATATATATATATATATATATAATTTATTTATTTATATCATATCCTATTATAATTTATTATAGTACAAGACTAAAAAAATATATTGTTATCTTATATGTATCACCACTATATGTAATAACAATTTTTGTTCTTCTGATATTATTTATTTTATTTACACTGATTTTTTAAAAGTTTTTTTAGTTATTTAATCCAGTCTACGCCCTTTCCAAATGCATCTGGGAAATGAAAGCTTAAATATACAATATGATTTAAAGACACTGTATTATTAGGAGAAATGCCAAATTGCATCAGCATTTCTTGTACACTTCAACAAACAGAAAAATAATCCTTGAAAAAAAACTGTTTAGTTGAAATATGTGTTTACTATTCCTTGTGTACAAGGGAGGACACTACAATTCTCAGCCACTCTTGCAAGTGCTTGGCTACCCCCTACTGGGCATAGAGGTCACAAACCCAAAGTAAAGGATTATACATTGAATAACACACAGTGTCAGGCCCCAGTTACACATCAAATAAAAAAAATAAGTACCCCTCGTTTAATGAAAGAAAAACTCACAATGGTCACAAAAATAACTTGAATCTGACAAAAGTAATAATATATAAAAATTCTATGAAAATGAACAAATGAAAGTCAGACATTGCTTTTCAACCGGGCTTCAACAGAATTTTAAAAAAAAGAAAACTCATGAAACAGGCCTGGACATAAATGATGGTGCCCCTGAAAATAATGTGACCAAAGGGACATGTTAAATCAAGGTGTGTCCACTAATTAGCATCACAGGTGTCTACAATCTTGTAATCAGTCAGTGGGCCTGTATATAGGGCTACAGATACTCACTGTGCTGTTTGGTAGTAGTATAATCCTGTGCTGTTTGGTGACATGGTGAGTACCATGCTCAACATGGACCAGAGGAAGCGAAGGAAAGAGTTGTCTCAGGAGCTTAGAAAGAAATTATAGACAATCATGTTAAAGGTAAACGTTATAAGACCAACTCCAAGCAGCTTGATGTTCCTGTGACCACAGTTGCACATATTATTCAGAAATGTAAGATCCATGGGACTGTAGCCAACCTCCCTGGACGTGGCCGCAGGAGGAAAATTGATGACAAATCAAAGAGAAAGATAATACAAATGATAATAAAAGAGCCCAGAAAAACTTCTAAAGAGATTAAAGGTGAACTTCAAGCTCAAGGAACATCAGTGTCAGATCGCACCATCCGTCGTTGTTTGAGCCAAAGTGGACTTCATTGGAGATGACCAAGGAGAACACCATTGTTGAAAACAAATCATAAAAAAGCCAGACTGGAATTTGCCAAACTACATGTTGACAAGCAACAAAGCTTCTGGGAGAATATCCTATGGACAGATGAGACAAAATTCGAAATTTTTAGCAAGGCACATCAGCTCTATGTTCACAGATGGAAAAATGAAGCATATCTTGAAAAGAACACTGTCCCTACTGTGAAACATGGAGGAGGCTCTGTTATGTTTTGGTGCTGCTTTGCTGCATCTGGCACAGGGTGTCTTGAATCTGTGCAGAGTACAATGAAATCTCAAGACTATCAAGGGATTCTAGAGAGAAATGTGCTGCCCAGTGTCAGAAAGCTTGGTCTCAGTCGCAGGTCATGGGTCTTGCAACAGGATAATGACCCAAAACACACAGCTAAAAACACCCAAGAATGGCTAAGAGGAAAACATTGGACTATTCTGAAGTGGCCTTCTAAGAGCCCTGACCTAAATCCTATTGAGCATCTTTGGAAGGAGCTGAAACATGCCGTCTGGAAAAGGCACCCTTCAAACCCGAGACAACTGGAGCAGTTTGCTCATGAGGAGTGGCCAAAATACCTGCTGAGAGGTGCAGAAGTCTCATTGACAGTTACAGGAATTGTTTGATTGCAGGGATTGTCTCAAAAGGTTGTACAACAAAATATTAAGTTAAGGGAACCATCATTTCTGTCCAGGCCTGTTTCATGAGTTTTCTTTTTTTAAAAATTCTGTTGAAGCCTGGTTGAAAAGCAATGTCTGACTTTCATTTGTTCATTTTCATAGAATTTTTATATATTATTACTTTTGTCAGATTCAAGTTATTTCTGTGACCATTGTGGGTTTTTCTTTCATTAAACGAGGGGTACCAACAATTTTGTCCAAGTGCGTGTATAGTATATATATATATATATATATATATATATATATATATATACATATACACAAACGGTGTAATACGATATAACAGCCGTAGAACCTTAAAAACTGAAAGTTTATCTGTAGACAGACATTAGATTTTTGTCAGGAATTTTACAAACTTTCACAGGGTAGACAGGCTTGCGCCTTAGGGCTGTCATGAAGAACACATAGGCAGAATGGATATTTCTTGTCTAATCCTATTTTTCCCTTTGCCATCCTCTGATCTCCCTTTGCTCACTTGAAATAAGATGTTCATTCTACTAAGCCAAACCTGCATGCTCATGAGGGAATTGGGCCTAAAAGTTGGAGGTCCATGAACACCTTCAGTAGAAAAGATTTTTCCTACATAACTACATAGTTTAGATTATATTTTATTAATCTATTAGCATTTTTATATTAAATTTATTAAGACTGGCATGTCTTACACCAGTCTTAATAAAGGTTCCAACTGGTGAGAGGCGCACTTGTATTGTGAAGAGGCCTTTATATAAGTTGGGTGCACACCCGTTTGCCTGAATGGAAATCAATGCCAGTCAGGAACTGGCATAGATTTCCTGTATAACTCACACCAGTTTTATGGCTGTGCTCATGGTACTCTGCTTTACTCAACCAGACCCCCACCAATGAAAATGTCTGACTTGTCAAAAGTTTTATGAAATAATACATAAAGTGTTCGATAACATATTCCATAAAGATTCATTCCCAATGCAGATGGAGCCCGGAGATCACAGAGTCCCTGCAGCTGCATACCTTTGTTTTTAATGCACTCAGTGAGCCACCATATGGTGCTCTGATAAGCACAGCATGTCAAATATAGAAACAGTGACTCTAAAATGGAGTACCTCCATAGTAACGGATCCAATATAGAATGATATAATTTCTGTTGGGTGAAAATCAATAATCATACATTTCTAAGGGTGTCCCATTAGTACAACAGAGAGGTTGCACCAACCCATAATATTCCTTGTGTATGGATAGTGCACAATATTGTACAAAGAAAACACTTATATTGGTCACGGTCATTCGTGAAGTTCATGGTTTAATTTTTCAATCACACACTAATTTCATAATAAGGCAGTTAAACTCTGCAGATAGATAGGTTAGTGTCACTAGAACCAGTATATCACCTCAGCCCTGAAGTAATAATAATAATAATAATAATAATAATAATAATAATAATAATAATAATAATAAATTTTAATTTATATAGCGCCAACATATTCAGCAGCACTGTATAATTTGTAGGGTTCAAGTACAGACAAAAAAAGATACATTACAAAGAAATAGTCAATTCACACACTGGGACTGAGGGCCCTGCTCGCAAGAGCTTACAATCTATGAGGTAGAGGGGGTGACACAAGAGCTTACAATCTATGAGGTAGAGGGGGTGACACAAGAGGTAGCAGGGGTGGCATCGGAGGTAGCATTGCTTATACAATGGTCAGACAATTCTGTAATAGAGGTTACTGTCATTACACATATATAAAGCTGTATGAGCCGTCACCAGTCGTGTCCTTTAACGTGCAGATGGTGCCTGGACATATAAAGCTAGTCTGATACGGCCTCATATCTTGTGAGGTAATGCGGGAGCGTGAACAGAGGGTACGTTTTAGGGAATCTAACTACAGAAGGGTTTACATTAGGAGTTGTGATAGGCCTGTCTGAAAAGATATGTCTTTAGTTTACGCTTGAAGCTGTGGTAATTGGGGGTTAATCTAATAGTCCGGGATAGAGCATTCCAGAGAAGTGGTGCAACTCGGGAGAAGTCTTGTATATGAGCGTGGGAGGTTCTGATAATAGAGGATGCTAGTCTTAGGTCATTGAGTGAACGGAGAGTACGGGTTGGGCGATAGACAGAGATGAGGGAGGAAATGTAGGGAGGTGCAGCATTATGGAGAGCCTTGTGGATGCGGCTCATAAGTTTATATTGTATTCTGTATTGAATAGGCAGCCAATGTAGTGACAGGCACAGACCGGAGGCATTGCTATAGCGTCTAGACTGATAGATGAGCCTGGCCGACGCATTCAGAATAGATTGTAGAGGGGAGAGTTTAGTAAGGGGAAGACGGATTAGTAAGGAGTTACAGTAGTCAAGGCGAGAGTGAATCAGGACAACAATAAGTGTCTTTAGTGTATTTGTGGTAAGGAAAGGGCGGATTCTGGAGATGTTTTTGATGTGGAGATGACAAGAGCGTGCGAGTGATTTCTTGAGACAGCAGAGAGACAGTCACTGGTGTTCTGTATTAGTGCAGGGCTGATGTCACGGGATGACGTATATAATTGGGTTTCATCAGCATAAAGATGGTACCGGAAGCGAAATCTAGTGATGGTTTGTCCAATGGGGGCTGTGTAGAGGGAGAAGAGAAGGGGACCTAGGACTGATCCCTGAGGAGCCCCAGCAGCAAGGGGAAGAAACAGAGCCCACAAATGATATATATTTTTTTATTCATTATGCTTACTTATATAGCGCCATCATATTCTGCAGCACTTTACAGATATTGTCAGTCACTGTCCCATATAGGGCTCACAATCTACATTCCCTATCAGTATGTGTTTGGAGTGTGGGAGGAAACCCACGCAAACATGGGGAGAACATACAAACCCCTTGCAGATGTTGTCCTTGGCAGGATACGAACCCAGGACTCCTGCGCTGCAAGGCTGCAGTGCTAACCACTGAGCCACGTACACAGAAAGTGCAGTCAGAGAGATAAGAGGAGAACCAGGAGAGAGCGGTGTCCGTGAGGCCGACAGAATGGAGCATAGTGAGGAGGAGTCAAATGCTGCTTAGAGATCTAGAAGAATAAGAAGAGAGAAGTCACCTTTGGATTTAGCTGTCAGGAGATCATTGGAGACTTGTTAGGGCCGTTTCAGTAGAGTGCAGAGTGCAGAAGCCAGATTTTAAGGGGTCAAGAAGAGAGTTGGCAGAAAGATAGCGGATTAAACGAGAATAGGCTAAGCGTTCCAAGATGAAAGGGAGGTTAGGACAGGTCGATAGTTAGCAGCACAGGACGGGTCAAGGGAGGATTTCTTCAGTAGTGGGGTTATGACAGCATGTTTGAAAGAGCATGGGAAAATTCCAGAAGAAAGAGAGAGGTTAAATATTTTAGTAAGGTAAGTCGTGACGGCAGGTGACAGAGACTGGAGAAGGTGAGGGGAAAGGGTCATTACTGCAGGTCGTAGGGAGAGAAGAAGAAAGTAGCTGAGATACTTCCTCCTCTGTAACAGGTTCAAAAGATGAGAATGAACAGTCTGAAGTGCAGCTGGTGAGGGGGTCAGTGCCACCTGGGGATTGGGCAGTTATTTCCTGACGGATCTTATCAATTTTATCATGGAAATAAATGGCCAGGTCATCTGCGCTAAGGTCTGTGAATGGCATCTGCACCTTGGGGGTGAGTAAAGAGTGAAAAGTTTCAAATACCCTTTTAGGGTTACAGGAGAGAGAAGAGATGAGAGCAGTGAAATAGACTTGTTTGGCTAGGTGAAGGGCAGAATTATAGGTTTTAAGCATAAATTTAAAGTGGAGGAAGTCTTCAGGTGAACGTGATTTTCTCCTCAGACGTTCAGCACACCTAGAACACCGCTGAAGAAAACATGTCTGTGGCATGTGCCTCCTGCGTCTAACTTTGCAGATAGATAGGTTAGTGTCACCAGACCCAGCGTATCACTCAGCGCTGCAGATAGATAGGTTAGAGTCACCAGAACTAGCATATCACTCCAGCCCTGCAGATAGATAGGTTAGTGTTATCAGAACCCTGTTTTTGTCAGTATGCAAATGAGCTCTTTAGAGCAATAAGGGGATTGCCACTTACCTTTCTAGAGCAATGAAAATGCCCTTGGTGCTACAAAGAGCTAATTTGCATATTGACAAAAATGTTGATATCTCAGCAATGGCACCGATTCACAATACAAAAACACCATTTGATTCAGGAAACCCTAGCCTCTCTATTTGCGGGGCTGGGTTGATATGCTGGGTTCTAGTGACAGACTCCTTATAGCCTTAGCATGGTTTGGGGGTATATTTAGGGCTTCACATTCTGGAAAGTTTCCTGTTTAACACCAAGTACTGTGCAGTCACCTGATGTAGGGAAAACTAAATGGGCCGCTCAATGTAATTTTGCTAGTACCTAAGAGTCAATGACAAGGAAATCCACAGCCCATTGCTGAGTTAAAGCACTCTAATAACACTTAACACCAGGACTAGAGATGAGCGAATCGATTCTGCAGAAGTGGAATTCAATCCGAATTTCAGGAAATCTTCGATTCACCACGATTCCGGATTTCCTGATGCTTTGCCGTAAAGAATATTTATTAAGGACCTTTGTGATATCAGACGGTCACATGATATTCTCTAGCGATGTGATTGGGTAGGCGTGTCTTTGCTTGTTAGCAGATCCTGCCACATGAATAAAAGTTGCCCATGATGGAGAGAGAGAGAGAAAGACATGACCGCGGCATCCAATTTTGCCACCCACCCCAGCTTTCTGCAAGCCAGAATAGGGCAGCACGGTGGCTCAGTAGTTAGTGCTGCAGCCTTGCAGCGCTGGAGTCCTGGGTTCGAATCCTGCCAGGGACAGCATCTGCAAGGAGTTTGTATGTTCCCCCTGTGTTTGCGTGGGTTTCCTCTGGGTACTCCGCTTTCCTCCCACACTACAAAGACATATTGATAGGGAATGTAGATTGTGAGCCCGATATGGGACAGTGACTGTAAAGCACTGCGGCATATGATGGCACTATACCAGCAAGTATAGTAAATAAATAGCCGTTTATTCGCCGCGAAGTAATTTGAATCGAATCAAATCTGCCGAATCGAACTTTTGAGAAATTCGCTCATCTCTAACCAGGATGTGCAAAGAAAAAAAAAAAGTGGTAAATGTTCCTCAAATACACTTTAATCTAAATCAAGTGTACTATATCTATAATGGTTCACAGAGACTCAATGATCTCAGTCTCAGTCAAGTATCTGGACCTTAGAAGTTCTTAAAATTATGCAACTACAACCTCAGATGAGCAACAACACATAACAAATCACACTATTTTATTATTTTAAAAAAACTAGGCCAAAATGCAGAAGCAGTTTGTAAAAAATATATACATCCTTACTGCTTCCTTAGGAATTAGGAGGGTACATAGTAGCCAGATTCTGATGTGACAACCTCTATAATAGGAAAAGTTTTGGCAATTTGCTGGTTTAGCGCATATAGACAGAATGCCAAGGAGGAAAACCATTAGCAATGATCTTAGAGAAGCAATTTTTGCTGCCCATCAATCCAATAAGGGTTATGAGGCTACTTCCAAGCAATTTGAAGTCCAGTGAAGTCCCGTGAGAAAGATTATTTGCAAGTGGGAAGCTGACTATTGACCCAAGAATGTATGTTTTACACCTTCCCTGGGCCTCCACCTATTATACTCTGGAGTCTGAAGATGCCCCAGAATATAATAATGTCATTTTTCACATTGACATAACTTTCACTGTGTTTGCCTTAGAGACCTAGAAATTGGATAGATAGGTTCCTAGGAGCCCTGAGAGTGATCTACTCTATGTTTTATAGATAGATTCCTAGGAGCCCTGACAGTGTTCTACATTATGTTTTATAGATAAGTTCCTAGGAGCCCTGACAGTATCATACACTATGTTTTATAGATAGGCTCCTAGGAGCCCTGACAGTGTTATACACTATGTTTTATAGATAGGTTCCTAGGAGCCCTGACAGCGTTCTACATTATGTTTTATAGATAGGCTCCTAGGAGCCCTGACAGTGTTATACACTATGTTTTATAGATAGGTTCCTAGGAGCCCTGACAGCGTTCTACATTATGTTTTATAGATAGGTTCCTAGGAGCCCTGACAGTGTTATACACTATGTTTTATAGATAGGTTCCTAGGAGTCCTGACAGTGTTCTACACTATGTTTTATAGATAGGTTCCTAGGAGCCCTAAGAGTGTTATACACTATGTTTTATAGATAGGTCCCTAGGAGAGTCCTGACAGTGTTCTACACTATGTTTTATAGATATGATCCTAGGAGCCCTAAGAGTGTTCTACACTATGTTTTATAGATAGGTTCTTAGGAGTCCTGACAGTATTCTACACTGTTTTATAAATAGGAACCTAGGAGCCCTGACAGTGTTCTACACTATGTTTTATAGATAGGTTCCTAGGAGCCCTGACAGTTTTCTACACTAAGTTTTATACATAGGTTCCTAGGAGCCCTGACAGTGCTCTACACTATGTTTTATAGATAGGTTCCTGGGATCCCTGACAGTGTTCTACACTATGTTTTCTAGATAGGTTCCTGGGATCCCGACAGTGTTCTACACTATGTTTTATAGATAGGTTCCTGGGATCCCTGACAGTGTTCTACACTATGTTTTATAGATAGGTTCCTAGGAGCGCTAAGAGTGTTCTACACTATGTTTTATAGATAGGTTCCTAGGAGCCCTGACAGTGTTCTACATTATATTTTATAGATAGGTTCCTAGGAGTCCTGACAGCGTTCTACACTATGTTTTATAGATTGGTTCCTAGGAGCCCTGACAGCGTTCTACACTATGTTTTATAGATAGGTTCCTAGGAGCCCTGACAGTATTCTACACTATGTTTTATAGATAGGTTCCTAGGAGCCCTGTCAGCATTCTATACTATGTTTTATAGATAGGTTCCTAGGAGCCCTGACAGTATTCTACACTATGTTTTATAGATAGGTTCCTAGGAGCCCTGGCAGTATTCTACACTATGTTTTATAGATAGGTTCCTAGGAGCCCTGACAGTGTTCTACACTATGTTTTATAGATAGGTTCCTAGGAGCCCTGACAGTGTCCTACACTATGTTTTATAGATAGGTTCCTGGGATCCCTGACAGTGTTCTACACTATGTTTTATAGATAGGCACAGCATATCAACACAAACACAGTGGTGGAGGGGTGATGATTTGGTCTTGTTTTGCAGCCTACAGGACCTGTCATCATGAAGGCAACAATGAACTCTTATGTGCACGAAAGAATTCTAAAGTTAAATGTGAAGCCATTTATCCAACAGCTAAAGCTGGCCGAAACAGCCATGAGATAGGACAATCCCAAGCACATAGGCAAATGTATAACAGGATGGCTGAAACAAAAATCTATTGTGTGTTGTTGCTTATCTGAGGTTACATGAACTTAATTTTAAGACCTTCTAAAGATCAGATTTTTTTTTTTCATTATGTCCTGATACATAAAATTTTGAAATTCAAGAAAAAAAGAGGATGTGCTTTCTCATGACTATGTATATGTGTGACTATATGCAGTAGATATATATACATACACACTGAAAACCTATACATATTACACTGAACATTGCACTATACATTGAATTTCTATGATGTGTCTCGTAAATGTGATTAACAATATTCCATTATTTTAAGCTCTCCCTTCCATAAAACCTACTTTATGATACATGGATCGCAGATTTCCTATGTAAGCCACAATTTGCACATTCTGTTGAGAAAGCAGAACTGTAAAATGTCCTTCGATTTGTGTTTAAACAGTACTCTATCTATTAACCTGGTCACAGGATGTAATAGCTGTACAAAGAACCTGCAACACACACATCTTTATTTTACTTTGCTGTTTTTTTCATTTATTTATTTTTTATTTTTCTAACCAGATATTTGGTGTTATAAGAGGGAATAGATCAACGTTTATTCATAAAAATCATGTTAGAAAACAAAAACCGGATCACAAGGTAAATAAGCTAAAATAATAGTACACTTTATCCTATACACTATATACATCCTTCTCTTTTACTAAAACCTCTATAAGGCTGAGGCTCCACATTGCAGAAACGCAGATTTTTTGTTGCAGATTTTGCAGCGTTTTTTTGAGCCAAAGCCAGGAGTGGATTGAGCAGAAGGTAGAAGTATAAGAACTTCCTATATATTTCTCATTTCCTTTGTAGCCACCCCTGGGTTTGGCTCAAAAAACTGCAGCAAAATCTGCAACAAAAGAAGCTGCGTTTCTGCAATGTGGAGTCCTAGAAAACCATATTAAGTCTAAAGCCCCACGTAGCGTCCCGTAGCAAAAAAAGCGCTGCGGGAGAAACCGTGGTGGGAATGCATTGCGGTTCTTCCCGCAGCACTT
This sequence comes from Leptodactylus fallax, assembly GCA_947044405.1. NCBI lineage: Eukaryota > Metazoa > Chordata > Amphibia > Anura > Leptodactylidae > Leptodactylus > Leptodactylus fallax. Next base: position 1,228,725 of record CAMRHE010000308.1, read on the forward strand.
TAGACAGAAAGTTTGCAGAGTTTTCCGCAGTGCGTTCATTTCCACAAAGTGGGCATGGGATTCACTAGAATCCCATCCACTTTGCTGTGACTGTAAAATGCCGTGATTTTTTTCACGACACTTCCACCACGGGTGAATCGCAGCGTTTACGCCACGTGGGGATTTAGCCTAAGGAGGTGCTTTCCCGATGTGCACCCAGGTGCACTAGATATCGGTGCCGTTAGTTTGGTATCTCTCCACTGTGGGAAGGGCAGGCCTTACCACCTAGAGTCATCGCTGGGCGGTAAGGAACAACCCCCCACCGACAGTACTCTTTCATAGCATTGTACTGTGAGACAGGGCATTCCTTACCGCCCAGCAATGACGCTGAGCATTAAGGCCCGCCTTTCTGATGGCGAAGGAATATTGGTGCTGAAACTAACAGCACTAATATCTCCAGTACCCAGGCTGATCAGCTGTCTAGGAGTATATAATACTGCCGATTCCAGAGGAAGTGAAAGAAATATATCTACTTATGCAAATAGGCTTTTCACTACTAATATGGAAATAATTCTAACATGGTGCCGTGTCTCCATTCAAGGGGTTCTACACTTTTTCTTTTTCAAATGATACAAAATATGTTAAAATATGTAAACTTGGGATTGGAGAAGACAGGCGATACAGTGCCTTGCGAAAGTATTCGGCCCCCTTGAACTTTTCAACCTTTTGCCACATTTCAGGCTTCAAACATAAGGATATAAAATTTTAATTTTTTGGTGAAGAATCAACAACAAGTGGGACACAAGTTGGACAGCAGACCACTGCAAATCTACCAAGACCCGGCAGTCCCTCTAAACTTTCATCTCAAGCAAGGAGAAGACTGATCAGAGATGCAGATCCAAACATGGTGGTGGCAGCATCATGGTTTGGGCCTGCTTTTCTTCAGCAGGGACAGGGAAGATGGTTAAAATTGATGGGAAGATGGATGGAGCCAAATACAGGACCATTCTGGAAGAAAACCTGCTGGAGTCTGCAAAAGACCTGAGACTGGGACGGAGATTTATCTTCCAACAAGACAATGATCCCAAACATAAAGCAAAATCTACAATGGAATGGTTCACAAATAAACATATCCAGGTGTTAGAATGGCCAAGTCAAAGTCCAGACCAGAATCCAATCAAGAATCTGTGGAAAGAGCTGAAAACTGCTGTTCACAAACGCTCTCCATCCAACCTCACTGAGCTCCAGCTGTTTTCCAAGGAAGAATGGGCAAGAATTTCAGTCTCTCGATGTGCAAAACTGATAGAGACATACCCCAAGCGACTTGCAGCTGTAATCGCAAAAGGTGGCGCTACAAAGTATTAACTTAAGGGGGCCGAATAATTTGGCACGCCCCACTTTTCAGTTTTTTATTTTTTACAAAAGTTTAAAATATCCTATAAATTTCGTTCCACTTCACTTGTTGTTGATTCTTCACCAAAAAATTTTAATTTTATATCCTTATGTTTGAAGCCTGAAATGTGGCAAAAGGTTGAAAAGTTCAAGGGGGCCGAATACTTTCTCAAGGCACTGTATATATATACTATATATATATGTAGTATATAATAATGTTCTTTGATTTCTCCAGTGCTTTTAACACCATACAGCCCAGGTTACTGAGAGACAAGCTGGGCCTTGCTGGAGTGGACCACCACCTCTCCAACTGGATCCTAGACTACCTCACAAATCGACCTCAATACGTGAGAGCCCAAGACTGTGTGTCAGGTACCATGATCTGTAATACGGGGGCACCTCAAGGTACGGTTCTCGCCCCTTTCCTCTTCACACTGTACACTGCAGATTTTAGGTGCAACTCATCCAGCTGCTACCTACAGAAGTATTCTGACGACTCTGCAATAGTAGGCCTCATCACAGACGATGATGACAAGGAGTACAGAGAACTGAACCGGTTTTTTGTGGACTGGTGCCACCAGAACCACCTGAAGATTAACGCGGGGAAGACCAAGGAGATGGTGGTGGACTTCCATAAAGGCAGATGCCCTCCAAAACCAGTGAACATCCTGGGGACGGGCATCGAGATTGTGAACACCTATAAGTACCTGGGTCTGCTCCTTAATAATAAGCTGGACTGGGCAGATCATATGGAGGCCCTGTACAGGAAGGGCCACAGCAGGCTCTACCTGCTTAGGAAGCTGAGAGCCTTTGGAATCCGGGGGGCACTTCTTAGGACTTTCTTCAACTCGGTAGTGGCATCAGCCATCTTCTTTGGAGTGGCCTGCTGGGGGAGCAGTATATCAACCAGGGACAGAAATAAACTTGACAAGCTGATTAGAAGGGCCAGCTCTGTCCTGGGGAGCCCACTGGACACAGTGCAGGTGGTGGGTGACAGAAGGATACTGTCCGTGGTGAGCTCCATGCGGGAGAATAACTCCCATCCCATGCATGAGACTGTGATTGTGCTGGGCAGTACTGTCAGTGACCGACTGCTCCACCCTAGGTGTGAGAAGGAGCGCTATCGGAAGTCTTTCCTCCCCACCGCGGTTAGGCTGTACAACCAACACCGACCTAAGCGGAGATCATTACATACAGAGAACTGAAATATCTCTCTGCCTGTTAAATCCCCCCCCCCCTCTGCTACGTCCTATCTGTCTGTCTGCTATTAACGTAATGCCTCTCACCTTGGAACATTCCTGTACATATTGTATTTGTATTTGTATCTGCTTATCTTATCTTTGCTGCTGTAACACACTGAATTTCCCCACTGTGGGACTATTAAAGGACTATTATTATTATTATTATTATTATTATTATATATACTGTATATATATAAGGATAAACTTATATATATTTTAAGCCAGGGAAGGTAAAAAAAATAAAAAATAAAACAAAACATACTCACCTGTCCCTGGTGCTCCTGTGTCTTCGTTTTGCAAACAAAATGTCACAGCAGTCCTGCACTGTATGTTTTGCATGTGCTCCATTTTTTCATTTTTGATGGCTGAGTGTCATCTGTTTTTCATCAGTTTTTAACTGAACTTCATTGGTCTTTCTTTTTTGACCCAACCCACTGATCTGTTTTTATCAGTTAAAAAGGGATCCATTGTTTTCTATTGGGTTTGTGTGTCCGTGAAAACAGAAAAAGATTTTTCATGTCAGTTTTTTTTTGACGGCCATTAAAAATGAACCATCAAAAAATTGGACACGTGAATAGACACATTGGCCCTGATTTACTATTGTGGATATGACTAGACACTGAGGTAAACACGAGGCATCTCTGGTGCAGTGTGGCACATCTAGGATGGGCTAGAATTTTTGACATGCTCAACAAGCGGGCATGGAATCTCATAAAGAGGGTGTGGCTCAAATTTGCCACGATGCGTCACATTGCGCCAAAAATACACCAGAATATTTTTGTGAAATTTTGGCATAAAGTAAGCCAACTAAAGGGTGGTGTAAGTGCAGCCTAGTCAGTCTAAAGATACGCCAGATTTATCATCCAGCATCAGTCACTGTGATAGATCTGGTATATTTTCAGACTGCCGGTCTAGGTTGTCTAACTAATAGTAAATTAGGGCCATTAGATTCAAAAGGGATGTTTGATGGACATTGTGTGAATAAGATTTGATGGTTGTGTGAATAAGCCCATAGAGTACAAGGGGAAGCAACTTTTTACTCCCCTGTATAATTGGCTGAGACTGATCATGTGGGTTGCTAGATAGACTAGGACTCGGATCCTTCAGTTTCGAATGGCCATAAGGCAACTGTATTTCAGGGCATGTATTTTTTTGGCAACATGAACCAAACTTAGATCTCTATAGAACACTTTCTAATATTATATTTTTCCCCTTTACTTTTGTTGCACTTCTCATGAAAATACCCATAGCGTCCAATTTGGAGGGTTTTAACATTCCTTAAGAGACCAGGGTCAGCATATGGTTCAGAGTGTTCTACTTCCACCATATCTTACACCAAACTCCAATTACACAAAGTAAAAGGATGGAAAGCCTGTTTTACCTTGCATGTGTCAAAATAATTCAACGTCAAATTCATGAACCAGTAGATAGGGAATATCTTCTGTCACCAGGGAAAGGAGAATCATGACAATAGCAAGTTGTTTTTTATGTGCCAGGGCAAAAGATTAAAGAGCAGGGAATTATGTAAGTAAAAGCATAATCTATGTTTTCTTCATGCATGGATTTCCCAGTGTGTAAGCGTCTTCAGACCGTACCTGTTCAGCGTCAAAGTGTGAAATCCGGAGGCAGCAGGTACTTCTGTCTGCCAGTGGTAAAGTCACTTGATATAACAAGGAAAATCAGAGCAGAACAAAGTAATAGAAGGTGGAAGAAATGTGCCGTAAAGTGTTTACAACTGGAATATCGCCTCTTTATAGATACAATATTTAAAGGGGTTATGCCAGGAAGAATATTTACCCTATGGATAAACGGATAGAGGATAAATAGCTTATTGGTGGGAGTTTGACCACTGAACCCCCATTGATTCTGAGAATGGAGGTGTTTTACCCCCATTGTGAATTCAGCCAGACTGGATATAGGCTTGCCCTGGCTGGACAGGATGTATCCTCACTCCCATTCACTTCAATGGAAGCAGTGGAGATAACCAAAGTACAGAACTCATGGAAGTGAATGGGAGTGGAGATGTGTCGAATCCAGCTGGGGCAAGCCTACACCGCATCTGCTTGCTTAGTGGGGGTAACCGCCCCCACCCCATTTTCAGGATTGGTGAGTGTCTTAGCGGTCTAAACACTTTACAGCACTTTCTCCTACCTCCTATTACTTACTCTCTGATTTTCCTTGTTATATAAATGTTTTTCACAGCATAAACCCTTTAAAGTGAATCTTTACTTATTAGTACTACTAGCTCTTTTTGTGGGCCAACAGTCTATACACATTTTGTTCTTAACATATCTTTATAGCAGTCAGAGCTCCAATTCCACTGCATAAACATAGCATTAAAGAATATGGCACAAATGTCTAATAGATGCAAGCCCCACCTCTATATCCAGAATGGAGACATTCCCTTCCTATCACATCCAGGTGGTGAGTTGAGTGGAGAGGTGATGGGTCTCTCCATTCATGTCTATGTTTCCTTGTTTTCCATAGAAGTGAATGGAGAGAGAAATTCAACTCTCCATTCACAGTAGTTGCTGCACCAAAAGACGCTTGTCTGTCAGAGATGGGGAAACATCGTGAGATTCATTTTTGAGAATTCGCAAGAGTTGTCTGATAGATCCATTTCGGATAAATTTGTTCTGTATGAAACAGATGTGCTATTATTATACTCTTCAGACCCCAGAGTGTAATAAGAGGCCCAGAGGAGGCTAGAAGAGGCTCGGAAAGGACACTGGAAACCAACAGGGAACCCAGGAGGAGTGATGGAAGAGGAGCATGACTGTTTTTCTACACCTCTCCATGGCCGCCACTTATGATAGTCTGGGGTCTGAGGAGACCAAAGAGTATAATAATGATTGTTGGTTGGTGAGACTCATGAATCTTGGGTTTGCCAATTTTTGGAGACTTCACAACCAGTCGGTTCGCTTATTTCTAGTGTTTCACGTTCAGAAAAAAATGTTGGGACTCACATTTATAAGACATTTACATCTAAGATGACAAAACCACAGATAAGCTAGGTAAGTAGTAGCTACCAATCCAGTTGAAGATATTATAAAACTCTATATAATGAAGAAGTCCTACCATCATAAAAAGTTACAGCACATGGCAATGTTATACCATCACAGGATTCGTGGAGGTCCGACCACCACTGATCCTAAGCATTAAAGTACCGAAGCCCGGATTTAGTGTCTATCAGTTTTATCTACCACCACTCCTGGTCTCTCACTGCTCCATTAAAGTGATGGGAAAACCATGTTATAGTTAATTCTATTATGTATTAATATATCATTAATTAAGCGTCTATAGTCAGTAATGAATCATATTAGTGTTCACTCCCCTGTACTCTGTACTGTAGTCAACCAAATATTTAGACTGTTTACCAGAAACAGATGCCATAGGCAATGAGACACACCAACGATGGCTCCGCAAGAAACAAGGGGGGAAATTTATCAAAGCTTCTCTGATGTAGAAAATTCAAAATATTTGGTGCCCTGCTGATAATGCAAAAAAAAAAATTGTGTTTTTAGCTTTCCTTTCCGAAAAGTGGCCATCTGGGGAAAAGCTTAGCAAAACGGACCTCTTACAACCCGATAAAATTACTATAATTTACACTGAGTTGGTGTAGATTTGAGTTTTTGGTGCAGGGGGGGGCCTTTTACTAAATTAGATACATCTATGCCATAGTTGTCAATACTTCCAGGAAATAGGTGGGAAGGGGCCAACCACAAAGGGACAGGGTTTGGGTAAAATTTATCATCAAAGTAGGTGGTTTTGGGTGTTCCAGGCTGTGAAAGGGGAGTATCTAATTGGGTTATTGTTGGGGATGGGTAGGGGCTAAAGTTTACCGGAATTTTATTGGCAACTATGATCTATACTTCGATGAAGAGGAGATCACAACTGGCTTAGGAAATACCGAGCTTTATAAATTTTCCCCCGTAGTATTAAATGATAATTTTTTATTATTATTACAGTTTTCAAGGCGGGTGGAGGGATCAATATGGAACTTTAATTAGTAATACACACGCTGCAAAGTTTAAATGGGTTTTCCAGGCAAAAATGGACATCCCTTTTAAAGTTTAAATAAGCTGGGGGCAGTGAAAAAAATAAAAAAAATGTATACTCACCTTTCCCCATGCCTCCTAGTTCACGGGACCGCTGAGGCCAATCAGCAAAGGGCCTGAATGTCACTACCTGTGACATCATTGGTCCTCTTCCTGAGGCATGCTGAGGTCGCTGATTGGCCTCAGCGGTCACATGACTTCTGAGGCTAATCAGCGGCTTCAGCACAACGCCGGAAGAGACCCCCCCTGGAGCAGATGAACTGGGAGGACACTGGAGCAACGGGGACAGGTGAGTATGCATTTTTGAACGTTAAAAAGGTTGTCCATTTTTGCCTGGACAATCCCTTTAACATTACACTGAAAACTTGCTGAGGACTACTCGAGCTATTGAAATTTATTGGAAAAGTTGAATTAATAAAATATTTTTATAATTTTGTACTGTATATTCTATTTGATCATATTGGTGGCAAAATTACACCATGGCACCATATACACACATTTTATAGAAAGTAGCTGAAATTCAATGCAGTAGATTATTTTCCGAGCCACAGTTACTTCATTGGAGATATCATATACCAAATTGATTTTCTTATTTTCATCTGACAGGTATTCTACAAAGAATGAGTTTTAATTTTGCAATTTTATTAAACAACCTGCTTAACTGGCAGAAAAACAGAAGTGCTTGCAGGGCAATAGTAAAGTATCTGTCTGATTGAATGACATGTGTCAGACTATGATGAATGACCTACAATCCCCCGTTCTGTCACTCAGGTAAAGGCCATTAATCTTCTTCGAGGGTCTGTCAGGTCAGGCATCCATGACAGCACAATGTCTCCCGGTGCCATAAGCATGAACACAACAATAGGAAATACTCATTGTCAGAATAACACTGAATTATCATAATATATTATGACTTCCCTCCCCCCCCAGCTTTACGGCATGCAAAAAGGGGAGAAATATGATTAGACAGATGGAGTATAGACCCAGAGTGTGCCAGCGACACAACCCCCTGCAGTGCCTGATGAGGAGTGGAGGATCTCACCAAACCAATCCCAGGCCTGGCAGTTCAATTACATTGTAATAAAGGGACATTCATCATTCAATTAGGCACCTGTCAGCATTTTACAAAAGGGAAAACTTCTAACCTGGGACTCTTGGGGAAAAACACTACAATGTAGAAGAAGAGAAATAAATGAAAAAGGGACAAAGTCAATTACTGGGAAGGCACCACATTCACATGAACGCAAATGGGCCAAGATAAATGCCGGCTCTCCATTCTATTGTAGCAGTAATGGGATACCAATAGGGTCATTGTTACAGAAATGCTACGACTCTCCTCCGAACTGAACTTAATGTAGAGAAATTAGAATATTACATCTTTCTGATGCCATTGCTGCCAGCGCACAAGTAATATAAGCCCTAGTGGCTTCACTGTGGAGATTTAGTTTTTGTTTCTTTATGGTTTTATGTTTCATTTGCATTATTCAGTGGTTATTTACTAAATTCATACTTTCATTTTTTTTTTTTTGTTTTCTTTTTCTCCCTCTTTCCTGTTGGTTCACCATGATATAGAATGGAATTGGGACTATAGTAATAAAGCTATTAAAATTGATATAAAAGGAATTGCTAGTTATTAAGGCTGAGGCCCCACGTTGTGGAAATGTAGCTTTTTTTGTTGCAGATTTTGCTGCGTTTTTTTGAGCCAAAGCCAAGAGTGGAATAAGCAGAAGGTAGAAGAATAAGAATGTCCTATATATTTCCCATTTCTTTTGTAGCCATTCGTGGCTTTGGCACAAGAAAAAAACACAGCAAAATCTGCAACAAAAAAAGCTGCGTTTCCTCAACATGGGGCCTCAGCCCCACAAAGCAACTTCCATCTACAAATTGCGGAAAAATATGCACAGCGGACATGCTGCGATTTCCAAATCTATTGTGGTTTTATTATATACCTAAGGAAATTCCCTATTGGTATAATGGAAGCAGAAAGTCCGCAGAGGAAACCTACTTTTCTGCAAAGATGCTGGGGACACATGGGAAAGATGACCAGATGCCACAGCAAAGCCCAAGAAATATCAGGAATGGCGAATATGAGTGTTTATTTACTTTTAGCACCTTCTTTGGGCCACTGATTATTATACTTGGGGGTCAGAAGAAACCCCTGAGTATAATAAAAGCAATTCTGGTTCGGCAAATGAAACTTCTGGCGAACCTTTCAGAATTTGCTAAATAAATCTCGCGAGGTTTGTCGATCACTAGTGCCTGTCTCCCATACACAAGATCCTGGGTGTGAGACTCAAGACAGACTTAAAAAAAAAAAATTAAAAGAAATAGATCTTTAAATAAATGTGGGATTCTCAGCAAGGTCAGTGTGGGTTTCCCCCAGGGCATCCCCCTGCACTGTGGGCAGCTGGAATTCCCTCCAACAAGGCATTGCCCTGCATAGTCAAGGTGCTGCTGGTCTCTGCTCTGTAGTAGCAATGCAATTCAATGCTGAATGACAATAATCTCTTAAAGGCACAGTGTTCAATTGCATGAAATAGTTCAAACTATTGCAAAACAGTACAAGATATACATAACATGTAAGTAAACATGCAACTATAACACTTTATCCCAAGGTAGTTTTCCTGTGGGACACAACAGAATGGCTCTCATAGAAATGTATGGACACTACTTTACCATTATGTGCATTTGACTGGGAACAGAGTCAAACAGAGAAAGTTAACATGTAATTCTTGAAATGACTATATTGGAAGCAGGAAGAATGGGCAACTTTAACAAGGGACAAATTCTGAAGTCCGAATGACCAATCCAGAGCATCTACAAATGGTAGGTGTAGTGGGGAGTTTTTCGTATTCAGTGGCTATTCCAGCTCAAAGTGGTCTGAAGAAGGACAACTAGGGAACCAGTAACAGAGATATTCCTGAATGTGAAGAATGACAGCTGGCCTGTTTGGTTCAGTCCATTAGAGGAGCTTTCCATACACACATGGCTGAATATCTGCAAACTGGTCCGAATGTCCATGCTGGTCCATTTATAAATACAAGACCTTTATGTACTAGGAGGCTACTATATGTCTGATTCAAATATACAGCATGGTATTCCTTGGAAATTCTACATGGGCGACACCCTATTTCACTGGGGTACTTGATTGGTCTTTATGGCAGATAGCAGCGGGGAAGAGGACGGGGGTGGGATTGAATTTGATTTTATGCTACTTTGTTTTACTCTAGTCTGTACATTGACTATCGCTCTCTTTTCATGATTTGACTCTTCATTTGAGCATCACGTGTGTTTTTACTCTGTTATATATCTTTAAAATGTCAATGAGCACCTACATGAGCATCAGAACCGGATTGTGTAGCCTGGTCTGATGAATCATGTGTAGCAGAGGCGTAGCTAGAGGGGGGGGCAGAGGAGGCGGCTGACCCGGGCCCACTGACTTTTGGGGCCCACCCGGGGCCGCTATTAATACATCCTTTATTTCTAACTAGATCGGTGTCTACAGACACCGATCTAGTTAAAACGTAGCCTGCAACTTAACAGTATTGTAAATCGCAAGCTACATGAGGCTTGCGGTTTACAAGTCCCCGAGAGCACAGAAGGATGTCTTCTCACACAGGCGGCGTGATGATGTCACAACATCGCGCTGCCTGCGCTCAGACACAGACGTACTGTGCATGGACAGGGAGGAAGCGGCGGCAGTGACTCCATTCATCAGCATCGCAGGTGAGTATGATTTTTTTTTTTCTTTTTTTTAGCGCAGTTGTGAGTATATTAATAGTATAAGGGGTGGCTAGGAGGGGGAATTATAACTATAAAGGAAGGATTCATTAGGGGGCATTATGACGATGGGGGGGGTCATTTATATAAGGGTTAATACGGGGTATTATGAATACAAGGGGGAAGGTTATTTAATAATAATAATAATAATAATAATAATAGTCCTTTAATAGTCCCACAATGGGGAAATTAGGGGGCATCATTTATATTAGGAGGTATTATGAACATAAGGGGGTGGTCATTGATATAATGGGTCATTAGAGGTGCAGTATTTATGTCAGGGGGAATCAGGGGCATAATATGAGGGTCAATTAATTTAATTAAAGTGGCACTTGGGCTTTATTAAGACTAAGGCCCCACATAGCGGGCTGCAGGAAAAACCATGGCGGTAACATTGTGGATTTTCCCGCAGCACTTTTCACAGAAGGTCTGCAAAGGTTTCCCCTGTGGATTTTCTGTTTTTGATACACCTATATAGAAACCGCCGGTGTTTCCATAGGTATAACTGACATGCTGCAATTTCCAAAACCACAACGGTTTTGGAAATTGCAGTGCTTCTGCTGCACATATATTCCGCAATGTGTGGATGGGATTTGCTAGAATGCCACGGTTTTTTCTGTAGGTTTTCGCCACATGGTGCCCCATCGCATCCCCACTTTGCAGTAAAATACACGCAGCGGATATGCTGCGATTTCCAAAACAGTCGCAGTTTTGGAAATTGCAGCATGTCAATAATACCTATGGAAACGCCGGCGGTTTCCCTATAGGTATAATTGAAGCAGAAAGTCCACAGAGGAAACCTCTGCAAACATTCTGTGCAAAGTGCTGCAGGAAGAACCGCGATGCGTCGCGGCCGCGGTTTTTCCCACAGCTGTTTTTTGCTGCAGAACGCCACGTGAGGCCAGGGCCTTTAGGCGTTTTCGAGCTCATTTTTATTGATGGTCTATCCTCAGAATAAATCATCAATAAGAGATAAGTGACTCCCCACTGATCAGCTGTATGAAGGGGCCCCGGCGCCTTTTTATATCACACGCTGTCTGTTTATAGTGTCCGTGTGATGTAATTACAGCCTTGTCACATAGACGTGTATAGGACGAGGCTGTAGTTACATTACATGGCCGCTATGAGATGAATGACACTATGTAAACAGAGAAGGGGTCACGGCGCTTACACAGGTACCACGGTTCATTCAAACAGCTGATCCTCAGGGTCCCGGGTATTGGAACCCCAATAATTTTCTTTCTCTTGTTTTTTTTTTTTTCTCTTTAAGTAGGAAACACCTGGGGCATTATTAATAAGGGGCACTATTTAAAGGAGCACACAGGGAAGTTATTAATTTAAAGTTGCACATGGGGGTATTATTCATTATGGGGGTTATATTATATATTTTATAATTGGGGGTAGCAGCAGGATGGGGGCTTTGTGCAGGTGAGGACAATGTGGGTCAGGTGCCTGGAAAAGTAAGGAGCCAAAGATGTCTGTGTTGCAAACTTTACAGAGACTGGAAGAAGTGGTCATGGCCATCCAGATGAAAGAGATGGGAAATGTGAAGGATTGGTCAGAGACGTCACCGGTAAGTCACTAAATGCTACTGCCCTGTATTCACCTAAATCGTCTGCAGAGCCCTGTGTAGAGCCGCTATATACCACTATACGCTCACCGTATACTGATAGTATCGGTATACGAACATGTCCAAGTTGGGGGCCCACTTGGACATGTTCGCCCCCCTGTGCTGAACCCCTAGCTACGCCTCTGATGTGTAGGTTATGTTGGAAAAACTAGTCCAACCCATGAAGGCCCCTCCTCGTAACTCAGGTTTTAAAGGATTTGCTGCTTGGTGCTAGATATCACAGCACACCTTTACAGTTTAGTTGAGCCCATGCCTTGATGGGTCAGATTTGTCTTGGCTGTATTGGGAACTTACTAAACAGAAGGCAAGTAGTTTCAATTAGTGTTGAACGAGCTGGGTTCATTATGAATTTCAACTGAATCCAAAATTTTTAGGGTTACCAAACAGAAGGCAATAGGTTTCAATTAGGAATGAGTGAGTCAGGTTTTTGGGGTTTGCCACCCACAAACCATTATTATACTCTGGGGTCCTTCCCAGGGTCCAGACGTAGTGAGTAAATATAGCAAACAGCTATATTCACCTCTTCTGGGCTCCCTTCCTTTTGAGGCCTCTTCCAACCTCTTCAATGACGACGGTGGCCTGGGTCCTGTGACTGGGTCTCAGCGGTCACGTGAGGTGTGCCAATGCCATGACACTTGCTTACTCTTATATATGACAGGTTTGATCTGAAACAAAACTGCCAGGCAAACCTTGTGAATATTTACAAGACAAATCTTGCGAGGTTAACCCAACGCTAGCTTCAATGTCATGGCTAATGGGTGTATATTTTTATGATCCTAGCAACTTGTTTTAATGACTTCTACTTATTTCCCAACAAGGTCACATCAGAATTTACAGCTACAACAATATCTGAGAAAAAAACTCAAAATTCATCTGAATACTAAAATATTGTATATGTACATGATGTTTTTTTTATTAAAAACCCTAATGAATAAATAATTCAAAGACTGTGGTTTTCATTAAAATTGCCATCCATGTTCATTAAACACCCTCCTAGGCTTGTCTTTAGAAGGTCCCCCCTGTGTTTTGATTAGGAACCATGTGGTTTTCCTAGATGTCAAAACTTGGAAGTCTTTAGTTGTCTTAACCACCTTCTAAGCAGGAAAATCTTCTGACCAGCATATTCTGAAAGTGAGCCGTATTCCCTTTACACTCATCACTGGTCCCTAACCATGACAGCCAGAGCTAGTAAATAATATATCAAGATAAATGATAATTGCTCTGTTTAAAGTGTCTCTTAATGAGCATCATCAATTAAAAATTAATATTGCAAAGACTGTATCCATAGCATTTATGCACTAAACATAGCAGCAGGTATCAGATTACAGATATGAGAAGCAATTTCTCTTTATACATGTATAAAAACAAAGCACACATATCGAGCAAACATGGGCTCATTTATCTATTTTCTTTTATATTATTATTGTCCTCAACAGTATCGTTTTATATCAAATAGGGATTCGCAATGTTGAAATCCTGTAGATTAGTTCAATGCCAAATTTTTTTCATAAATTACATGTAGATAGATCTGAAGCAGAATCGAAAAAATGTTTTTCCAATGGCTTTTCGTTGGTTTTTATTGTCGATACCAGTTTACCAATTGCAAAAGTTTGGGTTAACTCTACTACAATTGTGTCTTCATTATTGGAGGCCCCTGGAAAAATATTAATCAGCTTGTACTCACCATCACTCAGCTCTCTGGGGCTCCGCGGTGGCGTCTGGTCTTCTTTCCTGACATCCTTCAGTCTCTTCTGGCCTCATGGGTGTCGTTAGTGGCCCTGGGGGAATCACGGGCCTCAGAGGTCACGTGGGGCATGTCAATGTCATAACCCTTTGACTCAAGCATCATTATGTTGACGGTGACATTGGGAGACTGACGTCACCCAGTAGGTTGGATGTTTTTGGAAGAAACCAGGAAAGAAGAGCTCATGCTGTGGAAATAGTGAATGAAGGTAAGAATGAGCTGTTTGTTATTTTGCCACATCTACACAGGGTCTTTGACTACTACACTCGGAGTCTGAAAAAATGCCAGAGTATAATAACGATTCATGGGAGGCGAGTCCCAAAAATCTCGGGATTGGACAAACCTCAAATTTTGGAAAACTTATAAAAAACCCAGCTCGTTACGAGACAGTTCTCCCATCCCTATATGCTACAATTATATTACCAAGATATTTTTCTAAGAATACTAAACCTAAAAATTAATCAAAAAAGTGAAAAAGAAACACAGTGATGAGTAGTTCCATTTCTGGCAGGAGATTTACTGATGAGCCAGGCTCACGACAGGCAGGTACTATTTACCTTATCTAGCCGGTCTCTACCCATTCCTTTGCTTCCCACCATTCACAAATTGGGCTCAAGAAAGGTCTGTTCTAGACCGAAACATCACCAAAAAAATCTTTGCTGCAAAAAAACCTCTTTGTGGATACAATTTGTTCTGTAATATTCATATACTGGTGGATGATCACTCAACATGAATTGATACGATTTACTATGAAAAATAAACTTTGATATACTTGCAACTCTATAGTGTGTGCCGTGGTACTACCATTTACTGATGAGCCGGGGGAAAGGGTTTATCGAAGTTTTTGTCTTCCTGTAGACAGGATATAGCAGGGAGAATCCTCCTCCAGCCAGTTATCTTCACAGGAGAAAAGAAAGAGGGGGGACGACTGAGCTCATAGAACACATAGAGGTAATATATATAGATATTTTAGTCAAAGATGGACAAATACCTTCAGTAGTTATCAGCAGACAACTATTCCTCCCAATTTCCCCATGCACATGAATGCTTGGTTCAGCTGAGTAGAAAGTTAGCTGTTGTGAATGCGGGAAACAAGCAGTTGCCAGACACTTTGGCACCAGCTTATTTGCTCTGAGAACAAAAGAACAGCATGTTGAATTTCAACAGGCCTAATACTTTTTTCCCCACGATATAGACCAAATGAATGTTGGCCAAACATCACGTACACATTAGATGGTCAGCTGTTCCTGTCAAAATTGGCTGACCATAGAAAAGAACTGGGAGTTCCATACATCTCTACTTCATACAGCCAAGAGCTTTTTATATTTTTCTTCCAATATGTCTATTGATAGATCGTGATAGATCAATTTACTTAACCTCCTCACAACCCATACATTTTCCTACTATTCTCCATAAAACATCATACTAAATATTGCCAACAGACATCTGGTCCAGCTACCAGTTTTTTAGCAATTTTGTTCAGTCTTCTTCACCTAAAGTCACTTTTTATTTATGTAGGTTCAATAATTCCCTTGCTAACCTTGGCAGACCCAAATGTGCTTTCAAGAAATTTTCTTCAAAATTGACATGAAGAAAACAATGGACAACATGGAGGCCATTTTGAAAAAGACACAGCTGGTTATAAGTCAACAATTATTCTCCTCTCTCCAACATTCCTTTATTTAAGCAAAAACATGAAGGTGTGGTTCATCCCAAAGAGAGACTTAAATGCTATGGCTTAAACCATCATCGGCCACTAAAGTGGTTTAAGTTTAGTCGCACCAGAACAGGAGATGCCCTCACTGAATTTCCATTCGGGCTCATAGAGAAGGGTCCTGAGTGGCGGAAGTCTCTTTATGAAGTCCATCGTGAGACAAGCCTTTTAACTGTTAAATGTTGCTATACTTTTATTGTCTTAAAAATCTTAAAAAAAAACATTAAAAGAATAATAACTTCAACTTGATGCCCCTAGATGTTAGGTTGGCCATTGACAGGGTATGTTGCATCGTAATAACTAGAAATGGGCAAATTAGTTCATACCGAGCTGGGTTTGACCCAAATATTCTGTTGTTGTTTTTTTTTATATGAAATGGAGATTCAGCTCTCTTCGGACCCCAGAGTATGATAGGTGGAGGCCCAGGATAGGTGAAAAAACAAAAAGAAACATTCATACTCACCTGTCGTTACCTTTTTTGGGCCTCCTCATGGTGATGTCATCAGCCCGGGCTCACCATTGAGGCCTGTGATTGAGCTTTAGTGGTGACCTGGGCACGCCGAGCTTGATGACGCCATGACCAAAGTATAATAATAATAATAATGTCACTTTCATATTGACATAAGTTTGGCTGTGTTTGCCTTATAGAGCTAGAAATAAGAGTTATGGTGTGGTTCATACCAATTAATCAGGGACCCGAACCGCCGAGCCCTAACACAAAATGAGTCTTGATAGGTTGGCACATGACTTGTAATAACACAGTCTAAAGTTCTATCCTCTTCTGGATATATTATATATTGCTTTAAGAAAAAGGGACCTGTTCCAAAATGGTACATATACTTCCAGATGTCTCAACAAACACGAAAAATATAAAACATTGCAGCTCCAATCATCCACTCTCAGAGAGGGGCTGTCTGGGAGTTGTTTTTTTTTTTTTAAATTTACCCAATAGCAGGAAATGTTAGAAAAAAATAAACATTACTCACAGGGATGTAACTAGAAAAGATAATATTCTCCCAACAAATACTCTCAATGATGCGGCCTTACTTACCGATCCCCACTCCTGCCCACAGCCACCTCCGCTTCTCCCTTCAGCCTCCAGGAGGGCTCATCTTCCATCCATACAAAACATGCTTTTTAAACTTTTCTGCCATTGCAAACACAGAACATCCAGTATTTCAGTAAGGTCTAAAAGGTTATTTCTGAATCAAGCTATAAAAAATAGACCCTAGCGGCAAAGGATCCAATGTACGATTAAGGCTACATTCACACCACCGAGGTACAAAACAGCCATAAAAAACATACATTTTTCACGGCTGTCTTGCACCCAAGGGGCACCTTTTTAACAGATCCCCTAAACATTTGAGTGTATGAAGGGATCCGTGAAAATGGGCAAAAATAGAACATGAGCTATATATTGACAGCCCATTACAACGCACCATCAAAATAACTGTCATGTAAATTGCCCCTATACACATGAAATGGACGTTACATGGTCATGTGAATATAGCTTAAGATGTTGGACCTTAGAAATTCATTTTTCTGTCAGATTCTGGACCCACTTGGGGATCCCTCTATGGTGAACCAGTCTGACCCTGTGTGCGTCCATATACAGTGCTTTATAAATATTGTAAAAAAAAAATAGGCATCAACATGAGAAGGCAAAAAAAATTATATTCAGCCTAACAAAACAAAAATTTTTTACAAAACTAAAAATCTAAATAAGTTTTCCTTGAAGTTAAAATACAAAGAGTAAATGACACATTTTTCATGAGCTACTGTACTATTATATTAGCAGCCAAATACAGCAAATCATGTATAGGAATCGCATTAACCAATCAAGTCAAGTGCCTAAAGGAGATGGTAAAATTAGAGGCAAATTTAGAATGTTAAATTTGTTTTGTTTGTCGTTGGCATTGCCTTCTATGAGTATGGGTATTCCCAGAATTTTTTATGCCACTGCTGGATTATCACATATACTGCTCTGCCAGACTAAGGCTACAAAGTATGATTTGCAAAACAAAACAACATTAGTTATGGATCTCATCTTTCAAAATCTATACCCATATAAAGATATAGGTCAGCAACATAAAGATTACAGTATAAAGGCATGGGGGAGGAAGCAGAATGCATGGGAAGCTTTGTACTGAAGCCCATAATAGCTTGGTCAGAGTTTGTGAAGCCCCAATAGCACAGGTGACAAAGAGCAATTCTGACAAATTAAATCTTCACATAAAAACATCTAAATTTATGATTGCAACCAAATAAACTCAGATTTTCAGACCAGGGTGGATGATAAAGTCCGCCGTGAATTCAGGTGTTAATGTCTAGCAGCTGATTTTTTGCTTTTCTCATTAGGACACAACACAGCTATGAAAGTTTTTACCTTTTATTGTTATTATTTGGCACTGGTAACCACATCCGACATTATAAACATTATGGTATTGGAATTGAATTTGAATTTTGTTTGGCAAGAAATATGTTTCAACCATTTCCATTGCAATTCTTTTTTGGATGTTTTTGTGTTGTTTGTTATATTCATTCTACATTATTATTTCATTTTGTATTATTGTTCGAGCGCTCGCTATTTTTTTTTTTTTTTATGTTTTATTGCTTTAAGCCTTTGAAGCTCACAGTGCACATTGGAGTATCGCTGTTCAATGTGTATAGTCCCTATCCCCTTCATGTTTTTTAAACTACTCTTGGACAATATTGGAGACGGAACTCTTGGGATACAGCTGATTAGATTCTGGCAGAAAGGACCAAACATCTGCTTCAAACCAAAGACATCTGCATATTTCACATTTATTTTTTATAATTTGCAGAAGCAACCTGCCAAAATTTAGCAAGGGAGAATAAACTAGCAGATAATTAGCTAAAGTTAGCTTGCTTTAGAAGTATTAGCTTGAAGAAAGCAGCTCACCTGGGAGAACATGAAGGAATATGTGCAACTTTGGTTTGCTTTTGTAAATTGAATTTTAGGTGTTGAGTACCAGGCCAAAAATTCACTCTAATGCACACTGGCAGTAAATGTAGTTGCCAATACTTAAAAAAAAAAAACTTGAGTGCAAACAATTCTGTTCTGTAAAATAGGAAATAAATTAAAGATCCATCAAATAAAGGCTTGGTAATGTGATTCAATGTTTTTATTGAATTTGCAACTGAGTAAATGAGTAAACTTCTGTCGCTGCATTTTTACATTATTTTTATTTTATGTTGTACAGTTTCAGTTTTATTATAATTTATTTTATTGATTGTCATAAAATCAATAAAGATAAACTGCTCTCTGAAATATAGTGTATAATTTATGTTTAGGCTCATCTTATTATGTATTTTGGTATGTATTCCGTAGAAAGTGTCTGAATGTAATCTTTAGGATCTCTTTTACACATAGCTGTATAATGGCTACCTACAAGTTCTGCGTTGTATAAAGCCCTAATACAGCACACGTAAAAATCTATATGAGTTGGCTATACCTGTATAGGCTTCAGATTTTATATATTTTTAATAAATTGTGCTATGTTATTTTAGATGCCGTATCATGAAGATATTCTGCATCACTTTACAGCACAACCAAAGGCCTCAGCGGTCACTGGGGGCCACGGACGTCACCCAGACGTCTAGAAGAGGAGAGAAGATGCCCAGAAAACTACAACTAGGAGAGGTGAGGAAAGGTGAGTTTGAGTGTTTATTATTTTTCTGCACTCCCCTGGGGGTCTGCTTAGTATACTCGGGGGTCTGAAGAGAACCCAAGGTATAATAATAGCAATTCCAGTTCAGAAAGTGAACCGGCGAGTGAACCTCCCAAATATTCATGAATCAAATCTTGGATGGTTTGACCGTCTCTTTGGGCAATGTGGCATGGGAGTTTTCTAATGCTACTACCACTTAGTCAGTCCTCCACCGATCAAACACTGATAGGATAGCTAGTAATATGACATTAATTTTTTACAGTCCCTTTAAGGAGTATGTATTATTTATTCTTACTAAATTAATGGACATCACTTGAGTTCTCAAACTTTAAAGGAACTAAACAAAATATTGCAAGATTAAAAACATTAGTAGCTTTTACAGTGGGTTATTCTCCTCCTAGATCAGAAATATGGCTTTGTTGGTCTGTATATATCAATACTGTTAATTGTGATATATGTTGTTAGTTGTCAGAGTATAGGTATCGACATAGGATGAATTCACTAGAGAAGAAGCTGGACCCTCAAAAGCATGATTAAAAATCATTCTTGTATCATCCATGACTGTTATGTGGATTCATACATATAAGGGAATTGCAAGGAGCGATTCCCCAGTAGCTGCTGGGGAGAGGGGCACGACAAGACAATGAACTGAACCCCCCCACTGTCCCTACCTTCTTGCCTGAACTGTCCTAGGCAAGAGCCGTCAACTGGGCGGCGATCCCTTCTTGATATAAGTGATAACACAGAACGTAGACAGGACAACAGTCGAGAAATGCAGTACAGAATCAAAATCAGCACAGAATGCAGTACAGAATCAAAATCCAATGTGAAGGTGTGCAAACAATAAATATGAAGGAAGAACCCACCCCAGACTTGATAGGACGATAGTCTGTCAATCACACAGGTAAGGCTAAAATTAACTATTAGAGGAGCATAAAGAAACCAAGGTAAAAGGAGATGGGTGTGGTGTAAAATCAATTACAGAGGTGAGGGAATAGGACAGTATTCAGACAATACCAGAAGAACCCAAAGGAAGGAATCACAGCCGGACCTGCCTCCTGCGCCGCAGCATGTGGCCGGAGGATGGCGCAAAAGCCCGGACGGGCAAGGATGTTACAATACACCTTAATTATCTTTTTTCCACTGTATTAGTTTTGCATAGTCTCATCATGAGCCTTATTGAAAGTTCTACTCTTCATTCTTCATCATTCTGTGATTCCTGTACTTCTTGGCTTGCCCTGGTTACTCCCACATGCTCCGGTTATTTACTGAGATCCCAGAAAAGTTCTTTGTTGGGGTTCCCGTTGTCCCATGAACTGTCTCCTGAGAGTACATTCTAGACAGAACTCTTTGGTTCTACAGAATTTACTGGATTTCTTGTCTCCTTAGACCTCTTATGTAGATGTATTTAATGAGAAGGCTGAGACTTTATCATCCCATTGACCTCACGACTGTTCAGCTGATTTGATAACTGGAACTTCATCCTATTGCAGACAGATTTATCCATTGTGATTGCCAAAAACTCAAGCAATGTTGGATGAGATCAAGAAAAATCTTGAGAGAGGGTTTATATGAAAGTCTTCCTTACCAGCTGGGGTGGGATTCTACTAGCCAAACAGTTCTTGGTTCTCTCCAACTATGAATTAATTATTGTGGACTACACAAAATAACCATAAGAAACAAATATCCTTTTAGCTTTAATTTGCAAACTTTTAGCTAGAAATCGAGCAGCCAAGATCTTTGGGGTGCCTACAATTTGATTTCAATGCAGCTTTTAATACCAGAGATGGCCTCTATGAGTATCTAGCAATGCCTTCTGGTCTGTGCAATGAACCTGCAGTTTTTCACAAATTCATTAATGATATTTTCTGGGACTTGCTCTATGTCTGTTTTGTAGTCCGCCACAATTACATTTTGATTTTCTCTCCAGATTTATCTACACATTGAAGACATGTACACCAGGTTTTGATTTGTCTTCAGTAAAAACAATCTAACTAAAGACGAAAGTGTATA
This sequence comes from Leptodactylus fallax, assembly GCA_947044405.1. NCBI lineage: Eukaryota > Metazoa > Chordata > Amphibia > Anura > Leptodactylidae > Leptodactylus > Leptodactylus fallax. Next base: position 1,249,968 of record CAMRHE010000308.1, read on the forward strand.
CAGTGTATACAGTCTCTGATCAAGGTTTGCAGTTGTACCCAGAAAAACTTATAGATACAGAACTGGCCTTATTGTGTTGGTCTCCGAGCTATACAGATATTCATTGGTTTTGCCAACTTCTACAGTTTATACCTGGTTACACGACAATCATTGTTACATTAACTGCCCTTATAAGGAAGGGGGTGAATGCAAAAAATGGACTCTAGAAGAGCTTTTTCAAATCTAAAAAAAGCTTTTGCCTCAGCTTCCTTCTACACCAACCAGACATATCTAAACAATAAAACAATTCTACCTGGTCATTGATGCTTTATGCTTGGGCACTGGAGCCGTGTTATCCCAGAACAGACCTCTTTGGGTGATTCGATTTCCTGTTGCACTGTCATCCTGCTGAGAAGCATATCAAGGTTGATTCCATTTCTTGATATTTTGAAGTAATGGACAAGTCTGACTATGGACTCCTAGATGTCAAGTTGGTATTTTCCTCTGCCTACCATCCAGTCTAATCATGTAATAAAACAAATCAATTCTGGAGAATTATCTTTGTAATTTTTTTTTCTGAATCAACTAAATGATTGGGTAAACTTTGTACACTGGAAGAAATTTTCATAAAACAACCAATCTGGGGAGTTGATCAGTTCTTCAATGCTCTTCATCTATAACCAGCATCTTAGATTCCATTTCCGATCTCTACCTTTTCTCAAGTTCCTGCTGCCAATTCTGCTTATGGAAACTTTGGCAATAGACTAAAACTGCTGTCACCTAGGCTGTATCTCGTATGAAAAAGTTTGATGACAAGAAAAGAAGGCTTCTACTTCCTTTTTCTCAAAGATATAGAGTCTGGCTATATATCTGCATGAAGATTCCTTCTTACTTGTTCCTCGGTCCTTACAAAGTACTGCAAAAGATTAATACAGTATCTTACAATCTGCTTCTCGCTAGAATTTAATTTGTTCTCCCTGTTAAATCTTCTGATTGTAAACTTGTTATTCTGGATTGTAGAAAATCAGGAAAGAAAATTCTTTGCTTGGTTTACTGGAAGGGCTGTTATCAAGAAGAGAGGTCATGGCAGCCTGCAGAAAATATTTATTGTCCTCCATAAGTTCCATCTTTGTACTGGTTCTAAAAAAAGGGGCATAATGGGAGTTACTGTAACATTGGTGATGTGCTGATCCTCTGTGCTTCGCTCCCCCCACCACCGCATATTCTCTTCCCTCTCTGTCTGCGAATGGAGGATGTAGGGTGCCCAATCTGGTTCTCTCTGTTTTAAAAGATCCAATAAGTGCATCAGTAATTCTGTCCCCAGTCAGTTCCTGCTAGCCATATTCTACATATATGTTCTAAGCCCGCTGCCCAACACCTTAGAAATGAGGTTCCTAGCTAGCTAAACCTTCTTGTGCCTGATCATCCTCTTGCCTGACCCCTGGTGCTACGCACCAGCATCTATTGGCCCACTGAGCCATCTGCTACCAATACTGGGACCACCGCAGGAGGTAGCGAACTGGCAGTCTTCTTAGAGACTGCTTAGACAATGCTCTTCGACAATGGTGGCCCAAAGTCAAATCGGTTTAGTAGCACAGTGGGACCACAGCCCTCTGGTCCTGATACTCTTCTCAGTCATTTATCAAAGACCATCCATACACATTATTGTGAGTAAGAATGTCCTATAATTGTTATTGTCATCATTATACAAGTAGCAAAAATCAATGAAATGACACAATCTGTTACTTACAAGAAAACTTGCAAAACTTGGCAGAAGTATATTTTGCAGAGAAATATCCTTGAAAACTCAAGGTCACTGAGAAGTGGGCACCTTCTTCACTTTCAGATGTCACAGATATCTAAAATAAACATTTCCTTTATTGCAAAATATTGGCTTTTGACAATGTGGATGTTCAGATAAAATCTGTTTATTCCCAGGATAGAACAGTCCTTGTACTTTTCTATTCTTCCCATTCCTTTTCTGGGCCCCTGATGATTTATCAATCAGAAAACGTCTGGGTCTCGAGAGGATGGGAAAAAGCAGAGAAGCTCAAAATGCACTCCTGCTTCAACTTCTCTTTCTGAAGTCATCTTCTTTCCCAGCCTCTATAGACAGAATATGGGTCACAAAATTCTGTTGTACATGGTGAATGACTACATTATCTTTCACAGAAGAGAGGGAAAGCTGTGTTATGTGTTACATATAAATACTTGCTTTACAAGCTAAAAAAGTGTGAAAACTCATCTTATCTGAATTGTATGTTAATATAAAAGATAGAAAGATAGATAGATAGTTAAATAGAAGGCAGATAGATAGAAAGATAGATACATAGATAGTCCACAGTAGCACCATGAATACCTGGGTGCAAAGCCTAAGATCCTTGAAAAAAGAGGATCAAATTCAGGAAAAAGGCAGCACCTGAAAAATAAAGCAAAAAAAAAAAAAAAAGGCAGAATATACTTAATGCACAACATTTCTGCATCTCATTCAAATGCTTACTTATATAGCGCCATCATATTTCACAGCACTTTACAGACATTGTCAGTCACTGTCCCATATAGGGCTCACAATCTACATTCCCTATCAGTAGGTCTTTCTCTAGTTTGAGGCTTGAAATAAATTGCACCTTCTTTTTTTTTTTTTGCTTTATTTTCGGTGCTGCCTTTTTCCTGGATTTACGTATATTAAGTTGATCTTCTCTTATTCAGGATCTGAGGCTTCATTCAATAAATAAAGGCACACAAAGCCTTGTTACTGATAATCTGTTTTTTCTTAAAATGGCACATTTCTGTGTAGCTAGTTTAATATCAAATTTTGACTAGCTCGTTAAGTGGGTGTGGATATGCCGGGAAAGATGTGTGACCTCACAGGGAAAGGGGGAGTGGCTTTGATGTGGCACCAGGTTTATTATCCAACATCAGCCACTGTGATAAATCTGGTGCATATTCAGCCTGCCTAATTATATACTGTATATATATATATATATATATATATATATATATATATATATATATACACACACATATGTGAATTATATAATGTAAATGAATAATGTTAGGTTTTTGCACATATGCATTTACAAGTTGATTACTGATTTATATATAAGAAACTTCTACCATTTAGGTTACTGTTACATTATATTAGAGGTTTACATTCCAGTGATTTTACTATATAGTACTTACAGATTCTATCGTCACAATCAATATCACTGTGAAGGCTTTTCTGAGGATAAGACCACACATCCTGATGATCAGAAAGACAGTCCCTTAATCATGACTCCGAATGACAGATGAAGGGTGAAGGGAAGTCTCTCTACACGACTCCTGTGGTTACTTTGCAGTTCCATGTAAGTAATAACAGCTTCGTTCTTTAAAGTGTGCACAATGACAGAAGAGGAATGATGGTTTCCATTAGATACAGAACATTGTTTTTTTTTAACGACATGGTACATCAGGAAGTGAATGTTATGGCCTCACAGTAAGGTAATTCTAGGAAAGGAACACAGAAGCGGAAAATGTCACATGGGATTTTCATCCAAGGAGAGATGGACAAACTATGCTATATATACTCAACAGGGAATCCCCATAAAATGTGCAGAAAGCAGCAAGTTGACAATAGTGCGTCAGCAGAAAGCATCACTACATTTAATGGATAGATAGATAGAAAGATAGATAGATAAATAGATAGATAGATAGATAGATAGATAGATAGATAGATAGATAGATCATTTTAATTAGAACCCACAAAGCAGCCAGTGCCACGTCCAAAGCATCATGATAGGAATGGCGGGGTCAAAGGAAACATGAGCTGGGTTAGGGACACAAATTGATGTAAAATAATCTGCTGCAGCACGCATAGCATGCCACTACACTAATCTATTTTTGTGTCTTCAGAAAGTTGGGAGCTATGTCTAAGTGGTGGGGAAGTCGGAGCCCTCTTTTGAAACCTTTGTACTGGGTCCACCAATGTGTTAGTAGAAAGCATACATGTTGATATACACATGTGATCACCCTTAATTTAGCTCAATTTTGGTAGCACTCCACTTTTTTTGGCCCCAATGTTTATATATTGGTGATTCAGTGGTGTGCTGTGGGCAGAAAATTACAGTTCAATTTAGCCTGTAAATATCGGGTCTGGGATCTGCTGCTGCTCCATGTGATCTCCTCAAAAACATATCTCTCTGAACCAGAAATCGGTACTTCTCAATGGACTCCTACAGAATTCAGATCAAGGCTCTCAAAGGAATACATTGAAAGTCCTTGAAACTTTGATCCACTAAAAAAAAAACACAGTTTCATTCAGAAGGCCAGGATGGAGATCATGTGAGGCAAAAAGCACCCCACTGACCCACCAATATAGAAAGAGTGTGGTCAAACAAAAAAGGGTAGTGCTTCTTTAAGAACTCCATTTTTTCATGAAACCAATACAATCAGTACAATCCCACTACATGCTAGAAAAACCCAAAAAGCTGCAATTCACAACACAACTATAGGGTGGCCACACAAAACCACATATAGGATAATGCAAAACAATACTGTCTTGAGATGCTACTTGTCTCCAGAATTACATGTCATTCTGGATATGTCCAGCCAAGGGGAAAGGTAAGGAAGGATTCCGCTCTATGCTACAGCTATTTTTCTGAAATTTTTAGTTTGTTACTAGAGGTTCCTATCAGAATAATGGAAACAAACTACACTGGTGCAAGTTCTAACCTTTTATTGTTTAGGCTTTTTATAGTTTCGGCACAAGGTACGATACAGAGGTGTAACAATTACTGATGGCACGATGGCTATGAAGGTGAGGGGAGAATATAACTATGTGTCTCTGGGACTCCCCCTGTACAGATATCCATGATCTAGATATAACAGGAGCATGCATAGACCACTCCTGCCAGGATGAGATAAGAGAACCCTGCAATTATCACATATAACAGAGACTCTTCTCTTGTTTCTGCATCAATCTCTCTGATAGTAGGGCAGGGACAGGAGACTACATACAGAACTTAATTATAGGTTACTATACGTGACTTCCAGGATAGCAAAGTAGATGGAGCAGCAAAAGCTACATACATTTACAATAAGATAATGCTGTGTGATCACTCTTATACTGTGGCACTTGGCATTTTTATATTGTCAATTGTAGTTGACTGTAGAATTGTTGTAGATTTAGCGATAGTAATACTATTTTAGCAATGAATGGTTCTACTTTATTTAACTTTAACATATCACTATACCAGCGCTATGACTCTATATAATATTAGGGACTTATGGCACCTTTTACTTTATAGTACCGTGCAACAGTTTTATGTTGGTTTGAAAAATGCTGCACAATAAGAATTTATTTTTGTCAATCAATAAAATTAAGTGAATGAACAAGAGAAAAATCTAAATCCCACAATATTTGGTGACCTTTGCCCTTTGGAGGAGGAGTCCTGGAAGTGATGATCCGGCCCCCACAGATATAGCCCTGATCTCATCATCATCCAGTCTGTCTGGGATGACATGAAGAGACAGAAGGATTGGACAAGCCTACATCCACAGAAGATCTGTGCTTAGTTCTCCAAGATGGCGGGAACAACCTCCCTGCCCAGTTCTGCCAAAAACTGTCTGCAAGTATCGAGAAGAAGTGATGAGATTTAGATTTCTCTTTTCTTCATTCACTTTAATGTGTTCATTGACAAAAATAACTATTAACACTTCTGTTCTTGAAAGCTTTCTTACTTCGTAGCAATTTTTCCACACCTGCCTAAAACGTTTACACAGTACTATATATACTGGCCCATAGAGGCCAGGAGGACACTCTGTTGGTCGCTGGTGGGACAGTGCAGTCCTGTGGATGTGCTTGCATACAGGACAGAAACGTCTCCTTTTATCTAGAGCCAAAAGATAATGCAAATGTAGACTTGAGCTATATTCACACGACAGAAAATAATGACTGTGTGACGATATTTCTTTTAACGGATGGCAGCATTAAATTCAGTGTTAGTGAATGGGGGCTATTTACATGACTGTTATTTTGATGGTTTGTTGTAATGGACCATAAAAATATAGGTATTGTCCTACTTTTGTCCGATTTCACAGGTCCCTCCATACACTGAAATGTATCAGAGATCCGTGAAAAAGGGTGCCCCTCGGGTGCAAGACGGCCTTGAAAAATGAATGTTTTCACAGCTGTTTTGGACCTTGATTGTGTGAATCAGTGTCATAACTAAAGTCTTGGGGGCCCCGGTGCAATCTTTTGTCCGGGGCCCCCTATCTCATCCCTACAGCAAATTCTTGATAGTGATGGTTATGGCTGCTAAGGAGTTTAATCAACCTTAGTGTGGTTAGGGTAATCTGTGGGTCTCCTTGGCTTATGGGCCAGATGGAAGCTGCAATCTCAATACTGATGCCAGTGCTTATGGGCCCCCTAAGGCTCCTGGGCCCCGGTGCGACTGCACCCTCTGCACCCCCTCAAGTTACGCCCCTGGTGTGAATGTAGCCTTAGGGCTTATTGACACAACTGTAAAAAATGAAAATATCACATGTCCATTTTAAGAACACATTGAATCCAATGTGTTTATTTATATGTCCATTTTTTATGGCCATCAAATAAATCGACTTCTGTCAAAACAAACATTGATAGTGCCATGTAAATAGATCCATTGGAATTCATGGGTTGTATAATAGCCATATCATGACCGATTCAAAAACAGCCATCACATGGTCAATATTCACTGTCATGTAAATAAGTGCCCTGTGTGCAATTTCTTGGACATATACGGGTATATAGATCTGTGAAAAATGGCACGGCCATGTGAATAAGCACTAAGGCTAGGTTCACATTTGTGCTTGTTGCCTGTTCAGGGATTCCATCCCCCATTCCACTTGAAAAAGGTGGAGATAAAAGTCCTGCAAGCAGGACTTTTTTCTCTGCATTTCTTGGGTGGAAACCTGGTGGACCCCATTATAATCTATGGGATCCTCGAGTAACCACTTTTTAAGTGGATTGGGTTTTCATTTTTTAGGTCCGCTTGGAGAACGGAACCCGAACGCTAGTGTGAACCTAGCATACCTCTTTGGCCACATCTACTGTTACATGACAGGGGCAGAATATTAGGATGGGTGCTCCTGGTCTACTAAGGATAGTGACTCAGAAATGACTCATTACGAAGACTCCCTAATAATGAATTACAATGGGAAATGATAAAACTGAATTCCCCTTCTTTTGGCAAGTTCTACCTCTCTGTAATAATCTCTAGAATCTAAAAGACAACAAAGTATGTAATGAAATGGATGATAAATTCCCATCGTTCCCAGTCCTACTGTCACACTGCAGCTGTACTAGTGCACGTCATTATTAATGTTGTTTTGCTGTGTATTACACCAAGAGCTTATAAAACGTCTTTCCAGCCACGGCAGTGTAAACCTCACTTAAATATTTCTTAACAAAAGCCAGGTCTAATCTTGTCATGTCTGAATGTTTTTCCCCTTAGGTAATACATGCACTGTCAACATCTGATGACTTAATCCGGGTTATTAAATTGTCTATTGTGACTAATATAGAAAAATGTGGAGATACGCCACAGCTTCAGTTTTACATTCCTCCTGCAATGATCTCAACTCCTTCTTCAAGAAAGCAAGCGTACACCATCACAGTAAATAGAGACTCCGAGTAGCCAATATTCTGCAGCTATGTCTGATATGTCTGTAAGTGGCGGACACTTTTTCTTTTTACAGAGCAGAGAAAATAAATAAAAGGGAAATTTTCTGATTTATGGATCTGGTGATGCGGCGTGATGAATGGCTGTTATGATGTGCTGCTTGTAAAAGACAAGATCTACAAATCCTTTCTTTTCATTAGGCGATATTTTAACAGCTCTGAGAAGAAAAACTTTTGAGATGAGACTGTAATAACCCACAATTTAAGGCCGCACATGCTGTGCTGTGATTATAGAGCGGCTTTATGGAAATCCTGGTTATATAATCAATACCAAAATCGGGCCAGGCTTTCCTCCATCTCCATACACTCTATTCTTCATTATTGTCTGATAGTTTAACCCCTCAAGGACGCAGGGTAGTTTGTACGTTAATGCTCAGCGACTTTTTTCATATTTGCCTTCCCGCCTTCCAAAATTCATAACTTTTTATGAACAATTTTCCTGGGGTCACCGTATTGTGATTCCTATAAATATTTTTACGGTTTTGTTGACAGGGATATGTCAGGGCTCTTAATTTGCAGGACAATTTCTACTTTTTATTGGTACCAATGTTTGACTTTGATCACTTTTTATTGCCATTTTTTGGGGATAGGTAGATGACCAAAATACATTAATTTGCTCAATAGGGTATTTCTTTTTAAGGCGTTCACCGTAAGAGATAATTAATGCTATTTTAGGATAGTGAGGAATCCTCGCAGGCTGTGACATCCTGGGTCACATTCTGCCAGAAGAAAACAATGGAGCAGCAGTATCGGACTGCACTGGGAAGCACCGGAGTGCTGGGACAGGTGAGTATGTTTTTGGGGATTTTTTTTTACTTTCCCCGGACCAATTAAAAAGTAAAATTTTATCCTGGACAACCACTTTAAGTTTGGCTTCAGGGTAAGGCCCTCCTGGGAATCCATGGTTGTATCTGATATACGCTGATAGTGCAACGCTACAGTCACAGAATTCTATAAGTTAGAGGGCTTTGAGGGATCGGAAGAGAAGGGTATACACTTTGTAGTACAGCTATTACAGGAAGGGGTGCTTAAACGCTTCGAGCAGCTCCAAACAGTCTTTCTTACCCCACAGGTTTTCTACCTGTATTTGCAACTCCGCTATGGATATACTGGGAAGCTCCATTTGTCCGACTTGTCAGTTAAAGCAGACCTGGTTATCGACTTGGAAGAAACCGCTGATACAACAAGGGCCTGATCTCACTACTTTATTAACAAATGCTTATTGCCCTTTTAGCCAAATTACTGGATACCTCCCGTCTGAAATCGATGGATGACTAAGGCCATATTACGGAAAAGCAGTGGCAAGAAATAGTAAAGTTGGCTCCTCGTCTCTCTCTGTGTGAAGCCCGGAGACTGTCACATCTATACCTACAGAGTTTATAGGACTACCAGTTGGCTTCATCATATAGGAGGCTGAGTGGATGGCAACTGTATTTGTCTTGTGGCCACAACAATGTACATTTACTACACATGCTATGTAGTGCTAAAGGAATATAATGGAATAGAGTTATTTCAGAAAATATACTATATACAGATACAGGCTGATCACAAGACTTGTCTTCTAGGTCTATTGGGTGAGTGGGTGGACATGGAGTCTATGGGGATTTCCAGTATTCTCTATCAAGCCTGGAAACTACTGACTTTTCAGTGGTTGGACCCTCACCCAGCTAAGACCAAAATGAATGCTATTATTCAACTGGAGCATGGGGTATACCTTAAGAGGAAGGTCACCAGAAATATGAAAAAGTATGTGGAGCCTGGTTGGATTCTTTGGGGATTTCTTCAGCAGTACTTTGAGGGACCATGTCTTTTCAGTGGGGGTGGCAGCCTTATTTAATATCCCATAAGGTTTCCTAACCATTTCTCCTCCAACATTGGGAGATTGCCTGGTACTTGGGCTCAAATGAGGATCTCATGCTTGATATACAATATGTAGCAGTTGCTCCACTGTTCGTGCTAAGTATATGATATCTCAGCATTTAAACTGTTGACTCTGAGTTTGCCGTCGTGTCTGTGTTGGGAGGAGGTTTTAAGAAGGAGCAAAGTTTTGTTATTATTGTTTTTGGTCTCTGTGTTATCTGGCTTGCTGTATTTGTATTTCATGTGATAAGTAAAGTGTATTTGTCTATCTTTGTTAATTTTTATTAGTGTCTTATTCATGTTTGAAAATGGAAAATCTGTTGGCGAGTCGCTTTCAATAAAGTATCACATTTAAAAAATAAAAAATGAAAGTCTAAGGGTGTATTCACATGTCTGTTTTTGTATCTGTCAAAATGGACAAAGATAGAGATGTCATTTTTTTTCGGGTGTGCATAATGGACCATTAAAAAAAATGAACAAGTGAATAGACCCATTCACTCTCAATATTTTAAAAACAACAAGTTCAAAAAATGGCCGTCACAGTTGTATGTGAATGTGAATAAGGTCTTACTGTGCTGATCACCAGGGGTTGAGCACCATCCATTAAATATTGATGGCCTATTCTAAGGCCACTCTTATTGGGTGATTTGTATAATACTAGGGATACCTGGTGCCCACGTACAAGAGAATTCAGGAAATAAGGCTGAACTACTGAGCACGTGTGACCTTAGTATGCAAAACATTAAGGCCAAGGCCACATGTAGTGTAAACGCCGCAATTTTGCCACAGCGTTTTACAGTACCTGCACAGTGAATGGGATTCTGGCTAACCCCATCCACACATTGCAGAAAATTATCTGTGGCGAATATGTTGCTATTTCAAAAACCATTGTGTTTTTGTAAATCGCAGCATGTCGATTATACCTACAGAAACGCTGGTGTTTTCCATATAGGTATAATAGGGACAGAAAGTCCACAGAGGAAAACTTTTAGGCTGTGGCTCGCTATGTGGGGCCTTAGCCTAAAGGAGTTTTGCCACAGGACAGGGTATAAGTATCATATTGCTCGGACTCCTAGCAATCACAAGAACAGGGGCACAAAAGTTCCACTAAAGCCACCCTGTGAATGAAGCACCAGTGCATGACCGATGCTATGTTCACTTCGATGGTCCTGCCAGAGATTGAGGTCCCAGAAGCCCAATTGAAATGAATGGGGTCATGCAGGCGCTTCATTCACAGGGAGGATACAGGGTGACCTTCTAGCCCTTGTTCTCCTGAATGTTGGGGGTCCCAGTTGGACCCCCAACAATCTGACATTTATCTCCTATCCTGTGTCTGTAAGTGGACTCTCTGAGATGTAATAAAAGGAATGCCAGTAATCGCCATAGCAAGATGGTAACAGCAATATCTAGACACCGGAACATTTTGTATAATTATTCAGTTGAAATAGTGAAATGCTTTGTGAGATCTAATAGAATAATGTGATCTTGTTTATTGGTTAATATTTCTCCAGTATTATACATAGATGGACAGTAGTTATGTTCACAAATGAAGAAATTGGCAAGAAATAACTTGAGATTGATGCAAAGTGGTAAAGTAAACTATTTCTAACGAAAGATACTAAACTTATTTATATTTCAATTGTGATATTTTGATGGAATTTATCTTTCCATGATATGTCTTTGATAACATTATGCAGGATATGCTTCTTCCTATACAATGACTTTCCATCCTAACAAGGTGTTTTTCTGTGCAAATCAGCACCCGAGACTAAGCATCCAGATTCTGATACTGGTTAGGTGACCCAAATCTATATACGTAAACAGTCAATGAAAAAGTTGGGCACCCCATAACTTAACATTAGTCTAAAATTGGGTGGCAACAGCCATCAATTGATATACTAATAACTGATGGACACAGTAATATTTCAGGATTGAAATGAGGTTTATTGTACTAACAGAAAATGTGCAAATGCATTAAACCAAAATTTGACCGGTGCAAAAGTATGGGCACCCAACAGAAAAGTGACATTAATATTTAGTAGATCCTCCTTTGCAAAAATAACAGCCCTAGCGCTTCCTGTAGCTTTTAATCAGTTCCTGGATCCTGGATGAAGGTATTTTTGACCATTCCTCTTACAAAACAATCCAGCAGTTAAGTTTGATGGTCGCCGAGCATGGACAGCCCGCTCAAATTATCCCACAGATGTTCAATGATATTCAGGTCTGGGGACTGGGATGGCCATCCAGAACATTGTAATTGTTCCCTGCATGAATGCCTGAGTAGATTTGGAGCTGTGTTTTGGATCATTGTCTTGCTGAAATATCCATCCCCGGCGTAACTCAAACGCACTGATTCTTGTACATTATCCAAGAATCTGCTGATACTGAGTTGAATCCATGCGACCCTCAACTTAACAAGATCCCGGTGCCGGCATTGGCCACACAGTCCCAAAGCATGATGGAACCTCCACCAAATTACAGTGGGTAGCAAGTGTTCTTGGAATGCTGTGTTTTTTGACGCCATGCATAACGCCTTTTGTATGACCAAACAACCAACTTTGTTTCATCATCCACAGGACCTCTCCAAAATGAAGCTGGCTTGTCCAAATGTGCTTTTGCATACCCAGGCGACCTGTTTGTGGCGGCTCAGAAACGGCCCGCATCACCTCCCAACAGCCCCTTGTGCAAAGTGTGCTGTATTGTTGACCGATGCACAGTGACACCACTGCAGCAAGATGATGCTGCAGCTCTTTGGAGGTGGCTGTGGATTGTCCTTGACTGTTCTCACCACTCTCTCTGCCTTTCTGATATTTTTCTTGGCCTGCCACTCTGGGCTTAACAAGAACTGTCCCTGTGGTCTCCATTCCTTACTATGTTCCTCACAGTGGAAACTGACAGGTTAAATCTCTGAGACAACTTTTGTATTCTTCCCCTGAACAACTATGTTGAACAATCTCTTTCAGATCATTTGAGAGTTGTTTTGAGGAGCCCATGATGCCACTCTTCAGAGGAGATTCAAATAGGAGAACAACTTGCAATTGGCCACCTTAAATACCTTTCTCATGATTGGATACACCGGCATGAAGTTCAAAGCTCAGTGAGGTTACAAAACCAATTTGTGCCAGTAAGTCAGTAAAAAGTAGTTAGGAGTATTCAAATCAATAAAATGATAAGGGTACCCAAATTTTTGCACTGGTCAAATTTTGGTTTAATGCATATTGCACATTTTCTGTTAGTACAATAAACCTCATTTCAATCCTGAAATATTACTGTGTCCATCAGTTATTAGATATATCAAATTGAAATGGCTGTTGCAAACACCCAAATATTTAGAACTAAAAATGATTAAGATTAATAGGGGTGCCCAAACTTTTTCATATGACTGTACTTGACCTTATAGAAAATGTTTTTGGTGGAATTATCCTTTAGAAGGTAACACCCAAAATAAATGATCATCCTTCTACTGTACTAAGATATACTTACCTTACCTGTGTAGGTGTTTTACATTTTAATCTGGTGTTTATGAAGTTCACACACCTCTTTCCTTTGTAGTTGATATTGAATTTAATGATAAATCCAACACCTTTCAGTGAGTTGTTGCCCATCCCTGTAAATGACAAGTCTGAATAATATAATCTTTAGACTTGTAAACCAAAACCCAAAACATTTCTCGAGCTGGAGTTAATATTTTATGGTCCCTTACTAAAAGAGCCATCAGACAGACCATCAAAGACCAGGGAAGAATTTCAAAAAATGATGGATGATATCTCGGTGGTCTTTATAAATCCAAAATAATAAAAAGAAAGCAAAACATTTAAGCTTAAAGGGTGTTTTTTCCACCATAAATTGGCCCAGTCTGCTACATCCCAGAGGCATGGTTAGCAGGCTGAAGGCGTGATAAGACTGAAGCTGCTCCCACCCCCCATGAATACTTAGGTCAATTTGAATATTAGTTTTTATGCTTTCAAACATTTTTAACTTCACTTTGCTGCAACATAAAGATTACAGAGGAGCTCCAATGGGAACATGGTAGGACCAATTTATGGTGGTAAAACCACCTGACTGGTTCCATTTAAGACAAATGGAGTCTGTACCCTTGTGTAGCCCCAAAAATGTCCTACCAGGTCAGATTTTCACTATTCACCCCTGCGTTGCCAACCATATTTAGCTTTGTTTTTACAAAGGCAAGGATAGCCAAGAATGAGTAATGTGAACTTACCAAACAATAATACTGGACCAATTTTATACCTAATAAATAAAATTTTTTATTTTTTTGATTGTCATATTCGTTTAGATACTCCTCCTATTTTATTGCCTATATAGGATTAATAATGTATTCAATAATAATATCATATCATATGGGCATCACAACCTATTTCAGACACCCGTACTATTATCCTACCAGTAGGTAGGGTCCCTAGGGTCATGTGATCTGAAGCAGCCTTCAGCCTCTGGGGTCACTTTGCCCCAGGGTCTCTCCAGCCCCTCCTCCACCGTTCTCACATATTCACCTGTGAGATCGGTGTAGGAGGAGGCAGAGAGACCCGGGAGGCAGAGTGACCCCGGGCGCTGAAGTCTGGCTCAGTTGTGACATGGCTGAAACCCCTGGGCCCATCAGATGCAATAACAGTCCCTGGACAACCCCTTTAAGAGTTTTTTCGCCTTTGGTAGTATATTAAAGCTTATAATCAGTGCCATTTGAGAAAAATAGAAATTAAATAAATCATACCCACCTCACCAATCCCCCACTACTGTTCTGTTGTTATATAGGTCTCCTTCTGATCCCTACATCCTGGTCCCCCAACACACAGGAAATGACTGCTCATCCAATCACTGCCAGAGGGATCATTTCCTGTGTTTTGAGTTGACCACCAAGTAGAGATCAGTGGAGCACCTGGGAACCATTGAAAAGGGAGAAGCGGGGGACCCTGGGGTAAGTATGTTTTAAAAAAACAAAACAAAACATTTTTTACACCATTTTGAGTTTTTCCAAAATATTTTTTCTTGTTTGGATAATCCCTTTAATAATGTATATTTACTTGTTTATATTTTTAGGGGAACCTTTACATATATTTTAATTTTGTAATGTAGGCCATGAAATTGTCTAGTCGTTTGGCAGAATTTTCTTTTTTAATGGGTGAAACTACTTAATGTGGCAGCTGTTGCTATTCTCATGAAGAACCATCTATGTCTTTTATTTCTTGAGAAAGATGGCAGCTGCCAACAATGGACAATAGTTCCTTAGGATGTGAATACTGCCAGATAACATAACAATGTACAGCATTATAAGCTATGAGCTTAATGTAGACTCCTAGTAACCAGATATCTACTGTCCATTACGTTCGAGGACCAAGGCTGCTTTATAAAGTCAACGGACTTTGCATCTTTCAGCCTTCTTATTCCTTCTTTACTTGTTAAGGCAATTCGATACTGGAATTATACTCTGATAATCTACTAGATATGTAGTTAAAAGCAAGATGCCCACTGGCTGCTTATTTGCATATCAATGCCAGAAACCATGTCTCTAGCTTAACAAATGTCATATAACAATGGGGTGATTGAGGCAAGCATAATGATCTATGGAGGAGAGTCAAGCACAAGAAATTGGCCAGAACTGGGACGAAAAAGGTCCTCAGTGTTCACCAGTGAATTTATCAAGAAATAAAGTAACATGTGAGTAAAAATTATTTAATGTTTAATGTCCATATCAAAGACACAAAGGAAAGTTACATGATTTATAACAATTTATACTTGGTACAAAACACACGAGAAAGCCCCAGAGACAGTTATAGGGAATAATCAAAAAATAGTCAAAAAATTCCATAATTGCTAACAATTTTTGGGGGGAAGGGGTGTATCTGAAATATTGTATGCATTAAATATTGTCCCTTATCTCTTTTGTTTAGCCACTTGTTTAAAAGTCAGAAAAGGAAGTTGAGCCATGTGGGTTATCACTTCCAAATTATCTTATAAAATGACGATCGGTGATCTGATGGTGATTTTGTTAAGATGTTTAATCAATAAAAAAATGTAACCAGACAGAATAAAACTTTGTATTCCCCCATATGAAACTGGAGGCATACAGAGGTACATGCAACTCCATGGGTGCCCTTTTCAGCATCCATACATAATTAAAGAGGTTGTCCAGGCTTAAATTTTGTTTTTTAATTAGGCCGGGGAGGTGAAAAAAATAAAAACACACTCACCTGTCCCCGATGCTCCAGTGTCATCCCAGCAAGGGTCAGTCCTGTTGCTCGGCTGTCTTCTTGCAGTGGAATTCCTCACTGGCTGTGACGTTCCGGGTCCTGTCTGCTGAAGAAACTGATTGGCCTTAGGGGTCAATCAACGGCCTCAGCAGGTAGTGACATCCCCAGGGGCCCTTCCTAAAGCCACTTACACCAAAGACGTGTGACGGAGACTCCCACTGGAAGAAAACAACAAAGCTGCAGGACTGGAATGCACTTGCAGGCACCGGAGCACCAGGGACAGGTGAGTATGTTTTTTTTTTTTTTTTTTTCACCTGCCCGGGCCTAATTAAAAAAAAAAAAAAATATCCTGGACTACCCCTTTAAATCATATTATGGCCATACCCATAATGCCTGAGGTTAAGCGTTCCATTTTGTTGCTGTTTTTCAGCTTCAACCACTTTTAGGGCTTGATGTCGTTTTAACTAGGTGTTATACCATGTCTGATGAAGGGAGCTAGTACTTCCGAAAGCTTACTATATACTATACTAAATATACTCAGTTAGCCTCTAGAGGGTGCATGTGTATGAGAGTATGGGTCATGAGTAGAGATGAAGAAACCTCAGGAGATTAGTTTCACAAATATTCACGAGCTTTGGCCGACATTTTGGGTCCCAACCAAAAGTGCTTTTATTATAATAAATAATTTATATAATATAATAATTTATTGTAATTAATGAAGGGCCAGGGGAGGTGCGATAAAATAAATAAAAAACACAGATATTCACTTTCCCTCACCTCTCTTGCAATCCTCATGGTGTCTGGTGCACATTCGATGTCGTTTTTGGTCCTCCTCTGTCATGGGCCCAAAGGACTGCTGAGGTGGAGACCTGTGATTGGGCCTCATTGGTCACGAGGGGCGTCAACATAATGATGCTAGCAGCAAAGCATCATGATGACGGCCGAATGAAGCCCTAAGAAGACCAAAGACGCCAGGGAAGGTGCATCAGATGCCACGAGGGAGTCCAGGAGGGGTGAGGGACGATGAGTATCTATAGTTATTATTTTACTGCACCTCCCTTGGGTCTCCCTTGGGTCTGAAGAGACTCCCGAATATAATAGTGACTCATGGATGACAAACTCAAAAAAATCTCGGAACTGGTCAAACCTGAGATTCTTTGGAAATTTTGTAATGCACCCAGCTCTGTATGAACAGTTCCCTCATCCCTAGCCATAGCTGTCGGCTGACAAATATCCAAGTGCATGGCTAGCTTTAGCCTAAGTGGATAGAGAAAAAAGAACCTACATTCACAAAATCAGGTTTTAATTGCTGCGTTTTACACTGATTGTTGGGGCATGTTCCAATTTATTTCCCATTTTATGGGTATTTTTGTGGCATATTTAAAATCAATAACTATAATCTAAATAATAACAAAAACTCATCAAAAACAACTTTACCTTGTGCTATGGATTTCGCCAAATTATTGAATCACTAAAATCTGCTACATTGAAGAAGCAATTTTTTTTAAAGTTTTTTTTAGCAAAGAAAACATGGCGGCTAAGCCACATTTACTAACCATGGTTATACTGGTCATTTTTGGTGCAGCAGAATGCAAAGTGTGAACATATCACTATCAATATTGTTACTCTGGCCCACTTACAAATAGCAGCGGCCGTAAAACCTAAGCATGTGAACGTGGCTTTAAAATGCGTTAGAATTTATTACATTGCCCATACATGTATGATGTACAGTTTTTGGATTTCTAGTTGTGTCTTAATAAATGAAGTATAAATGGAAGACAGACATGTCTCTAATGAAGTCATTTATGTGTTGACTAATAAATACTGGCTATTAATCAGCAGTGCAAAGCACAATCTTTAATGGTATCCATAGACTAAGAAAATGCAATTTAATTCTTTCAATTAATAGCGGATCATTTCCTTTTCATTCTTAATGGTCTTTTTTTTCCTGAAAATCGGTTCATCTTAATTACACCTAACATTCTGTTTTAATTGTGTTTCAGCAACTAATTAGAATCAATGTCCCTTGATAAAATAAAATTATATGATTACCGTCTACTATCACATTTTCATGTTCTTATGAAGGAAAATAAGGAAAAAAAAACATTATTATTATTTCTTCTTATTTCTTTTTAGAGCATTATTCATTTCACTGCGCTGTACATATGAAAAGGCTTTTAAGGGATTTTCCACAACTATAAAATTTATGGTCTATCCTTAAAGGGGTTTTCTGGGACTTAATAAATATTCTTAGGATAGGTCATCAATGAAAGATTGGCAGGGATCTGATACCCTGGCCCCCGGCCGATCAGCTGTTTGAAGAGGCAGCAACATTTGGATCACCATAGATCTTTGATTTATGACTTTTCTTACGGATAGATCATCAGTTAATAAGTCCCAGGAAAACCCCTTTAACAAAGGACATCAATATCATATTAGTGAAGGGCTAATACCTGGCGCCCCAATAATCAGCTGTTTGAAGAGGACATGGTGCTCAGGCAATAAGCACTTACTCTTCTCAGGTAGTGACATCACATCCATTGGCTTGTCCAGGCTTCAGCTCAGTCCCATTCAAATGAATGGGATTAATCTACAATACCAAGCACTACCACTATACAATGTACGGCACTGTGCTTAATGAGCAGTGATGAGGCTGAAGATCAGGTCCACTCGCTGCACCCTCTTCAAAAAGCTTCAAATTAGCGGGGGTGCCAGTTGTCAGACCCCCAATGATCTGATACTGATGATCTATTCTATCATAGTTCTGGAAAACCCCTTTAAATCCTTAGTAAAAAGTGTGTTAAACAAGCTCTCTATAGCAGGGAGTGAATAACCTTCTTTGATCTGGCGGCCACATCTATAGCTTGCCATGCTACAGATCATTCCATTGAACTGTCAGTAGTGAGTATAGATTGTAAAGTTGACCTTGGCATAAATGTCTTTATTACCAGATTATGCTACTAGATTTCAGGCAAACCAGGCATTGATCTATAGGGCGTTGCCTTTCATAAGGTAGCGCTAGAGCAAGTTCGCCCTTTTTCAGGAGGACTTATTTGCATATTCCTTTCCCAGAATTCTGGTAAGTGACATTAAAAATTTGAATCCGCCCTTTCCTAAAACTAAGAAAATAAAGTGAAACACCTACACACTAGGCTGCAGAGTGAACGCCGTAAAAACAAAGTCCTTTAGAAAAGTCGCACAAATGCAATTTTTCTCCAATTAAACCCCATTCTGAATTTTTTTTTCCAGTACATCATATGGAATATTAACTTGTACCGAAGTACAATTTGTCCTGCAAACATTAAGTCCTTATGAGGCTCTGTGAATGGAAAAATAAAAAAGTTATGGAGCTTGGAAGGCGGGGAGTCAAACACGAAAATCGAAAAACACCTGCAACGGGAAGTGGTAAAAAGGGTTGTCTTGGATTTTTTTTTAAATTTATGGCCTATCCTTAGGATAGGCCATAAATATCTGATCAGTGGAAGGCGGACAGCTGGATCCCATATGATATAGCTCCATGCCTTATTGATAGCCCATCAATATTGGACAACTCCTTGAAAGAGAGTCTGTCAGTAGTAAATTGGTTCTAATCAAAGCCTCTTTAGAGGGGATTCTACAGTTTCCAAATATGACTTAGTTATTCATCTTTGGAGTCCCAATTTTACGTAAATAGTTGTATTCATTTGTAAATGAGTACAAAAGCGTTTTGGGGAGTGCTTCAACTTGTCTGGGCTTTGATCTTAGCTCTAGATTCCGCTAGATTCCTTAGCTCTAGATCTAAGACTAAAACAGCGATTTACATGAAAATGGGGCTCCAACGCTGAATAACTGAGGCATATTTGGAAACTGTAGAATCACCTCTTCAAGGTTCTGGAATTAGGTTTAGAGCCAATTTACTACTGACAAACTCCATTAAATTGATACAGAATTTTGTAGCTATGTAGAATAAAAAGACAAAACGCCATTCAAAAGTGAACCTTCACGTTCCCGATCTTTACTCTTGTATATTCTTCCTCTCTTCTTTGTTTAGACTTTGTTCATCCCTCTCCTTCTCCATTTCTTCCCTGGCATTATATTAACGATACAAGTTCACACACGACCATGTACAACAGGTAGTCCTACCATGATGATAAATTGTGATGTCAGAAGTGCACCTCTATTTACATATTTACCAGACTCCAAATGAACATGTGAATACATATACTGGACTCATTTGCATATAAATGAGGCAATTATACTTTTCTACAGATGACATATCGTACTCTCAGTTTGTCATCATTTTAAGCATCGACATATTTGCCTAATAAAATGATTTAAAGCAAATCCTTTTAGTGTTAAGATGTTGAGAGATAAGAATTAAGTAGTTTTATATCTCTTGAATTTACATTAGTCATACAAAATCTTCCATGCGGTGACAGATGTGCATGTTGTACTCCTTCTTTTATAAGTATTTGTATGAGATAACACTTCTCAGCTAATAGGTACATAAGGCTATCCTCATGTTTGGGTCATAGATCTGATACACAGTATACAATAGGTTTGTACTTGGCATAGATTGGTGTTTCTATAAGAACAACCAAATTCTTTCAATGGAACTAAAATTATACTACATTAAATGCAAATAAAAATGGTGAGCTAAGGCTATTCAGAGCACCAGGCAAAAGACTTGGGGCATGTGTCTAAGGGAGTGTTCACACTACCATTAGTAGTGTCTGTTACAAAATGTTAGAATGGACACTAACAGATCATAAATCCACTGATTTCAATGGGATTTGATCTGTTGTCCGTTTGTGTCTGTTTTCACTAAATCCGTCACATGTCCCTTATTTTAGAGGACATAACGCAGGGTGCAGGACTTTTGTGTCCATTTTATGTCGGACGGCAAACGTCCATTATTTTTTAACATTAACATCTATGGCTAATGGACAGTAACAGTTGGGCGTACGTTACACTGTTCGTTATTACTGTCCGTTTTTTTTCTGCGCTTGCTCAGAAAGCAGAACAAGAAAAAAAAAACAGACACCTATCATAACAGACATTAATGGACACTAACTGACGCTAATGTGTCCATTTCATGGATCAGTAAAAAGATGGACACATTAACATCAGTTAGGCAGGGTTCACACTACCGTTGGATATCTGTTATGAAGGTGTCCGTTAAAAAAAAAAAAAAGAACACCTATCATAACAGACATTAATGGACACTAACTGATGTTAATGTGTCCGTTTTTTTTAACTGATCCATTTAATGGACACATTAGCATCCGTTAGTGTCCGTTTTTATACTGTCCGTTTGTTTGGGGTTTTTTTGTTTCTGCTTTCTGAGCATGCACAGAAAAATACGGACAGTAATAACGGACAGTATAACCAACAGTATAACGGACAGTAATGGACACCTGTCCGTTACTGTCCGTTACCCATAGACTTTAATATTAAAAAATAATGGACGCTTGCCGTCCGTCATGAAACTGTTTTCTTTAACGACACAAAAGTCCTGCATGTAGGATTTTTTGTCCATGAAAAAAAACCAGACATGTGATGGATTGGGTGTAAACGGACACTAATGATCACTAACGGACACAAGATATAATCCCATTGAAATGAATGGAAATTTTAACGTATTTGTGATGGTTCAGCTAGTGTCCGTTGCTAAAATCTTGTAACGGACAATAGCAATGAACACTACTGATGGTCACCAACTGTAGTGTGAATGCCCCCTTAGTGTCCGTTAATGTCCGTTATGATTCGTGTCTGTATTTTTTTTTTTAACGGATCCTATCAGAACAAACAATCAACAGTAGTGTGAACCCACCATAACAAATATATAGATATCAGAGAGGGGGGCTATAGGGAGCAGATTATGGCAGAAGAGCTAGGGCAGACTGATGAATCTGAGGTCACATGGAAGCTCTCAATAGTATCTGCAGACCTCCTGTTTACACAGAAATACATACTAGAAAAAAAAAGATCACACTGTGATTATGTGACTTATTGAAGAAGATTAAAGGAAGGGCACTACGAGGAGATAACTATTACTCTTGAGGGGATTGTCCTTCAGACAATATAAGGAGTTAAAAAAAAAATCTCTGGAGTACCCCTTAAAGTTATTTTGTAAGGCCTTTTAAAGGTTCAGACATTCTCCTAGATGAGAACTAATTTGCATAACCCTTTTCCCAGAGCGCATTGCTTGGCCCACAAGGCTCCCTACAGCCAATGGGTGGTCACTACAAGGAGAAACAGTAACCCTAGACCTGAGCCCAAAGAAACTGAACCACATGTATTATTTTAGTAAATAAATGTTTGTCTTAAGAATTTACTTTTTTTTTTTTGTTCTTTCTAATCAAAACTTACAGCTCCGCTTTTTGCCGACAGAATTGCACCCCCAAAAAGAATGTGTCATCTAAACGAAACTATTTCCTTTCCTATTTCTGTAAGCTTGGCTGATGGCTACACAGGGTTCAATGAAGAAATGGAAATACTCTAAGACCACATGTAGCAAAACACAGCTAAAAAACATTTGCTTTTCTGCCACGTTTTTCACTTTTCCCTTTCAAAAACACTATTTTAATTTGCTTACTTACATAGCGCCATCATATCCCACAGTACTTTACAGATTTTGTCAATACTGTCCCATATAGAGCTCACAATCTAAGGCAACAGGCATATGACTGCGTTTGGGCCGTGATTGAATGGCACAGATGGAATATGGATGACATCCGCGACCCCATTCATTGAGGCCAGTGAACACGGGTCGCAAAACAGAAAGGGACAGGACCTGTTTTGAGTTTTGCTCCTGGATCATGGCCCCATACACCGGTCTGTGAAAATACACGGCTATGTGCATGGGGCTGTAAGAGACAGCCAATGTTGTCCTAAGCTTCATTTGTCTGTATAAACTGTTAATGTTGAATGTATTTCTGTGATTCTGTTCCTTTAAGACAGCAGCCATTGTAATTGTGACATGATGCTGGAGTGAGCCCCCCCCCTTTTATGTCAGCTTGCCTGTTCTGCAGACAGAATGTGAGCAGAGAAGCAGGAAGTGACGAGACAGAGAGCAGCAGCCATCTTAGCAAGTGTTGTATTGAACTGGTGTGGATATTTTTCTGTACAGCTAAGCTGTATCTTGGTCCAGAGACAAACAGAGTGTAAAGAGACAACAGGACTAGTGAGTCCACGTGAAAGGAACTGTGCTCAGTGGCTGATCAGTGAGACTGACATTGTGACTGTGTATATGGATACCACAGATAGAGACTCGCAGTGCTGTTGATGTACTGGACAGCACCTGCTAAACCCCGGCTTACATCCCAGCTCAGTGTATGGATTCGGCAGGACTGTCAGTGTGCTGAGTGGAATCTGCTGTTGGATTACATTGCATTCATTGGGTTTCCCTGTTAAAGAGGACTTCATTTCTCCCAAGATCCTGATAACAGTGAGGAGAGGACGTTTCACTATAAAAGAAAGGAACGACTTTGGGCCCCACCGCGCGCTTCTACAGACTGTAAGCGGTCCACCTGGACCACTGGGGAAAAGGGGGTGCACCCAAATGTGATGTCAGGGTCAGTTAGGGATAGTTTTGAGTATATTGTTCATTCAGTGTCCATACTGCAGAATTGGACAGAGTAAAAGTAGAAACCATTGCAGAATTTGCCTTGAAATTGTTCATGCTATATTGTATATTTTGCTTGTCTTTATCCCTGTCATTTTACCTTCAAATAGCCTTTATTAACTTATAGTAAATATATATTCTTTTCTTGAACTACCGCGTGTGCGTTCATTTCTGGTTGCGGAGACCAAACCACCTGCCTTGCTCTCGGTTCACAGGGCCATAGAAATTAATCGGTCAGTGTGCTAGCCAAGAAAAACACAGCTAGCACACAGTCATGTGCATGAGGCCTTCATTCTCTAGCAGTTTGCCTTCAGAGAGTGGGTGAAAACTGACGCAAACACGGAAAAAACATACAAACTCCTTGCAGATGTTGGCCTTGGCTAGAACCTAGGACGCAGCGTTGCAAGGTAACAATGCTAACCACTGAGGCAACACTGTCAGAATTTTCTGCAGTTTTTTTCTGCAATGTGTAGATGATATTATACAAATTCATTTTGCGGATATCATAAAGGCAGTGTTTCCACTACAGCCAAAAACACTGTGCATCTGCAATGGGTGGCCTTAGCCTAAAGGTATTCCTGAACTCTTTAAGGAAGTTGGGAAATAGCGGTACTCACACGGTATGGAAATATCATAAAACAGCTTGCTCAGCTATTTCCGCACTGCTGACCGCCTCTGGCCACAGCATATGTTAAGATATTGCGATCTCAGCCATGAAAGACTGAAATGGGAATATCCTGATAAACATAATGTTATGTAATGATGGATCCTGATGTGACACATTAAAACTGATGTTGCAATAGACACTGTTGATTCAGCTGTTTTATTGTCTTTCAATACTCTCTCACGCTACAGTTCTTTTTTCAGAAGCTCCTGGGCCCCCGTGAGGCTCCTATCTACCTTGTGTCATTTGAAATAGTGGTATATTTCATTTGTCAAAGGGACCTTTGGGGCGTTCTCAGAGTCCAGTGCCCAGTAGCAACAGCTACCACTACACCCCCTATAGCTATACCCCTGTTTTTTTCATAAGGGCAAGTCAGGTAGTTCAAATTGCCATAGATGCAACTTTAGGCTAAGGCCCCACGTAGCAAAAATCGCTGCGGGAAAAATTGTGGCTGCAAAGCATCGCAGAGGTTTCCTTTGCAGACTTTCTGCTTCAATTATACCTATAGGGAAACCGCCGATGTGCTTGTAGATATAATTGGCATGCTGTGAGTTCCAAAACTACAACAGTTTTGCAAATCACAGCATGTCCGCTGCATGTATTTTTCCGTAAAGTGTGGATGGGATTCGCTAGAGGGCCCCACGTGGGGCCCGGCCTTAAACATCTTATGTGGGAGTGTCCTCAGATTTCCTTTTAGTCAGAGGGTGTGACTATACCGACTTCTAGATTCGATCAGCCAGTACCTCTTAACCTGGAGATACGTCTTCGAGTGGTGGCTCCCGGATGATACTTGGGCACACCATGAGGGCATCTTTTAGCATGAAGTTCTGTTTTTTTGCCCATAAAGCTTTAGACATACGCTCTTCACAGACCCTCTTCACTTTTGCAATGGAAGTAACTAATGAAAAAAACCCTACCTTATTAAAACACTGGGGAGGAATTTGCTAAAAAAAAAAAAAATCTGTTTTCTGCCGCAAAAGCAGCACATTTCTGGCACACGGCCATTTGTGTCAAAATTTGCTCCAAAAATGCACCTATTTCTCCATTTTCCCAACTACTCGACCCTTTTAAGAAAAGTGGGCAGAGCAGGGTGGAAATGAAGGTGGCTGTGCGGAGACGCCTTGGCCTGACAGATTTATTATAACTGACACCAGTAAACTGGCGTTAGTTATATCTGAAATTTATACCAGGCCCTGACTGGTGTAGATTTCAGTTTTGCTGCATGGGATGTCACAAGAGTGCCAACTTTAAGACACTATGCACATGAGTTGTTGTTTGCAAGACTTATGACTTTATGTTTTTCAATAAATTAAGTTTTTTGTTTTGTTTTTTTTAATGTCATTCTTATCCTATCTCATTCTTATTTCAAATAAACTTACAATAATTGCATGAGATCCATCATTTTTATGCTTCTTTAATATAATTAGTATAAGACTACGGTTAGTGTGAACAAGGTTTAACTCGGATACATTTAGTGCTTTTTGTCCATTCATTTGTAGGATTCTTCATCTATTGGTATAGTAATAGCGTAGTATACCAGTTAGAATTATATAATCTAATACAGCAGTGTCCTGATGTTAGATATCGTTTATTTCTTGAATTCCTACAATTACTCCTTTAAAAAATCTAAAAAGGATTTTTTTTGCTATTTTTGCTATGGCCATATAGTTCATTGATGGAATTAACTTCTTACACACAAGACAACAATTCATACCAAATGAAATGAAATATTTATCGGACATGAAGCCATCTCTCCGGTGGAAATGAATCTTTGTGCCGCGCTGAAAAGCTTGATCTTCAAACATTGTGAATGCTGATTTTAATGACTGGGTGAAAGCTGAGAAAATTTTGGCTGAATTTTGGATAAAGATGACAGCAAAGGGTCTCAGGTTGCACAAAGCAGACAGGAGGATTAAACCAACAAAGCCAAGTCAATGCTCTAAAGTTTCAAAAGGATAATCTTTATAATAGTGATTCACACTCAGACAAAGGTGACTATTACTGATTATGGCAGCCCCCCTATATTTATCTAATAGCACAAGATTGATATTGTCTTAAATGAACTGATAAAGGACTCCTTAAAAATGAATAAGATGAAGTTGGATCCTTATGATAGGCACAAATCAAATCTCGAGCTCGGAAAGAAAAATATCCTGGGATTTATCGATGACAGGATGCAGAATAAAAATCAAGTCCCTCCTGTTGTTTGAAGATCCAGAGAGGGTGATTGCCATATGTTCAATGATACAAAGGGGGCAAGAATGACAGTACAAAAGAGAAGATTGCTCTAACCTTTCCAATATGTCGAATAGGCTGAGAAAATATTTTTATCGCAGAGAAGCTAGAGTCGAAAATATATTTGCAAACAATAGAATGAGCAATATTCAAACCATATGTGGCGAGTATGAAAGAGTTAATATTTTCCTTGACACAGGATGCAAATGAATCATGGGAATAAAAAATGATTTTCATGTGTATTGTTCTAATTAATTAAAATTCAGGCATTTAACTAAAAGAAATCACAAATTGTTAGATTTTTTGGAAAAAGACATTTCCTGTAATATGGTCGTACAATATTTCCTTTTGAATCAAGGAGACCTGATGCGGTATTATATGGATATTTGCTTATTGGGCAGTCGTATAAAAACTAATCTATGAAGAAAACTCACTAAATGAAGCTTTATAAGTAGATATATGACATATCGCCAATAGAGTGTCGCGCTAGTTTCACGTTAGTGTCAGGTGTCCGTTCTTCAGGTTCATCAGGGGAACATAAAAACAGAGAAAAGGGACTATAAAATAGCGGTCACCAACTGAGCCCGAAGGATCCCATTGACTATTATGGGGTCTGTTGGGTGTCCATCACATATCCGTTTTTTTAACTGAAATCACTGGTCAAAAAGTTAGATTTTAGAAGGACATGGAGTCCCTGAAAGGAGACTCCGAAGCAAATGTGAATCTATCCTCAATGTGTCTTCACTTTGAGATTTGTATGGGAAAAGGAAGGTGCTGTAAATATCCTGTTCACTTGGGCACGCTATACAATAAAGCAGTCGGGTACTGTGGTGTCCAACACTAGTATGGATGGAGGCCACTCTGGCACTGATACAGGTGACTTTTGTTTTACTTTTCTGAGTAGGTGGGTTATACCCCAAAAAGTGTTATGAAATTGAAATAAAATTTAGTGTTTAGTTATATGTGGAGTCTATCCATATCTAGATCCATATATTAACCCAATTTGTATTTAAGGCCACTTTTACAAAGTTCTACAACAATTTTAAGGTGCACAGTCCATGATAAATCAGCCCTATCATATCCTTGTACTGTGACATCACTGAGTATATTATCCCTGTACTGTGACATCACTGTGTGTATTATCACTGTATTGTGACATCACTGTGGTTATTATCCCTGTACTGAGACATCACTGTGTTTATTATCTCTGTACTGTGACATCACTGTGTATATTATCCCTGTACTGTGACATCACTGTGTGTATTATCATTGTACTGTGCATTGGTGTGTTTATCCCTGTATTGTGACATCACTGTGTGTATTATCCCTGTATTGTGACATCACTGTGTGTATTATCCCTGTATTGTGACATCACTGTGTGTATTATCACTGTATTGTGACACACTGTGTATACACGTTTGTGACATCACTGTGTATATTATCCCTGTATTGTGACATCACTGTGTGTATTATCCCTGTACTGTGACATCATTGTGTGTATTATCTCTGTACTATGACATTACTGTGTTTATTATCCCTGTACTGTGACATCACCATGTTTTTTATCCCTGTACTATAATATCACTGTCTGCTTTAATCCTGCACTTTGACATCACTGTGTATGTTATCCCTGTACTGTGACATCATTGTGTGTATTATCTCTGTACTGTGACATCACTGTGTGTATTATCTCTGTACTGTGACATCACTGTGTGTATTATCCCTGTACGTGACATCACTGTGTGTATTACCCCTGTACTGTGACACACTGTGTGACTATCCCTGTACTTCACACTTTTATTATCTCTCCCTGTGATATCACTGTTTGTATTATCTCTGTACTGTGACATCACTGTGTGTATTATCCCTATACTGTGACATCACTGTGTGTATTATCCCTGTACTGTGACATCACTGTGGCTATTATCTCTGTACTGTGACATCATTGTGTATTTTATCACTGTACTGTGACATCACGGTGTGCATTATCCCTGTATTGTGACATCACTGTGTGTATTATCCCTGTACTTTGACATCACTGTGCTTTTTATCCTTGTACTGTGACTTCTTCTTAATAGGTATTATAAGTCATAGACAAGTCAGCAAGTCTCAAAAAGCATATGCTTTATGTAGTAAGGGCTCATACTATACATATAATAACATTACGGCTCTGTGTTGTATAGAACCATAAAAATGGTACCCATATCTGTCTATGGGTTGATACTGTACTTCTGTATGACTCTTATTTCATATGATATTTTTCCCATGTGGCTTGGTCCATGAGATGCCATATTGTAGAGGAATTCTCCTCTAAAAGCACCATCTGGCAGCAAAAGGAGTGCCTATAGCACTGTAGTAAGGAGCTGTAGGATCATCATGTTCCATGCCATGCACATGGGATTGCCATTTGCAGGAGCCCATGGGCAATACAGCCATAATTATAATTATCCCTTTCTGGAAAAAAAAACCAAACAACCTGGCCAACAGTAGTCAATAACTGAGCTTCCATGATATGATTTAATGTAAAATGCCTGTTGAGCTAATATCTTTAATCCCTCATACCACCTTCTTTCTCTCTCTCTCTCTCTTTCTCTCTCTCTCTCTATATGCATTTTTATTAAAGGGAGTTTCCAGGATTAGAAAAACATGGCTACTTACTGCCAAAAACAGTGCCAAGCGATTGGACAAAAGCAGCCATATTTTTCTAAGTTTACATGTTCTTGCATGTCAATGTGGGAAAAATATAGCACTCGCTTTCCGTTCTGGAATTCCGTCCCCCATTCCACTTGAAAAATGCAGAGAGAAAAGTCCTGCTTTTTCGGACGGAAACCCGGTGGTCCCCATTATAGTTTATGGGGTTCACGGGTTTCCACGAGTAACCGCTTTTAAGCCAATTGGGTTTCCGTTCTTCAGGTCCCCAAGCGGACCTGAAGAACGGAAACCCGAGCGCAGGCGTGAACCTAGCGTAAACACAATCATTTGTCTCTTATCAGTTTATTTTATATCAGAAACACAACCCCTTCTCACACACATGATGTGGTGCCAACCACCGCGGATCTTTTATGTGGCCTAAAAGATGCCATCAGCAGGCAGATAAGCATTGGCTTGTTCATCCTCCCTGTTTAGATGAGCCAAAAAATGACTCAATGAACCGTGCCCATTTAAAAGGCCCCTATGGACGAGTGTGTTACTGTTTTTGGAAGTTTACATATTGTTGCATATCAATGTGGGAAAATATATATTTTAGCATCTACGTTTCCAGCAAAATCAGAGAATTTTGAAGTATCTTGGAAAATATTTATTGCTTGATGGTGAGAATCGTATAATTTACAACCCTTTGTCTGGAACCTGTAGTCATTTCTGCTAGGACCTAATCCCCCTATTTTTATTCTTCCAGTCGTATGGTTCAGCCAATTCACATGTTGCTCAACTTAGTTACGCAGAATAAGAGACACCTGAATAATTAATTATGTAGCTCATTTAACAGGAGACAAAGCTTGATGAATTCCGTCCTACTGGAGCTCTGTCTGGGTTTGGTTAAGGTCTCTGATTTTTGCTGACAACTATTATCCTTATTTAGGGTACATTAATTCTGAATTCTGTTCCTTCCATCATATTCCAAAAACACCAGAAAGAAAAATGACAAGAATATTTGTATGGACCAGAATGAGTTGACCCGGTAATTGAACAAGTTACTTCAAAGCAGAAAGACTGGAAGTTTCATTTGGGCTTTCTATAATCTGTTCTCTGGTCCACAACGTGATTTAGGATGTGAGGTAAGAGGCTTTTTTTAAGGATCAGAGTCCAGATTGTGATGTAGTTAGATGACAAAAGGCACAAAGTAGAGTTGGTAGCTTTAAGGAGTAATGGGCTGATGAAAAAATCTCCACTTAATGAATCAGGGAGCTTATGTTGTTTATGGAAAGATCAGTCATCTCAAGTCTATTAGAAATCCAGATGGTAGTAAGCCTGGATGATGTACAGAATCCAGAGCAGAATATGATATAAGAGAATTGCATGACATGAATTCCTGAGCTCAACTAGACAAGTTTAGTACTGAACGGAACGAAAAGCAAAATAGGTTCATTGTACCAGAAGACACCAGATAATTTCATCTGTCTTTATAAAAGTGCATTAGTTATTCCAAAAAAAATCATGAAGTGTTAAAGAGACTCTGCCAAGTCCATTTGGGACACTAAACCACCCACAAGTCCTTATGGGCCGCTGGTTTAGTGTCCCAAATAGCCCAATACTAATAAAAAAAATTGTTTACAAACCCAACTCTCGGTATTCCCAGTGCATGCTTAGTTGTTCGCTAAAGCCAGAGTAGTATACTTCAGCTTCAGTGCGCATGCGCAGTGAAACCATGGTTTACTTCTCCAGCTTCAATGAACAATTGCCCAGCCACCAGGAGCACCAAACATGAGTCCAATGAGATAAAGTATAAGGCCGGGGCCCCAGGTTGCCAAAACGCTGCGTCTTACATTATCTGCAAAGTGGATGGGATTCTGGCTAATCCCATCCACA
Organism: Leptodactylus fallax; assembly: GCA_947044405.1. NCBI lineage: Eukaryota > Metazoa > Chordata > Amphibia > Anura > Leptodactylidae > Leptodactylus > Leptodactylus fallax. The sequence continues at coordinate 1,280,747 of CAMRHE010000308.1, forward strand.
CATTGCAAACAAAAATCTGAAACGGAAATGTTGCAATTTCAAAAACGCTTGTGTTTTTCTAAATCGCAGCATGTCAATTATACCTACGGAAACGCCGGCATTTTCCGTATACGTATAAGAGGCAGAAAGTCCGCAGAGGTAAACTCTCCGGACTTTCTGTGAAAAATGCTGCAGAAAAAAACATGATGCGTTTCCACCACGGTCTTTTCCGCAGCATTTTTTTTTGCAGCAATTCTTGGCGTGTGGCCTTAGCCTAAAGGGTTTTTTTTTTCCATGTCAGCCATGGACAGCAGGATAGGGTCATTTGAGAAATCACTGGTCCATAAGGGTGGCTTAGTGTCCCAAATAGACCAGACAGGCTCCCTTTAAGCTGTCTATACACATTAGATAGCTGTTAGTAGAATACTTGTTTGGCCAACAGCTATTTCTTCCAATCCTTGAGTGCATGTGTCCTCATTATGGACAGGGGAATAGATTACTGTGAAACTTCTTCGGCAGTGGCTTATGTCATTTAGGTTAGGTAAAATGGTGACTTTGGCAGCGACTCCTATCGAGCAACGAAAGATCTCTGAGCTGCCCTGTGTTTCCTTCACTGATGTTAGTGAATGGAGTTGCATCGTGGCACCTAGTGCACCGCGACCACGACTACTAGTCGCAAAAAAGCAAACAATAAAGAGGGCCCTATTAAACTGAAGAAGGCCTTATTTTAACTCAGAATTCAGGGTATCTTGCTTACCAGTTTGGTCAGAAAATATAGCATGTGGTGCTCCAAATGGACAAACTGTTACTTAGCGAAGAATCATCTAATGTATTGCAGAGTGACAATAGCCTGAGCTACAAGACAAGGCTGTAGTTAGAGTAGCAGATGATGGAAACAAAAATATGGGGAAAGCAATTTCTGCAATTTCAAAAACGCTTGTCAATTATACCTGCAGAAACACTGGAAGAGGAAAACTTTGCAGACTTTCTGTGAAAAGCGCTTTTTGGCTGCAGCCCACTATGTGGGGTCTTAGCCTTAAGGATTTTTTCTGGTCTGGTCCATCACATTATTCTATCCCACACTATTGGTGCCACAGTGTTGGCATCAAAAAATCCAAAGTTCGAATGAAAATGGTCCGCATGTCAAAAAACCTGTAGCATTGCATCTTTCAATACCAATGCCTTTACTTTTTTATCTCTCTACTTAATGGACTTTACACTATGAAGAAATGAAGAAACAAAGACTTGGAATTGGACCTTTGTGATACTTTTCTTTTGTTTTTATCTGTCTTTTTGTCCTGCTGAAATGGGAACTCTTGTGTGTGCAGGCATTTCTTTTGTCTACACAAGAGAGAAATTACTGCAGCTTAGAGTCACAACAACAGGGCTGCATACCATTTGCCCACCCATCCCCCAAGAACTCTGGAGAGAGAAAAAGCGGGGGGAGGGGCTGCAGAGCAGGAACTCTTCAGAGGATTAAAAAGAGGCGTTACCGACCAACTGTTCCCTCCATCATTATGGGCAATGTGAGATCTCTTGCAAACAAGATGGATGAACTAACAGCGCTCACCAGGCACCATCAGGAGTTTCGGGTGTGCAGCATGATGCTACTTACAGAGACTTGGCTCACTGAAGTTACTCCTGACTCTCTGGTCTCCTTGGCTGGTTTTAAACTCCTTCGGGCAGACAGGACAAGGGAGAGCAGTAAGAGGAAAGGAGGGGGGGCTGGCAATGTTTGTGAATAATAGATGGTGCAATCCTAGGCACATTGTGATTAAGGAGCAAATTTGCTGTAAGGACATTGAACTATTAGCTGTGAGCATGAGACCTTTCTATCTACCAAGGGAACTATCACATGTCATCGTGATAGCTGCATATGTCCCCCCCTCTGCGAGGGTCCTACAAGCCACGCTGAGCCAGTTACAGTCTCAGCACCCCCAGGCCCTCTTTCTTGTGTCTGGCGATTTCAACCACGCCTCTCCATCATCCACACTTCCCAGTTTCACACAGTATGTAACCTGCCACACAAGAGACAACAAAACACTGGACTTGTTCTTTGCCAACGTGAGGGAGGCATATAACTCATCAGCCCTACCGCCCCTGGGAAGATCGGATCACAACCTAGTACATCTCCGACCTGTGTACAAGCCACTTGTACATAGAGAACCAGCTGTCACCCGCACAGTGAGGATATGGTCCGAGGAGAGTGATGAGGCTCTGAGGGATTGTTTTGACACAACCGCATGGGAAGTCTTGCAGGATTCGTATGGAGAAGATATAGAAGGACTCACACACTGCATAACGGACTACATTAATTTTTGTGTGGACAACACAGTACCCACAAAAGTGGTGAGGTGCTTCTCCAATAACAAACCATGGATTAACTCTGATACAAAAACACTACTTAAGGAGAAAAAGATGGCATTCAGGACAAGAGATAAGGAGGGGTTGAGGGAAGTACAAAAGGAGCTGAGGCATCTAATCAGGCAAGGAAAAGCCAGTTATAAGGAAAAAATGGAAAAGCAAATGGAAAGAAAAGACATAAGGGGGGTCTGGGAGGGGCTTAAGTCAATTTCGGGTCATAAACAGTCTGTCTGCCTGATTGAGGCAGATGTTAATTGGCTTAATAAACTAAATCTATTCTTCAACAGATTTGATCACACACCAGCTCCTCCCACCCCAGCATGTCCTTCAGCTCCCCTCACCACAATGACTTCACCCCATTCACCCCATGTGGCTACTTCCCAACAGACCAGTAAATCCAAAAATCTGTCTTTATCTGACCACAGTCTGACCTTCACAAGGGCCCAGGTGAGGAAGGAGATGAAAAAGATCAAGGCGAGGAAAGCCGCAGGGCCAGATGACATCAGTGCAAGGCTAATTAAGACTTGTGGGGACCAGCTGTGTGGTATAATTACATATATGTATAATATGAGCCTGAGGCAGGAAATAGTCCCTGAATTATGGAAATCTTCTTGTGTGGTACCAGTTCCAAAGAAACCTCACCCTATGGACCTCAACGACTACAGACCTGTAGCACTGACATCCCACTTGATGAAGATCTTAGAGAGATTGGTTCTCACACATCTTCGCCCTCTAGTGAGCCCCGCTATGGACCCTCTCCAGTTTGCTTATCGACCGGGCATTGGGGTAGATGATGCCATCATCCACCTTCTGCACAGGGCTCTGTCTCACCTGGAAAAACCAGGGAACACGGTGAGAATAATGTTCTTTGATTTCTCCAGTGCTTTTAACACCATACAGCCCAGGTTACTGAGAGACAAGCTGGGCCTTGCTGGAGTGGACCACCACCTCTCCAACTGGATCCTAGACTACCTCACAAATCGACCTCAATACGTGAGAGCCCAAGACTGTGTGTCAGGTACCGTTATCTGTAATACGGGGGCACCTCAGGGTACGGTTCTCGCCCCTTTCCTCTTCACACTGTACACTGCTGATTTTAGGTGCAACTCATCCAGCTGCTACCTACAGAAGTATTCTGACGACTCTGCAATAGTAGGCCTCATCACAGACGATGATGACAGGGAGTACAGAGAACTGAACCGGTTTTTTGTGGACTGGTGCCACCGGAACCACCTGAAGATTAACGCGGGGAAGACCAAGGAGATGGTGGTGGACTTCCGTAAAGGCAGATGCCCTCCAAAACCAGTGGACATCCTGGGGACGGGCATCGAGATTGTGAACACCTATAAGTACCTGGGTTTGCTCCTTAATAATAAGCTGGACTGGGCAGATCATATGGAGGCCCTGTACAGGAAGGGCCACAGCAGGCTCTACCTGCTTAGGAAGCTGAGAGCCTTTGGAATCCGGGGGGCACTTCTTAGGACTTTCTTCAACTCTGTAGTGGCATCAGCCATCTTCTTTGGAGTGGCCTGCTGGGGGAGCAGTATATCAACCAGGGACAGAAATAAACTTGACAAGCTGATTAGAAGGGCCAGCTCTGTCCTGGGGAGCCCACTGGACACAGTGCAGGTGGTGGGTGACAGAAGGATACTGTCCGTGGTGAGCTCCATGCGGGAGAATAACTCCCATCCCATGCATGAGACTGTGATTGCGCTGGGCAGTACTGTCAGTGACCGACTGCTCCACCCTAGGTGTGAGAAGGAGCGCTATCGGAAGTCTTTCCTCCCCACCGCGGTTAGGCTGTACAACCAACACCGACCTAAGCGGAGATCATTACATACAGAGAACTGAAATATCTCTCTGCCTGTTAAATTCCCCCCCCCCCCCTCTGCTTCGTCCTATCTGTCTGTCTGCTATTAATGTAATGCCTCTCACCTTGGAACATTCCTGTACATGTTGTATTTGTATTTGTATCTGCTTATCTTATCTTTGCTGCTGTAACACACTGAATTTCCCCATTGTGGGACTATTAAAGGACTTATTATTATTATTATTATTATTATTATTATTATTATTATTTCACATCTGATCCCAGGAATGGATAATTTTTGGCAGCATTTGTTTTGGAAATATACTTCTTCTTCATCACTTTTTGACTAGATGCAAATTTCTAGTCTCCCAAATAACAAGCCTGTAGCACTTACAAGTCATCAAAATTGGCTAATAATAAAATATAATAAAACCATTGCTTTTTGCATGATAACTGCCAAGTGTGTCTATAAAAGAGGGGCAAGCACCTTTCTCCAAAAAACGGTAATTTTTGCAGAATTTGAAATGTGTAAAAGCGAGTGTCAGTGCAGTGTATGGTTAAACTCGGAGATTGTATCCTCTACTTATAAACCATATGTTTCTCCATAGACATACATGTCACATTCAATTTGACATAACTTAAGCTGTGTTTGCCTTAAAGAGCTAGAAATTGGATAGATAGGTTCCTAGGAGCCCTAAGAGTATTCTACACTAAAAGGTGTCAGATTTATCATGTCTGATACTGGATGATAAATTTGTTGCATTCTAAAACTGTCTACTCTAACTTTACACCTCCTATTAGTTGGCAGAAAAAATTGACAACATTTTGGCGCATTTTCTTGTCTTAAAAGTGTCTAAAATGCTTGTTAAGTGTGGCCACAAGGCATGTTAGACGCTTTATTGGTGTAAATTATGACATAGGTCTGGTGCAATTTGCTTAGTAAATCTGTCTCAATGTTTTCATTGTTTCATAGAAGTATAATGTTGTACCGTGTTCGCCATTGAAAGTAGTGGAAGAGTGAAGAAATCAGGCGATATCTTTTAGAGGCTAACTGAGTATATTTATAAGTAAGCTTTCAAGAGTACTGGCTCTCTTCTTCAGACATGGTGTTATACAAGAACTGAAAATTCACAGATTATTTATACTCTATACACATGATCTTCAAAGGATTTTAGAGTCCTGAAAAAAAACCAAAACAAAATGCAATCTAAGTAGAGAAGTTATTTACAACAGGTCAAAAAACAATCTGGAAAGTTGTGGTGCGTGACAGAGGGATCTGTTATCTGTTTGCTATCAGGAGGTGATTTGTGACCCTCACAGTTCATACATAGTGTGACATGAAGCTGGCATGAATATTAAGTCCAAATTGCAGTTTGAAATTTTTGCATAAACTTGTATTCTGATTCTTTCCTTTTCTCCTGCATCTTAAAATGTCCCATTAAAACCACAACCCGCAAATCTTCAATAGAGTGGTTTTCTGCGGAGAAATGTGTGGCAACTGGGAGATTGGTTCTGCTGTTATTGATACTGGATCTGTGTGAGTTCATTCATTGACTAAGTCTCTGCCCTGTTTCCCCCACATAGAGGCCTGTGGTGGGACATTGCACACACATTATGAGATACACCACATTGGAAGACCTGCAAGAAAATGTCCCCCTAATTCTGTGCACCTGTTGTCACTGTGGGATAGGTACACTGTCAGCGGTGTGGATGTGCTTGCAGGTTATGCACCTTTTTTGTAGGCAAGGTGAGGTGCCATTCTCAGTTGGGGCCTTCAGGGCACTCCGGACAATAATACACCTCAGGCTTGGTGGTTGTCGAAAGGAAAGGAGAGGGGGGACTGGAAATATGTCCTTGAGTCTGTTGTCCCACTCGCACATCTTTCTGGGTCTCTCTATATGTGAGCAGACTGTCTCTGTTAATGGCTGCCGCTTTGTTTAATTGGTTGTCCGTCACTTTTGGTTTGTATCCCAATCGGAGAAATTTCATCCTCAGATCCAGGAGGTGCTTGTCCAGGTCTGCTTTGTCGGAGCAAATACGATTGTATCGTATAGCCTGGCTGTAGATAATTGATTGTCTTGTGTGCTTGGGGTGGAAGCTATCGTTTCTCAGGTAGGCCGTTCTGTCTGTGGGTTTGTGGTATATCGATGTGAGTAGCCGGTGGTCTTTGATGTATATTGTGGAATCCAGAAAGTGAATTTCACTCCCTGAATAGCTAAGAGTAATTACAATTTAAATTCTGTACAGAAAATACTGAAATTGAACAAATACGTTGAAAATAACCAAAACCATTGCTGCAAAGTGCATAATGTAAGGATCCTAAACAAATTGAATAAATAGTCCTAAAAAGGGGAAGAGTCAGGAGAAGGAGTAGTAGACGAGCCAACGTGTAGTGAGCAAAACGCGTAAAACACAACAGTGCAAAAAACATACAAAATGCAAAATGCAGTATAGCTCAGTCAGGACCATGCAATCTGGAATGGACACAGAATGGACACAGAGGTATAACAGAGTCAGGAGACAGGCAAGGTCATGGGAGCATTTAGTAGGTTTTCCTTCCAATTTAAGTAATAAATTCATTAAGGGCTGTACGAAAAGATGGGGCAGTGTATAGTTTATAATGGTGAGTTACACCAGAGACCCCAGACTTTATTGAATTTATTAGGGCAGCCCCTACCTTTATATACCAGTTGATTACAGTAGAATTGAGTTCACCAGCTTTCTCCACAGTGACAGGGAGGGTGGGCGAGGAGCCATCCACTATAGAGCGATGGCTTTTCTAGCTAGAAATAAGGATTCTCGCAGCAGAATATGAGAATGGTGTGGCCATAATTCTAATGTCCTGTACTTTACTCACTATGGGATAGTATGTCGCTGGAAGGCAGAGACTCCTAGCATCATATATAACTATAATCCTAAGAGTCACCCCCTCAGCATTATATACACATCACATCCGAGACTCAGTAGTGTGAAAGCAGTCTAAGTGAAATGAAGCATGCCTGGGATAAACACATTGCTCCCTGAATACAACTGATCCGAAACAACACTGGAGCTTTATTTCTTATAAATTAAAAAAGAAATGATAATGGGAACCAAAAACCAATAATCCCACAAACCCATCTAGATAGCAGAATTGTCTCATACCTATTTAAAAACAACCCCTATATTGTTATGCATCACAGAAAAGTTTTACATCCAAAAATTTTGTTTATTCCCCTAGATTTAGGGTTCCCAATCTATAAATCTTCTTACTATCTCGAAACACGCGTTGAGGTGCCATCTAGTCTGGTCCCCTGTATACTCTGTGGCATACTAGTAAGTGTGGCTATGTTATTGTTTGTATTGTACATCACTTTGAGGTGTTATAATGAACTTATTTCAGTGATAATATGTTGTTATCTTCATATATATAGCATAGATAGATACATTATAGGGCAGTATTTATATACATTATGTGAGAAGGTGACAGGCAGAGTAATGGAGTTTCGCTATATTAGCCCCAGGTTTTTAACATATGTGTGGTCCAGGGCGGGTTTTGAGTAGGCCTCAGCCCAGGTGTGAGTCCTGGCCTCATTACTGGGCCATAAAGGCCTACAGAGCCTGCACTTCGGAGCAGATCCTGGGAGTGAGAGGAGGCGCCTGGATCTGTCCTGCGTTACTGAAAGTCTGGTGAGACTGTGCTGTGTTGTTTTGTTCGAGTGTTTAATAGTAGCCACACGTATAGTTAGTTTTCTCGTGTTTAGTTAGTGATCGGACGAGCAGGACTTTGTTTGACACTTTTGCCTGAAGTTAAGGCTGTATTATTATTTTGTACCTGACGTAAGGTTTATTTATTTTTGCTGTTTCTAAATAAACCTACTTGCACCAGAGTTTGTGTCCCTGTCTCTGACTGATTGGGTCCGCACCACGGCTGCTACCGAGCTACCTTCCCCACATAAGCCATTTGAACAATTTCTACTCCGCTTTCCATAGACATGTATGAACAGGGGCAGATTTGATATTTTCATGTATCTTACTGGGGTGGATTTTATTGCTTATGTGTTTTTTAAAATAAGATAGATAAAATAAAATGTATACTTTTATAAGAGATAAAGCTCCAGTGTTATTTTGGTTCAACTGGGATAAACACATGACTATCCTAAGATAAAATGGTACTAATATAAGAGCAGACTGGATGGACCATGGGGTCTTTTTCTCCTGTCAATTTTCTGTTTCTATGTATCAAGCAGTTAGATCAAGATTCCATTGCAGCCAAACAGTCTCAAGTAACGCTACATTCACATCTGCACCAGGAAGTCCTTTCTTCTGGTCCATCGGAGGACAAAAGAACAGAAACACGGACTTCGAAAATAGCAGACATGAATGAAGGGAGTCCATCGGGTGCCTGTTTTATTTCACCGTCAGGCTAGAAGCATGGTATACGCTTGGAGATTTCTGCTGGACACAGCGATGAAGACTCCGAATGGATACTCCGCGCAGATGTGAAAGTAGCCTGACCCAGCTAAAAACTAAAATCTATAATAATAAAAAAAAAGAGTCCAGTCTGCCAGCATCAGGAAAAAAAAATAATGTAAATGTCCTTTTAATGGAAGTAGCAATACACCACACATCGACCCAGTGCACGATCTCGGGGAGACCAGTTCTTCCTATAGCATTGGTGCTGTTACATTGTTTCTGTTTTCTTGTTATTGAAAACTATAAGATATTGACACAATGGAAAATTCTATAACTTTTCATGCATAATACAGTCATATAAGGTTAGTGTCCCTTTAAAATAAACTGAAACGAATTGGGATCTATTTGATAACTAATGCATCATCTCATAGGTTTTATAAAATACAAGCACACTTTCAATATTCTTCTTGGTAATATTCTTTAAAATACCTGTAAAGCATCCAGAACATTCGCCCTGGTACAGTTTTATTATACAGAGCTGCATTCTCCTGTAGGCTGTCTATAAAATATGATTCAGCATATATATGCAGCACAATAAGCATATAATAACTATAATAAAGAAAAAAAGATTGTGTTTACTTTGTATTATGACAATAGCATTCTGCCGCCACTAAATCTATATCTGCCATCTCGAGCCATAATCTATGAATATTTTAACACATGTGTACTCAGTGGGGTGTATTATCATACTGATATAAATAGAATTAATGAGCAGTCAACCTGCCACATGTCCTGACATATGACGGGGCAGCTACAGCGAGGGAGAATTTTTTTTTTTTCTGTTTCACATTAAGGTTTGCTTCTATATCTTGATCATTCTCAAGCTGTAACCCAGCTATTGTTTAAATGTGGAGAACAGTTCTTTTCTCATCCAATTATTTGCAATATTACCATACTGAAACACAGCAGAAATCAGAAAAAGAAGGAAAGAACAAAATCCTTCTGCACTCTTTGAGTATAAAGGACGTGAAGTGTTGGAATTGACAGTATGATGTGTTGCGGCTGTGGACGTCTTACACAATGGCAGCGCACCGCGAGTAAGGGCCATGGTATGGTTTTCGTTACTCTATCACTAAGGGCCGGTGCATGCAAGGTTTTATTTAAGATTGATGCTTGAAAGACATGCTGAAGCTGCCAGATTACTACCTGATCTTGCCAAAGAATATAATGGAAAAAATACAGGAATGGTCACATAGCGAAAAGGTTTCACAAGCGGTGGATATTAATTAAAGGGAAACATTTTCTTTAAAGGCATTGTGTGAGGTTAGGAAAGCTGTGCTTGGTTTTTGAAACAGCACCGTCCATAGGCTGTGTCTGGAACTACAGCTCAAACTAACAGTATCTAGTTGAAAGAGACTATATTATATGCAAGACTTCCCATTTACATTTCCCCAACTACAAAAACACCAACTGAGGTAAAAACTTAACCTTGTATCAGGGTGATAATTTCTTTTAGCCTGAGGCTCCACGTTGCAGAAACGCAGCTTTTTTTGTTGCAGATTTTGCTGCGGTTTTTTGAGCCAAAGCCAGGAGTGGATTGAGCAGAAGGTAGAAGTATAAGAACTTCCTATATATTTCACATACTTTTTGTAGCCAATTTTGGCTTTGGCTCAAAACACAGCAAAATCTGCAACAAAAAAAGCTGCGTTTCTGCAACATGGGGCCTCGGGCTTAAAGGGATTTCCCATGAACATAACTATATTTAAATTTGTAGACAATTAAAAGTTAAACATTTTTGCAAATATAAGTAATTATATATTTTGCAAAGTTTTAAAGATTTTCTCTAATCATTTTAGAGATGATAGTTTTTTGTCTTGATGGGTTGCCAATGGGTGGATTGCCAATTATTGTGGTCGGGTTATCTTCTCATACATGTAATGTCTCTACTTGATAACCTGCCCACAATAAGGAAATCATTGCTGGGTTTCTGACAAGGCCCAAACCACAGAAAGTTTCTGCATTTATTGTCATATGCATTGGCAACCGATAAAGACAACAGATGCCACCACTAAGATGGTTGGAGGAAATATTTAAAATTCTGCTAAAGTTTAATTACTTATATTTGCAAAAACGTTAAACTTTTAATCTACAAATGTAAATGTTATTTGCATGGGAAAACCCTTTAAGGCCAAGGCCACATACAGTGGACACAGTGCAAGTTCCTCGAAAGCTTCTACAGCAAAATTCATATAAAATTGGGTGGTTTTTGCTCCTCTGCATTTTAGTCTAAAAGCACATGGGTGGCAATGGGTCCATGGAAAAATAATATTCACTCGATATTTGTAGTACTTTTTGCCATGTAAAAACGTCAAAAGTGGTTCAAGGCAAGATGAGGCGAAAGATTTGTGTAGCTTTGTAATAGATTTGACTTTATGTTTAGCAAAGGATGAAATCCACTATCAAAGCCCAAAAGATAAACTGACAATACTACAGATATAAAAACTGCAGTTAATGTGCAGATTTTTTTTCTGCAGTGTGTGATCATTGTCTATGTATCACCTATTAATGTCGTGTGCTGTGTCGCCTATTTCCATCAGTCGCAGAGACCTTGACTAGAGTAGCAGTGCTCATGTCTGACCAAGTTCCACTGAAATGTCTCCCAAATAAATGTATTTTGTGATATAACCCCTTTAAATCAGAATTCCTAAATATGGTACTGTATATGAAAAATGAACTTTCCCCTTAAGAGGATGAAGTGCTAAAGAGGGGGCAAATGCTAAGGGCATCATTTTGGGCTGAAAGATGGGTTGTGTCTGCCCTTGTTCAGACACAAATAATGGTGAATGAGGCTTACCACGCATGACTGGAACTGCATCATGTTTCCAAATAATGTATGAGCATTTAGGGGTGATTTGGGGAAATTTTTCTTTAAATACGTACTTAATAGCTAAAAGTATAAATACTTGTGGCCACGAAATAAAAATTCTAATCACGGTGGACGAGTTTGTATTTTTCAAGGCACAAAAACATATAAAGAAATTTGTTACATTACCCACTTTATCTTCTATTACTTTAATTGACATAATTGTAAAGCTCCAAAACCCCTTTCAAGCCTTGTATGCATTTCAGCAGCATACTCATCTAATTTTACTTGCAATGACAGAACTTTAGAGATAATGTATGTCCTTACTTCCCGTCAGGAATGTCATTTCGTCCAGAAATCCGTGCCAACTCACTGGTAGTAATGGTGTCATTTCACATTTTCCAGACATTTAAAATTTACTTAAAGACTCTTGGCCAAAGTCAAAAACTTTTTTTTTCTACATGACAATGAAGATTAGTTTTAACAGATGAAATAATATAAAAATGATTTGTAAACTGTGTAAATAAGCCTTATCATTTACTGTATGCATTTCCTTTGTGCGTATTTATAAATGTTTCCTCTGCCTCCAGTATATCCAGTGTGTTCAATGAATACAGAAAAACACTAAATTATCAAACCCAGTAGTGTACATACCATACATACCATGACACAATTGCTGCAAAATCCTTGAGGCCCCTGGAGATGGGGGTGGGTTTCTCAGTTTGTATCTATATCCCTTTGCGTATGGGCAACATGAAGTTGTCCTTTCTCCAAACCAGTAATCCAAACCAAAAGCAGTAATCAAAGCAAAAGGTGGCTACTTTGAAGAACCTAGAATATAAGACATATTTTCAGTTGTTTCACACTTTTTTGTTAAGTATATAATTCCACATGTATTAATTCGTAGTTTTGATGCCTTCAGTGGGAATCTACAATTTTTATAGTCATGAAAATATAGAAAACTCTTGGAATGAGAGGGTGTGTCCAAACTTTTGGTCTGTACTGTACCTACAGTATTAACATTTAATTATTTATTTAAATTACTAGAACAGGGGTCCGGAGTTCCCTGTGTGAATGCAGCCATAGTGCACTTGTATGACCATGACTCCATTCCCTTTTCTGGATCTGATGGAGTGCTGGACTTTGCTATCTCTGTCAGTTCCATACAAGTAAATGGGGTGGTGGTCACACATGTACACTAAAGCTCTATTTACACAATGGACTTGGGAATGCCGATTCTTATCATCAGTGGGAGTTTCAGGGGTCAGATCCCAAGTGAACAGTGTTGTTCACAGAAAAACTCCTGTAAAGAGGACCTTTCACCATCTTCACCAACTTCAACCTCTTCTTTTTCTGTAGCCCCCACCTTTTCTGAGCAATAGGTGACCGCCGACATGACAGTAGAGATCCTAATTGGCATATTCATTACTGAAACTAACAGCACTGATTGCTCAGGAATGGTTGGGGACTAAAGAAAAAATTCCAACGTTGACAGTATTAGTGGAGCATCAGGTATTTAAGGGTGCACAGAGTTGGAGTTGGTGGAATATTAGGATTCTTGGTGTGTATTCTCCTCACTGCAATACCACTTGCTACTGTTTTACTGCAGTAAGATAGTCATGCCAACATATACAGCTTTATCTGACTCTGTAGCTAATCTGAACTCTGTGATGCTGAACCAATCAGCAGGTGAGGAGGCATATTTAAACCCTCTTCCTCTTCAGACAGGTACCTGTTAATTGGTTTTATTTGGTGTGGCTTTATATCCTGATCATGTGCACTGAACTGTTCTGAACTGACCTTTTTTCAAGACCGCTTGTCTTCTGATTTTGGCCCTGACACTATCTCTCAGAACTGACCTTTTTACTTGTTACTGGAAATCTGCTTGTCTCTGACATTACCTCTCAGACTGACTTTTTGGTTTGGACATTCTCTCTCCTGGTTATCCCTCCTGGTTCTGATCTGCCCTATAAGAAGTTGTGGGTTCTGGTTTGATTTCCATTAGCAGAGTGTTTATTTCTTGTACAAGTTTCTGTGGTGATAACTTGGACCTCAAGTTCAGCATAAGTCCATCTGGCTTCGCGACTGGCTCTGGTGAAAGCATTTGATTGTCTGGGATCTATCTATCAGCGCTGTATAGGATTTCAACAGCTGTTTCTACTGCTCTCTGTTGTCAGCCAGTTTCTGCAAATTCTGAAATTTGCTACAGAGACTCTAGAATAACATGGAGGTATTGAAAGGTCCCATATAAGTCCGAAAACAGTGGTATCTTCAAGGATTTAAACAGGAAAGCATAAAATAATGTTTCCCCTATTCTTCAACAAGCCCACAGAAGCACAAAAAGCAAGTTCTGTCCCTTTTAGTATCTACAGTCACCCATAGATGGACTCAAGTTGAATTTTGCTAGGAGAACCCTTTATGCCATATAAGCCCTTTCCAACATTTTTGCTATCTCATACAGTATCTACGTTTTTTTCGACAAAATTAGCTATCTTGACTCTACTTACTGTTCTTATTGTCCTCTATTCTTTGATGAGTATAAATCCAGGTACATCCATTAAATCTGTCTTATAGCAAGTGATCAGCTGAAACATTATGATCAAAGGTTTTCTCATCAGCCTGAGTTATAAAACAGCAAGACTCAACTAAGTGGAAAACCTGCATGGAGGCAATGATCAGGAATAGTGGGAAGGTATCTGGTCCATAGACATCTGTGATTTATAGACTTTGAATCAGATTTATATGCACAAGTCCTACAGACCGAGGGGCTCAAGCAGAGATTTGTTTACAAGCCACCGTTATACTGAAACATGCTACTATATTTTTACATGAGCCAAATACCACAACTGTAAAGAAATATAGCACTGCATAAATTACATTGATAAGAAAGATAGATGAGTACAGATGAACCCAAAATACGATTCTGGAAGGAGGATTTTAGTTATCTGTTTTTTGAAGGTCAAGGAAAAGCCACACACTTCTTATAAACTGTACAGTTTAGGGATAATGTGGAACATTTTGTAAAGTCAGCCCGAACCTGGAAACCACAAAATAACATAAAACTGTACTACTGCAGAGGAAGGCTTGATGGATGATCGGAGGGACCCACATAACCCCTAGAAGTAAAAAATAAGAGTACTGTAGAAAATGTTTATGTACTTGGACAACGTCCGCAGAACATTAATTTGCAATTCTTTTTTTTTTTTTTTATATTATTACATATACAGATGTAGCAGAGCTGTCTTTGTCATTGAACTGTCTTGAGCACTGTGGTATTTCAATAGGGTTAGCAGCATCCCCATGGAAAGATAAAAACATTCTTTGTACTGTTTAAGCCAGTAGATAGAAGAGATAAAAACTGAGTCCTCAGTCGTTGATACCTTTTAATAGCTAACTGAAAAGATGATGACAATAGCAAGCTTTCAAGACTACTTATGTCTCTTCATCAGGCATGGTATATACCTAAGTAGTCTCGAAAGCTTGGTATTGTCATCATCTTTTCACCATTAAAAAGTATCAACGACTCAAGACTCTCATGGAAAGATATTATCTTGCAGATATTATCTTTTACCGCAAGTAAATGTGACCAAAAGCAGGCTAGGCAAACTCAACTTCAGCTCATCACAAGGCGTTTTTTTTTAAAGGTGAAGTTTTCAGGTCCATACAAAGTGTTGGAGCAAAAAAAAAAAAAAAAAAAACATTTCCTAATTTCTAAAGCAGATTTATTTTCAGCCTGCAAAAAACTCTTTGTCAACATATCCTTAAAGGGGTTTTCTGGGCAAAATAACCCTTTTTTTTTTTAAAAAAAAAGGTCTGTTAGTGCTATTAATGGGTTAATAAATGCACCCATATACCTTTAGCAGTGTTTTCAGTGATTTCTGTGTTTCTCTGGGAGCTCCTGGCATCTTCTGCATTTATTTACATGGGTAGCTTCCTGCTCTCTTATCCTACAACTACCATGATGCCTTGCTCTTCACTTAGATCCCCCTCTCACTCCCTCCCTCACTCACACCCCTCCCTGTTTCCCTAGCTACCCCGCCCACTACTAGCCCTTCCTAACTAACCAACTCAGCTCACCCCCCAACATCTCAATACTTACCTGTCTTCCTGTCCCGATCTTCTGGACACGGGAGATCACTTCCTTCTGTCCTTCTAATCTTCACGTCTGCCAGCGCCTGCGCAATAGAGTGCTGCCATGCCAGCTCTCTGGCTCTACTGCGCAGGCGTGGGAGGCGTGAAGAGGCGAAGGACAGAAAGAAGTGATCTCCCGTGTCCAGAAGATCCGGACAGGAAGACAGGTAAGTATTGAGGTGTTGGAGGGGTGGTCTCTGATATAAGTGATGTTTCATGCCCAGAAGATCCGTGCCCCGGCGATGTGGGTAAATATACATTTTTGTTAAAGTAAGTAAGTTAGAATTTAGGCAGGGGGGTTAATTTAAGGATGAGTCTCCCTTTGAAAAGCCCATTAGCACACTGTCCATTAACATCTTTAAAAGGGTTGTCCCAAGAAGAAAACTCAGCAGGACCTTTTTCCCGCTCCACATTCAACTGGAGTGCAGCGAGGCTGACTGTGGGCAGGACTGGCTGTGGTCAGCGCTCCCATTCACTTCAATAGGATTGAGATAAATGGGTGCTGTACTTCATCTATCTCAGGTGCTCCCATCGAATGGGAGCGCCGACCACCACAAGTCCCAGCCACATTCAGCCTGGCTATGCTCAGGTTGAATATGGAGGAGGAAAAAGGTCCTGCTGAGTCTACTTAGTGGGATAACCCCTTTAAGTCTACTCTTCTAATATGGAACTGGCAACAGAATATTCAGAATTACTAGCATGTGTCTATAGTAAGCAGCACATTGACTAAGAAGTTAGCATGTTGACCAAGGCTAGCATCTGTATGGCGTATGTAAGTTCTGCTTGTGTTTGTATGGTTTTCCTCATAGGTAAAATGATTTTCTAAGCTCCACTGGCGACAGAGACTGGTGTATACAGTAAAAATCCCTCTAAGTACTGCAGAATATGTTGGAGCTATATAAGCAAAGGGAAAAAATAAGCATTAGTGAATGTGTAAAATATTTTACGCACTGACACGACACATTTTTTTTTAAAGGGAATTATCAAAAATATTAACAGCAAGACAAATACCCTTTATTTCTCTGATCTGTGAGTGCACATAACAACATGATAGACTGCTAACTATAATTGGTTGGAAATTTTACTTACATTTAATGACATGGTCTCAGGTTGCATTTGACTGTCTCAGGAATGACAGATGAAATATGAAGAGTAATTACAGATAAGGAAACAGGAGGAAGATGCTGAAGGTAGAACGGCTGAGCTTGCAGCAACTTAGCTAGGAGGAGGAAGAAATAAGATTGTGACATTGATTAAATATTTCAAGACTACATTGAGAATGTATCATAGGGTGCCGAGAGTTCACAACTAGGTAAAGCATGTAAGGAAATGGAAAGGAAACAGAGCTTTGTAGTCGACAGGTTAGTAATGATAATAAAAAGAATGACATTGTAACAGTAAATGGATAAAGACTCGCTATAACATTAGCGGAAGGTTCTGGAAATGGCAGAATACATCTTACTCCATAGACTGTTACATTGACAAAGGTTGGATTTGGCTGTTTCTATAAATTTTGATCTTTAATCATTTAAAAATAAAAGATTATTAATTTTTTTGGCTTTCAAAAATGTACCCAGGAATTGCATAAATAATTCGCTAGTAAGATTTTGTTACAGATGCTACAATTTAGCTCTCTAAGTGTTGCAATAATATATAACATATATTAAAGGGGATCTTCAGGTTCACCCTATTGAAGGCCTATCTATAGGATGCTATTAGTAATCGATTGGTGGGGTCTCACAACCCCCAACCCCCAGCTTTTTAAAGGGACCACAGAACAATGCACACCTCAGCCTCTTTATGGTTTATATGAGGTTTTACATTGATTTGAACTGTATTGCAGCTTTGTCCAAAACAAATGACACAATACACAATGTACTGGTAAAAGGAAACTAGCAGGATTAAAGGGGCTGGATTTTTTATGGCATATTCTTAGGATAGGGTGTAAACATCCGATCAGTGGGAGGCCAACAGGCGGCCCTCACATGGATCAGCTGTACATGGCTGCTTTCAATGCCTGAACTATACAAAGCACAGAGCCCTGTATACTGACTTCATCAGGAGCTTTGCCACCCCCAACCACTATAAAAAGACCAAAGCCAACTGCTTCTGGCTCCAAACTCTGGGTCTTCGGAAGCAGCCTTGTAAAGTTGATTCGATCCAGCCCCAGCGATCAGATAGATCATACAAAAAATTTCCTGACCAACCCCTTTAAGTATTTATATGGAGAAAATATTAAGCACTGTATACTTAAAGTAGACCTTTCATGTCCTCAGGCACATGCGGTTTTATATACCACTAGATATCTCCAGCCCCAGGGCTTTCCCGTTATGTGCCTTGGGGCTGGAGATATCAGTGCCGTTAGTTTTCTGCCCATCGTCAGAAGGGCATTCCTGACAGTCTAGCTGGGCTGTGAGGAACACCCGACCTAACTGTACTCGTCCATAGCCCTGTACTGTCAGAGGGGGTGTTCCTTACCGCCCAGCGATGACACTAAGTTGTACAAGTCTATGAACGAGAACAGTCAGTTCCTCACAGCCCAGCTAGACTGTTAGGAACACCCTTCTAAAGATGGGCAGAAAACTAACGGCACCGATATCTCCAGCCCCGGGTCACATAACAGGAAAGCCGACAGTGCACTGAATTTGGTGCACTGTCGGCTTTCTAGCAGTATATAAAACCACTTGTGCCTGAGGACATGAAAGGTCCTCTTTAAAGAGGTTTCCAAGACTTGAAATATAGGTGGGAGGAAAATTATAAAATTACACAGTGCCACTGGTAGTTCTTGCTGGCTTTTGTTGACTTCCCTGCAGTGGTGACATGCTTCTTACTCATGTGATCACTGCAGCCAATCACTGAACAATCACCGCTGAGGCCAGTGACTATCTGCAGTAGTAACTTGGGTGCACACGATGTCACCACTGCATTAAAATCAACAAAGACCAGTGTGAACTACTGGAGTGGCAGCAGTGGAGTAGAAAGAGATTTAACAGGAAAGTTTTGGTTATTTTGTTATTTTATTACATCTCCTACATTTGGCTTATTATTTCAAGATGCTTTAGAGCCAAGATGAATGGTTTGTGAATTTTCTAATAGTGTGGGTTCTTAAATGAGGACCTTCCACCCATTTAGCCAACATACCCTGATAAATATGCCCCATTGAGTTGTATAAAGTGGACAGTCCCTCCACATAATACTGATGGTCTTTTATCAATTTAAGTGTTTTTTTCTGAGACTATTATAATGGCCGCAAACTCTATATTACAGCCCTATTATTCCACTATTAACTTTCTACACTTTTATTTCAAGATGTTTCTGCTAAAAATATTCAAAGTGTGACTGTAAAAAAGTATCTCTATAACTCTATACTAGACATTGTTTTTACCTATGGTGTTTTCACTCATTGACTTACCATATGAAAAAAATAAAAAAATAATGTTATAGTTTTAAAATATTTCTTTGTGCTTCTTTTCTAATAATACATAATTTACTACCAAACCTGGCAATGATCATTCAACAAGTATTTAAAATTATTTAATCAGAAAGCGGCGTAAATCATTCGACAGCTAATACAACCAAAAATTAAATCTACATCACATACATATTTTAATTGTAAAAAAAAAATCCCCCTAAACCATGCACTTAGAGATAAGAAAAAAAAATGAATAGCCACAAAGTCTGTGTTTTTGTTGAAGACAGTATTAAAATGTTCTACAGAGTTTCACAAAATAAATAACTTGCATCTAAAATGTGAAGCCTTTATGACTTTGAGAAGAATAATTTGAGTTCACAGAAAGGTTTTCTCTTCAAAGGTCAAAAGTAGCATTTCCTTTAAGGTTTCATGTCATCACCTAATGAAATTAACCGTGGCAAATGCTATTAAAATGCTACGTGATAATGCAGAGCACACTGACAAAGTGAGCTAGTAAATAGAACGTGTATATTAAAGTTTACCAGCTTTCTGTTGAAGAGATTTGAAGGTTTTACCTGGAACGATTGGCTTTGACATTGGTTAGTAATATATTTTAATATACTATACTGGATACAGCCATTGGTGCCATTTTGACTGGATTTTTTTTAATGTACAAAACATTTTTCTGCGGTTGATTTTTATTTTTTCAAATTTTGCATTAGATATTTAATATTTTTATTCTTGTTTAAAACTTTTTATATTTTATTTTTTTTCTGTATTATTGCACAAGGTCAGGATTTTTTTGGAGGAATTTTTTTGGTCCTACTATATATAATAATGCTCATTTTTCCTTGGTTGATTTTTATTTTATTTTTTTATTTTGTGTTTGATCTTTAATATATTTTTATTCTTTATTGTTTAAAATATTTTATTTTTTATTTTTTTTTCTGTATTATTGCACAAGGTAAGAATTTTTTAGAGTTAGTTTTTAGTCCTACTATACATCAATGCTCATTTTTCATTGGTTGATTTTTATTTTTTTTTTAATTTTGCATTTGCTCTTTAATATATTTTTATTTTTTATTGTTTAAAACTTTTTATTTTTTTTTCTGTATTATTGCACAAGGTAAGGATTTAAGGATTTTTTTTGGAGTTACTTTTTGGTCCTACAATGCATCAATGGTCATTTTTCCTTGGTTCAATTTTTATTTTTTTACATTTTGTATTTGATCTTTAATATTTTTTATTCTTTATTGTTTAAAACTTTTTATTTTTTCTGTATTATTGCACAAGGTCAGGATTTTTTGGAGTTACTTTTTGGTCCTACTATACATGAGTTGATTGCATTAATTAATGTATGCTTTCACCCATATATAGATGTTAAATTTCACTGACCATAATTATTTAGAGAAAGAAACTCAGTAATCAATGTCAAACACAGTCTGGCACCTTTTATGACCACCTCATAAATTATTTTTCAGCATTCTCCAGCCCTTTAACAATGCTCACAAACCACAACATTTTTTATACGTTCAAATCCCAATAATGTGGTTATTTGAATGGCAAACATATCTGTCTTTCGATTACCGAATAGACTGTATGGTTGCATATTCTAACTTTGTACTGTAGGCTGTATACACGGAACGGAAATTGTATGGGAATAATTATGTGAAAAAGAGATTATTATATCATTTCTATTGGGGTGGTTGGTGTACCACAAAGCCACTATGATACATTTGTGTAGAAATTTTCTAAAACTGAAATATGAACATAACATATGGCATGAATATGACAAGGAGACTTTGTAAAGTAAGTAAAAAAAAAAAACGAGGATGAACAGCAATTAAAGAGTTTTACATTGAAAGCCACCATCTTAACATTTGTTACAGTTGACAAATTTGTAAAGACACGTCAAAACAAATTAACATTATCAGGTCGAGAACTGAAAATTCTTAATTTCACCTATGCCGTTTGTTGGTTTTGGCACTTTTTCATATAGGTGTGTTATACTAGTGACAAGGTGCCAGTCATCCAAGCTGTGAGATACCAACATAGTCTGTTCCTGGCTACAGCAATTTACACTTGGTTGAACACCTTTCATCGGGAAATCACTTGAATACCTGCAGAATTCCTAGAACTGAAGTTATACTGGAACCACTATTTGTGCATCTTTCTATCTTTTATTATCAGTCAGTATTCTAATTTCATTTAATATTAGTATCCATTAACTTGAGTCTAGTGAGTCTAAAAAAGGGGGAAAATGTATATATGTAACCCTGAAACTTTTATGTGGGTTTGTCTTCAGTGGACAATGGGGGGGATTCCTCAAGACCGGAAAGGGGTTGTCCAGGCAAAAATGGACACCCAAATAATTTTTTAAATCGGCCGGGGGCGGTGAAAAAAAAATAAAAAAATCATACTCACCTTTCCCTGGTTCTGTGGTGCCTCCCTGTATTGTCCAGTCCTACAGCTCCGTTGTTTTCTTCCAGCAGAAGTCCCTGCTGCACGTGACCAATCAATGGCTTTAGTGGAATGGAAACGGGACGTCACAGTTGGCGAGAAATTCCACAGCAAGAAGGCAGCCGAGCTGCAGGACCAGACCGCACTGGATACCAGAGCTCCAAGAACAGGTGAGTATGTTTTTTTAAAAAAAAAATTTCACCTCCCCCAGGTTATTTTAAAAATTTATTTGCCCGGACAACCTCTTTAATTCCTGATAAGACTGCCCCTCATAATGAATTAGGCACTTACTCCCGTCACTCCCTCTCCAAGGGGCTGCCGTAGATTCTGTCATCATTTACACCACTTTTGAACATAAATGTTAGTGAATATGGCATGATGTCTACCTAGCCCTGTTCAGCCCTACCCACTTTCAGAAAAGTGGCGAGGCTGACGCAAAAACGGGACTTGTGACTATTTTAGTTGAAAGTGGCGTTAAATAGTTAATAATCATCGATTTATGACTATCTTACTTCATTGTATAAAGGATTTGATGCCATATATAAGATGTGCTGCATGCTTCACCCCTTCCAGAACGTTTTAATTTTGGTCTACAAAGTGACATAAAGTCGTCTGCGAATTGTAATTGCAATGGGAATTTAGTTATTTCTTATGGGTTAGAAAAGTGATATGCAACCTTTTGACTATTACAATAATTTTAATATTACTGGATATTTTTTCATAGTGACATTCTAGTCTGCCACTTTTTTTCACAGGGGAAAATAAAATTCTCATTGTGAAACACACATGGAGTAATTATCAGGCAGGCGGCAGTCAGAAGCAAGTCACCAGGCTTGAAGGAATAGCAATGGTCAAGGCAGCATTAAACCACCTTGTTGTTAAGAGGCTGAGGTCAAGGCTAATAGAAACAAGTCAAGTGGTGATTTCATAGCAATGGGTCAATAGAGGCAGAGAGCAGACATAGCAGTCAGCCACAGCACAGTCATCTTCAGGAGGTCAAACGGAGCAACACACCTACTGTATGCAGCTGAAGAAAAACTAGAGATGTTTAATGGCTATACTCACAGCTGTGTTACAGCTCTATACAATCTCCAAATTGGACCAGTTTCACAAAAGTGTGTTTTTGTGTCTATATTACAGCCAAGTGTCTCAACCTAACCACTAGGCTAATAACACTACCTACATTATAACCCCTATGATGCTGTATGTTTGGGCCATTTGACCCATGGTTGGGTCTAATAATATGCTTGTGTGAAACTGGCCTTGTACATATTATATGAGGCTATACTATAAATCCATATGCCTCCAATTTAATCCTGTACAAAGAAATCCAACAAAGCAATTTGTTCCATGAGACACCACATTACTAAGGTATTCTTCCCAAGAAATATTGCTCCTAAGTGAAAATATCTCCGTAAAATAGTGCAGTATGGCAGCACCAGATGGAGCACCTATGCCTCCGTAGTGTGTGCTCAGAGCTCTGTGCACATGCATCTGCCTTAGATGTTAGAACTTTGTTCACAACAAAACCCTTCCTACATCTGCACCATACATGTGCCACGGCGGATTGAGGTAACACCCCCACAGTGCCATACTGTAGCGATGCCCACATCATTAACCATGGAAGTCAGCTGAAACTCAGGTCTTGTAGCTGATGTGGAACAGGGATACCTTTGCCAGTAGATGCCATGGTCAAAAACAACCACGACACCTAAGAGTGTCCATAAAATTGGAATCTCTTGGTCTCAACCCACCAGTGGTCCTTGAGATACAACTGTAGGGGTCGATTGGTTGCTAAATCAGTTGAGAGCCTAACAAACCTATTCACCCTGCCCTAAGGAAGTACCTATTAGGCCCTGTCATGGGCAATACATAAGTATAACAATGTATTATTATTTAAAAATTAAATAAAGTTTCCAAGTGGTTAAATAAAAAACTAAATAAAGTCTAATTTTTTTAAGAATTGAAGATTTTCTAAAAAAACATTTTTTATTATTAATATCAGTGCTCATACATAAAAACTATCCTCAAAGTCAATAGTCTAGACTCAAGTTAATATGTCATTTGTACATGGTAAATGGAAATAAAAAATCGAATTAAAGGATTTCTTTTTAGTTTATATACGCCCTACAAAAAAATTGGAAATTTAAGCGCTAACATATATGTTTCTTAAAGTGATAATGCTGAAAAATACTGGACACTAATGACTTAGTATGGACAGGGCCATACGACATCCTCAGCGCTGAAATGTCCATGCAGCATTTCAAGATGTTACTGAACTTAGGAGAAGGAGAGCAGACAAGGAAAACTGATTAAAATTGATAAAACCTCGCAGGAAATGTATATAGCTGACCACAAGACAGTTTTCATTACACGATGCTTTCAGACACCACTTACTGTTCCTTGCTTGTTATTTTTCCACCAATCACACCGGTCATTTTACAGATTCTACAAGTAAAGACATGATAATAGCTGTCTGTTGCCGGCCTGCATATTTTACAAATAGCTCATGCGAAATCCGGGCCAGGTTTCTATTCCATAAATTGGACCGAGAATCGTTTTACTTCAAATAGACAACCTGAATAGAAGGCTATTCCAAGCCAAAGTTTGTAAAACTGACAAAGAGAGAAAAAAAAATTAGAAAAGAATACATGAAACATATGTTACTGAATGACTTAACTCCCCCGTCCAATGGTTTCCTGTGCTTTACTATAAAAGTGGTTTGGAAACATGCATGCAGCCAGCTGCGGGGTGGAATGCCCGACATATGTTCCTACAGGAAGACTTCGTTATTGTCCGTGTAAATATGAATCAATCCCAAAGAATTGTCCATCCTTTTGATGAGCTGTCCTTTGACTTTTTGCTTTTTTTTCAGAGATAGAGCACAGCTGTTCTATGTAGAGGATGATGATGTTAAACCTTCAGAAGTGGTGGGGGGAAATCCAAGAAGAAAGATAAAATAAAGAACAAAATTTCATGCACATACTAAACAATAAAATATAAAAAGTTTCTATCTCCGCGATTCGATGTGTTCATCTCATTCCAGTCTATGTAAGCGCTTCTTTCATTTTACATCAGGGCACTTGTAGCCAATAACCCATACTGTTTGGCAAACATCTGCATGAAACAAAAGTCCAATGTATGTCGCTTTCTACTTTCTTAAAAGACAAGCCACGCAGAGCTCCGGGGTGTTGATTTACAGCCTATACATATTGCGGTTTAGTAACTGTTTTATCAGATTTTGGACCGTGCTACTGAGATTTGAAGCTCTCATACTTTGGCAAGAAATCCCAGCTTTGTCAATGGAGAAATGTTCTCAGACTAAGCTATACAGTCAACAGCGTTCACCTTCTCCGAGCCTTTTGGCACGGGATCCTGTTAATCCGCAGCTTGTGCCAATATTTTGTTTTTCAAAAACACACAAGGATGCTCGCTGGGAAAAGAGTTACAGAATCGAAATTGCCAAAATGATGTTATAAAAGTGGGGGAAAGACAAAAGTGAAATGGAAAAGTCAAAGAAGAAAAGGAGACTGTTTTATAATAAGGTTACCAGATGGTTTAGGGCCATCAAAGACAGCTGAGCTTGTTCTGCTTCATTAACTTCTATCCTAGTGAACGCTGGAACTTGATGTCCTTCTTGTCTTAGGGAGATAAAGAATGAGGGCTTAAAAGCATGAAAGTTAAAAAGTCAGGGCTGACAAATTCTAAGATACAGAATCTTATCAATGGAACACAAGTTATTTAGGATCGGAGTTTACTGTCTTCCAGATGTATGAAGGTGGAGATACACTGATGGCACTGAAATGAGGGGTGTATGGCAAACACATGGCAACTAATATATACCACTCTATAGTATATACAATACAGAACAATAGAACTATAACATAGATGTGTATGTAAATAATACATCTATAATGGCAGAAAACCATGAGAATTACACACAGAAGGATGGCGCCATGCATCTCTCTTCCAGCTGGAGGCAACTGCAGAATTATATAGTGACTGGCACTGTATGGGGGCATTGTGAATGGCAAATTGTCATGGATGGCGATATCATCATTAACATTTTTAAAAGGTTTTCTTGGGGGCTTATTAATTGATGACCCCCCATCAACTGAACTTAAGTGGGGGGTACGACACCCAAACCCACACAGATCAGACGTTAGAAGTGGAGGTGGCGCTCCATGTCCACTGCATCTGCTTGATAGACCATGTGACATTACATTTAATCTACCTCATGGCTAGATCGCAGCTCAGTCCAATTCAAGTGAATGACTCTGCTGTGTCTAGTAAGTAATGAGGAGGTCACAGCACTCACCCGAATGCTGCGCTCTTTAAACAGCTAATAGGAACGTTCAAAGTGTCAGACCCCTGCTGATCTTCAATGGATGACCTATACTTATTAGGGCACATCTGCGTTCGGTTTCTGTACAGGGGAGTCTGCTTGGGGACCCCCCCGAATGGAAACCTATACGCAGAGAGAAGCGGTTTACATAAGGAAACCTGCGGACCCCATAGACCAAAGTGTAATTTCAATGTTTTTGGCATCTGACGAGAAATAGCCAACAGGACAACTGTATGAGAAAACTGTATGACGCCTGGAGCAGCTCAAGCACAAGAGCTCTGCAGATCAGACAACTCCTCCGTGACCTTTAAAGGGAGTCTGTCAGCATAAAATAGCATGTTAACCTACACACAGTACCTTGCAGGGCTTTGCATTCACTTTCCCAAGATGTCTTTCCTCTGTCTATACCTGGCTCCATTACTGAGAAAAAAAAGTGCTTTTAAAAATATGAAAATTAGTTGAAATAGGCTTTAGGGGCGTGTAATCTTCACTTTGGGCTTTGGTGATGCTGCTTATAACACACCCCTAAAGCTCATTTAGGTCCGCCCAGCTGAAGATGAATCCCAGCCCTCTGTCAGGGCTCGGGGTTAGTGTAAACTTTGGAAAGTGCAGCGCGCATGTACTGCGCGTGCGCCTGACATCAGTCTACACCTGGAGGTGCCATGACCTGTCCTTCATAGCAAGGCTCCACAGAAGTATAGGTGCCCTACACAAAGCAATACTGTCCCCTACTTAGCAAAAGTGCTTGCTACACACAAGTTAATTCCCACCTGAAAAAAAAGATATCCAAAAAACACAAACTGACATAAGTATCAGAGTTTCTTAAATCAGGCAGAAAACTAACACCATTTAGCTTTCATCTAGGAACATCAACTTCATAAAATACATAATATATATAAAATACATTGAATAAAATGTAGAATACTTTAGTAACATTGGGTAGATTTATTATGTCTTATATGCCAATTTTCTGGCATACAAGGCAAAAAAAAAGTCGCAATTTTTTTGCGCTAATCTGCATACTTAGGCGCCTTCCTTCTCTACTTCCCTGAAAAGAGGGTGTGGTGAGGGAGAGGGTAGGGGGTGGGGCCATCAGCTTTTACACAGCTGCCGTAAATGATGTGGGAAATGTACACCGTCAGGCACACATCAGGCGGAGGGTGCACCTCCTCATGAATGAGGAGCATCCTCTGCCAACCCCATGATTATGAAAACTGGCATTACTAACACCAGTTTTCATAAATGTGCCCCATAGTTTATAAGGCTGAAAATGACATATGGCCATAAAGTACAGAAGGTAAAACCCCTATCCACATTTTAGGTAGAAAAATCCTTCTTGACTCCAAATCCAGTGATCAGAATAAATCCAGGGGTCAATGTCCCATAATCCAATAATCTAGTAAATATAATAAGTATTATTATACACAAAAATGGCATTCAGTCTCTTTTGAACACTTTTAGTGAAATCACCATGACATGACACCTCTCTCTAGCAGAAGGTTTAAAAACTGCACCAAAATCTGCAACAAAAAGTGCAGCATTTCCGCAACATGTAGCCTCAGCCAAAGGCCGGGACACACGGCGGCTAACCCGCTGCGAAGTACAGTAGCAGTGAAATGGTAGTACTTAAATCCCAACCTAAAATGTTCAGCATTTTTACGCTGGCCTTGCAACTTTTCTAAAACTGATGGATTGGGGGCAGAAGGGAGGCAGAGCCAACGCCTTGGCCAAATTCACTAACATTTACGCCATTTTCATGGCTTAAGTGTCAATAAAAGTCTACACCAACTATCAGCTATCGTAGATTTTTTTCTGATGGAGGATGCACCTGATTTATGACAAGGTGCCGATCTTATTGTGAATCTGGCAAATCCTCTGCTATAACAGACATCATCAAGACATGGATCATCAAGAGGTCTGGTGTAAAATATGCCAGTCTTGATAAATTCCACCCATAAACTATTACATGCTATTAATAAGCCTTCAGATATTTAGTTTAAGGAGCTTAACATTCATGAAAGCCTTTGATTACGCAGTTCACCACAAAAAGTGATGGAGAAAGAGCCATAGGATTGTAGAAGCTGGAGCTGCAGGAGGTATAAAAGGTGAATGTAGGCATTTTATACCATTTTATAAAACCACATTCACACATGGATAAAATCCATGCACATTTTAGGAAATTAAACAAATAGATACAGATTCTTTTCTTCCGTCACCATAAGGGTCCATTCACAAGACCGAGTGTGCATCCAAGTTGGGGGCCAAGTTTATCATGGAATGCAGTCGGATGACACTTGGATCCATTTCATTCGATAACACGGAGCAGAATAGGACCTGCTCTATAGTCATCCGTCTTATCGGAACAGAATGGATCCAGAAGCCCCATAGACTTGAATGCATCACGGAATGCACTCAGATGTCATCGGGCTGCACTCCATGATAAACTGGGCCCCCTCTCGGATGCACACTCGGTTGTGTTCATGGGCCCTTTAGGCCGTTCACATGGTTGGCAATGAAGAGGAATTTGCAGTGGACATCCACCACGACTCCACTTCATTTTTAGACCCTCCAGCTCCCCATGGTGACAGTTTTCCGCTGCTGATGAGGCCCAGATGAGTATAGTCAGCAGGATGTATCATGCCATGGACTCCGTGGCTGAATCAGACATGTAATCCGCGGCAAGATCGAACAGGACGCTTATTTTTTCAGTGTGTTGCTCCGATCTCTGCCCCCCATTCAAAACAATAGGAGGCAGAACCATGGCGGTATATGCTACAGAATCGGCCTCAAAATCAGCACAAGATTTTTCTGTGTATATCACCAAACCTAGCCATTGCAGTAGGGTGCAAGCTCTCACTCTTGTTCATGTTGACACAGGCACAAATTCTTTCCCCATGGCAAACAAAAGCCGTATTGGTGGCCAGAGTGGAAGTGTGTGTTTAGCGCAACATTAGTGTTCTTTTTTTTTTTTTACGGAGCTGTAATTGGGCTGTAGTAGAGGTCCTGGAGCCTCTTATAGTACCTTTCTATGCCTCTGATTGTATACAGATGTTTCTTCTGTTTGAGTTCATATGAATCCCACCCATTGAAACATTGCTACAGGGAAACATCTCTGTACCCACAATCAGGAGTCCACAATGAACAGTAGAGCTCTGTACTAAGGAGTAAAAGTAAAAGTGGTAGATCTTGATATAGAATCTGTAGCAATTCCATGGCAAAGCCAAATCCAAATTCTTATGTAAAACTTTTGCACTGCCATGAAGGGCACTATGCACAGTGCCCTGCTAAGTGAACTAGTCCTTAAAAGGAACCTGCCATGTGTATCTGGGACACTCAATCACCAGCCGATAGTTTTGGGTATGTTCATGGATTCTGCATCAAAATCAGCTCCAAATTCCACCTAAAATCTGCCTTGCATTGTTTCCAATAGGAACCAAAGATTACTTTTCTTCTTTTCTCAGCATGCAGCAAACAGAGCCACCTTTCTTGATCCTGCTGTGGTTTCTGCTGCTGAAACAGCAGCCCAAGGCCTCATGCTAGATTAATCCTATAGTATATGAGGCTAAACAGCATGAAAATATGCCAAGGCTTTGTTACGGCTTTCTGCCACTGGTTTCACAGATTCGGTTTTTGGAGAGGATTTTGAGGCGAAAGACCACCTCGAATTGCTCTCTAAATAGCCTCATGTAAATATACTCTGAGTGTCCCAAATATCCCAATAATAATGCTTTCCGTGCACAGACTTAAATGATTAAAAAGGCTAAACTTACCTGACTCCTAGTGGCCTCAGCGGACAACCAGCACATGCAATGTTGAGGTGTACTAACTTGACGTCACTGCTGAACTGTCTGTTGGCCAGGAGCATCAGAGATGCTAGGTAAATATAAAGGTTTTTTTTTTTATCTTGGCCATAGAGAGTGATAGTATAGGGTTATTTAGGACGTGAAGTTGCTGATGTTCTTGTCTCGCACTATAAGTCTTAATCTGATGACAGTAGACAGAAAGGTACACATTGAGAATTTTAAAAGTCACAGAGGAGCGTCCTGATCTCTATTAATATATAGTCACAATTATGGACTTCTAAGGCTGAATTTACACAGTACTTGCAGTGTTCATTTGCTGGATGACACACATGTAACCACAGGCCCCTATTTACCCAGTGGAGGCCAAAAAAAGACTCGATCTAAACTATATATTATCGCAGTCTCCTGCATTATTCTATGCAAAGACATCCTGCAAAAAATAGTATACAAGAACCTATATGCGGTGCAGGTCATTGTACGTCTACATTCTGCCGACATCTGTCATATATATCATAAAGTCCTAGTGATGCATACCTCTGACCACATGACAAACACAGTGTGAATAGTTGATAAATAATTGTGATAGGCCTGTCTGAAGAGATGTGTTATCAGGATTCGCCTGAAGCTGTGGAAGTAAGGACTTAATCTGATGGCCCGGCATAGAGCATTCCAGAGAAGTGGTGTAACTCGGGAGAAGTCTTGTATACGAGTGTGGGAGGTTCCGATAATAGAGGATGTTAGTCTTGGGTCATTGAGTGAACGGAGAGTACAGGTTTGGCGATAGACAGAGATGAGGGAGGAAATGTAGGGAGGTGCAGCATTATAGAGAGCCTTGTGGATGAGGGTGATAGGTTTATATTGTATTCTATAGTGAACACATATATAGCAGTAAGATCGAGCAGGACGTTTATTCTTTCAGAGCCCTGCTTTGATCTCTGCCTTTCCATTGAAAACAATCAGGGCAAAATCTGACCCTGATTTGGGGGTGGAATCCTCCTCAAAATCAGCACCAGATTCTGCCCACTGAACATACTGTTATGGGAGCAGAAAACGGGAACAGTGGAAACGACGGACACCGACAGAGCCCAGAAGATTTTGCAGATGTGAACTAAGCTTAAAGAGGAACGTTCATGTCCTCAGAGACGGACGGTATTATACACTACTCAATTCAGCGCCCTGTCAGCTTTGCAGGAATGTGCCCTTAGTATTGGTGCCATTAGTTTCTGTCCCTCCAGCACAGATCCATCACAAACCACCAACTTCTTCATCTGGCGATTTCAGTTTAAAAGAAAAACGGACATCCAACCCACCCCATTATAGTTAAAGGGGTCCCTCGGGCTCCCTTGGTGTCCATGATTTTTGAGGTCCATTCCGATGGACCAGAACCCACCAGAGACGTGAACTAAGCGTAAACGTTATAAATCAGTTATAAAATCCATATATTATATAATAATAATAATAATAATAATAATAATAGTCCTTTAATAGTCCCACAGTGGGGAAATTCAGTGTGTTACAGCAGCAAAGATAAGCAGATACAAATACAACATGTACAGGAATGTTCCAAGGTGAGAGGCATTACATTAATAGCAGACAGACAGATAGGACGTAGCAGGGGGGGGGGGGATTTAACAGGCAGAGAGATATTTCAGTTCTCTGTATGTAATGATCTCCGCTTAGGTCGGTGTTGGTTGTACAGCCTAACCGCGGTGGGGAGGAAAGACTTCCGATAGCGCTCCTTCTCACACCTAGGGTGGAGCAGTCGGTCACTGACAGTACTGCCCAGCGCAATCACAGTCTCATGCATGGGATGGGAGTTATTCTCCCGCATGGAGCTCACCACGGACAGTATCCTTCTGTCACCCACAACCTGCACTGGGTCCAGTGGGCTCCCCAGGACAGAGCTGGCCCTTCTAATCAGCTTGTCAAGAGCCTGCTGTGGCCCTTCCTGTACAGGACCTCCATATGATCTGCCCAGTCCAGCTTATTATTAAGGAGCAGACCCAGGTACTTATAGGTGTTCACAATCTCGATGCCCGTCCCCAGGATGTCCACTGGTTTTGGAGGGCATCTGCCTTTACGGAAGTCCACCACCATCTCCTTGGTCTTCCCCGCGTTAATCTTCAGATGGTTCTGGTGGCACCAGTCCACAAAAACCGGTTCAGTTCTCTGTACTCCCTGTCATCATCGTCTGTGATGAGGCCTACTATTGCAGAGTCGTCAGAATACTTCTGTAGGTAGCAGCTGGATGAGTTGTACCTAAAATCAGCAGTGTACAGTGTGAAGAGGAAAGGGGCGAGAACCGTACCCTGAGGTGCCCCCGTATTACAGATCACGGTACCTGACACACAGTCTTGGGCTCTCACGTATTGAGGTCGATTTGTGAGGTAGTCTAGGATCCAGTTGGTCCACTCCAGCAAGGCCCAGCTTGTCTCTCAGTAACTTGGGCTGTATGGTGTTAAAAGCACTGGAGAAATCAAAGAACATTATTCTCACCGTGTTCCCTGGTTTTTCCAGGTGAGACAGAGCCCTGTGCAGAAGGTGGATGATGGCATCATCTACCCCAATGCCCGGTCGATAAGCAAACTGGAGAGGGTCCATAGCGGGGCTCACTAGAGGGCGAAGATGTGTGAGAACCAATCTCTCTAAGATCTTCATCAGGTGGGATGTCAGTGCTACAGGTCTGTAGTCGTTGAGGTCCATAGGGTGAGGTTTCTTTGGAACTGGTACCACACAAGAAGATTTCCATAATTCAGGGACTATTTCCTGCCTCAGGCTCATATTATACATATATGTAATTATACCACACAGCTGGTCCCCACAAGTCTTAATTAGCCTTGCACTGATGTCATCTGGCCCTGCGGCTTTCCTCGCCTTGATCTTTTTCATCTCCTTCCTCACCTGGGCCCGTGTGAAGGTCAGACTGTGGTCAGATAAAGACAGATTTCTGGATTTACTGGTCTGTTGGGAAGTAGCCACATGGGGTGAATGGGGTGAAGTCATTGTGGTGAGGGGAGCTGAAGGACATGCTGGGGTGGGAGGAGCTGGTGTGTGATCAAATCTGTTGAAGAATAGGTTTAGTTCATTAAGCCAGTTAACGTCTGCCTCAATCTGGCAGACAGACTGTTTATGACCCGAAATTGACTTAAGCCCCTCCCAGACTCCCCTTATGTCTTTTCTTTCCATTTGCTTTTCCATTTTTTCCTTATAACTGGATTTTCCTTGCCTGATTAGATGCCTCAGCTCCTTTTGTACTTCCCTCAACCCCTCCTTATCTCTTGTCCTGAATGCCATCTTTTTCTCCTTAAGTAGTGTTTTTATATCAGAGTTAATCCATGGTTTGTTGTTGGAGAAGCACCTCACCACTTTTGTGGGTACTGTGTTGTCCACACAAAAATTAATGTAGTCCGTTATGCAGTGTGTGAGTCCTTCTATGTCTTCTCCATAAGAATCCTGCAGAACTTCCCATGCGGTTGTGTCAAAACAATCCCTCAGAGCCTCACCACTCTCCTCGGACCATATCCTCACTGTGCGGGTGACAGCTGGTTCTCTACGTACAAGTGGCTTGTACACAGGTCGGAGATGTACTAGGTTGTGATCCGATCTTCCCAGGGGCGGTAGGGCTGATGAGTTATATGCCTCCCTCACGTTGGCAAAGAACAAGTCCAGTGTTTTGTTGTCTCTTGTGTGGCAGGTTACATACTGTGTGAAACTGGGAAGTGTGGATGATGGAGAGGCGTGGTTGAAATCGCCAGACACAAGAAGGAGGGCCTGGTGGTGCTGAGACTGTAACTGGCTCAGCGTGGCTTGTAGGACCCTCGCAGAGGGGGGACATATGCAGCTATCACGATGACATGTGATAGTTCCCTTGGTAGATAGAAAGGTCTCATGCTCACAGCTAATAGTTCAATGTCCTTACAGCAAGTTTGCTCCTTAATCACAATGTGCCTAGGATTGCACCATCTATTATTCACAAACATTGCCAGCCCCCCTCCTTTCCTCTTACCGCTCTCCCTTGTCCTGTCTGCCCAAAGGAGTTTAAAACCATCCAAGGAGACCAGAGAGTCAGGAGTAACTTCAGTGAGCCAAGTCTCTGTAAGTAGCATCATGCTGCACGCCCGAAACTCCTGATGATGCCTGGTGAGCGCTGTTAGTTCATCCATCTTGTTTGCAAGAGATCTCACATTGCCCATAATGATGGAGGGAACAGCTGGTCGGTAACGCCTCTTTTTAATCCTCTGAGGAGTTCCTGCTCTGCAGCCCCTCCCCCGCTTTTTCTTTCTCCATTGTATATATCATATAGATATAAACTGAAAACATCATTTAAGGGGTTTATGAAAGTGGGGAAAAATAAATGATTTTTTGGCATTCTCCGCTTAAATAAATTATTATAAATTAAGCACAAAACTTTATATATAAAAATGCAATAAGATGCATTAAAAAAACAAAAAAAAAAAAAACTCCATCATGGAAAAAGCAAGCAATGTCAGGGAAAAAAAATACAAGCTATGGATTTAGGATTGTGGAGTGACAAATACAGAAAGCTGTGGCTGATGCTTATGAGTGCAGTAAGGTATGGAGGTGTGAGGAGGGAGGACAAGCAGCTCTGGCCCTAATACTGCCCATACAATGGCCCTACACACGGCACAGGCCGGCACTGACAGGGTTAATGGCGCCCTACGTCCGGCTCTGTGAGCCGCAGCCGCCAGCCAAGGATGAGAACCGCAGCACGCAGGTCACGTGACAGCGCGGTCCAATCAAATCCTTTTCCCAGCTCATCGTCAGCCAATCCGAGTTCTGTCCTGGGCAAGATGGCGGCGCCGTAGATGTAGGCCTCGGTTGTTTTCCCACAGCTGTACGGTATCGCTGTATAAAAACGGACAGCCCCGGGAAACATGACGAGCCGGAGGAGGCAGCCCGCAGACAGGTCCCGGCAGATGTGTGAAGACGGGGACCGCAGAGAACGGAAGGTCTCCAAAGAACGGGACAGGGAGACCCCTAAAAAGAGCAGCAAGAAGCTGTCCCGCTCCACGAAGTCTGGGGCTGCCCGTCCGTCCAGCCAGACATCTACATGTGTGCCCCCCAGGAGTGATAGAGAAGAGGGTAAATGCTATGTGGTACAGCTGTGTGCACAGCGGGGGGCGCCATCCCGGGCACATAGGCAAAGTCCCCCCAACCCCCAGTGTAGCCTCCTGTGGACAACTAAATACACAAGTGTCACTACAAGGGTGACTGGTGACTATACATAACCTACACAAGGGTTGTCCCCAGCTTTCCCAGACTCCTGAATGGTAAATCTGCCTTGTGGAAGCGTGTATCACTGTGTAATGCGGCAGAGGGTGCCATTCAGGACTGTAGTAAAGTTGGGTGATAGTCTGTTAACTATACATAAATTCCATAATGGTTGTTCCAGCTTTACCAGACTCTTGAATAGTGCAATAGGCAAGCATGTGTCACTGCGTAATGGGGCAGAGGGTGCCCTTCTGCACTATAGAAAACTGGGTGACAGCCAGTCTGGTGACCACATATAACGTCCATAACAGTTCTCCCCAGCTTTCCCAGGCTCCTGAATAGTAAATCTGCCCTATGGAGGCGTGTGCCACTCCGTAGTGGGGTAGAGGTAGCCATTCAGGACTGTAGTAAAGCTGGGTGACCTTGATTGTGGTTGTAAGGTTACAGATTCACATAGCAGACACCAAGTATCTGCTGTGCCAGATAAAACCGTACTATCATGGTGCTTGGCACGATTTCACCTTGATCGATTGTTAATGGGTGCACGTTTTTGCAGAAAACAGGCTTCATTCAGATCAAGTTTTTTTTATATCCATTTAGCAGATCTATTAAAATATATATATATATATATATATATATATATATCTGGCCATCCATTTACATAGAGATCAATGTTTATAAATAAATACGTTATAAAAACGTTTCTCCAGGATATACCTGCCTCTTCACTGAATACCAAACACTGTGCCATACATATAGTAGAGGCTGTACTTGGTGTTGCAGTTCATCCCCATTCATTCGCTTGGGACTGAGCTGCTGTTGTGCCTCATTGTGACATCATCAGCACAGTGAAGAGGCCGCAGAACTCCTGAATGCAGCTGATCTGTGTGGGTTCCTGAGTGCTGGAGCTATACCCTCCATTTTATTTTTTACTTTGGTGGTTTATGGTTGATATATGCCACTGTATGATTAAACTATGGCACACCCCAGAGCTCTGTCAAGAAATTCCCCTGATGTGTACCCCTTAGGGAAGCCTTACAGGGTTTTTTTCGGTATGCTTTATCCATGATGGGTGGCCACATAGGTTAGCTAATAAGTATATAGACCCGTGGCAGAAACCCAATGCCCAGCCTTGGCTTTCTGACACAGGTTCACAGCCAAAATACTTGTCTAATTTTTCTACAAGTATTTGCCTATGTGACAGTACCCAAACTCCTTCATTGTTAAAGTACAGCGGCAAACATCTGCCAGTAGACCACTTTCTGCAGGTTACACTATTAAGGCCTCATGTAGCGAGCCGCAGCAAAAAAGCACTGTGGGAAAAATCGTGGCGGCAATGCATTGCAGTTTTTCCTGCAGCGCTTTTCACAGAAAGTCAGCAGAAGTTTCCTCTGTGATATTCTGCTTCCATTATACCTTTAGGGAAACCGCCGGTGTTTCTGTAGGTATAATTGACATGCTGTGATTTCAAAAACTGTCCTAGGTAAGATGGTGCGCCGTAGTAGTAGGCTTCGGTTGCTTTTCCCAGAGCTGTACCGTATCGCTGATTACTGTGCTGTGACTGTAACGAGTTGTGCACCTCTGTGGCTATTCACATGATCATGATACAGAAAGTATATTGGAAAACTGTATAACTTTTCATTATACAAATATTACCATTTATTTTCTGAAACTGGAGGTCGATCACCTGTTTTTGAAGAAGCTGCTGTGTTTGGGTGAGCACTGCAGCCAATTCAGGACTTGTTAAGCACAGCGCCATACATTTGTATAGTGGCTGTGCTTGAATGGGACTGAGCTGCAATCAGGCCATGTGACGTAACTGATCTGTGGGGGTTAGGATAGATGATCAATTAAAAAGTCTCTGTAAAGGGAACCTGTCACCATGAAAATGACTGACATGATTGTCTGTAGTTACAGCCTATAACTTCTTATCAGGCTGATATACTCATGAAAGGGTTATTCCTATCTCTGCAAATCTATTTTGAGAAGGGAATAACTGCCCCCCATCCCAAGCACTATAGTCAGGACTTATGACAACAGCAGTGCTCCTGTATACCACCGCCACTATACAGTGGATGGGGCTGCAGCTCTGCTCCTGTTACTTGAATAGGAACAGACTGAATCTCTTTGTTCACTGCAGTAGCTTCTGGAACAGCTGATCTATGCTGGGTATGGATGTCGGATCTCCACAGATCAGATACTGATGACTTATCCTGTGGACTGGTCCTCCTGCTGCGGTGTCTTGTTTCTGTGGAAGCCCTCGCCGCATGTGACCGCTGAGACCAATCAGCGGCCTAAGTAAAGGAATCGGGAAGTCACTCACGAATGTCACCTGTGACATGCTTTTGCTGAGGCAGCCGATTGGACTCAGTGGTGATGTGCGGCGGGGAGTATGTTTTTTTTTTTTTTTTTTCCCACCTTCTCCGGCCTCTTATAACAAAAACCGTTATTTTTTGTTGTTTTAAGTGACGCCTGGAAACTAAATACAACTGCAGTATCTTGTATTAAACTGAGTGGATCTCAGAACAAACATATATGCCTAAAGGAGAAAGAGATCATCTCTAAATATTATGCCAAAGGTATCTAAATGATATTAAATAATTACAATACACCAGATTAAATATTAGTGGATAAAGCTACATTCACACCGCAGGCATTGAAGACAAACTTCAGTGATGGCAGTGTGAACGTACAGTCATGGCCAAAAGTTTTGAGAATGATACAAATATTAATTTTTACAAAGTCTACTGCTTCAGTTTTTCTAATGGCAATTTGCATATACTCCAGAATGTTATAAAGAGTGATCAGCTTAACATCAATTACTTGCAAAGTCAATATTTGCCTAGAAAATGAACTTTATCCCCCAAAACACATTTCAACATCATTGCAGCCCTGCCTTAAAAGGACCACCTAACATCGTTTCAGTGATTGCTCCATTAACACAGGTGTGGGTGTTGATGAGGACAGGGCTGGAGATCAATCTGTCATGATTAAGTAAGAATGACACCACTGGACACTTTAAAAGGAGGCTGGTGCTTGCCATCATTGTTTCTCTTCTGTTAACCATGGTTATCTCTAAAGAAACACGTGCAGTCATCATTGCACTGCACAAAAATGGCCTAACTGGGAAGAGTATTGCAGCTAGAAAGATTGCGCCTCAGTCAACAATCTATCGCATCATCAAGAACTTCAAGGAGAGAGGTTCCATTGGTGCCAAAAAGGCTCCAGGGCGCCCAAGAAAGACCAGCAAGCGGCAGGACCGTCTCTTAAAAGTGTTTCAGCTGCGGCATCGGGATACCAGCAGTGCAGAGCTTGCTGAGGAATGGCAGCAGGCAGGTGTGAGTGCATCTGCACGCCCTGTGAGGCGGAGACTCTTGGAGCAAGGCCTGGTCTCAAGGAGGTCAGCAAAGAAGCCACTTCTCTCCAGAAAAAACATCAGGGACAGACTGATATTCTGCAAAAGGTACAGGGAGTGGACTGCTGAGGACTGGGGTAAAGTCATTTTCTCTGATGAATCCCCTTTTCGATTGTTTGGAACATCTGGAAAACAGCTTATTCGGAGAAGAAGAGGTGAGCGCTACCACCAGTCTTGTCTCATGCCAACTGTAAAGCATCCTGAAACCATTCATGTGTGGGGTTGCTTCTCAGCCAAGGGAATCGGCTCTCTCACAGTCTTGCCTAAAAACACAGCCATGAATAAAGAATGGTACCAGAATGTCCTCCAAGAGCAACTTCTCCCAACCGTCCAAGAGCAGTTTGGCGCTCAACAATGCCTTTTCCAGCATGATGGAGCACCTTGCCATAAAGCAAAGGTGATAACTAAATGGCTCAGGGAACGAAACATAGAGATTTTGGGTCCATGGCCTGGAAACTCCCCAGATCTTAATCCCATTGAGAACTTGTGGTCAATCATCAAGAGACGGGTGGACAAACAAAAACCAACAAATTCAGACAAAATTAAAGCATTGATTCTGCAAGAATGGACTGCTATCAGTCAGGATTTGGTCCAGAAGTTGATTGAGAGCATGCCAGGGAGAATTGCAGAGGTCCTGAAGAAGAAGGGTCAACACTGCAAATATTGACTTGCTGCATTAACTCATTCTAACTGTCAATATAAGCTTCTGTTACTCATAATATGAATGCAATTATATTTCTGTATGTGATAAAAACATCTGACAAACACACATAAAAACCAGAGGGCAGCAGATCATGTGAAAATAGAATATTTGTGTCATTCTCAAAACTTTTGGCCATGACTGTACACTGATGGATACGGCGACAAAGAGCAATTGTTAATAAATAAGAAGGAAGCATCACATATAAAAATAACATATTAAGTCTGGATTTTGCTATACAAGAATCAGAGGTTCAGGAGTAAACCTGAGGTACACAGACAGATACCAATAACTGCTAGCACCATAGGAAAGAGTAACCAGCAAGAGGTGTCCTGGATAAATATCTCAAACAACTACACATAGAAGAAATACAACCCTAACCTTATAGGTACAAGCAGCTTAAAGGGAGTCTGTCAGCAGGAAAACCGGTATCAAACTAATGACAGCACCTTGTAGGGCACCTTATACACTTTCCGAAGATGTCTTTCTTATTCTTAGGGCAGCGTCATTGTCATGAAAATGAGAGATTTATTCTTATGCAAATTATCTGAAAAGGTCTTTAAGGGTCTTTCTTCTCCTGCCGTGGACTTCATTCTATTATTTAGATAACTGGTCCTAACTGTGACAGATGAGTGGAAGACTCAAGAAATTGGGAGTGGGGCTGTAGGGGCGATTATATAGAGAAGAGAATGAAGCAGGAGAGGAAACGCCCCTAAAGCTTTTTTGAACTAATTTGCATAAGAATAAATCGCTGATTTTCATGAAAATGGAGCTGCAATGTAGAATAAGAAAGTCATCTTTGCAAAGTGTAGAAGACGCCCTACAAGGTACTGCCATTAGTTTGATACCAGTTTTCCAGCTGAAGGACTCGCATTAAAGGGAGTCTGTCACCAGGGATGAGCACATACAAGTGAAAGCAGTGTTACATAGAGTAGGGGCACCTGACTACAGTGTTCTCATTTCCAAATCTGCGATAATTTTATAAATGTGTTTAGACAATTGAGCAGTCTGTAGCACTGAGGACATCTCTGGTACTCCAGACCGCAAGTGCCCGCTGTGTTATAATTGATCATCGCTGCTATCCAGCAGAGATGCCGAAGTCTCATCTGAGATTGTCACTATTGGCACATGCGCAGAACCGTTCATTATGCCCCAGGCCTGCCATGTAATGAGCGGGTCTGTGTACACCTGTCTTTGTTCAGACCTATCATCTGTGTCCCGTGTACCAGTTTTTTTTTTTTTTTTTACATTCATTATTTTGTTTTTATCCTTTTTAAAGCTACGGACTCTTGGTCAAATAAGCAAACTCCCCAGCGGTTCCTCAGATGTAAAACTTGGACGTCCACCATTAATTCTCCTTCTAATGATGCGGATCAGCAGCAGGACATTTTCTGGGACCCTCATTCACCGACAACCTTTAAATTAGGTAAAAGCCAGTGTGACTGTCTGTAGACTGGCAGTGTTGTGGCGAGAAGGCTGTGAGGGTGAAGTGTTACTTATTGCTGGCATAGGGTGAGAAGTTTTAGTTTTGTTACAAACCCTTTAAGGCATCCTGCACACTGGTAAATACAGTCCAGAAAATCCAGCTAGTCTATTGCCCACATTTCCTGGACTGAATCTGCTTCGGAGACCCGGACTCTCTGCATCTTAGTGGTCTATGCTGCGGGGAGTCTCTGCCTCACCGCCGCTCTAATTTCTAATACTTTCTACAGTAGAGGACAGAATAGCTGCATTGAGGCAGAAACTTCTAGAATCATAGCTCACTATGATGCCGGGAGTTGGGGTCTCCGAAGCAGATTCAGTTCAGGAAAAGCGGGCAATAGATGAATCCATGACAGTGTGCTGGAGGCCTACAAGTATGCCCAATAAACAGGACCCCAGACGACACTGGGATATGCCCAAGGACCCAGATATGACTGGCAATTTATAAGATTCTCAGGGATCATAGGGTTTTCTTGTGATGCCTAGTTTCTGTTCACATGCATTGGATGCAGTTCTGGCCGATTTGACGCCCATCTGTTGTATGAATTGAAGCCATGATGCACATGTGAACAGATCCTTACCAGAGCACTTGTTTCCTGTTGTTTACACTGCCATCAGAATTGATTGTGGTATACAAAGGGTTAAATAGCCAAGATCTCTCCATCAGTAGTAGTAGTGCAGCTAAGGAAGCAATGTCTCTAGGATGTACATCTATCCAGTAGTGTGAACCCTCTCCTGGATGAGATTTACATATCTGTTCTGGGGGAGGGGGATAAGAAATAAATTGTAGGTTTCAAAATATATAATTTTTTTTATAGAAAATGGAAAGAAGAAACTGGCTGCAAGCAGATGTACAGTTGATATTTCAGATATTGTGAATAGAATCGCTCCAAAGGTAACCAATTGATCTTTTAGATTAAATGGACATCCCCTTTAAGTAATGACCTTTCCTATGGTGCCCCTCACTAAGCTTCCTGTTGTATTTGCAGTGTTCATACCTCCTTTCTGTGTCACAGTGCAGTTTTGCTTCTGAGAAAATCAACTTTTAGTACGTATGCAAACAATCTGCTTGCTGTACCTGGGGCATGGCAGCATCTACCTGAGCACGTGTTCGTCTGTGGTGGTACATTGTGACCGGTCAGTCTTTCTGTAAGGGGCAATACTGATTTGCAACCACTGGCAAAAACGATTGCTTTAATTGGGGTGGCCTCTCCCTGGTTGCCCAGTGCAGCTCATTTGCATACGGATTAAAAGATGATTTCCCGGGGGGCAATATTGCATTTTGATACAAAAAGTTAAAAGAACAATTTAGTTTATTTTATCCCTCCTTACTCAAACCTTGCTATCTATCTTGAAGTACCTCCTTCCACAGAGCCATAGTTTCCATTGATTTTGCATTGATTTTAGGAGACTGTCTCCGAAACAGCTTTATTGAAATATGTATTAGGCTGTATCTATGCTATACATCAGCTGTTTTGGATGTAGATTTTACAGTGGGGGGGAGAAGAAGGAATAATTTGCATGTCTCTGCCCACTTTGTCAAAATGATTATTAAAAAGAGTTGTCCATAGATTAGAACAGCATTACTGCTTTTATCTAAAAACAGCACCACCCCTGTCCACAGTTTGTATGTAGTATTGCAGCTCAGCACCATTCACTGAAATAGAGACAATCTGCAATACCAGTCACAACCCATGAACAAGTGTGGCAAAGTTTCTTTGAGAAAGCCGCCATGTTTTTCTGATCATGTGATCATGAGCAAACACTGTTATTTTCTAATGTAGCATGCAAATATAGTAATATATTTGAGGTTGGATGAAGACACAGGTCCATCAAGTCCAACCTATAATACTGCAGTGTTGATCCAGAGGAAGGCAAAATACCCCCATGAGGCTGAGCCAATTGCCCCATGTCAGGGGAAAAATTTCCTTCTGGACTCCAAATCAGTATAAATTCCTGGATCATCTTCTCTTTACTAAAAATCTAAAACCTGTAATTTTTTAGTTCCAGAAAGACATCAAGGCCCTTTTATAACTTGCACAATGAACCCATCATCACCACATCATGTGACAATGAGTTCCTTAGCCTCGCTCTTACAGTAAAGAATCCCCGTCTATGTTGATGTTGTCACTGTCACCGGCCTAGTAGTAAAAAGTTTTGTGCTGTCCCTTCCTGTATATGTACATTGTTAGTAGGTCTCCCTGTGGACGTCTTTTCTCTATACTGAATAACCCCAATCTTGTTAATCTGTTCTCCAATCCACATTCCTCTAATTATCTTGGTATATTCTGATAGAAAACAACCTTGTTGTTTTCCACTGGTGTTGTGCAGAAATTCTTAGTTTTATGTATGTGGATACATAAAAACTATCTATATCTCTTCTAGGATGAAAAGCCTCCCAGCTCTGATGCTGCGTACCTTGGAATCTGGATTGGAGAGGATGCTATACCGTGTACCCCAGTAGTAGCCCGAAGTAGAACTAAAATGCCCAGGTATGTTGCTTATTCTAGAAATGTTCATATGCTGTTTGGTTTATTAATATTCCTAGCATAGACATCAGACTGTAGAGCCATACAGTGGTAAATGTTGCCCTTTGGTCACAGTGCAAAAAAACAGTAATTTTATTTTCTGCGATGACCCACTGTATAGGATGTTGCTCTGCTGCGCTTTACAGTACAGGACACACTTTTATTCTCCATTGGGATAATGTGGGCCTATGGCTATATATCATATTCACCAGTCAATTTCTAGGTGTATACACCATGAGCAGTGCCTGTATAGCTGTAAAGAGTCTGTGGACCCTGATGGGGAAATGCCTTTTTTTTTTTTTTATTCAACTCCCATTTCCTTCCAA
This sequence comes from Leptodactylus fallax, assembly GCA_947044405.1. NCBI lineage: Eukaryota > Metazoa > Chordata > Amphibia > Anura > Leptodactylidae > Leptodactylus > Leptodactylus fallax. The sequence goes on from CAMRHE010000308.1 coordinate 1,323,992, forward strand.
CCCCTCTATACGGAATCCGGAACATAGGATGGCATATTCTGTATTTGGTCTCCCACCCATCAGTCAAACCTTTATCACATCATATCCCTGGCAGCTGCTATGACCCTATAATATGTTATAGCCTGTACAAGTGTATTTTTATTTCTTTACTTCCTCTACTTATTACTGCAGGTCAAGGATTTTACATACAGAAGAAGAGCTCATGAAATTGGCAAAGCAGTTGGACAATAATCTGGTGAAACAGAAAGATCAGAGCGAGGAGCAGTTGGCAAATTTCGAGGATGAAATGTTCAGTGAATGCAACGCTTTGAACAATGAAGATGGATCCTTCCTGGAAAACCTCCCTGAAGGCGATGACATTGCACACGCACTGAAATCTGTTAGTCAGAGATCTGAACCACAGGGGTGCAGTCAAAGATCTGTGGACCAGGATGCCGAAACAGACATAAATGCACTGTTTAATTCATCCACGCAGAAATATAGCGGACATCTAAGCCAAGGTTTATCAGATGTTTCCATAAGTAGTGTGAAAGACACTCCAGGGAATGTTAGGAACAATACCCAACAAGACATTGGGCACAATAAGAAAATGTTGTGTTCTGAAAAACCTAAAATATCAGGGCAGTCTAGTCTAGCTTCAAAAATCCCTACAAACACTGATGAAGGTGTAAGAAATAATGGTAAGGAAATGGAATCCGTCCAGTCAGTACCAAGCAGCCAAGATGACTTTGAGGATGACTGGGGAAATGATCTCCTGGATGATGATTCTTTTATCATGCAGGTTACTCAGAATCCTGAACTTATTGCTACCCCTAAAAATACTGTACCTCCCATAAAAATGGATGCACACCATGCAGGGGGGGAGGTCAAGGCCTCGACTGTTTCCTCTTCTTCTTTTAGTAAGATTAATCGTTTCAAGTTTGTGCCAATTAAGGTAAATGGTTCATCTGAAGGAAAACTCAGTAACCTATCAAGCTCAGACATGACTAGTGTTTATAAATTTCAGGGTAATGCAAAAACTTTTGCTAGTACTCAAACTCGAGCGCCTTTGAAACCTCAGACAAGTGCAGGGGGTCAAATGCCAAAAAATAATGTCCATAAGTTGACACTGGCAACAACTAGTACTTTGTTGAAAACCTCACAAAAACCGTGTGTCCAAGCCGCACCCCCAGACACCGGCCGTAACCGTTTCCAAAGACTCCGGCCTGCATGATGAATGGGATGATCTCAAGTTCTCCGATGAAGTTCTCGATATGTTTTGTGAATCTGATAGTCTTTTTGAAGGCAAAGAAGATGATGATGATCTCCTGTATCAAGTTTGCGATGATGTTGAAAGATTAACTCAAGCTCAGGAAACCAGTGAAGTAAACCCTAAGAAGGAAACTCCTCAGTTGTCGAGTTTGACGTGCCAAGCGCTGGCAAAACCGGGAACTAATGCAAGTCAGCAAAGTAAAACTGGAAGCCATGTTGCTGCAAGCTCCTCTTTCGGTTCACATAAGTTAAATAATCGAGGGGTCTCTCCTGCTTCTTTCAGTGGAAATTGCTCAAATGCTTATCAAAACAGTTCTCTACAAAAGTCCAACCAGACGTTTAGTAGGTCCAATTCTGTGCCTTCAGGAAGGGAGTCTAAAAACACAATCCTTTCCAGCACTTCTTCCCAGAATCCAGTAAAGGCTCTGGCTGCTTCCTGCACTGGAACAAACCCAGTTGCACCGGCTAAATATTCTTTTACGAGGATAAAACCATCTCAGGTTACTTCTGTTCACACTACTCAGTCGGCTGCTGGAAACTGGAGCAATTATAATAGTCTTCATCCTCAAGGTTTTGGTGACAGTAAGAATACCAGGGACTCTCTTGTGCTGTCTAACTCAGATAGTATTAGCAAACTTCAGCAATCTTCAATAAAAAGGCACATTTCAGAGTCCACCATACAGTCTTCTAAAGGTATCGGGATGGAAAAGTGGTCCAATATGTTATGTATTGTGAATGCATGTATGAGAGAGTGCATCCTGTGTTTTCTGCGTTACCATTAAGTTGTTGTTTTTGAGCGCAAAAATTATTTCATATATTACAGTTAAAGTGTAACTCACATTTTATTTTTTTGCTATTGGGGAGGGGGAGTGGTGAACATTTTTGTAATATACTTTATTAACCTATCTAACTTTATTTTAATAGAAAACAGGCAGCAATGTTACCATTAGCAATGCTTTAACTAAGCATTCCTAGGGAGACCCTGTCCGTACACCTGTACTCAGTGCAGCATGTAGAAGTGAAGCATTTACCATAGGGGGATGATCACCTCTAATGGCTGTATCTCCGGTTTTATAGCACCCAGAAAAATGGTTCTTAGTTTTCATATGCTACTAAGATTGCAGTACTCGCTTTAAAAGTATTAGAGATATCACTAGTTAGAAACACAGTCGGAAATGTGATTTTATATGGAGAATGAATTGCTGCATATTCAATTCAAATTCCCGACTGTGTTTTTAACTAGTGATATCTCTGTTCTAGCTGGTACTGCAATCTTGGCAGTATATGCAAGCTGAGATTCTCAGTGGCCAGAGATACAGGCATTTGGAGTAACCATTCACACCCCTTTGGTAAATGCTTCAGCTCTGCATATTCACAGTACAAATGTACACTGGCTTTCCCTAGTAACAGCTCAGTTAGAGGGTTGCTAAGGAGAATGGTACAGCCTGTTTTCTATTAAAAAGGAAGTTAGTTAGGTTAATGGAGTATATTAGAAAAATGGTTACCAAACACTGCCCCAATACAATAGCGAAAGAAAAGGGGAGTTAAACTTTTCCTGTACAGTGTTTTTTGATTTCACATCTACCTGAATGTTATGCTACGGACAAATTTACAACAAAAGCTGTATGTCTTAGGTTACGGCCCCACGTTGCGGAAACGCAGCTTTTTTTTTTGTTGCAGATTTTGCTGTGGTTCTTTGAGCCAAAGCCAGGAGTGGATTGAGCGGAAGGTAGAAGTATAAGAACTTCCTATATATTCCCCATTCCTTTTGCAGCCATTCTTGGCTTTGGCTCAAAAAAACGCAACAAAATCTGCAACAAAAAAAGCTGCGTTTCTGGAACGTGGAGCCTTAGGCTGGTTTCAGACAGCTGAATTCGGCCAGGGAAACTTGGTCTGTGACTTAGTCTGATTTATTGGCCTGAACCTGGCACAGCTGAGCTGAACATGCTGAATTTAGTTCTGTAAATTTGGCGGCTGCACATACCAAGTTTCCCATTCCACGGGAAACCTGCCATACATGAAGATTTGCCATGGGATTGCTGTGGATTTTCCGCTTTACTGTAGAGCTGACTATATACGCTAATTTTTGGCGGCCATTGTGATATCATTTGGTCAGTGGTGGGATTGTATGTTCCAGAGATCCCACCATCAACATTATCAACTAAACTGCATGAATTGCCTGACTATCTGCTGCATTCGAACAATCACAGCAAACACTGATATTTTCATCCGTTTGCTGTATTTTCATGGCATTGTTGGCCAAAATTGGCCGTTTTGGCTGCCAAAAGTTGAATATATAAGGCCAGCTTTAGTCCGTTTTATAAACGCCACTCTCAGGGTATTGAGCCTCTTTGTGCAGCTCCTCGCTACCTAACTTTATTACAAATGAGTTTCCAGAAGTCCTGGCAAAGTCCCAAAATTTGTGCTACTGCAATGTGATTGGAGCTATTGTAGTAACCGCAATTCTCTGCTCTCAGCACTAGTAAAGTATAGGCCGTGCGTTTCTCCTGATAGTAGTGCTCACAGTGCAGTGATCCCACAATAATATGCCCAAAATGGAGGCCAGTAGGTAGTGCCAGAAAAGTAATATCACCAGAGTACCTCATGCTATCACTCCCACATCCACAAAGCAGTCGTAATTGCATAGCAGTGCCCTGAATACATAGAGCCCTGTAGGGTGGGCAGAATAATATGGCCGTTTCCTTGTTGCCAGCCACTTCAGATCTTCTGAGACACAATACATTATACAAGACTGGAGTTTCTGGGTAAGAAAAACCATGAAGGTGTTGCAAGTACATGTAGGCTCTTTTGTTTCCAGTGTTACAACATATTACCTCTACTAGGGCTAGGCAATTCATCGAAAAATATCCTAAATCAAAAGTCTTCTCAATTAATCGATATGAACTTGGACCGATTATTTCAATTATTTTGCCTCCATGCCATCCTCTCACTGCCATTGGCTAAAGAATATGTCACTAACTCTACACTATCCAATCAGGATGGCTGATATGTGAATAACCGAGACCAAAATGCGGTGGCATGACGTGGTTTATAAATAGTGGGTGTGGCATGAAAAAGGGGAGTGTCCTAAAATAATCATTCATTAATGAAGGTGAAATGGTCAATTGTGATTTTTGATTTGGGTCTAACCACAACCCATATGACTGACTTGAACTGAACCTCTCACATTGTCCATGCTGTCTTATATAAGGGCAGGAGGAGCTGAGATTTCTGTATAAGTTGTCATTTATTTGTTTAAATCTCTGCCCATTCTGGGTTTAGGAGTCCTTTGTTTGGTCTTATTTGGTGTGCGGTTATACAGCCAAAATGAGCAGGGGCTTAAAGGGGTTGTACCGTTACAGACACTTATTCCCTATCCATATCTATAGGGAATAAGTGTCAGATTGATGTCAGGAGAACGTGGGACTCAAGTGTCCCCCTGATGCCTCCCTGTGAATTCAGCACCAGTCCGCTGGCGTAACAGCGCTCCATTCACTTCTATGGGGCTGCCAGAGAGTGCAGTCCCAGTGAATGAAGCTCAGGTCATGCAAGAGCTCTGGAGCTGTATTCACTAGGGAGGCTTCAGGGGTGATTCTCGTTGGCCCCAGATTTCATATTGCTGGGGTCCAAGCAGTCAGACCCTCAGCAATCTGACACTTATTTCTTATCTGATGGGTAGGGGATAAGTGTCTGTAAGAGTACACGCCTGTGACTGAGAGGACAAGTTCTACTGAAGCTTTTCCAATAAAAGCGATCAATCCTCTCCTGATACTCTTGCCCTATGACAGGTTCACTTTAAAGGGGTATTCAAGCTATAAATATGTATTGCATGTTAAATGGTCAGAAAAGAGGTCCAATGATCTAATACGAGGGATCTTTGCCCCTCCAGCCCTGGTGAGATTTACAGTAGCTTGTATGAGCGCGGGCACACAAGATTCTGTGGGAATTAGTAAAACAGCCACGTGGTAGTTGGGGTGGGAGGTCCCAGCAGTTAGACACCACCATCTTGGGATGCTTAAGAGTCACAAAAATCGAAAAAGAAACAGATATTGTACTAATTTTATTTTATATTTTTTTTTTTTTTCAGTGTTTGTATCTGAAGACAAAAATAAGAAATGTTCCATGGAGGAGATTGAGAGGAAGAAACAGGAAGCTTTGGCCAGGAGAAAACTGAAATCCCGAGCGTGTTCCAGTGACACGGCGCCAACTTAGTCTTCCTCTGTCTCCTGCTGTGTTGACCTCTTTAGTGCAGCCTTATTATTTCTCTGTGAGAAATTACACGTAGAATTCACAGGAAACACTATTTTATTATAGTTTATTCTAACATGTTTACAATGTTAAACTATATATTTGTATTTTTTGTATAATAAAATGTCCTGTCGTTTTCAGGAATAAACCACTGACTTGTATTTACCGTCTTCTCATAAAACACTCCCGGAGGCAGTTTTCACTACAAGGCAAAATATTCAGTTTCCTAACTTATTTTGATGTATTAACACTTCTTCTCTAAATAAATTAATTTTCAAGCTCCTGGATGTAGGTCTGCAAAATCCGTACATTAATAATTTGTCAGACATACTTAGTCCTACAGGTGCAGCTCTGGGAGGTCAAACTCACAATGCAGATCTATTAGAACCCCGATTTCTCGATGATTTCATGGTTTGGCCTCCAGTTCATGCAGGAACCACTGGCCCAGATTTCTTTAGAAAGCACAGACGTAGACAGGCAGTCTGAACATACACCAGACTGATCACAGGGACTGATGCTGGATGGAAAATCTGGCACATCATCTACGTTTTAGTTGGCTTACTTTGAGTCAGAATTTTACGACACAATCTTGCCGCATCAAAGCCATGCCCCCTTTTTCTGAAACTCCGCAACCATATGTCTAGCAAGTCAAGAAATTTTAGCCCAAATTAGATTCCACATTGCGCAATGTTAAGTAAATATGGTCGCTGTGTGCTTCAAAGGAGCAGAGAGGGAGGCCAGTGCTCCAGATAGGAGCACATAACTTCTCAATAATATTACACTACACTGGCTCATTTTCAAATGAAGGGGACATGTTTTTTTTTTTTTTTGTTAGAATGTTTCTTAAGGTGCGATGCTCAGTTCACACCCATGCAGGTTTGGCTTGGCAACTCTCTAAAAAAGCTCTGCATTCATTGAATGTATTCACCAGGAAATCTAAAGAGCTTCATAATGAATACTTACAACTATAAATAAAATATCCATTGTGGTTCCATGCTCTCGCACAATGGAGAATGATAAAGTCTTAGGTTATATTCACATCTGTTTTTTTCAAGCATATGCTGTAAGAAAGTTCCGTACACATGCAAGTATGAAAACCGTGTTCTTTTCCCCCTACTCTTAGTGTATGTGCATTGGTATTAGATTGAATAGTGTATTCTGCTATGCTTTACTATATTGAGGGATACAGAAATAAAAATTATCTACACTCATTGACAAAAAAATGCACCAAGGAGGAGTTTTTGGAATGGAATCAACCTGTGTATGTAAGGATGATACATGTAAGTGACTACACTATTAGAGAGGAAGGAGAAGATTATTAGGGAAAACTGTACAATTGAAAGGCCCTATTAGGCCATCTCTAGCCTAGATACAAGATGAGATACGTCAGGCATGGAGGTATACAGCTTCTATATGGTATTCTGCAGCACATTTGCCCACAGATTTTGCAGCTGGGTCTGTAGATCCTGCACACTCAAGTTGCGAAAGCTGTCATACCAACTAATCCCAAATTGGTGATAATCTGTTGAATGGGCAAGCCAAGGAAGTGTACTCTGTCTGAAAGATTTCACAAAAACTCTTTCTGTGTGTGGCCGAGCATTATCCTGCTGAAAAATGCCCGTTGGGGACCCTGCCATGAGCGGTAACGTGGCGGCAGGATGTCCTGTACATATCACTGAGCTATTAAGTGTCCATCGTATCACTACTACGGGTGACCTACTGTCATATGCAGTGGCTCCCCATAGCATCACACTAGTAGATGGGGCAGTGTGTCACTCCATAGCATAGGCAGGATTAGAATTGAAGTTCTCACTAGAAGACCTCCATACTTAGAACCGTATATCATGGGATCCCAAACAGTCAGTACTGTTCCAGTCCATATTAATCCAGGTCTGTCGTCAGTGACACCACTGCAAATAAAAGTGACGGTGCCTGGCTGTCTGAGAGGAAACGTAATGGGCACTGCAACACCAAATTTCTCTGCCTGGAAATGGTTCGGGCAGAGACAGAAGTGTGTAATGAAGGTGTCACCTGTTTCTGGATGGTGGACAAGGCCACTATGGGAGCTGCTCATGCTTGTAAGCAGATCTTATCTACTGGTGGTCTGTCTGGGCTATTGGGAGCCTGTTCTCCATTTATACGTGTCCTCATGTAACCACTGCTCCCAAAAACAGCTAAGTCAGCACAGCCTAGAAGGCAGGTAATTAGTTGTAACGGTCATCCGGCTTCTCTCAATCCAGTGATACTCCGCCACTCAAAATCTATCCACTGAGTGCATCACAGAGGCATGACTTGCACTCAATCTCTTACCACAAAGTACACTACCCAAAAGTAGCTTCTGAGATCCTTTTTATAGGGCAAAGAGGCAAACACTTGATATGTTTTTTTTTTTTGTTTTTTTTTACCTAGTTTCACCTGTGAGACTCGGTCCGTGTGCGGGCCAGATTTACTGGCCTGAACACTATGCAGGGAGACGGACTCGTAGTACAAAGACGATATATAGGACCCTCAGCATTATAGATAACTAGATAACTATAATGCTAGGAGTCCGTCTCCCTGCATAATGTTCAGGATGGTAAATCCGGCACACAGACAGAACAAGTTTCATGGCCCAAACTCGTACATGTGAAAGCTGCCATTGTGTGTTTATATATATATATTTATTATTATGATTTTTATTTATTTATTTATTTTTTAATGTTTTATTTATTTATTTATTTATTTTTTGTTTTTTTAAAGCTTTCTCACTTGTGGATACTTTTTTTAGGCTCTGTAGTATATGGTTGAAGAATTATCGGAGAGGCTTTATGTATATAGTTTTGTATATAGTATGTATATAGTTATGCATATAGTTATGTATATAGTATGTATATAGTTATGTACATAGTATGTATATAGTTATGTATATAGTATGTATATAGTTTTGTATATAGTATGTATATAGTTATGTATACAGTATGTATATAGTATGTATATAGTTATGTATACAGTATGTATATAGTATGTATATAGTTATGTATACAGTATGTATACAGTATGTAGTTATGTATATAGTATGTATATAGTTTTGTATATAGTTATGTATATAGTATGTATATAATTATGTATACACTATGTATATAGTTATGTATATAGTATGTATATAATTATGTATACACTATGTATATAGTTATGTATATAGATATGTATATAGTATGTATATAGTTATGTATACAGTATGTATATAGCATGTATATAGTTATGTATACAGTATGTATGTAGTTATGTACAGTCATGGCCAAAAGTTTTGAGAATGATACAAATATAAATTTTTACAAAGTCTACTGCTTCAGTTTTTCTAATGGCAATTTGCATATACTCCAGAATGTTATAAAGAGTGATCAGCTTAACAGCAATTACTTGCAAAGTCAATATTTGCCTAGAAAATGAACTTTATCCCCCAAAACATATTTCAACATCATTGCAGCCCTGCCTTAAAAGGACCACCTAACATCGTTTCAGTGATTGCTCCATTAACACAGGTGTGGGTGTTGATGAGGACAGGGCTGGAGATCAATCTGTCATGATTAAGTAAGAATGACACCACTGGACACTTTAAAAGGAGGCTGGTGCTTGCCATCATTGTTTCTCTTCTGTTAACCATGGTTATCTCTAAAGAAACACGTGCAGTCATCATTGAACTGCACAAAAATGGCCTAACTGGGAAGAGTATTGGAGCTAGAAAGATTGCACCTCAGTCAACAATCTATCGCATCATCAAGAACTTCAAGGAGAGAGGTTCTATTGGTGCCAAAAAGGCTCCAGGGTGCCCAAGAAAGACCAGCAAGCGGCAGGACCGTCTCTTAAAAGTGTTTCAGCTGCGGGATCGGGCTACCAGCAGTGCAGAGCTTGCTGAGGAATGGCAGCAGGCAGGTGTGAGTGCATCTGCACGCACTGTGAGGCGGAGACTCTTGGAGCAAGGCCTGGTCTCAAGGAGGGCAGCAAAGAAGCCACTTCTCTCCAGAAAAAACATCAGGGACAGACTGATATTCTGCAAAAGGTACAGGGAGTGGACTGCTGAGGACTGGGGTAAAGTCATTTTCTCTGATGAATCCCCTTTTCGATTGTTTGGAACATCTGGAAAACAGCTTATTCGGAGAAGAAGAGGTGAGCGCTACCACCAGACTTGTCTCATGCCAACTGTAAAGCATCCTGAAACCATTCATTTGTGGGGTTGCTTCTCAGCCAAGGGAATCGGCTCTCTCACAGTCTTGCCTAAAAACACAGCCATGAATAAAGAATGGTACCAGAATGTCCTCCAAGAGCAACTTCTCCCAACCGTCCAAGAGCAGTTTGGCGCTCAACAATGCCTTTTCCAGCATGATGGAGCACCTTGCCATAAAGCAAAGGTGATAACTAAATGGCTCAGGGAACAAAACATAGAGATTTTGGGTCCATGGCCTGGAAACTCCCCAGATCTTAATCCCATTGAGAACTTGTGGTCAATCATCAAGAGACGGGTGGACAAACAAAAACCAACAAATTCAGACAAAATTAAAGCATTGATTCTGCAAGAATGGACTGCTATCAGTCAGGATTTGGTCCAGAAGTTGATTGAGAGCATGCCAGGGAGAATTGCAGAGGTCCTGAAGAAGAAGGGTCAACACTGCAAATATTGACTTGCTGCATTAACTCATTCTAACTGTCAATATAAGCTTCTGTTACTCATAATATGAATGCAATTCTATTTCTGTATGTGATAAAAACATCTGACAAACACACATAAAAACCAGAGGGCAGCAGATCATGAGAAAATATAATATTTGTGTCATTCTCAAAACTTTTGGCCATGACTGTATATAGTATGTATATAGATATGTATATAGTATGTATATAGTTATGTATACAGTATGTATATAGCATGTATACAGTATGTATGTAGTTATGTATATAGTATGTATATAGTTTTGTATATAGTTATGTACATAGTATGTATATAGTTATGTATATAGTATGTATATAGTATGTATATAATTATGTATACACTATTTATATAGTTATGTATATAGTATGTATATAGTTATGTATATAGTTAATTCAGTCTCCATTGGTAATTACAGTTGAAGCATAGGCATTGTCGATAAACCATGACCAAGTAATGCAGTGTTGCTTTTATTGAATATCCTATTCAGACACAGATTATGATGAATAGTTTAGTAATCCGTTAAAGAATGCGTGAATTTGATTTGCCAAGGACTATCCTTTAAGAGGTATCTTTATTCAGCCACCTTCAACAGGCAGGCAGAGTGTGGAGCGCCGCGTGACTCTGTAATCGGTTTCGGCGCAGTGTATTTCTTGTAATTACCAGTCATGCATATTACATTTTGTAAAGTAATGGTTTTGAATTTTATCTACAAAGCTGGCATAATTTCTCTAACATCAAAAGCCCTGGCTGTAATAATATAGGACAGTATATCACAGAGAATATGAATTAAGAGGAATTTCAGGCCTCTTTGTTCTTTCGGTGTAGGCTGTTCTCTGATATACTGCAACTGGAGCACAAATGATCTATCACTGTTTGAAAGATTAAAAATTGTGTAAAGCAAAATACTCTATAATAAAATACTCACAAGTCATTCAAAGCCCGGCTGGGGAAAAAAATAGTGTCTGCTAACTGTACGGCTTTTCACCTAGAAAGCTGCCTCTCCTGTAAAGATAAGCATTATCAACTGTGCTAAAAAAAAAAAAAAAGTCTCTTTGCACTGTGAAGTATGGGAAATCTTGAGATTGTTTAGGCATGCTAGAGTCATAATGGTGCAAACGAGCCCTTTTATTATTGTTATTAGGCCGCTGCATTACAGATCCATAACATGGCCCCAAATCTTATTTATTTCTATTACTTATATAGCGCCATCATATTCTGCAGCGCTCTACAGATATTGTCAGTCACTGTCCCATACAGGGCACACAATCTACATCCCCTATCAGTATGTCTCTGGAGTGTGGGAGGAAACCAGAATACCCGGAAGAAACCCACGCAAACACTGGGAGAACATACAAACTCCTTGCAGATGTTGTCCTTGGCGGGATGTGAACCCAGGACGCCAGCGCTGCAAGGCTAAAGTGCTAACCACTGAGGCTAAGTTCACATCTGCGTCAGACATGGATTACACAGTATACAAACATATTTTTATGTTTTAGTCTACGGAGGTATAGGGACTTTTTTTTTTGTCTGGCAAGCTTTATTTCTTATTGGTATTATTATAGGGTACATATGAATTTTTGATCACTTCTTAACTTAATTTTTTTTTTATTTTTTAACTCCTTAGCGAACCATGACGTTCTCTGACACTATGCTTTCTCCATACCCGGAAGGTGCCATCTGTATTATACAGCAGGCACCTGTTGCTAATTGCGGCTGAGGCATCTAAACGTCAGCATGCATGGGTGCCTCCATGATCACAGGTAACAGGTACAGTGGGTATGGAAAGTATTCAGATCCCTTTAAATTTTTCACTCTTTGTTTCATTGCAGCCATTTGCTAAAAGCAAAAAAGTTCATTTTATTTCTCATTAATGTACACTCAGCTCCCCATCTTGACAGAAAAAAAACAGAAATGTAGATATTTTTGCAAATTTATTAAAAAAAGAAAAACTGAAATATTACATGATCATAAGTATTCAGATCCTTTGCTGTGACACTCATATTTAACTCACATGCTGTCCATTTCCTTCTGATCCTCCTTGAGATGGTTCTACTCCCTCATTGGAGTCTTTCTGTGTTTAATTAAACTGATTGGACTTGATTAGGAAAGGCACACACCTGTCTATATAAGACCTCACAGCTCACAGTGCATGTCAGAGCAAAGGAGAATCATGAGGTCAAAGGAACAGCCCAAGGAGCTCAGAGACAGAATTGTGGCAAGGCACAGATCTGGCCAAGGTTACAAAAGAATTTCTGCAGCACTCAAGGTTCCTAAGAGCACAGTGGCCTCCATAATCCTTAAATGGAAGAAGTTTGGCACGACCAGAACTCTTCCTAGATCTAGCCGTCCAGCCAAACTGAGCAATCGTGGGAGAGGAGCCTTGGTGAGAGAGGTAAAAAAGAACCCAAAGATCACTGTGGCTGAGCTCCAGAGATGCAGTAGGGAGATGGGAGAAAGTTCCACAAAATCAACTATCACTGCAGCCCTCCACCAGTCGGGGCTTTATGGCAGAGCGGCCCAAAGGAAGCCTCTCTTCAGTGCAAGACATATGAAAGCCCGCATAGAGTTTGCCAAAAAACACATGAAGGACTCCCAGACTATGAGAAATAAGATTCTCTGGTCTGATGAGACGAAGATTTTACTTTCTGGTGATAATTCTAAGCAGTATGTGTGGAGAAAACCAGGCACTGCTCATCACCTGCCCAATACAATCCCAACAGTGAAACATGGTGGTTGCAGCATCATGCTATGGGGGACAGGACGACTGGTTGCAATTGAAGGAAAGATGAATGCGGCCAAGTACAGAGATATCCTGGAGGAAAACCTCTTCCAGAGGGCTCTGGATCTCAGATTGGGCTGAAGGTTCACCTTCCAACAAGACAATGACCCTAAGCACACAGCTAAAATAACAAAGGAGTGGCTTCGGAACAACCCTGTGACCATTCTTGACTGGCCCAGCCAGAGCCCTGACCTCAACCCAATTGAGCATCTCTGGAGAGACCTGAAAATGGCTGTCCACCAACGTTCACCATCCAACCTGATGGAACTGGAGAGGATCTGCAAGGAAGAATGGCAGAGGATCCCCAAATCCAGATGGGAAAAACTCGTTGCATCATTCCCAAGAAGACTCATGGCTGTACTAGCTCAAAAGGAAGGGGCTTCTACTCAATACTGAGCAAAGGGTCTGAATACTTATGGCCATGGGAGATTTCAGTTTTTCTTTTTTAATAAATTTGCAAAAATATCTACAGTTCTGGGGGTTTTTTTCTGTCAAGATGGGGTGCTGAGTGTACATTAATGAGAAATAAAATGAACTTTTTTGCTTTTAGCAAATGGCTGCAAAGAAACAAAGAGTGAAAAATTTAAAGGGGTCGAAATACTTTCCGTACCCACTGTAGATCAGGATAGCAAACAAATGCAGAGTCAGTACGTACACACGTGAACAAAATTGTTGGTACCCCTCGTTTAATGAAAGAAAAACCCACAATGGTCACAGAAATAACTTGAATCTGACAAAAGTAATAATATATAAAAATTCTATGAAAATGAACAAATGAAAGTCAACCATGCTTCAACAGAATTTTTTAAAAAAGAAAACTCATGGAACAGGCCTGGACAGAAATGATGGTTCCCTTAACTTAATATTTTGTTGCACAACCTTTTGAGGCAATCCCTGCAATCAAACGATTCCTGTAACTGTCAATGAGACTTCTGCACCTCTCAACAGGTATTTTGGCCATTCCTCATGAGCAAACTGCTCCAGTTGTCTCGGGTTTGAAGGGTGCCTTTTCCAGATGGCATGTTTCAGCTCTTTCCAAAGATGCTCAATAGGATTTAGGTCAGGGCTCATAGAAGGCCACTTCAGAATAGTCCAATGTTTTCCTCTTAGCCATTCTTGGGTGTTTTTAGTTGTGTGTTTTGGGTCATTATCCTGTTGCAAGACCCATGACCTGCGACTGAGACCAAGCTTTCTGTCACTGGGCAGCACATTTCTCTCTAGAATCCCTTGATAATCTTGAGATTTCATTGTACCCTGCACAGATTCAAGACACTCTGTGCCAGATGCAGCAAAACAGCCCCAGAACATAACAGAGCCCCCTCCATGTTTCACAGTAGGGACAGTGTTCTTTTCAAGATATGCTTCATTTTTACATCTGTGAACATGTAGCTGATGTGCCTTGCCAAAAATTTCGATTTTTGTCTCATCTGTCCATAGGACATTCTCCCAGCAGCTTTGTGGCTTGTTGACATGTAGTTTGGCAAATTCCAGTCTGGCTTTTTTAACTTATATCTGTGACCATTGTGGGTTTTTCTTTCATTAAACGAGGGGTACCAACAATTTTGTCCACGTGTGTATGTCAGTACAAAGGTCAGTACATAACTCTGTACACAGTTATTAGGTAGATCAGGATAGCAGACAAATGCAGATTCAGTACATATGCCTAGTCTATACACAGGTCAGTACACAGGTATCAGGTGGATCAGTCAGCACACAGGTATCAGAATAGCCCTCACAGAATCTATAGAATCTATAGATCCAATATTAAGCAAACAAACATGCTCAGTCCCTAAAAATAAATAGACTGCCAAGGATTGACTAAGAAAGGCCCAAAGGAGTTCTTTTATTTTAGGCCTTCAGATTGCAGGTAGGAAGGACGTGCCTACCCTATGGCCCAGACCAGGCACAGCAGCACCAGTATGACATGCACTAGCACAACACTGTGGAGAAGCAGGGAATGGACAGCTGGTGGCAATGGGAACCAGAAGTGAAATTATTATACTCTGAGGTCTCTTCAGTCCCCAGAGTATAATAGGTAGAGGCCCAGGGGAGGTGGCAAAAATAAAAAACATTTATACTCACTTTCCGTTACCTCAGTAGTAGGTGATCAGTGCTATAAGTCCCGAAACCCTCTGCCAAACAGATATTTAAGACCTATCCTAAGACTCCTGGAACCCCCTGTCAATTATATATTAAAGACCTATCCTTAGAGTAGGTGATCAATATTATAAGTCCTGGAACACCCACCGATCTGATATTAAAGACCTATCCTAAAAGTAGGTGATCAGTACTATAAGTCCCAGAACCCCCAACCGATCATATATTAAAGACCTATCCTAAGAGTAGGTGATCAGTACTATAAGTCCCAGAACCCCAACACATCATATATTAAAGACCTATCCTAAGAGTAGGTGATCAGTACTATAAGTCCCAGAACCCCCACACATCATATATTAAAGACCTATCCTAAGAGTAGGTGATCAGTACTATAAGTCCTGCAACCCCCACCGATCTGATATTAAAGACCTATCCTAAGAGTAGGTGATCAGTACTATAAGTCCCAGAACCCCCAACCGATCATATATTAAAGACCTATCCTAAGAGTAGGTGATCAGTACTATAAGTCCCAGAACCCCAACACATCATATATTAAAGACCTATCCTAAGAGTAGGTGATCAGTACTATAAGTCCCAGAACCCCCACCGATCATATATTAAAGACCTATCCTAAGAGTAGGTGATCAGTACTATAAGTCCTGCAACCCCCACCGATCTGATATTAAAGACCTATCCTAAGAGTAGGTGATCAATACTAATAAGTCCCGGAAAAAACTCTTTAAGCCTTTGACATCCCTCGGTGTTTATGTAGTCTAAATGGGTCTGAAGATGTTGAGAAGACGGGATTACTCTTTGCACAAATATCTGTAGACAGGCAGGAGCACACACTGAATGTTCATTTTTTAGAAGATGTTTAACAATTGCTATTTCTCCCTTTGCATACAGTAGGCTTTAAATGAGGAAAAGAAACCTTGAAACGCCATCAAAGCAAATGGCCTGTGAATGTTGTTTCAAAGCTTATCATTAGTTGCCTGGATATTGTGCCACTGAGCTTGTTAAAGATTTTTTCTTTCTGAAGGGGAAGGTACGACGAAATGCAGTTCTTGGCACAATGAAATATGATGAAATTGAAAGGCACATTAATTCTTGCTTGATACATAGAATTAATTACAGGATTAACATCCGCTATGAATTTTTGCCAAAGATTTTTTTTTTCTTCTTTACCAGGAATAGACCCCGGGCTTTTTTCTTTTCTTTTTTTTTTTCCTTTTTTTTTTCCGTACACTAATGAAATTGCAAATTGAGTTCTGTTCAAATGATGCTTGACTAAAATGAACAATTAAAAATGTATTGGTCTCAATGAGATAGATCAACTGATCATTTTAAGGATTAATTAGTCTCAAGAATCATCTTCATTATGTGGCATCCATGAGACAAAACACTTACCAGCGCCTTGTTTTTCTAATTATCTGTTTTTACATTAAAGTGGAACAAAGCAGAAAAGATTAAAGAACGTAAATCAAACACCCAGATTGGAATATTAAATTAGCCCTTTAAAGGAATTTTCCACCTTCAGATGACTTTATAGAGAGCTGCAATTTGTTTTTCTTTAATGAACTGGAATACAGATCCTGTCTACATTTTTTTAAATATATTTTTGAATAATAACTTTAATTACAGGGTAATCTAGACAAAAAAATTGTGACTGTGCCTTATAGTATAGCATGACCCGAAAATTCTGGGAAGATAGGAGGCCCAAAAACAGACCAACAGTAGCGCGCTGGCCTAAAGCTGGTGGGTATAACACTCCTATAACAAAACTTTAGCAGCTGCTCACTTCCAAGACCAGGGACTGGAGATAGTCATTGGTAATGTAGAATAAGGAACCAAGGAGTGTTCTGGAAGCATGGAGCAGAGGGGTAAGTAATAAATGCAGCTTACTACTTGCTCCATAAGCATCAATGAATGTGGGGGCCATTATATTATATTATAGTATATTATATTGTATTGTATTATATGTGGGGGATCTGTGAGGACAATTATATTATATATGGGGGCATTGTTCAGGCCATTATATGCAGAAGCAAGGTTAGGGCACTGTTAAGGCCATAATTTTACATATGGAGCACCTTGAGGTCCATTATATTACATTACATGTGGCAGCACTGTGGGGCCATTATATTACATGTGGGGCACTGAAGGGGCCATGACATCATGACGCTCAGTGAGCCCATGTAACTGTGGTTGGGCCTCAGCGATGACCCTGGGCACATGGCATCACCAAGGAGACCAAGAGAGAGAGAGCTGGATGCTGCAAGGAGGCCCAAAAAAGGTGAAGAAGCTGATGATAAATGTTTTTTATTTTTTTACACCTCTTCTGGGCCTCCGCCTATTATACTCTGGGGTCTAAAGAGACAGCAGGACACCAACCCGAAGCATATGTTGAGATTAGTGAAGAAATGGTTCAAAGACAATGAAGTAGAGGTGCTGGATTGGCCTCCACAGTCCCCAGACCTCAACCCAATCGAACTCTTGTGGGTAGAGTTGAAGAAAAAGCTGTATTCGTACCTAAGTAGGTCAACCAGTATGCACCAACATTGGAAAGAGACCTGAGATCAGATTTTGGTCGAGACATGGTTGAATCCGATTGAGAGCATGCCCAGAAGGATTCAGGCAGTGTTGAAAGCAAATGGTGGATTTACAAAATAATAAAATTTAGATTTTTAGGACAATACAATAACAATGCAGTTACATGACAAGAATCGGCATAACTAATCATAAAACAGTTATAAGTCAGATTTATGTATGAGATGGCCAAGATGAGTGTCTATAAAATGATGGTAGTCTCACGTTCCAAGCTGTAGTGGATGGAGAGATATGGAGCCTGAAAGTCACAAGTACTAAACATTGTTACTCTTTTTCTCGTCAGTGTAAATGGACATCCACTTTAAGAACAGAAGTACAAATACAGACTTATAAAGCCAAAGCCACTAATACTGTACATGGCATGCATAGGGGCCGTTACAACTAGTATCTGCCACCAGTAATGATCATTACCCAGTAACAGAGATGTAAATCGTAAGTAATGTCATAAAAATGGGACTTCAAGATGGAACAATTAAGCTACATTCAGACGACCGAGGTGCAAAACGGCTGTGAAAAAGGTCCATTATTCATGACCGTCTTGGATCCCCCATACATTACATAAATATAGTTTTATAAGTCCATAACTTAACAAATAGCAATGTTCTTGTATCTTTTTATTATACAAACAAAAACATTTGTCTCCCAATCTTGGTCTGAAAGTGGCTAGCCCCTTTAAGACTGGCATTTCCTAGTCTTAATCAATTCCTCTGCTGGTGTGAGATGTTCCCGATTTATTAAGGGCCCCTGGAGCTCGATAAGTCACTTACACCAGAATAAGAATTTAAACAAGCCAGGAACTGATAAAAATTTTAGGTATAATGTACAGCAGTTTTCTGACACAAGTGAATATGTCGTACAGAGATGTCCCTGCCCTGGCCTTGATTCCCGTCCCTCTTCACCCACTTTGAAAATGGACAAAATGGCCCTTTCTTGGCACCAAATGTGCTATTTTTCCACCAGAAAATGGACATACATAGTTATGTAAATGTAGGCAAGTAATGATGTGGATTTATTAGGCTTACACTTGCTATTAGAATATTGCAGAAATTTCACCAACCTGCCAGTAATTGATGAGAGCCAGCTATATCGCTGGTGGTTCCACAGTCATGTATTGGCCGTCCATATTTTCCTACAGCTGTGGATTACTTTGGAATTTTTCCTTCAGCAAAACCCTGCTGGGATTACATGAGAAATTCAAAGAGGAAATGTTTAAAGTCCCATATAAGCAGATCTGAGATCACCTATCATTGATCTTGTGTAGTCTTTGGAGTATACCCAGTAAATCAATAATAAAATATTAAAGAAAACAACAAAAACGTCTGTTGCCACATTGTAAGTTCTGTATGGATTCTCTTTTGTTATTTTTTGCTATATTGATCCTAGTATGTGTTTCCAAAGTGTTTTGAGAACTGGAATAAACGTCTACATAATATTACTTAGAAACTAGGGAGAAATACACTTACAATAGCGGCTTTGAATAGGGGGTGTTTTTATGATGTAGACATAACACTACCAGACTTTTTGCATTTTTTATTCTTTTTATTACAGTGATTTTATAGATTTCAGCTGTATCAAGCATGGGCGGCAACATATAGAAGTCATATGGCTCTATTCTATGTATTTCCCATGGGTACAGTCATGCAGGCTCTGAGCAAGTAGCTCTGTGGGGTGCATAGTGTGTGATGCCTAGGGGAAAAATATAGTAACTATATAGAAAAATATAGCTCATTAAGAAATGAACTCAAAAAAATAAGCTAGACAAGACCTGGGAAATCCGTCTCTAGCAGCAGAGATGCTGAGATGGATTACAGGAAGTCAGAGCGGGGCTAAATTTTTGCAAATCCCAGAACAAATCTTTAAGTTAAGTTATTTTATTCATTCAATTTATTATTTAGAAATTACTAGCATAAAGTATTAGTGTATTACAATGTGAAATTATTGGAAGCTCGGTGCAGGACTGCTGCATCAAGCTAGAGAGCTGCAGATAGCTCCTTTGGAATAAATCTTGGTATTACTTTTTTCAATGGCACTACTTGTGTGGGGCCATTGGGGAGTATTATATTGCGTGGAACTGCTGGGGAGCATTATACTGTTCGGGTGTCATTGAGGAGCATTATACTATATGGGCACCATTGGGGAGCATTATACTGTGTGTGAGCCACTAAGGGGGCATTATATTGTTTGTGGGCCAATAGGTAGTATTATACTGTGTGGAGGCCACTGAGGGGCATTATACTGTGTGTGAGCCACTAAGGGGGCATTATACTGTGTGGGGGCCAATAGGTAGCACTATACTGTGTGGAGGCCACTGAGGGGCATTATACTGTTTGTCAGCCACTAAGGGGGCATTATACTGTGTGGGGGCCAATAGGTAGTATTATACTGTGTGGAGGCCACTGAGGGACATTATACTGTGTGGGAGTAACTAAGGAGGTATTATACTTTGTGTAGGAAACTATGGACCTTATAATTTGTTGGGGTCACTAAAGGAGCATGGTGATGGTGAATTTACTGTGAGTGATTGGATGGGAAGTATAGGATGTAGGATCTGTAGCGTTGAGGGTGCACTCACATGGTGCAGTTAAGACTATAAAACTACATCAAAATTGCATTAGAAAAAAAAATTATACATTTTATGACTGAAGCCCTGTGTTGCGAAAACGGCGAAAAAGCTGCATTTTACAGTACCTGCAGAGTGGATGGAATTTCACACATTGGAGAAAAAAAAATCTGCATCGGAAAAGCTGCGTTTTCAAAAATACTTGTGTTTTTGAAATCACAGCATGTCAATTATACCTGCGGAGACCGCAGAGGAAAACTCTGCAAAATCCCAATGAAAAATGCAGCGAAAACAACGTGATGCATTTCCGACCACGTTTTTTTTCCACAGCGTTTTTTTGCTGCACGTCGCTACGTGGACTTTAGCCTATGTGAGGTTTTCTAATTTATATAACATGCTTCAAATGTAAATTGAAAAACTGTGCCAAAACCGCATCAAAACTGTCATTTTTGGTAGAGGTGCCCCAAAGAAATTTTTTTTTCAAGTCAGAAAGGGTCAGGAAACACTGTTTTAGATAATCACATAAACTCATAAACATAAGCATTGCTGCGTCACCCATTGTGTCAAACCATCCCCCTTATGTGTGTCCTGACAATGGACCACAATGAGATGTGGTGACGCAGTGTCGTATGCTTGTATGTCATCACGCGGCATAATTTGTAGCTATAGCCACATTCCTGAAATGTTCCTAAAATTACGCTCAATTACAGAGAAGGCAACACTACTGTTTTTTTTCTATTTTTTTTATTTATTTTTTTTTTTAGATGTCCCCTTAATTTCCATATAGCTAAACCAAAAACAAATGTCTATTGACTTGTACTGTCAAAGTGTGGTACGGTGTTGAAACTGATAATGACCCCTGTAATGATAAACTGCTGCGGGCATAGCCCCTTCACTGTAGGCACGACGTGTTGTAAGTAGTGAAATAAATCCCTGGGTTCTCTGAAATATACAGTCGCTGCTCTCCCCACAAACCACATATCTCCAGCCAAAGACATTTGTGAAACGTCTGTCTAAGCATGTTAAATCGCCTTGCAAATCAGCACATTTACTATTTCAGGGTTTTGGCTGATGTCACTTTCAACCTCCATTTCTGGGAATCCTTTGAATTTGAGGCAAAATTCAAACACAGGAATGCAAAGTTACAGCTCTGATTCCTGACCCACAAACCACACACCTAAAGCAAAGATGTGCACAGGCTTTTCACTATATATATGTATTCTTGTTGCTACGCTACTTGACGTTGAAAGCAGGTTAACACGTGAAGGATGAACAACTTTCCTTATGCTTTTTGTGCAAATGTCATCAATGTTAATGAATATAAGACTGCACTTTTGGGGCACAAAAACATGCTATTTATACCACAAATTAATCAATATTGGTTGAGTTCATAGAGAAGAATTTGGGCGTATTTATTAATAAATTAACTTAAAGGGGTTGCCCCCATATGGACACTTATTCCCTGCCCACAGGACAGGTCCCCGCTGGGGGCCTTGTGAATGGAGCGCCAATGCGCTAGTGTAACCGGTGCTTCATTCACTTCTATGGGGCTGTAATCTCCAGCAGTGCCCACAGCCCCGTAGAAGTGAAGGGAGTGACGGTCACACTAGCACTGATTCTCCATTGACAGAGGTTTTAGGGGGACTTTCAGTCCCCTTCTCCTGATCACTGGGGTACCTGTTGATCGTTCACCAGCGATTGGATACTTATCCCCTGTCCTGTGGATAGGGGATAAGAGTCCATAACAGGACAACCCCTTTAAGTCACTCAATTCTAATCTGCCGCATAAAAAGCCAGCAAGATGTTACCTTATATTAGGAAAAGCATGTCTTCTAGAGACAAAAGTATTATTTTACCTTATAAAGTACTAGTGCTACTGCATTGTAAGTAGAGAGGAGTGAACCAGTTCAGATCGAATATTCCAAAAGTTTTAAGCTCGACACAAACCTGAAACTTTTGGAGTTCATCAACCACAAATTGCTATTATACTCTGGGGTCAGACCCCACAGTGTAATAATTAGAGGGCCGGGGGGAGATGTGGAAACATAACAGACACTCATACTGATCTTTCCTCGCCCCTTCTTGGCTCACTAGCAGCATCCGGTGATCCCTTGGGGTCCTCTTCTGGGCTTCTAACTGATATCAAGTTCTCCAGGGGACCTCTGAATCCTGTGGCTAGATCTTAGTGGCCATGTGTGGTGCGATGACATCATGGCAAAACATCAGAAGAGGTAAGGGAAGACATAAGTATAAGATTTATTATGTTTCCACACCTCCCCTTGACCTCCACTTATGTCATTCTGGGGACTGAAGAGACCCCACAGTATAATACTAGCAGTTCCAGTTCTTGCCCAAAACCAAATTTGCGAGGTTCACCCACCTCTAATTGTATTGAGTATTTTGTTTTATTTTGGACACCAGTCCTTAAAAAAAAAAGAGATAAGATAGGTAGATAAAATACATTGCTAATGACTTTTCCATACAAATGATATTTACAGACACGTTACAGTATGATCCGAGACCTCCTATGCCGTCCTATTCGTACTATAGTATGTGGAATTGAGTCTTTTTGTGCCATTTCCTATCCAATGACCTTTTTTAGAACCTCCCTCCATCTTCTATTCTCTATTAAATCTCTACCACTTCCAAAATGACAGGCAAAATTAATGTATATCATATTGTAGTACTCAAAAGTGCATAAAAAGCATAAAAAAGATATAATATAAAATCAATGTACTGATTGAGTTATTTCGGTATTACCGATTTTGCTTCCTAAACAAATACATAGCGGCTGACAATAGTCTATCATTAAAGTGTGTCTGGTTCCATGAGGAACGAACAACAGATACAACAAGGGATGCCGCGTTCGCCACATCTTCCATTAGGAGGCGGAGGGGTTATGGCGCATTGTTTTTCACCGATTTGACATGCCTTATATAAAAATGAAGCTTGATTGATCTTTTCTGCATATTTTAAAGATCTTTGCAGGGCATATAAACCCGTTCCTAATATCCTTGCCTAGAATATTATATTGTAGTTGTGAAGCTTTTATGATTAATAATGAAGCATTGCTTGTAAAAGCGTAGCTGCGATTACTCCATGTGCGAATGCTTTCATTGTACCCAGTCCAATGTGGAGTCGCGCAGTAGTCGTCTTCTGATTCATTTCTTGAATAACTCAGGTTGTTGTCTGACACTGGAATGGGATCTTTTATTAAGGTTGTTGTTGGATGTATTACAAATCAGCTTTGTAAATGTCACTGCTCAGTAAACTAGAAATGAACTCCATTTGTTCCGAGTTTTGTTAACCCTGCAGTCAGGAATACAGGCCGACTAAATGCCTTTCTGTCAAATAATTACAGATAAATTGCTGCTCAAGAAGTTAAAGTGTAACTAAACTCTCTGAAAACTTTTGATTTTCTGGCAGTTTTTGTGTCGTTAATAAATTGTGTGATATATTTTAACAGATTTTGTCTCCTTTCTGTGAGATCCTGCATTTTTCACTCTTCCCCTTGCTTCTGTATTGAGAACTGTTCCTGCCTCTCACTGAATGTTACTGTGTATGGAGTACGGGCTGTGTAAGATGTAGAAAGGATAGGGGAGGGTCACTTCACACAGTTATGTATCGGACATTATAAAACGTATAAACTTGCTTTTGGTGTCATATGAGAGAGTAGATTCTGTTCTTTCATGTGACACTGTAGTGCTATCTAAATTATTTCCAGAGATCTCACTGGTTGAAAATACAGTTAGGATTATAAAGCTGTAACCCTGTACCCTTCGTGTCATATGAAAGAAGAGAATCTCATCTTACATACGACACCAAAAGCAAGTTTGTACGTTTTATAATGTCCGAGATATAACTGTTTGAAGTGACCCCCCCCACCCTCATTCACTATACATATTACTCTAGGTTCACACTAGCATTCGGGTTTCCATTCTTCGGGTCCACTTGGGGACCCAAAAAACGGAAACCTAATCCACTTAAAAAGTGGTTACACATGGAAACCCATATACACCATAGACTATAATGGGGTCTGCTGGGATTCCACCTGCTGCTTGCAGGACTTTTCTCTCTGCATTTTTCAAGTGGATTTGGGGACGGAATCCTTGAACGTACAGCGAGCGCTGTTGTGAATTCAGCCTTACACAGCCCCATACTCCAAGCCTGTACTCCATACACAATAACATACAGTGAGAGGCAGGAACAGCTCTCAATACAGAAACAAGGGAAAGAGTGGAAAAAATGCAGAATTTCACAGAAAGGAGACAAAATGTGTTAATAAAGTATATTACAAAATGTATTAATGACACAAATACTGACAGAAAATCAAAAGTTGGCCAAAAGTTTAGTTAATCTTTAAAGGAAGTTAAAGGGGTTTCCAAGTATTTATTTAATAAATAGTCTAAAACCAGTGAATCTGTTAGACCAGGGGTCGGCAACCCCCGGCACGCATGCCAAGAGTGGCATGCGAGGCATATTTCCCTGGCACGGGCAGCGGAGTCCTCACCCAGCAGACACGGCCGAAACGATACTGTGGGGTCTCTTCAGACCCCTGAAGCGGACCCCCGGGGAGGTGATCAAACATAAAAAATAATGTTAACTCACCTTCCCTGGATCCGCAGCCGCTCTGTGCTCTTCGGGCTCTTCTGCCTGACGTAAGAGACCGCTGACAGGGCCTCAGGGGTCACGTCCGACGTCATTACGCATAATGACCCCTGAGACCCAATTGGAGATCGCTGACTACAGGAAGAAGCGCCCAAAGAGAACAGAGCAGCTGCGGAGCGCAGGAAAAGGTGAGTGACATTGTTTTTTATGTCCTGCACTTATACTCTGGGTTCTGAAGAGACCCCACAGTATAATAATAGCTAGTGAGTGGTGACAATTGGAATATTATAAAAGTTAGAATATACTGTGTGCAGGGGCCACTATGGAGCATAATACCGTTTGCAGGGGCCACTATGGAACATAATACCGTGTGCAGGGGCCACTATGAGACATAATACCGTGTGCGAGGGCCACTATGGAGCATAATACCGTGTGCAGGGGCCACTATGGAGCTTAATACCATGTGCAGGGACCGCTATGGAACATAATACCATGTGCAGGGGCCATTATGGGACATAATACCGTGTGCAGGGGCCGTTATGGGACATAATACCGTGTGCAGAGGCCATTATGGGAAATAATACCATGTGCAGGGGCCGTTATGGGACATAATGCCATGTGCAGGGGCCATTATGGGACATAGTACTGTGTACAGGGGCCACTATGGGACATAATACCGTGTGCAGGGGCCGTTATGGGACATAATACTATGTACAGGGGCCACTATGGGACATAATACCGTGAGCAGGAGCCGCTATGGGACATAATACCAAGTGCAGGAGCCGCTATGGGACATAATACCATGTGCAGGGGCCATTATGGGACATAATACCATGTGCAGGGACTGCTATGGGACATAATACCATGTACAGGGGCCACTATGGGTCATAATACCGTGTGCAGGAGCTGCTATGGGACATACTACTGTGTGCAGTGGCCACTATGGGACATAATACCGTGTGCAGGGGCCGTTATGGGATATAGTACCATGTGCAGGGACCACTATGGGACATAATACTGTGTGCAGGGGCTGCTATGAGACATAATACCGTGTGCAGGGGTCGTCAGACTTACAATTATTGACCGGCACTCTGAGTACCTCAACTTTGATATTTTAATCGAAATCGGCACACCAAACAAAAAAGTTTGCCTACCCCTGTGTTACACCTTATTCACACGACTGTCACATGTCCATTTTGAGAACGCATTGATTTCAATGTGTCTATTCACATGTCTGATTTTTTGACTGAGCATTTTTTTACGGCCACCCAAAAAACTGGCATGCTATGTCTTTGTCCGATTTCGCGGACCCAATAGAAATGAACAGATCAGTTTTTAGCTGATATAAAGTGGCTTGATGTCCAATTTACATCTGTTTAAAATGGATCAGTGGGTTGGGTCAAAAAAGACCATTCAAAGTCATTGTTTTTTCACTGACAGTTAAAAATTGATGCATAACGGATAACATTTGGCCATCAAATATGGAAAAACAGAACAGATGCACCACAGATACAAAACGACCATTTAAAACGGACATGTACGTCCATTTTTAACGGCCATTAGATAAGTCAAAAATGTCACTGTCATGTGCCTAAGGCCTTAAAGGGAATCTACAACCACCAAAATCACTTGTAAGACACTCATATGCTATCGTCGGGGCTGTTAGTGACCTGGTGAACATACCTTTTTTTAAGTCAAAGTATAATCTTGCTGCCGAGAAAATCAACTTTTAATCCATATACAAATGAATTACTCAGTCCACCTGGGGTGTGGCCGAGTCTGTTTGGGCATCCATTTCATCTGTGGTTATCGTCCTCTCATAAAGATTGACAAACCTGCTCCATGAGATGCGGCCATGTCCCAAACGTATACCAAATGAAAAGTTGATTTTCTCAATGGCAAGGTTGCTGTTATGTCCACTGGCCACTACAGCACCATGTACATTATTTAGAAGAGCTTTTGGTGGTAGTAGATTTCCATTACATACTTGCCAATTGTCCCAAATTTCCTGGGACTGTCCCCAATTTTCAGAGACAGTTTCAGCAGTTCTAAAAAACATTTTCCAATGCCCAGCATAAAGGAGCTCAGGAGGGGAGAGGATGAAGTCTAGGAGGACTTGTGATAATGAGGGGCACATCTAAGCAGAGCATTAAAGTGGTAGAGCTCCGGAGTTGAGTGTGCAGCAGACTGCTTCCCAAACTGTTTCATCATGGCCAGACCCTCTCATTCATCTGTAAAGGTAGGAGAGTGACTATATTAGTACCAAAAGTCAGCAGGGGCTTATACTGTGTGGAAGGTACAATGGGTGCATTATATTATGTAGGGACCACTAAGGGAGCATTATACTGTGAGAGTGCTCTAAGAGTGTATTGTACTCTGTGGGAAACTCGAAGGGTGCATGTTACTTTGTGGTGCAGTCCTATGTAAAATATTAAGGTGTATAGATTTGGGAGCCTGCCTTCTTACTGGAGAAAATAGAGGGCATGAGGATGTGGTATGTAAAAAGAGGACATAACACACCATGAGAACTTCTCTGCAAAATTGAACATTGTGGGAAGCCCCATCTACTGCAAGCCACATCACATTATGTGGCCTGTACTACTGTCACAGAACATTTTCCAACCACAGATCTAATGACCTAAACTAGTAGTATTATAGATCCCTATGCTGCTTCTAATTTGAGTGGAAGAGTGAAGAAATCAGGCGATACATTTTAGAGACTCAGTTAGCCTCTAAAAGGTATCGCCAGATT
This sequence comes from Leptodactylus fallax, assembly GCA_947044405.1. Classification (NCBI taxonomy): domain Eukaryota; kingdom Metazoa; phylum Chordata; class Amphibia; order Anura; family Leptodactylidae; genus Leptodactylus; species Leptodactylus fallax. The sequence goes on from CAMRHE010000308.1 coordinate 1,351,578, forward strand.
TCTTCACTCTTCCACTACGTTCAATGGGTAACACGGTACAACATTATGCTGCTAATTCGAGTCATTAGACTTGCTGTGATGGTATTTGTGGCCATAACACGGACCATATCATATGGCTACACAGCCTTACATCATATTTTGCTAAACCCATCGGTCAAGATGAAAGGGAAAAGGTTGGGGAGTGATAAAACGTCAGGAAACATTTTTGGCTTGGTAATACCCAGTGAATGTTTAGCAGCCTGATGGCTATGCTACCATTATAAATGATGACATTCTTACATTTTACCAGTGATATCCATGGTGTGGAAGGTGACAGAGGTCTGCCGACAGACTCCCTTTACCTTTGCCTGGATAACCAGGTATGCAATGTTGTAACAGTCTGCACAATCCTGGTATGGTCCAATATGTTTACTAAACATGGCAAAATATTTTATACAATTTAATTGAACATATTATTATTTCTCAAAAAATTTTACTGCATCAGGCAGAAAGGTAGAAATGTAAAAGACAGCCGATCACTATACATGTTCAATTACTTGGAACGAAAAAATCCTCCCGCGAACCTTTGCCATACAAAACCCTAGCTTTAATTTTCTTTTCAGCTGTTCATGTAATTAAATCTATAAATAATGTGTTTTCTTGAGAGTCTGTATCCAGCCTTTACCTTGACAATGCCTAAGCTGCGAGCTGCCACTATCTACAGTACAGAATATATTCTGAAATTAATTATCCGTCAATAAAATATACTCTCACCCTCATTAATTTCCCTCTGCTTAGTCTCAGCTAATGTGCATTGTTCCATAATCCCAGGCCAATACAAATATCCTCCGCTCATTTTTGTGACTCCGAACTTTATTATTTTCAGGCTTCTAATTTTCTTTTTTTTTTCCTCCTCATCTGGCACAGCCTTCCTGCTAAAGAATATAATTGTCTGTTTTATTTTCCAGTCTAGTCATATTTTATGTCTTCATTTTACCTTTCTCAACTGTATCCTTTTCCCATTATGCTGCTTCCAAGGTTTCAACCAATATCCCTTGTGGGACTCCATATCGTACTCATACTAATTCTTTTATTCTGTTTCCTATTGCACTTTTCTCTTGTTGAATTATTACATTTGACTTCTTTTACCAAACAAATCTTGAACCTGGAGAGGATCACTGGATGTTAAAGTGAGATTTCCATATTGTTTTTCTTGGGCTTGTTAACCTTTAATCCATAGGACTTCAGCACCTTTCGTCTACACACCTCCAAGGACAGAGCTGGAAATGAAACAGAGAGGTGTGAAGGACTGGCCTTTAAATTTCAGTCACTTTAATTCTGTACAGATTAACAATTGTCCTAATTGGAGGAACCACCGAGTCATATGACCCCTATTCAGTAAATTCCCCTTCCTATTAATTATTACAGCATGTCAGTGCTTTACAGCAATATACAAAATGACATTGCAAAGAAAAATATAGGTACTTAGCATTTTGATACAATATTCTACATTAGATTGTGAACCCTATATGGGACAGTGTTGACATTATCTGTAACGCACTGCGGAATATGATGGCGCTATATAAGTAAAATAAATAAATAATGCTATGTAATAAATGTCAACCTATAGTAAAATTTAGAAAAGAGCAAACCAGTTCATAACAAAAGAATTTTCCAAAAATTTCGGGTTTGTCACCTGTAAATCAATTATTATACTCTGGTGTCTCTCCAGAATATAAAAAGTGGAAGCCCAGGGAAGGCACAGAAAAAAAAAAAAAAAAAAAAAACACTCATGCTCACCTTTCCTGGGCTATGCCGTGAACTCCAGTCTTCTTGCCACTGACATCACAATGGATAATAGAAGACACCGGAGGTGTCCGGGAAATAAAACTGCTCACTGCCCTGGAGCCCAGGAAAGGGGAGGAAAGGTAAGTATGAGTGTTTTATTGTTTTATTTTTTTCCGCACCTTCCATGGGCCTCCACTTACTATAGTCTGGATATGAAGTGTAGTATAATAATAGCAATTCTGGTTCAAATGGAACAAGTTCGGCCTGTAACGAAACCTGCAGGCAAACCTTCTGACTGTAGATGGGCAAACCTCTCAAGATTCGTTTCGTGTTCGACGGCTTGGGTCCCCAGTTAGTCTCAGGACAAACAAGTTCAGTACAAACCACACTTCAAATTGGTTTAAAACATAGTATAGAATACTCTTAGGGCTCCTGGAAACCTATCTATAAAACATAGAGTATAACACTGTCAGGACTCCTAGGAACCTATCTATAACACATAAAGTATAACACTGTCAGGGCTCCTAGGAACCTATCTATAAAACATAGTGTAGAACATTGTCAGGGCTCCTAGGAACCTATCTATAAAACATAGTGTAGAACACTGTCAGGGCTCCTAGGAACCTATCTATAAAACATAGTGTAGAACACTGTCAGAGCTCCTGGAATCCTATCTATAAAACATAGTGTAGACCACTGTCAGGGCTCCTGGGATCCTATCTATAAAACATAGTGTAGAACACTGTCAGGGCTCCTAGGAACCTATCAATAAAACATAGTGTAGAATACTGTCAGGGCTCCTAGGAACCTATCTATAAAACATAGTCTAGAACACTGTCAGGGCTCCTAGGAACCTATCTATAAAACAGTGTAGAACACTGTCAGGGCTCCTAGGATCCTATCTATAAAACATAGTGTAGAGCACTGTCAGGGCTCCTAGGATCCTATCTATAAAACATAGTGTAGACTACTGTCAGGGCTCCTGGGATCCTATCTATAAAACATAGTGTATAACACTGTCAGGGCTCCTAGGAACCTATCTATAAAACATAATGTAGAATACTGTCAGGGCTCCTAGGAACCTTTCCATAAAACATAGTGTAGAACACTGTCAGGACTTCTAGGAACCCATCAATAAAACATAGTGTAGAACACTGTCAGGGCGCCTAGGAACCTATCTATAAAACATAGTGTAGAATACTCTTAGGGCTCCTAGGAACCTATCTGTCCAATTTCTAGCTCTCAAAGGTAAACACAGCCAAAGTTATATCAAAGTGAAATGTGACATTATTATACTCTGTAGTATAATAGGTGGAGGTCCAGGGGAGGTGTAAAAAATATAAAAAAGAAACATTCATACTCACCGTCCGTTATCTATTTGGACCTCCTCCTCAGAGCGAACCGATTTGCCCATCTCTACCTCTATACAGTGGGGAAAAAAAAGTATTTAGTCAGCCACCAATTGTGCAAGTTCTCCCACTTAAAAAGATGAGGCCGGCCTGTAATTGTCATCATAGGTAGACCTCAACTATGAGAGACAAAATGAGAAAACATATCTAGAAAATCACATTGTCTGATTTTTTTAAGAATTGATTTGCAAATTATGGTGGAAAATAAGTATTTGGTCAATAACAAAAGTTCATCTCAATACTTTGTTATATATCCTTTGTTGGCAATGTCAAACGTTTTCTGTAAGTCTTCACAAGGTTGGCACACACTGCTGCTGGTATGTTGGCACATTCCTCCATGCAGATCTCCTCAAGAGCAGGGATGTTTTGGGGCTGTCGCTGGGCAACACGGACTTTCTACTCCCTCCAAAGGTTTTCTATGGGGTTGAGATCTGGAGACTGGCTAGGCCACTCCAGGACCTTGAAATGCTTCTTACGAAGCCACTCCTTCGTTGCCCTGGCGGTGTGCTTGGGATCATTGTCATGCTGAAAGACCCAGCCACGTTTCATCTTCAATGCCCTTGCTGATGGAAGGAGGTTTGCACTCAAAATCTCACGATACATGGCCCCATTCATTCTTTCATGTACACGGATCAGTCGTCCTGGTCCCTTTGCAGAGAAACAGCCCCAAAGCATGATGTTGCCCCCCCCCATGCTTCACAGTAGGTATGGTGTTCTTTGGATGTAACTCAGCATTCACTCTCCTCCAAACACGACGAGTTGTGTTCTACCAAACAGTTCTACTTTGGTTTCATCTGACCATATGACATTGTCCCAATACTCTTCTGGAACATCCAAATGCTCTCTAGCAAACTTCAGACGGGCCTGGATATGTACTGGCTTAAGCAGGGGGACACGTCTGGCACTGCAGGATCTGAGTCCCTGGCAGCGTAGTGTGTTACTGACGGTAGCCTTTGTTACGTTAGTCCCAGCTTTCTGCAGGCCATCCACTAGGTCCCCTTGTGTGGTTCTGGGATTTTTGCTCACCGTTCTTGTGATCATTTTGACCCCACGGGGTGAGATCTTGCGTGGAGCCCCTGATGGAAGGAGATTATCAGTGGTCTTGTATGTCTTCCATTTTCTAATTATTGCTCCCACAGTTGATTTCTTCACACCAAGCTGCTTGCCTATTGCAGATTCAGTCTTCCCAGCCTGATGCAGGGCTACAATTTTGTTTCTGGTGTCCTTCCACAGCTCTTTGGTCTTCACCATAGTGGAGTTTGGAGTGTGACTGTTTGAGGTTGTGGACAGGTGTCTTTTATACTGAGAACAATGTCAAACAGGAGCCATTACTAGAGGTAATGACTGGAGGACAGAGGAGCCTCTTAAAGAAGAAGTTACAGGTCTGTGAGAGCCAGAAATCTTGCTTGTTTGTAGGTGACCAAATACTTATTTTCCACCATAATTTGCAAATAAATTCTTAAAAAATCAGACAATGTGATTTTCTAGATATGTTTTCTCATTTTGTCTCTCATAGTTGAGGTCTACCTATGATGACAATTACAGGCCGGCCTCATCTTTTTAAGTGGGAGAACTTGCACAATTGGTGGCTGACTAAATACTTTTTTTCCCCACTGTATATTAACAAAACAAATCTCACAAGTTTCATCTGTCACTAGTAAAATCTATAGTTTTCCATAATTATTATGTTAGGTGTTGCTAAAGACATTGCTACTCGTTTTTTTCTCTCTCATTCTCTCTCTGTCCCTTTCACACACTCTCTCTGTTTCTCTCTATATGATTCTGTGTTATGCCTAGTTTAAGGTTTACCATATGTTTTCAATAGAGAACAACAGCTCAGGCCCCCACTGATTAGGAGAATTTGGGACTTTTTGTACCCTGTTTTGAATGAAGCGGTGGTGGTACGTTGGTATTGACCTGGTCTTTCTCTGAAAAGGTTGGTTATGACTTGGGCTGGGCATTTTGTTGCTCGCAGCTCAGTGTGACACGGTAATATGGGCAGATTTCTCACAGTCAGATGTACAGACACCTCCAAGTTGCCCCTAAATAATTACATTTCTCACTGTACCTATGGCCTATAGGATCTGTTCACATCACATTTCAGTCACAAAAGTGTAGTTTACCACAAAAAAAGTCAGAAATATATCCTTTTTCACAATAAGTCTATGTAAATAGACGTCCATCTGTTTCCATCCATTTTAGGCGGTTCCATTAAACAGATCTGGTAAATGGGTGATGAAAACCTCATGTTGACGGCCCTCTGAGCCCAGCCTTTCAGATCTGTAACTAGAGATGGGTGAACCGATCCATTAAGAAGCAGATTTGATCAAAAATTTCCAAAAGTTTTCTTTGCCCACACATGAAATATTTGGGGTTTGTCACTCACAAAGCGCTATTATACTCTTGGGTCTCCTCACAGTCTAAGAGTCGTGAGGTTGACGTGCCTGTGATTGGGCCTCAGCAGTGACCCTGGGGTACGTGACAGATGATTTGTATCATTGGGTTTTTCAGACCTAGTGTCAGGTTATTTTTTTAAGTCTTAGGTTAGATTCACATGACAGTGAATACTGGTCGTATGATGTCCATTTTTTTTAACAGATGTCACATGGCAGCATTAATGTCACTGTCAGTGAATGGGAGCTATTCATATGACCGTTATTTTGACATTCCGTTGTCATGGACCATCAAAATATAAGTTGGGTTCTATTTTTGGACATTTTCACGGATCAATCCATACACTGAAATGTATGGGGAATCCTTGGAAATGGGTGCCCCTCGGGTGCCAGACAGCCATGAAAAATTGACTTTTTTCACGGCCATTGTGCACCTCTTTTGCGTGCATTATACAAACCTTACACAGCCTTGTACAAACATGTCAGCAAAACACATCAACTATCAGGGGTAGGCAACCTTCGGCACTCCAGCTGTTGTAAAACTACAACTCCCAGCATGCATACTTGCTCTGCTGTTCTTGGAACTCTCATGGAAGTGAATGGAGCACGTTGGGAGTTGTACTTTCACAGCAGCTGGGGTGCCGAAGGTTGCTGACCCCTGAACTATCACATTGATGGAAATCTTTTTACATCATTTTTTGGTGAACAGAATTATAAATGTACGCTTTTCGCAGCTGTTTTGCATCTGTTATGTTTTTGATGGCCAAGTGCCATTTTGCATTCCTTTTTAATGGCCAATTAAAAAAATTTAATTGGACTTTCGTTTTTGATCCACTGATCCGGTAAAAACAAATCCATTGGTTTCTATTGGGTCTGGGTGTCCATCAAAACGGACAGAGATAGAACATGCCTGTTTTTTAACTGACCTGTCCGACATGTGAATACACTCATTGACTCTTATTAAAACGGCTATGTCGTGTGAATAAGACCTACGGACGGGCCATCAATATTTACATCCTGGAAAGCCCCTTTAAGCAAATTGATCTTTTGTGGGGGCCTTTGTGTAAATAATGATGGCAGTTTTTATTTCATTATCTTGGTATGATGACAGTATTGGTTCCTTTAGTCTCATAGTCGATGTTTTTACAATACATACACAATTCCTTCACATCATTGATCATAATGAACTTCAACAATAAGTATAGATCTTTTTTTACTGCTGAGACCAAGATGACAGGTCACAGGATGTGAGTGTAATCTGACTCTGAACAACTGCCTCTGGAGATGGCTGCTGAGTTCATTAGGGTTATGTTGTCCGCACAGATATATTGCTACATTTGTTGACCTCATTTAAGCAGAGTACAATTTGGGGCTAACTTTAAACCTTAATAGCTCTTGCGGATAGGATTTCAGCTCCGGCTGCCCATTAGAATATTGGACTCTTCATCTTTTAAATAGTTTCTGCATTGCCGGGCCAAGTAACACAGAGAGATACATTTACATTGCAAGTTATCGCATTCATCAAGGTGATATATTATAAATAATCTACTTTACTATGATTTCATGTGTGTTTCTTCAGGTGTAGCCTGCCCATAATGAGAACACTAATTTGGATGGATTTGGTTTTACGAATGTTCCTAAAAATTCACCCACCCACATCATTTATATCGCACTTATATTTACTAGTCAATTGAAAGATATGATTAAATGCTAATTCCATATATGATACTATTAGTCCAGACCAGGCTTATTACTAGTGAAAGAGTCAACATAGATCAGACTTAACAATCGAAGAAAATATGATCCTGATTTATGGATTTATGGCTACTCGTGGTATATAGAATACTGTACTGGGGCCAAAACAAAGGGGAACTGGAAATATGAAAGCAAACAGTGCACATAACACTCCTTACACAATGAAGAATTGTAGATATAGTGATTGGACCCATGTCTATTCTGAGTATTGGGCCCCGATAAATGGAAAATGAAGTACAATAAAACCTCTTTGAGACGACCACCCAAAATTGTATAAAAAGTGGTCTAGTCTGGAAAACGAAAAATCCATCACTGAACATATGGTCTTGGTCAGGAGGTGGTCTTCTCGAAGAGGTGGTCTTATATTATATACACATTACATAAAAAAATTACTTCTTTTGGATTCTCTCTTAACCACTGTATGTCTGGCCCATTTTCCCTGGTTCATGACTGGACCCTTTTTTATTTTTTTTTTTTTGGTACATGCAGTTTTGAAGGCTATAGCTTTTTGTTGTTCAGGTTATTCAAATAATTTTGGCATCTTTATTCAGTGATACATAGGGCTTTATTTTTATGTCATTTTTATTTTTGCATGTTTTTTTCTTTTTTTTTAACATCATGGAAAAAAAGGACTGAAAACTTGTCTGTTTTTCCAATTTTTAATAGCCGAAAATATTATTTAAATATTTTATAAGGCCGAGGCCCCACGTAGCGTAAATACCGCAGCTTTTTACAGTACCTGCGAAGTGGATTCGATTCTGGCTAATCCCAGCCACACATTACAGAAAAATATCTGCAGCGGAAATGCTGTCATTTCGTTTTTGTAAATCGCAGCATGTCAATTATATCTATGGAAACCTCTGCGGACTTTCTGTGAAAAGCAATGTGGGAAAAACCACCGCGGTTTTTCTGCAGCACTTTCACGGTAATGTAGTTGACACATAGATTTTGTCATCAGGGGTGGGTTTAGAATCAGTGATGTGGGCATGGTAGTGACACTTTTTTCATTTTGATTTTTTGTTGCAATCTTCCTTAATTTTAATTTTTTTTTTTTTCACATTGTGCCCCTACAAAAGATCCCAATAGTCCTTTGCAGGAAATTTTAATGTTTCATTTGTTTTTGCTGATTTCCCCTGTAACTGTAACTGATACATTAGCAGGAAGAATACATTCTCCTTGCACTTACTGCAGACCTGATCTAGGTTCTCTAGGACCCAGCTGTCCAGGCAGTTCCTCGGACCTGGCAGATCATTTGACCGCCAGGTCAGGTAGGAAGCCGCATGGTGTTGGCTCCCATAGTTGTATACAGAGAACTCATGAAGCACTGTGTATATAGTGATAGGGAAAACAGGAAAGGTAATTAACTGTCCCTGCCATCTCTCTGCGGAGTCCAGCTGTCACTGACAGCCAGCTTGCTGCTGCATGATCATGTGCAGGTTTTCTGCAAAGACATACAGGTACATATGTGCTGAAAAAAACAGCTGCTGACCGCATACAGGTATATAGTCTAGAGGTGATTGCATGCAGTTAAACCACCAAGAGACCCCAACATTATACAAAACCTTTAGCAGTTGGTTTAAAGTAGCACTAAATCTGGCAATGTAAAAGCGTACTTCCAGTTACAAAAATTTTTCAGAAATGAATATTGCATTTGAATATAAGAATCTTTGTAATATGTCTTCTTATAGAAATCTGTTTCCTTCTCCACTTATTAAGCTGTTTTTCTGTTCCTTGTCTTTAATCTCACTGCTTGTTTATATAAGATTAATCTCCGTATTCAGCCTCACATTGAACTCTACGGGAAAGGGAGAGGTGTAGTAGGAGGCTGCTGTGACAGGTTAAGTGATTTATTGCCTCATTCTGTGTACTGGTAGCCTCTTATCTACAAGCCTAGCAGTGTTAAAAGAGCATAGAGCAGCTATTATTTGAGGTTCCTCTCTAGCGGCCTCATCCTACCCCCTCCCCTCTCCATAGACTAATATGTAGAAAGTAACTCTGCCTGAAAAGTGGAGTAGAAAACATATCTATTTAATAAGATATTTAGCATATATTACAAAGCTTCTTATATTAACCTGTACTATTCATTCATGAAAAGTTGTTTATAACAGGAGGTACACTTTAAATGTACTTTATTACATAAAAAGCATACAGATTTAATCTGCATATTTTGTGTCCCTTTTCTTTTCTCACCTGGATTGTGTAAATTAAAATTTTGCCACCATCTACAAATAACATATGCTGCATATATTATATGATATTATAAGTTTCATCTGTTTACATACAGTATACTAACCATTTATGCACAATAAATTATAATACCAAGCATGTTTTAACTTTTTAGGAGGAGTCCTGGAAGTGATGATGCGGCCCCCACAGATATAGCCCTGATCTCATCATCATCCAGTCTGTCTAGGATGACATGAAGAGACAGAAGGATTGGACAAGCCTACATCCACAGAAGATCTGTGCTTAGTTCTCCAAGATGGCGGGAACAACCTCCCTGCCCAGTTCTGCCAAAAACTGTCTGCAAGTACCGTGAAGAACTGATGGAAGGCAAGGAACAAAGGTCAAACCGAATATTGAAGGGATTTAGGGGTGTTCACATGTAGGAATTTGATACTAAATTTGAATACGCAGTAGCTGAAAAAATAAGCTCCCTGCTCGGATTCTCCCTGAGAACTCCCATTGAAATTAATAGGTGAAAATACACCTTTTTGTTCGGCACAGAATTTGTCACAATCCGCTCACGGAATTGGAATATAGCCCTGCCCAATGAAGGCAAAATACAGTGCCTCTGTTCTCTAAATTCAGAGTCAAATTCTGCTTCAAATGCAGCGTCAAAATCTTCGTCTGTTTTTGACAAAATCAGAAAAAATCTGCTTCAAATTTCTGAAGCAAAATTTTCTGATTGACAAATTCAACGTCAAATTCCTACACATGAACAACCCCATTTCCATTGGTGCAGAATTTGGAATAGTTCCCTGCCAAATAAAGGCAAAATAAAATGTCACTCTTCTACAAATTCTGCTTCAAAGTCACCGTCGAAATCGTTGTTGGTTTTTGACAAGCAGAAATGGAGGCAATGGAGGTTGGTTTTAGGCGGAATTTGGAGCTGATTTTGAGGTAGAATCCAGTGCCAAATTCCTACATCTGAAAATTAGTGAAAATTAGAGAATATGCCTATTCATATGTATGATGAGTGATCAAAACTTGTATTTTGTATGTTCTGCATATTCTAGGCTGATAGTCTATAGATAATACATCACAAGAAAATTAAAAAAAAATTCTGTGATATGACTGTGAGGAAAAAATACATATGTATTCCACAAGGTGAATTACTTTCATTAGGAACATCATAGCAAAGTCACATAAATAACCATTAAGCAGGAATAAGCATTATACAACGCCAGGCGCGCTACATAAATAATCATAAAGCAAACCAATTAATAATCATAAATACTAATGAGATATACACAGCGGCTGTAATGCAAGAGGAAGACAACTCATGAGTCATAAGTTCCGTCATGTTCCTGATGTCAGGCCTGTAGGATTTAACATTTCCTCCCTTCATTTCTAGAGTGACCCAGCCAGGCTTTACAGAAAGAAAACATCAAACTAATCCCTGCCTGTATGACAGTCCTTACTGCACATCCAGATTACAGAAACTGAGTTATCCGGGATATTTTTGGTTTAAATCGACTCTCTGGTTTGCAATAAAAATGTTACAATAAATGCTTAATGCATCGCTGAAATAGCTGGTGCCCTCCTTTATAATCTGTCTGGTACAATTTTTCCAATTCTCAGTCTCTTCTTTATTCCTGCCAAATAACCACCAGCTTCTCAGACTACTCTGTTCGCACTGTGCTTTGGTAGTCGGAGACACTCCCCCTTCTCCCTGCTTTCTGTCCATCGAAGGAGAGAGTGGTTCACACTACCAAAATGCAGTGGGGCCAATTTATCATTGTTTTTGTGCCAGAATTTTTTTTTTTCCTGTGTGCCTAATTTCTTAATCTTTTGCTCCATTCTTTAAATTTTTGGTTTTGCACCTAATGTGACTTTTTTTCAAAAATGACTTGAAATGCGATTATGGTTTGAGATGATGGATACAATTGATACATTTTTGGCCAAACATACTCCAGTTTCAAAAATTCTGGTGCTTGAACTGGAGCACCAGTTGTGACAAGTTTCTGAACCAGAGTGTAACATTTTGATAAATTTGTCAGAAAAACCAAACTAAAGAAAAAAAAAAATCAAAGATCCCCACATGATAAATCGACCCCAGTGTGCATAGAGAAATCTGAGAAGCTGGTAGCCATTTTACAGAAATGAAAAAGAGACTGGGAATTGAAGGATTAAAAAAGGAGGGCACAAAGGAATTTAACTATGTATTATGCCTTTTTGTTACATTTTGTTGCAAAGGGGGTTGGCCAGCACTCCAGGAAATATAGGAAAAAATAAAAAATTAGATTTATTGAAATGTATTAAATTTAGGTTTGACTGCAGTCAACCTTAACATCCTACTCTGTTGAGTCACACTCACATGAATCTGAAAAACTCTTTGAGGAGTCATTTGGTGGTGTCTTCCTCCTTTACCCCTTCCTTGTGCTAACTCTATGGTCACTGGTAATATTTTTTCCCAATGCAGGATTAAAAAGAAAAATCTGCTTTATCCCCTTGAACGTGAAGAGTCGTAGACAACAGGCCAAAGGCAGGCAGAGAAACAGTTAAAGCATCTGCACATTGTTCTGATCATTAGATATTAGATGATAGATAGATAGATAGACGGATAAACAGATAGATAGATAGATAGATAGATAGATAGATAGATAGATATGAGATAGATATATAGATAGACGGGTAAACAGATAGATAGATACTGTAGATAGATAGATACAGTCATATGAAAAAGTTTGGGCACCCCTATTAATCTTAATCATTTTTAGTTCTAAATATTTGGGTGTTTGCAACAGCCATTTCAATTTGATATATCTAATAACTGATGGACACAGTAATATTTCAGGATTGAAATGAGGTTTATTGTACTAACAGAAAATGTGCAATATGCATTAAACCAAAATTTGACCGGTGCAAAAATTTGGGTACCCTTATCATTTTATTGATTTGAATACTCCTAACTACTTTTTACTGACTTACTGAAGCACAAAATTGGTTTTGTAACCTCACTGAGCTTTGAACTTCATAGCCAGGTGTATCCAATCATGAGAAAAGGTATTTAAGGTGGCCAATTGCAAGTTGTTCTCCTATTTGAATCTCCTCTGAAGAGTGGCATCATGGGCTCCTCAAAACAACTCTCAAATGATCTGAAAACAAAGATTGTTCAACATAGTTGTTCAGGGGAAGGATACAAAAAGTTGTCTCAGAGATTTAACCTGTCAGTTTCCACTGTGAGGAACATAGTAAGGAAATGGAAGACCACAGGGACAGTTCTTGTTAAGCCCAGAAGTGGCAGGCCAAGAAAAATATCAGAAAGGCAGAGAAGAAGAATGGTGAGAACAGTCAAGGACAATCCACAGACCACCTCCAAAGAGCTGCAGCATCATCTTGCTGCAGATGGTGTCACTGTGCATCGGTCAACAATACAGCACACTTTGCACAAGGAGAAGCTGTATGGGAGAGTGATGCGAAAGAAGCCGTTTCTGAAAGCACGCCACAAACAGAGTCGCCTGAGGTATGCAAAAGCACATTTGGACAAGCCAGCTTCATTTTGGAAGAAGGTCCTGTGGACTGATGAAACAAAGATTGAGTTGTTTGGTCATACAAAAAGGCGTTATGCATGGCGCAAAAAACACAGCATTCCAAGAAAAACACTGGCTACCCACTGTAAAATTTGGTGGAGGTTCCATCATGCTTTGGGGCTGTGTGGCCAATGCCGGCACCGGGAATCTTGTTAAAGTTGAGGGTCGCATGGATTCAACTCAGTATCAGCAGATTCTTGAGAATAATGTACAAGAATCAGTGACGAATTTGAAGTTACGCCGGAGATGGATATTTCAGCAAGACAATGATCCAAAACACAGCTCCAAATCTACTCAGGCATTCATGCAGAGGAACAATTACAATGTTCTGGAATGGCCATCCCAGTCCCCAGACCTGAATATCATTGAACATCTGTGGGATAATTTGAAGCGGGCTGTCCATGCTCGGCGACCATCAAACTTAACTGAACTGGAATTGTTTTGTAAAGAGGAATGGTCAAAAATACCTTCATCCAGGATCCAGGAACTGATTAAAAGCTACAGGAAGCGACTAGAGGCTGTTATTTTTGCAAAAGGAGGATCTACTAAATATTAATGTCACTTTTCTGTTGAGGTGCCCATACTTTGCACCAGTCAAATTTTGGTTTAATGCATATTGCACATTTTCTGTTAGTACAATAAACCTCATTTCAATCCTGAAATATTACTGTGTCCATCAGTTATTAGATATATCAAATTGAAATGGCTGTTGCAAACACCCAAATATTTAGAACTAAAAATGATTACGATTAATAGGGGTGCCCAAACTTTTTCATATGACTGTAGATAGATAGATAGATAGATAGATAGATAGATAGATATGGAAGGATATCAGATATATAGATAGTAGATAGATAGATAGATAGATAGATAGATAGATAGATAGATAGATAGATGATAGATCGATAGATAGATATGAGATAGATAGACGGATAAACAGATAGATAGATAGATAGATAGATAGATAGATAGATAGATAGATATGGATGGATATCGTAGTAGATAGATAGATAGATAGATAGATAGATATGAGATAGATATATAGATAGACGGATAAACAGATAGATAGATACTGTAGATAGATAGATAGATAGATAGATAGATAGATAGATAGATAGATAGATAGATAGATAGATAGATAGATATGGAAGGATATCAGATATATAGATAGATAGATAGATAGATAGATAGATAGATGATAGATCGATAGATAGATATGAGATAGATAGACAGATAAACAGATAGATAGATAGATAGATAGATAGATAGATACTGTAGATACATAGAAGTAGAATGTATTTTTTCATTCATTCTAGTTGTGTTATATTAAATGCCGACCCCCCTTTTTCTTTCTGCTGTGTCGGCATCTTACTTTTTTTATTATATTTTTCTTGCAATTAAGTAAATTATGTACTTGTGTAGCATATTAACCAAATTATGTTTTTTTAGATTTAAGCTCAGGCTTATTAAAATAATTATAGGTATTAGACGCTTTTGCTGCTTTAGTGCCTAGAGGCAAATTGTAGAGAGAATGATTCCTTCTCAACCCCTCCTTTAACTCCAGGTTTTAGAAAGTTTGCTGACTGTGAATGGCATTTATTTTGCTGGTGTCATTCATTAATCTCTTGTTTTGCATTTATTGCATACTGATTTCAGATCAGCCCTTTATTATGACAACTCACCTGACATTATAGAAAAATGTTTCTCTGTGTAAAACGTCAATGAGCTTTGTCTTCGCAACTCGTCTTTTTGGGAACCAGCTCTATACAATGTAGTCATTTTGGTACCTCACCTTGAGGTTATTACAGACGTAAACGTCATAGGGTAAGTGTGGGAAAACATTTTGGTAAAATAATCCTGTAAAACATGAACATAAATACTCATTAATGACTCGAATAAAAAATTTCTTATGGATCGGTGGGTTAGTGTCCCATATATACTACTGACACTAGGTTCACACCTGCGCTCAAGTTTACACTTTCCATTGGAAACCCAATCCGCTTAAAAAGTGGTTGGCTTCGGAAATCCGCAGACCCCATTGACTATAATGGGGTCTGCCAGGTTTCGACCTGAAAAATGCTTGCAGGCCTTTTCTCTCCACATTTTTCAATCAAAATGGGGGATGGAATCCCTGAACAGTCGCCGAGCGCAGATGTGAACACAGCCTGACATTGTCAGTGGCCACTATGAAAAAAAAAAAAACTTTATATTTACCTAGGGATGAGTCAGATAAGTGTCATCAGACTCATGTCTGATGCTTCCGATGCCTGTACCATCAGAGTCGAGGCTTCGCTGCGCGTGTGCTCAGGACTGGCGCATGCGCACAAAAACCAAGGTGTTATTCTCCATTTTGCATGGATGACTGAGCAGGCACCAGGAGTACAGTAGCAAGATAAGTATAAAGGGTTTTTTCATTATTGTGGACACTGATAGGGTTAGAAGTAGACTATTTGGGACAGTAACCCACCAGCCTATAAGGACCTGTGTGAGTTTAGGGTGCCAAATAGACCTGACATGTTCTTCTTAATATGGGTATAGAAAATATGTAGAAAACAATAGGACGGAGAATATACACCATATTTATTATGCCATTAGCTCAAATATCAACATCCCTATAAACACAGGCATAACGTGAAGCTACAGAGCCCCAATGTGAAGTATGTAGGAGGGCCCCTTCCTATTATGCTAGTGTAGCCCTATTTGGGGGGGGGGTATGAGTATTATCCCTCCCGCAACAGACTCTGGCGCTGACCTGTGTGTATAATGGGACCTGAAGCCTTCGCTGAAGGGAAGAGTGGGAACATATATGAAATATATCAGTGCCTCCACCCAGGATAGAGCCTCTGTATTACAGGGAGGATCTCTTCCTGGGACTTACCCATGAAGTACAGTTAGTAGCCTTAACAAGGATCACTGTACTAATCTCACAGTCTGAAGAATACATACAGATACCACATAAGGTTATAACAGTAGCTTTATAAGAATCAACAGGGTAATAATACATACATAAAATATACTCAGAACACAGCAATACTACAACAACCAGCAAGTCCTCAACCGTCTTAGGTTATATACCCGGGTATATATATAGATATATAGCAAGAGTCCAGTGCACAATACCTCCAGGCAACAGAAGAGATGCAGGGGCCCCTGTGGATGACTGTGGATCCTCGGATTCTTCCAGGAGATGACAGACAGCCGATCAGGAGATGATGATGATGATGGTGAGATTCTTCACAGGCAGCAAACAGGGCGACGGTGACGGCAGTAGATGCAGGCCTGACTACCCTAACACTGAGTCCTTAACCTGCCAGCTAAACTACTAGTGCCACCGGGCCTCTAACTAGCTAGTTGGCCTTCGGAAGCCTAACCTATCACTGCCCTGAACTATATATATATATATGGATCCCTAACTACGGTTACTAGCTAGGTCCTGTGAGTATATAGGGGGTAACACATACCTAACTATATACTGTGAAGTAAAGAGGAACAAGTGGCTCTTAGACTCCCCCAGACATAACATGTCTGTCTCAGCAGCTCTGCTCACATCTCTCCCCCCAGCAGCTCTGCCTCACATGTGTCTGACTCACTGTATTTACAAAACAAAACTTGCACTAAATGCCTGGGGTCTCTGAAGCCAAACTGCAGGGGCAAAGAAGCCAGATACATTATATACTAGTAGAAATGGCAGTTCCCTACACTCTCCCTCTGGTGAAATCTTTACGTCACGTCAAAGACATACAAAGTCATAGTATACAGTCAACATTACCAATGACAATATCAATATGGTTGCTTTTGCATTTACAGAGTCACAACAGGTTAATAGGTATACATGCCAGCAGGAGCGAAAATTGGTAACATATTGACCAAAGTGGACACTGCACCCACCCAAGCATGGTATAAATGAGGCTGAGTAGTAAATCTGGGGTCCCCCAAACTATCATATGTCAGCATAGGTGGAGGGTGTCTAATTCTCTCTCCTCTCCGTACCTCTCTCTGAGGTAAACTAGCATGTCCAGGCCCTAAACTAGGGTTGTCTGCCATGGGAGGGGATGGTGCTGGTGGCGTAGGAGAGCTAGATCCCTGCTCATCTGTAGACACAGATCTAGGTACGAATTCTGGAGTTTGAGGGTTCATAGGTCTCCCTGAAGGAGAAGATACTGGTGATCTAGGAACTTCAGGAGCCACAGTCCAATCACTCTCAGGAGTTTCAGGAAGGTCAGGTGGAATATCGGCTAAGGACTGTGGAGAATCGCAGGCCGAGCCATCATTGGAGATATCCATACCATCAATCTGAGGTACAGGCAACAAATGATTTCTATGCCAAGTCCTGATCCTCCCGTCCCGTCCTTTTATCTTGTAGACTGGTATTCCAGGCAACCGATCTACCACTGTAAAGAGTTCACTCCGCCATCGATCAGCCAGCTTATGTTTTGCAGATGCTCCCAAATTCCGTAGCAGAACATGGTCCCCAGGGTTCAATTCTCGGTATCTTACTCGAAGATCAAATCTCCTTTTATTTCCTTCATTCACTTTGGCCGCATTTTCCTCAGCCAGCTGATAAGCACTCTTAAGCGTTTCTTTCAAACGTGCCACGTATCGGTAATGATCTCGATGACTGATACCATCGGTAGAGACTCCCAACAAGATGTCAATAGGTAGCCTAGGCTCTCTTCCAAACATCAGAAAGTATGGTGAATATCCTGTGCTCTCGTGCCTTGTACTATTATAGGCATGCACCATAGCCTCCACTTTTCGACTCCAGGATCGCTTATCCTCAATTCGTAAGGTACCAAGCATATCAAGTAAAGTCCTGTTAAATCTTTCAGGAAGGGCATCTCCCTCTGGATGGTAAGGCGTCGTCCGACTTTTGCGGATGTTCAACAACTGAAGTAACTCTTTGATCAGGTTACTCTCAAAATCCCGGCCTTGATCAGAATGCAACCGGTGTGGTAAGCCATAATGGATAAAATACTTTTCCCAAAGCACTCTTGCAACAGTGACTGCTTTTTGATCCTTAGTCGGAAAGGCTTGAGCATATCGTGTGAAGTGATCAGTCACCACCAATACATTTCCAAATCCTCTGGAGTCGTTGTCAATACAAAGGAAGTCTATGCAGACAAGATCCATGGGGCCCGAACTCTTCAAGTGTCCCATGAAGGCCGCTCGAATCGGGACAGTCTTCCTCTGCAAACATCTGCGACAGCACCTACACAGACGAGTCACGGTATCTCTCATTTTGGGCCAGTAGAATCGGTCTTGTATTAGGCCATAAGTCTTCTCAGGTCCCAAATGACCATGATAATCATGCAGACTTCGGAAAATCATCTTCTGAAAGCAGCTTGGAATAACTAGTTGGCGCCTTCCAGGGTGATCATGATACAGCACCACACGATAAAGTAGGCCATTGTCTATTTCAAACTTCTCCCAATCTCGTAGAAGTTGACTGCATTCAGAGGGTAGGGATGTCTTTAACATTTCTCTGTCTTGAGAACTCACTGCTTGATAAAGAGGTCCAATGAAAGGATCAGTCTTTTGACTCCAGATCATTCGCTTTGAAGATATAGAACAACTCTCAAAGGATCCTAAAGCGGCAAGGTAGGCAAACATGTCTGGTACAGCTTCGGGACCTCCCCCAATAGAGTCAATAAGCCGAGTTTCAGAAAAGGCTACTCGGTCTTCAACTACAGCAGCCATGGCACACAAAGCTCCTACTCCAGGACTTGGCACTTCTTCCCATTCATCCACTACTTCCGGACTAGGTAATCCAGGCCGTCTTGATAGAGCATCTGCCCCAATGTTCTTAGGCCCCGATTTATACTTGAGTGTGAATTGGTAGTTGGATAAAGCTGCCAACCAGCGATGTCCTGTAGCATCGAGCTTAGCGGTTGACAAAACGTATGTCAGTGGATTGTTGTCTGTTCTTACTTCAAACGTGGCTCCGTATAAATAGTCATGTAATTTATCAACAATGGCCCACTTGAGCGCCAAAAACTCCAATTTATGTACTGGATAATTTTTCTCGCTGGGAGAAAGACTTCGACTTATGAAAGCTATGGGCCGTAACCCGGACGGGTATTCTTGGTGCAGCACGCCACCTAATCCTTCAAAGCTGGCATCTACATGTAGCACATATGGCTTCTGTGCATCAGCATAAGCCAGAACGGGAGCTTCTGTCAATTTCTTCTTCAACAACTTAAATGCTTCTTCACAATCCGCAGTCCACCTATCGCCAAAAAGGCTTTTGGAAGACCCTTTCTTCTTTCCCGGATCTCCTGCATCACTCTTCAACAGGTCGAGGAGGGCTCGAGCAATTTTTGAATATCCTTCCACAAATCGTCGATAGAATCCACAAAACCCCAAGAAAGATTGCAACTCCGTAATATTTTGCGGTCGGGGCCAATTCACCACAGCTTCAATCTTACCAGGATCGGTAGCAACTCCTTCAGCAGAAACAATATGACCTACATAAGTGACCGAAGATCTACAAAATTTGCATTTGTCAGCCGACAACTTCAGCCCCTCTTCTTTTAAGCGATGGAGTACTCTCATGAGTCGTTCTTCATGTTCTTCCAGCGTCTTTCCAAACACAATAATGTCATCAAGATATACAAGGCATTCCCGGGGCACTAAATCACCTAACACTCTTTCCATCAACCTTTGGAACGTTGCTGGCGCACCTTTTGTACCTTGCGGCATACGAGTGAACTGAAAGAAACCCAAGGGGCATATGAAGGCTGTCTTTTCCTGATCCTCAGGTGCCATTGGGACTTGATAGTATCCCGATCTTAGGTCCAGCACTGTGAACCAACAGTTTCCATTCAGAGCTTCCAGAGCTTCTTCAATTCTCGGCAGTGTATACTGATCAGGTAAGGTTCTCCGGTTCAGAGTTCTGTAATCCACACATAGGCGAATTGCTCCAGATTTTTTTCTTACCACCACAATAGGTGAGGCATAGGGGCTCTTACTGTCCACAATGATCCCCTGACCTTTCATTTGCTGTAGAGTCTGTCTTAACTCATCAACATCCTTTGGAGCAACTCTCCGTGGTCGCTCCCGGAAGGGAGTAGAATCGGTCAATCGGAAAGTGTGTTGAGCACTTTTAGCACAACCTACATCCATATCATCCATGGAGAACACTTCCGATAATTCAGACAACTTCTGTGTCAGTCGCTGATTCCAGGCCTCTGGTAAATGTGGATCACTCAAGTCAAGATTGAGATTAGGGATTGCATCTCGGATTTGAATCCTGCACACTTCAGCGTATGGATTTACTCCAAGCACAGGGTAGCAGTGGGCCACATTCTGGTATGGTCCAATTACAATCGGATGCGGTGAACAGTTCCTCACTGTCACACAGGTAGATAACTCCACTTTATTTCTCCAGTCCTTTCTCTCTGGGATCACCATCCAGCCATTCTGGTTAATCATTTCTTCAGGGGTTTCCATAAGGACATAACTCCCCCCTTCAAGCAAATCGGGAGCAATGCTGGAGGCTACTCTCAGAATTCTCTCCCCGCCGGCAGGAACTTCCACGGTTCTCTCACCGATATGATATACCATTCCATGTCGATAGCCAGTAGACAGGGCATCACAGAGTTCTCTAAGATCAGAAGATATATTCACCGGCTGAGCTGCAGGGTTCCAATCTCTTCCAAGAAACTTCTGAAAAGCATAATGCACTGCGGGACAATTAGTGCCAAGTATCACAGGAGCTGCACAAGAATCCCCTGTATCAGGACAGACAAGAGCCGTAATCTTCATGGGAGCGACACTCTGATCTTCTAATTCAGGGACAGCTATAACTACTTGTAGGCTGCCATCTACAGGATATGATCCTGAATTAAGCCCCCACAATTTCATTTGTCCTGTAGACTGAAGAGGTATATCCCTCAGATACTTTTGGTAGAACGAGCGATAAATCAGGGTCACTTGAGATCCTGTATCAAACAGGGCAGGAGCGGCATGACCATTGACAGTGACTTTGACAACGGACCTGGAGCCCGCGATAGCGCCTCTGGTCTTTACTCGGCCGGCCTTCCTTCGGTGTCTTTGATTCTGAATAGAGAAGACAGCACTGTGTCCCAATCCCTCACTGTCCTCCGTACACTGTCTGGCAGTATGGCCCGTCTGACCACATTTATAACAGGTTCTAGCATCCTTCCTCCATTGAGTGGCAGTGGGTGGAGTGGCGGACTGTCTAAGTTCTGACCGCTCCGCTGGTTTGTCCTTGTTTGAATTAGGAACAACATCTTCTTTAGAGATGCTTTTCGCTTTCTTAGGGGTACTAAAACTAATGTCAGCTTCTTGTTTCTTCACTAACTTCATTAAGTCAGGAAATGGAAGGACTCTATCAGATAGTAAGACCTTGAGTACTTGAGCAAGAGGATGATGAGGTTGTAACCCTCTCACCAACTGACTGGTTCTCATAGCGTCTACCTCTGAAGTAGATATAGCTGCGTGGTACACCAGACGTGAAAGAAGTAGCTGTAAACGGTTAATAAAAGTAGAGACATTTTCCCCTTCTTTTTGACGAACCATTCGGTAATCAGCAACCATCTGGGCAAGGTCATAGTATGGCTCAAAGTGATCAGACAGTACTTGTATATAGTCCAATGCACTCACTCCTTCATGAGAGTCTCTGTACAAGCGGATCAATTCTGCAGCAGGAGACCGCAAACTTTCACTGATACGCTGCCGCTTGCCTTCTTCAGAGCAAGACCATTCCTTCAGGCATTGGAGAGTATGTTCTTTCCATATCTCAAAGTTTTCCTCCCCTTGTGGTACTGGGACATTACCAGAGAATACTTTTAGTTTCTTGTAGTGAGTGGCCTGCAGGCCCTGAGCTAACATTTCAGTCAGCCTGGCTAAAGTGCTAATAGCACTGTCACTAGAGGAACTGCTAGCGACGGCCATACTGGGGGGGTAACTGGCTGAGCGGGGTTCTTCCTTTACCTGAACCAGGGGAGGAACAGGAGGTCGGTAATCCCATGTAGTAGCTAGTGGGAGGTTCCCCTCTGAGCTATATCGCTTCTCCATATCAATGACTATTCCCACTTCTAAATCTCAGCAGTGCCTCCAAATGTAGCCCTATTTGGGGGGGGGGGGTATGAGTATTATCCCTCCCGCAACAGACTCTGGCGCTGACCTGTGTGTATAATGGGACCTGAAGCCTTCGCTGAAGGGAAGAGTGGGAACATATATGAAATATATCAGTGCCTCCACCCAGGATAGAGCCTCTGTATTACAGGGAGGATCTCGTCCTGGGACTTACCCATGAAGTACAGTTAGTAGCCTTAACAAGGATCACTGTACTAATCTCACAGTCTGAAGAATACATACAGATACCACATAAGGTTATAACAGTAGCTTTATAAGAATCAACAGGGTAATAATACATACATAAAATATACTCAGAACACAGCAATACTACAACAACCAGCAAGTCCTCAACCGTCTTAGGTTATATACCCGGGTATATATATAGATATATAGCAAGAGTCCAGTGCACAATACCTCCAGGCAACAGAAGAGATGCAGGGGCCCCTGTGGATGACTGTGGATCCTCGGATTCTTCCAGGAGATGACAGACAGCCGATCAGGAGATGATGATGATGATGGTGAGATTCTTCACAGGCAGCAAACAGGGCGACGGTGACGGCAGTAGATGCAGGCCTGACTACCCTAACACTGAGTCCTTAACCTGCCAGCTAAACTACTAGTGCCACCGGGCCTCTAACTAGCTAGTTGGCCTTCGGAAGCCTAACCTATCACTGCCCTGAACTATATATATATATATGGATCCCTAACTACGGTTACTAGCTAGGTCCTGTGAGTATATAGGGGGTAACACATACCTAACTATATACTGTGAAGTAAAGAGGAACAAGTGGCTCTTAGACTCCCCCAGACATAACATGTCTGTCTCAGCAGCTCTGCTCACATCTCTCCCCCCAGCAGCTCTGCCTCACATGTGTCTGACTCACTGTATTTACAAAACAAAACTTGCACTAAATGCCTGGGGTCTCTGAAGCCAAACTGCAGGGGCAAAGAAGCCAGATACATTATATACTAGTAGAAATGGCAGTTCCCTACACTAGTCTGCAGCAGAGAGACTTTTAGGCCCCCTCCAGTACCAGATGTCATGGTGTGACTACTCCCTCTGCACCTCCTATATCTACACCCCTTCCTAAAAGGGGCAATGCCTAGTCAATCACAGCAGGTATCACCCCAGCACACCAAAAGTGTATGCTCAGTATTGTCGTGCAGGAGCTTTATAAAAATATATCCTGGAGTATAGGAGTGTGCCTTCTACGGTGGAAGATCTGCATCTGTGGTTTACAGTAGACGTAAAGTGGATGACATTTAAATAGATCTCAGACTCAGATTTCTGTGATAAATCCATGAAATCCACAACAATTGCATGATTTAGTGCTGTGGATTTCTGACAGATACGCATGGAAAATCCACAACGTATACATTCCCTGTGGACACCTCATATAGTACAGCTACTTCTTCATACAGAAGAATATTTTCCAGAGGAGACATCGGTAAAATATTAAGTCACTGAGCCCCAGCAATCTGCTGATCAACCTTATGTCCAGCTCCTAGACCCCCAGCAGTCAGTTGCTTCTTCTAGATGACAGAGAGTCTCCTTCTCTTCCAGGTGTAGGGCAGAACATACAGACAGTGTGCTCCGACATGACCAAGACTACATGACCAATACTGCACACATGCGGGATTTCGCCATGGCTCTCCATGATGTTGCAGCAGTGAGAGGATCAGCTCTCAGGAGTAGAACTGCATGAGGGGCGTCTTTAGGAATGATGCAGCAGTGATCAAAAAGAAAATGCCCCATGTGCACCTAGGTCCTCATTTGCATAAAGAATAAAAGTGCTTTTTCTATGCATCCCTGGGACTCTGAAATATAAGAAAGGCATCGTTTTTATTATGACCATGAGTTTGGTATCTTGCTTGGTCCATCATGATAATATGATACACTCAACAAGATACCAAACTCCTAAGGGTGTAAATAACCTCCCCAACATTCACCCTTTAACCCCTGTAGGGGGATTTGGACTTCACTGCAGGGAGACCATCAGGTTGCTTCCTCCTGCACTGGTCCTGACGTTGGTAGCAGCTGGCCAAACAACATGGATCAGGGGAATTTTATAGTCTGAGTACAGGCCAAAGGTCAGGGCTGGCACAGTTCATGTATGGTCAAGAACAGACAGGCTGTCAGAGCAAGCAGTATGGGTGTGGTGGTCAGGAACTAACCAAGGTCAGACACAGGTATCAGACAGGATACACAATAGGAGTCAGGTGCAATGTCAGATAACAAGCCAGAAGGTCAATACACAGATCAGATCAGCAACCCCTTAGGGAAGGAAACTAGTAAACAAGTAACCTTTGCTCAGATGCCCTTTGACCTGAGAAAGTACCTTAAATTCGTATTGATCCTGGGACAGTTTTAAGTGTGCTCTGGGACTTCAAATAACAGTAAAGGAGTGCATGACCGCAATAGAGATCAGAATGGCATGAGCTTGGAAGTGGGGAGGAGGACTCCAGGAGTTCAGGGATGGAGATCAGCAGCGTGGTGGGATGGGTAAGAGATGTGGTGGCCGAAAGCAAAAAACTATTCTATAGTCTATGTACATACATAGTTAAATACTCCACTAGTGAAGTAGATTACAATATATCTGCTTGTGCTCCTCCTGCAGTTTTTATTCTTCATTCCAAAAGGTGAAATTCATGGAAGGTTTTAGGTGGTACATAGCACTTTTTATTTTACTCATTACATTTCATGAGAGATTTTGGGATTTGCAATTTTTTTTATTATTATTACACATTATTATGATATTAAGCATTAATAATATAGCATGATATCCATATTCCCATATAGTAATGATATAGTAATGTATTCACCGCTCCTTTTCTGTATAGATATAGAGTATGATGATGACGATGTTGTTTGTTATTATTTTTTGGGGAAAAAAAATAGTTTTTTATCTGTATATAAAGTATCAATTGCATATGCTTTGCCTCTTGGCCATTATGGAAATGTCAAGGGTTTAATTGACAGCTGTGAATAGCAGCACCTGCAAACAGCTCAGGGCTTGTTCCTGTGGTCTGGCAGCATTCTTACTTTATGCTTAAAATAAAGGCTTACTCACTGAGACAGAAATAACTGACAATGGATGATTGATGATCGCCCATCACGCAATCGCTGACATCTACCATTCACAGAGCCCATGTACAGCCTTTCATTAATTACATCCTTACACCTCAGAATGGTTTGATAGAAATCACAACTATCCAGAGCTTCTAAATATACTTAATAAATGGTAGGGATTGTACCTGCGTAGGAGACTCTGGATTTCTTAAAAAAATTATTCGAAAATATTTTTTAAAATAGAATTTTTTTTAACAATTACGTAAGAGCGAGAAAAATAGATCATTCATTTTATGACAATTTATGTGATGCAATAAGCAATAATTCCATGTATTAAACCTTCTGCCATTGTGAGAGGCAATCTTTAAAAGAAGAGTCCAATACCCGTGATCAGTGCCCATACTCAATGTGTGCATTAAACCCTGACTGAGGCACCCTTTTTCCAGGCAGATCACTGGCCCTGGGAGTGAAATCCAGGCTTGGTGAGCTGTTACCATGACAGCCGAGAACCTGTTGCAGGTCCCCAGGCTTGCCATTGTAAGTGTTCTTATAGATTGTAAGCCCTTGTGGGCAGGGCCCTCTATCCCACTGTGCAAGTTGGTCACTGTTAATATTATACTTGTCTTGTATATTTTGTGTATCGTATGTAAACCCTCAAATGTAAAGCACCATGGAAATAATATAATAATGTACAGCACCATGGAATTAATATAATGATGTACAGCACCATGTAATTAATATAATAATGTACAGAGCACCATGGAATTAATATAATAATGTACAGCACCATGGAATTAATATAATAATGTACAGCACCATGGAATTAATATAATAATGTACAGCACCATGGAAATAATATAATAATGTACAGCACCATGGAATTAATATAATAATGTACAGAGCACCATGGAATTAATATAATAATGTACAGCACCATGGAATTAATATAATAATGTACAGCACCATGGAAATAATATAATAATATACAGCACCATGGAATTAATATAATAATGTACAGCACCATGGAATTAATATAATATTGTACAGCACCATGGAAATAATATAATAACGTACAGCACCATGGAATTAATGGTGCTATAGAAATAAATAAATAAATAAATAAATAAATAATAATAATATTCTATTAGAGGTTGCTCTATGCAGCCTGTAAAAGATATACTGCTATTTTACAATGCATTGCAATGTATTAGCATTGCAGTGCATTGTATCAGTGACCAAACCCCCTGGGGTCCAAGACTTCTAGGAGGTCTAAAAATTACAGTTAAAAAAATAAAATATAACAATATAAAAAAGTTAAATAAAAAAGAACAAAAAATTCTAATCACCCCCCCCCCCTTCCTTTCCCTAGCACACATATAAAAGAACATATATAAAATTAAACACATACACATTAGGTAGCCCTGTGTTTGAAATTGCCTGGTCTACAAACTTATAAAATATTTTTCCCATCTAGTAAAAAAAAAATCAAAACAGCCAAACCACCGTTTTTTGCAGTTTTGCCTCTCATAAAAATTTTAATACAAAACGATCAAAGAAATAGACATTCCCCAAAATAGTATGAATAAAAAATATATCTAGCCCTGCAAAAAAAAAAAAAAAAACAAGTACTTATGCAGCCCCGTACATAGATATATAAAAAAGGTGACTCCAAGAATTTTGGTGACTCCAAGAATATGGTGACTCCAAGAATTTTTTTTATTTTTTTTGCAAAGTTATGGATCAAAAATCGGGTGCGGCAGGAAGGGGTTAAAATGACTTCAGTGCTCTGGTGAGCACAGCTTCTACTTTACAGGCCTGTGACCTCATGTTCATTAATCATATGGCCTGTTTACTACTCAGTCCCATTCAAATAGATTGGACTGAACTGCAATACCAAGCACAGAAGCTGCACAATCTGCTTGATAAGCGGTGAAGATGCTGTAGTGCTTGTCCAAATGCTATGGCCACTTAAAACCGCTGATCAGTGATATTGATAATCCATCCTAAGGATAGTAATAGTATGTTAGTGTTGGAAAATCCATTTCGTGGTTTAACTACAAACTTCACTCTACAATCAAAACTGGCAATGACTATAATCGTTACATCATACGTCCTCTAATTTATTAAAGAGGTATTCCCATGTACATAACCATTTTCAAATCTGTAGATAATTAAAAGTTAAACATTTTTGCAAATATAAGTAATTAAACATTTTGCAGAGTTGTAAAGATTTTCGCTAAATATCTTGTAGTCACAGTTTTGTTGTCGTGATCGGTTGCCAATGGATACGACCATGAATGCAGGACATTTCTAAGGTCAGAAAATCAGCAAAGATGTCCTTATTGCGGTCGGGATATCTTCTCCTACATATAGTTTCCCTGCCTGATAACCCAGCTACAATAAGAAAATCATGGCTGAGTTCCTGACAAGTCCCAGACCATAGAAAGTTTCTGTATTCGTGGCCATATCCATTGGCAAACTATCAAGACAACAGGCTGTCACCATTTAGATAGTTAGGGAAAATCTTAAAAAATCGGCAGAATTTTTAACTACTTATATTTCCAAAAATGTTTAACTTTTAATTATCTACAAATATAGATATGATTATGTTCATGGGAATACCCCTTTAACTAAAAAAACCTCACCATTTATACATACAGCACATGATGTGCAGAACATCAGCCACATCCTTTTCTTTTGCATCAAAACTTGTCCAAACATAGTGCTGAATTTTCTGCATTAGTTTATTATTTGTTTTATAAATTAATTTACAACACTTTTCTCACTTACTGCCAGGTCACCAGTGTCACACAAAACTGTACTCAAAGGGATTTTCAGGATAAACTGAAAACCTAAGTGTGGTCAGGAGAGGTTTAAAATAATTTAAAAAAAATTATACTCACCTACCCTGTTTTGCATTCTAGTCTTGAATCCCCCTTTCCCTCTGGTTCTAGGACTCAGCGATCACATGTGCATTACTGGTGACATCACTGCTATGCCAGTGTTACCCCACGTGTGACCCCTGAGGCCAGTGATTGGCCACAGTGGTCACAAAGCGTCAGCACTGCCAGTCATGCCCAGGGGACATGCAAAAAAAGGACTGAAAGAAGGACCAGTGATAGGTGAGGATGTCTTCTTTTTTTTCATTTTGCACCTCCCCCTGCTTCCCTCATTTTCAGTGAGTTATACCTGAAATGTACACCAGTTCCTGAATAAAATAGATTTCAATTCTGCAACACGGTATTGCGCCTGAGTGATTAAAGGGGATGTCCAGTTTCAGATAAATATTGAGAGTCCACACCTTAAATTGGCTTAAAACATAGTGTAGGGCTCCTAGGAACCTATCTATAAAATATAGTGTAGAATACTCTTAGGGCTCCTAGGAATCTATTTATAAAATATAGAGTATAACACTGTCAGGGCTCCTAGGAACCTATCTATAAAACATAGTGTAGAACACTGTCAGGGCTCCTAGGAACCTTTCCATAAAACATAGTGTAGAACACTGTCAGGGCTCCTAGGAACCTATCTATAAAACATAGTGTAGGACACTGTCAGGGCTCCTAGGAACCTATCTATAAAACATAGTGTAGACCACTGTCAGGGCTCCTGGGATCCTATCTATAAAACATAGTGTATAACACTGTCAGGGCTCCTAGGAACCTTTCCATAAAACATAGTGTAGAACACTGTCAGGGCTTCTAGGAACCTATCTATAAAACATAGTATAGAACACTGTCAGGACTCCTAGGAACCTATCTATAAAACATAGTATAGAACACTGTCAGGGCTCCTAGGATTCTATCTATAAAACATAGTGTAGAACACTGTCAGGGCTCCTAGGAACCTATCTATAAAACATAGTGTAGAACACTGTCAGGGCTCCTATGCACATATGTATAAAACATAGTGTAGAACACTGTCAGGGCTCCTAGGTACCTATGTATAAAACATAGTGTAGAACACTGTCAGGACTCCTAGGAACCTATCTATAAAACATAGTGTAGGCACTGTCAGGGCTCCTAGGAACCTATCTATAAAACATAGTGTAGAACACTGTCAGGGCTCCTAGGAACCTATCTATAAAACATAGTGTAGAGCACTCTCAGGAACCTATCCTTCCGTTACTTCTTTTGGACTCTTTGTGGCATTTGGCGCTCTCTCTTCACCTCCTCAGTGACATCATTCACCCGGGGTCACTGCTGAGGCCTGTGATTAGACCACCAGCCGTCACATGGGCACACCGAGTGTCATGACTTGGTCTTATTCTTGACTGTGCTAATGTGTGTCCCTCTCTGGAAACCCTGTCATCCCTGTACCTGTTGCCAACCTTGCTGGTAACCCACATCCAGGTACTTACTTATGATGACACTTAAGAATGTGGATAAAAAACTTTTGTATAACTTTTTGTATTTTTTGCAATTTTTATATTATAACTCATAGTTTAACAATGTTATTCAATCATCATAAAATAACCTCTGTTGCTCTATTGGGTTAAAACCATACCTATTAACCCCTTCAATCTCTAGGCATTCTCTATTTTTGTATTTTTGTTTCACTCTCCAATCCAAAAGCCAACTTTTTTTTTTTTTTTGGCTCAAAGTTGTATAAGGGTTTGCTTTTTGCAGGGCAAATTGTATTTCATAATGGAACTATTAAATGTTCCATAGGATGTAATGGAAAGCTGGAAGAATAGTAGTTGAACACTTTGGGTAGGGGCAGGGGCATTTATTTGAAATAAAGTGTAACCTTCCTCTAAATAACGTCAGATGCTGTGGTTGCATATGATCCCAGCATCTGAGAGGTTAATTGTCTATGATTGGAGATGTCTCTAATAACAGACAGAGCCGGAGGATCCCTGCTGTGTAAAGCACAGCACTACTTGTGCATGTGGAGCCCGCTGAGCTCCTCAGCAGATGTCAGGAAGGGGTTAAGAGAAAGCTCTGATCATCCACCTTCATAATGGAGCCATGACCTGTATGATAGAAATTATTTTCATGTGGATCCCAATTAACCCCAATGAGTCCTACTTACTTAATATAGCGCTTTGTTAGATTTTTGTCATGGTTTTGCAGTTTTTGACAACAGGAATTGTGCTGCAAATATGGCTTCGGTAATTCCTGCGTTCGTTCTTTTCCGCTTTTTCATCAGATTACTTTTTGATGATCAGAATAACACTGGGAAAAAAAAACTCGGAGACTTGGGGGTAAATCAAAATGAATCTGTCATAAATCCTGTAAAAACAGAAACTACATTATGATGAGATTGTGAATCGTGTATAAGACAGAAAATAAAAAATGTATAGACATAAAGGTAATATTTAAAGGGATTACCCCAAAATTACATATTTCCTATTCATTTCATATATCATAAAAAATTTAACAAAGTTTATATATTTCAGAACATATGAAATTAAAGGGGTTTTCTGGCATTTTAATATTGACTCTTGACATCCTCACTGATCAGTTGTTTGAAGCTTCAGAGACCTGTGATGTCATGTTTATGAGTCTCATGGCCTGTCTGCAACTAAGTCCCATTCAAATGAATGGGACTGAGCTGCAATACCAATTATAGTCACTACAAAATGTATGGTGCTGTGCATGCTAAGTAGTGAAGTGTATGTTCAGCCCCTCTCCCTACAGTGCATGAGATGTCAAGGAGAGGATCTACCAAATCACTTGTGCAATTTTTTTTTAGCATAATCTGTTCTGTAAATGCTGTAAAATTTCACTCAATTGATCAATTCTCCCTAATAACTATGTCGTATCATGGCAGTATCGTTCACGAGAAGTAAGGGCATGTTCACATGTAGGAATTTGATGGTGAATTTAGAGAAGAATGCCAATGTATTTACCTATTAGGCAAGGCCAAATTCTAAATTCCGTGAGTGGATTTTGACAAATTTCACGTGAAATTCCACGCCAACGGGAAAGCTAAGGCTCCACGTAGCAGGCCGCAGCCAAAAAATGCTGTGGGAAAAACCACTATGCAAGGACTGTAAAACACTGCGTTTACACCATGTAGGGCCTCGGCTTAGGTGGTATTTTCTTCTTCCCATTCATTTCAATGGGATTTCTCAGGTGGAATCCACCTGAAGAAGGAGCAGGACACTTAAAAAAAAAATCAGCTACTGTCTCCCATTGAAATGAATGGGTGGCAAATTTCAGGTGGAATTTGAGGCAGATTCCATGTCAAATTCAGCGTCAAACTCCATAGCAACATGTGAACTTACCCTTATATTGTCAGCTGCTAGAAGGGGAAGGAGACTGATTCAGCTGTTCAGAGACCACTCCAACAGCAAAAATTAGCAGCGGCACTGAGTAGAATGCAGGGCAACAAAAAAAATGATGAGAAAGCTATTTTTATATGCTGCATATGACTGTACTTTACCATAGTGATTAACAAACTGTAGTTTTTGAGGCCGTGTGTCCTTGCTGTATATAAGGACCGCAAATTATGAATCATGTCCTATTTTTGCCTGCATTTGTGGCACAGAAAATGTAAGGGATTATACAAGTCTTTTTGCATATCCGTGATAGTGGATGACATGTGGACATGTTTTTTGCCGATCAGTATTGTAGACAGTAAAAACCACTACTCATGTGCAGTTGACCTAAGGCTGAGGCCACACATTGCAGTAAAGCTGAATTTTTTGTTGCAGATTTAGCTGCGATTTTCCGAAAACAAAGCCAAAACCAATAGTAATGTGGTTTAGCCTTAGGCCTATTGCAGACAACCATGGCCGTGATCAGTGTGCTATCCGTGTATTTCATGGATAGTACACTGACCTATTTATTTCTATGGACCCAAACACACGATCGTGAATTATACGGTCACATGTGCGAGCCAACAGTCTGGGCCGCAAAATATAGAACAGGTCCTATTCCTGTCCGATTTTGTGGCCCTTGCTTCTGTGGCTCCTATTCATTTAATGAAAGGGGCCGCGGACACACGGCTCGTGCACAGGTGGTACATGGGTGACATCCGTGTTTCCCCTGTGCGCAGCCCATGCCTTTAATTTAATTTTGTCTTCAACCTTAGGATAGAGTCACACATAGTATTCATTGGATTTACCGGCCTGAGCATTGTGCCGGGAGCAGAACTCCTAGCATCATAGTTATCAGCGGATCCACAATTGCAGATAAAAAGTTTGGTCGTGTGCATGACGCCTAAGGCTAAGGGCCCATGTGGCAGAAATGCAGTGTTTTTGGCTGCTGCAGAAACACAGAGATCAAAAATGCTGCATTTTTATAGTACCAGAAAAGTGAGGGAGATTTCATTTCATCTTATCCACATATTGGGGGAAAAAAAGCTACGGAAAAGCATTTCTGAAAACCACGGCCTATCATAGATGTGGAATGGCGGTCGTTTTTCCTAATAATTTAATAAAGGAGGTAACAATGCAGAGGAAGGTTAGGGTCCCACGTAGCGAAACACAGCCACAAATGCTGCGAAGACGCTTTTTTTTTCCCATAGTGTTACTCATTGAGTTTTTGCTGTGTTTTTCTCTGCTCTGCCCCTTATTAAATATATTGGAAAAACTCTTGTAATTCCGCAGCTGCATGCATTTTTGAAAATGCAGATTTTCCGCAGCTCTTTTTTTCCGCCATGTATGGATGAGATTAAACAAAATCTCATTCACTTTGCTGGGACTGTTTTGGCTTCTGCATTTCTGCAAAGTGGGGTCTTAGCTTAAAACACAGTGAAAAAAATGCTGCAGATAGACAATGTCTGAGGCCCCACGTTGCGGAAATGTAGCTTTTTTTTTTTTGCAGATTTTGCTGCATTTTTTGGAGCCAAAGCCAAGAGTGGCCACAGAAGGAATGGAGATCTAGACAACACCCATCCTGCTCCCTTCTGCTCAATCCATTCCTAGCTTTGGCTCAAAAAACCACAACAAAATCTGCCCAAAAAAAAAACAGCTTTTCCGCAACGTGGGGCTTTAGCCTATAAATATCTGATCAGTGGGGGGGCCGACAGGTGGCCCATGATAGGATCAGCTGTACAGCCGTACTATACACATCATAGGGCTGGTAGCAGTTGGCTCTGGTCCCTGTATGGTGGACGCCGGTACCGCAGTTCAGCTCCCATTGACTTCAACAGCTGCCTGGTATTTAAGGTGCCATGTAAAGGGATCCATGGGAATGGAATATTCTAGTTGAGTATTCTTGTACCCTATCGCTTAATTTACTGTTTCATTCTATGATATAAATAACATCACATTTGTATTCCCTCCATCTCACGGCTGAATCTTGCCTGTCAACGTGATGGCAAAAACTTTGGAAAGAAGTTGAAGGATGGTGTATAGCCGGGCTGCTGACACGTCTCCACTCATACTGGTGGCCTAGTGACAAATAATGCCGATGGCTGATCAGACACATCTTGTACTGGAGCTTTTTCTTCTACTTTGGGCATACAAGCAATATTCATTTTATGTACTGTTAGGTATCACATTATTGCTTTGCTGTTTTATTTGTTGCAATATTACATTCTGGTTACTGCAGAATATTTTGATACATTAAATATAAATGATTATCATCAAAATCTGAAACACACACATATAAATGGTTTATTATAGTTCCAATGGGAAATATTTTTCATGGAAATCTGGAACTCTCAGCTAAGATATGAAAGTCATATTTTACAAAAAGGTTGATGGATATTCGGAAATGCTTCTCAGCAGTGTAGTGGAGGGAATACAGAATGGAGACTTAAGAAATAGGTTGGTATTCAATAAACTACCTACATATTCCCCTTTTGGGCTCTCCGTAGCTTAACAATCCCAGAACTGTCCCAGCTTACTGCTGTAAAATATATTATTGCCTTTTTAATGCATATTTTCAGAGAATACCGGCTTCTGATATGCAGAGATTTAAGAATTTAATTCAAAAATATTAATATGATGATTCTCCGAAGCTTCTCTTCAAATTTATATACTGGATGTGGCGGCTTTTATGAAGCGAACAACGTAAAATTCAGTGTTCTATTTATTTCTGGTAAAATGGACACAAAATTTAGACATTTTGTTTGTTCTATTAATTAGAAATCAGAAATGTTGGCAAAACAAATTTTAAATATTTATAAAGAAAATGAAGATCCCAACTTGTATTATAAGAAGTCTTAAAAAAAAAAATAAACTAAATATATATTTATACACACACAAACACACTATATATATAAACAAATATATACACACACATATATCTATATATTAGAATAGAAAATAGTGACATCAGGTATTTTGTTCATCCACAAGATGCGCGGCAGTTCTTAATCTCCTCAATCGAAAACTAAAACAAAAAATCCGCCAGCGTCTTGAAAAAGATGGAAACCTCTTTAGCCAGGAGAAGATTGAGCAGAAGGTAGAAGTATAAGAACTTCCTATATATTTCCCATTCCTTTTGTAGCCATTCTTAGCTTCGAGTCAAAAAAACGCAGCAAAATCTGCAACAAAAAAAGCTGCTTTTCCGCAACGTGGGGCCTCAGCTTTAATGTTTTCCTCCATTAAGGTTAAGGCCCCACATAGCGAGCTGCAGCCAAAAAGTGTTTTTTCCTGCAGTGTTTTTCACAGAAAGTCCACAGAGTTTTCCACTGCAGTGTTTCTATTTCTATTATACCTATACGTAAAACGCCAGCGTTTCCGTAGGTATAATTGACATGCTGCAATTTTTGAAATCATGGCATGTCCAATGTGGATATTTTTCTGTACTGTTCTGTGGGTGGGATTAGCCAAAATCTCATCCATTTTGCAGGTAGTGTAAAACGCGTTGGTTTATACCAAGGCATTTCTGATGCTGCCAAATTGCGGTATTTGCGCTACGTGGGACCCCGGCTTAAATAAGTTTCCATCTTTTTCAAGAAAATGGCAGATTTTTTGTTTTGGTTTTTTATATATATATATATATATATATATATATATATAAACAATATATGCAAATAATGAGATGCTGAGTAGTAATATGCTGTCCAATCCTGTGACATGAATGAATATTTTGGAACCCCTTCAATCACATCCTCAAAAATTTTTAATTTTTATTACAAAACAGAACAAAAATACTGAACATTCCTTAAGGCTATAGTCACACGTAATAAACTGTTGCTAAAAAGTGCTGGCAAAAAACCACACAGCAGAAACGCAGTGGAAAAAACTTAGGAGAAACACTTGCACTTTTCACTGCTTTTTCACAGGATTTTTAACAAGCTGCCTTTTTCAAAAACTCAAGCATTTTTTTCCCCCTATAACATGAGGAATGAGAGTAAGTAAAATCTGCAGTGTTTTTTTTCTTCTGCATCTCTGCAACAATCAAAAAACATCAACATGTGACCTGAGCCTACATTCACACGACCGTGGTGCAAAATGGCCATGAAAAACTTCCATTTTTATGGCTGCTTTGCACATGTGGGTCGCTATTTTACATATGACAGTGTATGGAGGACTCTGTAAAAATTGGCAAAATTCGAGCAAGACCTATATTTCGATGGTCTGTGACAACGGACCGTCAAAATATCGGTCCTGTGAATAGTCCCCATTTACAGACATTGATATTAATGCAGCCGTGTGAATGTAGGCATAGACAATTACAGAAAACATATCCACCACGGGTAGCCTGAATATAAGCAGAATCACATCCATGATTTACACAGACATCACACATCGACAAAATGCAGATATGTGAATAAGCCCATAAGCATTTTACTCCACCCAAATCCATAAAAAGGGGAAAAACATGGAAACAAAAATTCTGACACAAGTGCAGCACTGGGGCCAAATCATGGACAGCTCTCGGATGCCATCCTTGTGTTGCCCGTTTTTCACGGACCCGTAGATATAGGAAATTATATTTGATTTTTTTTTTTCAAGGACATGAGAAATGGTCAACCAGAGACGGCAGATGACCTGAAAGTAAGGATTGCGTGCTATCCCTGATTTACATGGACATTACATAATACAATGTTGTACCGTGTTAGCCATAATATACTCAGTTAGCCTCTAAAAGGTATCGCCTGATTTCTTCACTCTTCCATTACATAATACAGACATGTGAACAAGCTCTCAAGAATTTTACTGCATCCAAAACCACAAAAATGGACAAACCAATGAAGTGTAAGTAATGCACAGTATATATTATTTCATTAGTGTGTGACATAAGTACAGTCAGGGGTGTAACCCGATGCCATGAGGCCCCAATGTACCATCTATAATCGGGCCCCTACCTACCTTGTATCATTTACAATAGTGGTATATTCTATGTGACAGCGGGACCGTTCGGGCCATTTCTGCCTCTGTACCCCTTATTGCTACCCCTCTGAGGACACTACTGCGGCCATCTTTCAACTAGTTGTAAGGAAAAACTAAAAATATAGGAAAAATATAACATTATAAATAAAAATAAAAAAATTGTAGATATTCTTTTATTTGTAAGGAAAAGTATACACTCCTTGCTGTATATTGCTTAGTTATATGTTTAGTAATGTGGCTAGTTTTGATTTAGCTGTAAGGGAAAAAAATGTCATGTCCTGTAACATCGGCCGTGTTATATACTGCTGACAGTGCGCTGAATTCAGCTTTGCCAGTATGCATCCTATTTGCAGAGATATCAGTGGCGTTAGTATTAGAACTGATATCACTGCACTGTCAAAGGGGCCGGCCTTAGCTGGGTGCTGATGGTATACTTATATAGCCTTGTACTGTAAGGGGGGGGCGTTCCACCCCCTCCCAGCGATGACACTGAGCTGTAAGGCCGGCCCCTTTGACAGTGTAGTGATATTGGTGCCGAAACTAACAGCACCAATATCTCCAGCATTGGGCAGGCATACTTTCAGCTTTCTAGCAGTATATAATACCGCTGATGTCACAGGACATGAAGGGTCCTCTTTAAGCTAAAAAAAGATAAAATTGG
This sequence comes from Leptodactylus fallax, assembly GCA_947044405.1. Taxonomy (NCBI): domain Eukaryota; kingdom Metazoa; phylum Chordata; class Amphibia; order Anura; family Leptodactylidae; genus Leptodactylus; species Leptodactylus fallax. The sequence continues at coordinate 1,388,730 of CAMRHE010000308.1, forward strand.
GAAAAACATCCCCGGGCAGCCATTAATGACAGTGTATATAATTTATTAGCGGGGCACGAGCGGCCTGCACTTCCTGGGGTAGATGGAAGCCGTGGTCTAGAATAAGTAGTAACTATCTATTTTTGGGACCACACATAATAAAATAATCTGCCATGTTTTCTCCCCTTAGTAGCCTGGATTACAGAATATGTTACACGCCGCATGTTTTTGTAATTCTGGAAATGTAGCTTGATGTTTCGAATGACATTTTTTTTCTCCGGTGTGTGGGGAGATTGACAGCCGGTGATGTAATGATTGTGAGTGTGAAGCACCTGGCTTACTATGTATCATTCTTAATCATTCCAGAGACAACAATGGCCCCAGTGTACTGAGTGGCATATCCTTCCTATTAATACATTCCCTGTCAATGCTATGAAGAATGAATCTGTAGATACAGGAATGATCTGACATGTAAAATATTATCTGTGCTGTCGCTGATATTTCTAGTTTACATACGACAATTTACAACAAGCCAGAAAATGTAGATGATCAATTATGAACTGCTGAATTACCGCGAACCTGAAGCGTACCTGTGCCGACTCGTACAGCTGGGAATGTCAATCTATGCAGCTAATGCACTGCTGAATTATATCCGGACCTCTATAGATATTTCTTATAGCAATAAAAATCTGCAGGATGATGAATGTTATTATTGTCATTCTCTTTATGTATTGAAGATTTTCCTTCTGACAGCGAGATTTATTATTGTGTAGTGTGTCAGGTTTTACACCCCTATAAACCTAAGAGAATAACACCAAATGTAAGATGGAAAACCGTTCTCACATTTACAGATTAATATGTATCTATCCAACTTAATATTTATCTATCTATCTATATCTATCTATATATATCTCTATCTATCTATCTATCTATCTATCTATCTATCTATCTATCTATCTATCTATCTATCTATCTATCTATCAACCTAGAAGGAAAAGAGTCTTCCACCAACATCTTCATGTGACGGAGTTTACTGGAGCCCAGTCCATGGACCATGTATCATGCAGGGGCCTTTTATCAAGTGCACTGCGTGGTCTGATACGTGGTATATGGTTTGGGCTCTAGTAAATTGCCCCATCATTTGAAGATACTGGTGAAGGATTGTTTTGTACTGATAAGTATACAATGGGGTTGGTTGGCAAATGGGATTTCTGCCTAGCGTGTTAGGGAAGGTCTCCCCTTAGTTGGAACAGTCTCGCTATTTTCTTGTTTATCTATATACTGTAGATAAAGGAAAAACTGGCAGCACTTCAAATATTGTGAAGATTTGTCTCACGTACAGCCTTACATATGGGCACCCTCCCTTTCATAATTTACTGCTATCTATCTACTGCCTATCTATCCATCTATATCTATCTATCTATCTATCTATCTATCTATCTATCTATCTATCTATATCTATCTATCTATCTGTATGTATCTATCTATCTCTATTTCTTTCTTTCTTTCTATCCATCTATCTACCTATCTATCTATCCATCTATCTCCAAAAAAAAAAAAAATCAAAAGTAAGATAACACCTCCAAAGTAAAACAAATGTGAACAGGCGCATGCCACCAGATTGATCGATCTACAGGTGCATCTCAATAAATTAGAATATCTTTGAAACGTTTATTTCTTTCACACAGAGTCTTCTATTTCAAGTGTTTTATTTCTGTAAATGTTGATTATGGATTACAGGTAATGAAAACCCAAATCTAAGAAAATTAGAATATTGTAAGTTCAGTTCAGTATTGTAAATTCAGTGTCACCTGCCAAGGTTTCCTAAGCCTTTAAATGGTCCCTCAGTCTGGTTCAGTAGGACACACAATCATGGAAGACGCTGATTATAGATTGTATTACTGAATTACTGAAATGAATGAACGTTTCAAAGATATTCTCATTTATTGGGATGCATCTATATCTATCTATCTATTATCTATTATCTATGAACCTATTACATATCTATCTAGCTGGTAAAATTCACATAGTGTATGATAATAATTTACTTTCATGAGTTGGACTTTTGTGAGATGAACATGAATGTTCACATACAGTAAGTGATCCATCCAAACAGATTTGATACATAGTGTAGTGTTCACAAACGTTGTTCAATACTTGGCCTTGTCTTTATATTTCTAATAAACTCTTCCTCCTACCCATATAAGAGATATCAGGTTATATATATATATATATATATATATATATACTGCATCAGGGACAAGATAACTGCATTTGCGTCTCAATTGCAAAAATAAAAGCATCCCAATCTTGATTAAAATTCCTAGAGTAAAACCCCTCAATCCACTAAAGTATGACCCTTTATGTAACATGAAAAGATCCTTTACAGTTTTATCTGCCTTCATGATCACTTGTTGCAACCCAATCCTTATAATGCTTATATACAATTGAGGCCATTGTCTTCTCCTTGCTTTGTGCCGTTCTGTTTAATAACTTATTTATTAGTCTCCTCGTTTACTTAGTCTGGGACATAAAAACATTAAGTAAAAAAAAACAACATAGAATAGAATCTATCATTTGTGTCAGTGACATAATAGCTATGTGCAGTAATGTAGCGTATAGTACATACCTATAAATATATAGTGTCTATACGAATAAAGAGAAGTCCAACAACATATTGTCTTACATAAAAGTTACGTCTTTGGAAAACGTAACCCTTTAATGCATGGTAGAAAGCACCTTAAGACCTCCACCACTTTTTTGTGACAATGTTTTTGGACATAACAAACATAACCATTTTTAAATTTGTAGATAATTAAAAGTTAAACATTTTTGCAAATATAAGTAATTAAACATTTTGCAGAGTCTTAAAGATTTTCTCTAAATATCTTGTGGTCACAAGTCGTTATCTTGATCGGTTGCCACTGGATACGACCAAGAATTCATAACCTTTCTAAGGTCAGAAAATCAGCCATGACTTCCTTATCGTGGCCGGGATATCTTCTGATACTTGTAGTGTCCCTGCCTGATAACCCAACTACAATAAGAAAATCATGGCTGGGTTCCTGACAAGTTCCAGACCATAGAAAGTTTCTGCATTCGTGGTTGTATCCATTGGCAACCGATCAAGACAACAGATGTCACCACTAAGATTGTTAGAGAAAATCTTTAAAACTCTGCAGAATTTTTAACTACTTATATTGGCAAAAATGTTTAACTTTTAATTATCTACAAATATAGATATGATTATGTTCATGGGAATACTCCTTTAAGTCCTAACTAGTTTTTGGTGGCTTTTTTTGCATGCACTTTTTTAGGAATTTTTTTGAATCCTCTAATGATGGATAATGCCTTAACAAACTCTATATTGTATTAAAAAATGCAATGATCTAAAGACAAGCACAAAAATGCAGTGTTTGCAGTGTGCTATATAATTCCTATCACTTTGCAGCGGTCATTCGGCCACAGAAAAAACACAGGATTTATCATTGCCAAAATCACGGTGTGTATCGTGACTTGTTTTTTTTGTTATGTCTAATTTATTAAGTGCACTATTTTTTTTATTTTTTATTTTTTAATTTGCACCTATTTTCAAAAGTGACTTTTTGAAAAGTTGCAAACTTTTTGTGCAAGCGCACTCCATTTCTAACTTGACTTTAAAAAAAAATCCAGTGTAAACTCTATTGCAAGAATTATGACAAATGTATAAACCAGTCTATAAAATTATGATAAATTTGTTGCAGAAAGCCACACTAGAAAAAAAACAAGTCGCTAAAGTGGCTTCAAAAAATTCCTAATGATAAATTCCCCATTGTGTTTATCCTAATGTAGGTATTTTAGTTCATTTTTATATATTTTTTTTAACATTGTGCTCTAGAACAGCCACGTTGTATGAAATGCAAAAAGGATAATATGGATAAAATGATGTATGACGTTATTCCTTATAGTTGGAAGGTGTTCTGAACCATTTTTTTTTACTGTACTTTTTTTTTACCATACAAAATGTATTAAAAAAATAAATACAAAATCCTGGAAAATGTGTATTCTATTAACTTGTGCAGGTAACTTTAAAAATATATTTTGCTTTTTTTTGGTTCTATTTTTTATACAATATCGTACTCTATGGAAGATGAAGAAATTGTGTTGAAAATGACGGAATGAAGTTGTTCATATTTTCTATAAAAAAGGCCTAGTCTATATGGATCCCTGCACTGTATAAAACACATTACATTTTAGATAGTGTCAAACAATGCACGGTGTGAAGGCAATACGTTTGTGTATAGCAGTATACTGTATGACTTTATATGACGGTATATTGTAAGTGTTTCTAGCCATACAATACCCAATCATATAAGGGTGAGGCGGCTGAAAGCTTATCGAGGAGGGCATGAGGAGTGAGCGCACCTTTACTTTTAATCTCCTTAGATACAATTACTTATTGGAATTTGCTTTTCTAAAGCTGAAGCTGTTTTTCCCTACATTCCTCCACTGTCGCAACAAATTCCAAGGCTTCAGTCCATAGGGATTTCTACACAGTCATATATACAAGAAGAAAAACATAAGGAATTTATCAGTCTCCAGCTCATTGCCTTATACTGATGTCATGAGGCGGCAGAGCTGATGTGTCTGTGCTTTATGACATCTTTCAGGTTCTTGTAACAGGTTGAGGGGCGCCAAATGACAAACTCCGCTCTTCTGTACTGTGATGTGACAATATATATATATTACTGAACTTACTTGTTAGATTCATTTACCTGCATCATAATTGTCTACATAAATAATATCTTAATGTTATGTTTATGCAATTAAATATCACTCTTTACACGCGTGGTTTATTTCATATACTGATTTTATTTTCTATCTATCTCTGTATCTATCTATCTATCTATCTATCTATCTATCCTATATCTATCTATCTATCTATCTATCTATCTATCTATCTATCCCATATCTATCTATTCCATATCTATCTCTCATTCTATCTCTCTATCTATCCCATATCTATCTATCTATCTATCTATCTATCTATCAATCATTCTATCTATCTATCTCATATCTATCTATCTATCTATCTATCATCTATCTATCTATCTATCTATCTATCTATCTATCATTCTATCTATCTATCTCATATCTATCTATCTATCTATCTATCTATCTATCTATCTCATATTTATCTATTTATCTATCTATCTCATATCTATCTATGTATCTGTCTATCTATCTATCGCTTTATGAATACCCACCTAGCTATCGAAAGTTCCATTTGTGTGCAAATACATGTAGCACATGGCAAAAAACACACATCATTTTTTGGCAAATTGCAAAGCAACTTTTACTGCTAGATGTTTGAACACCTTTTATCTAATTAACTAATTATCTATTATCTACCTACCTACCTACTGTATCTATCTATCTACTTTCTTATCTATTATGTATCAAAATATCTGTGCACTCATCTATCAAATAATCTAATGATCTTCCTATTTATATATTTTTTTCTCTCCTTTCTTTCTTTCTTTCTTTCTTTCTTTCTTTCTTTCTTTCTTTCTTTCTTTCTTTCTTTCTTTCTTTCTTCCTTTTATATCTACCTATTATATCCCCAGTTATCATTATTCATTCTTTCTTTCTTTCTTTCTTTCTTTCTTTCTTTCTTTCTTTCTATATATCTTTCTTTATATCTTTCTTTCTTTCTCTTTCTATATATCTGTCTATCTATCTAATTTACCTTTCTATCTAGCTATCTATCTATCTATCTATCTATCTATCTAATTCACCTATTCTATTTATCTATCTATCTATCTATCTATCTATCTATCTATCTAATTCACCTATACTATCTATCTATCTATCTATCTATCTATCTATCTATCTATCTATCTACATATCTAATTGATCTATACTATCTAGCTATCTATCTACTCATCTATGTCTATTGTTCCAACCAGTGTCTGCTTTTGTGCCTTATACATGGTGAGACATTAGCAGATAATGTTCTTTTCTCCTGTTTTGTAAACTTGCTAAGAATCATATAGTTCTAATCATATTACGGCAGATATGAACCAGACTTTATGTCTCGACATGAAGAACATTAGCATTTTAGCCACATCAGATGCTGTCTCCAGACATACCTTTCCCTCATGCTGCCCTGTATTAAACACTTATTTCTAGTGCACACTGGATTTTATTTTTACATATACATTGACACGATTGACCTGTATTCATTATTAATATAACGATGTATGTACTAGTAATGTGACTTTTGTTAGAATCATAATTATTTCACATCACTTTTGGCAAATTTTTATTTTTATGTTTTGCCGATTTTATTTTAATAACTACAACATTCACTTTGTATCAGCTGGAAAAGAATTGGATTTAAATCTAAATATGTAAGATCTGAAAATAATGCAGCTATAGATGGAGCTTTTGGCCTATTTCATTACGGCCTCAACATGGATCAAATATCTAAAGGTCATTTTTTAAAAATGTTATAATTATTATATATTGTATTAAAATCAAATGATATTATATTAATAGGTCACAGAACAGAATATTCAGTATGTGTGAATATGTATCAAATAATTTTTTTTCTACTAGAACGCCAAAGTCACCACTCGAAGTGTCTGATAACAGAGAACACTAGATGGGATTTTTCTGCTTAGATAAATCTCGTGCATGGATTTGTAGCTAATAAATGTTATTGGCAACTCCTATATAAAGGTCTAAGAGTTCTATATGATAATTTTTTTAACTACTTCATTGACAACTAGTAATGCAACTTCTTGATTTCTGTTTACTTGCGTGTAATGGTTGATCGGTCACCATAGATTAGAAATTAGGCATAAAATGCACTGATGGGTAGAAATCCATTTATCACCTCCATTCGATCTATATGAATATGAGTAAATAACTTTGACAGACGTCCGTGTTACTTTAATAGCTTTTCTGCGCTCTCTGCTCCCATTTATCTGGTCTAGCTACAGTAACTAGAAGTTATGAAGATGATACAAACTAATTAGAAATGAGCCATTGCTGTACTATAAATCTTAGTCTTAATATTTTGCAGATGAGAGAATATAGACTATTGTAGAATACTTGCATGACTTTTATCCAGCCTCATGGATTTAATTTCTTATAATTGGAGCAACTTCCTTCAAAACAAAGTAAGCGTTTGACTTCTTAAGTTGCTTTGATTTATATGTGATATCTTAGTCTGAACAGCTAAGGAAAAATAGTTATTTTCATAGATATTTTCATAGAAACCTTTCAGTAGTTGTATTATCCAGGGCTTTGTGAATTTTCCTTAAATAACAACAGTGCCCCCTAGTGTGTCTTTTCATCCCAATGCTGTTTACTTTCACTCTTTCGGTTTATCCTTGAGGGGTTCATTTAATCTTACTGCCCCATGTAATTTTCCTCCTGACTCTTTAACAGTAGGACAGAAATCTTACTATTATTATCGCAATGATTTATAGGGAATTATATTTTCAATAATTGTGCTGTAAAGCTGTCAAATTAGAAAACAGTTATTAGGCAAATTGACATAAAACAAAAGGGATTAAAACATCTATTATCCTGGTGATGGCGACTGTCATTACTGTCAGAATGTGTCTATACGGGAAAACACTGTCAACTCCACACATAATGAAAACTCCAATAAAGAATTATCTGAACATGTATGAAGAGTGCATTTAGTGTATGTCTAATGAAGGGTGTGAGAAAGAAAGAAGGAAGGATGGAAGAACGGATGGAAGGAAGGGAAGAAATATGAAGGAAGGAAGCAAGGATGGTAGCAAGGAAGGAAGGAAGGGAAGAAAGAAAACTAAAGGAAGGAAGGACGGATAGAAGGAAGGAAGGAAGGAAGAAAAAAAATCTGAAGGAAGGACGGAAGGAAGGAAGGAAGGAAGGAAGGAAGGGAAGAAATCGGAAGGAAGGAAGGACAGACAGACGGAGGAAGCAAGGAAGGTAGGAAGGAAGGGAAGAAAGAAAACTAAAGGAAGGAACGAAGGATGGATGGAAGGAAGGACGGATGGAAGGAAGGAAGGAAAAAAAAAAGAAAACTAAAGGAAGGAAGGAATGGAAGGGAAGAAAAAGAAAAGGAAAGAAAGAAAGATAAAAAAAACAGAAAGGAGGATGGATGGAAGAGAAAGAAAATATAAACATAAAGAAAGAAAAGGAGAAAGAAAAGAATGAAGAATTGAAAGAGATAATAATCTATCAATTTACTGTTCTTCATGTTAATATTGTACAAAAAATAAATTAGGGCATTATGTGGAATTTTACTAAGGGACATATGCCAGAAATCTGGCGTAAAAGTAATATGTTCTCTGATTGATAGAAGAGGGGATAACATGGACAGAAGTCCCTGCTATCCCCCACTGGGGTCACATACAGGTTATGCACAGATGATGATGATCTCTCATTGTCTCTGCAGTCTGCAGCTCTACTCCTTCCCCCTCCTTCCTCCTTCACACAGCTCTAAGATGCTACCTGAGGCAGGAGGGGGGAGGACACTTTAGAGACACATATCTCAGCATCTGTTACGGCAATGAAGATGAGCTTGGATTCATTCATGAGATTTTTAAAATGATACCAAGATCATCATGATAGCCCTTACAGATTCGGAGAAATTTGCTGTTAAAAATGCTGTCGGGAATTGAGATCTGTGATGGGATCTCAATGCCAAACCTCGTTTTTACCAGCGAATCACTCTGGATCTGTAAGGACTAACATAGTGATCTTGATATATTTTTAAAGATGAGATTCTCGTCTTTAAAATGAATCCATGGTCATCTTCATAGCCCTGCAGTTGACCCCACAGTTTAATGTCACTCTCCTACCACACACATAAAAAAAAAAAAAACCCACAAATACTCACCTTTCCTCCCTCCCTTGCTGTCTCAGTCCAGAGTCTTGAGGGAGCTGCAGGCTCCCTGCTTCATCATTGTATGCAACTGGGTCAGCCCCATGGGACAACATATGAAGGACTACACCAACGGCATATCTCCCAACTTTCAAAGGGTAGAAAGAGGGACAGAATGTGCTGCGCGCTATGTGTGCCGCAGCAAATTTAGCTCCACCCACTTCTACCATGACTTCGACCATTCTCACCCATTTTTCTATGTGCCCCTACACAGTATAATCCTCCTACAGTCACCCTAACAATATATGCCCCCACATTATATTGTTCCCCTTCAATTGCCCCACAGTATGAAGTCCCCTCTCCTGGTGCCCCAGTTTAAACTGTGTGTGAACACATAGTTAGCTAGTTGTCTGTTACCAGAGAGATGCTGCATAGTTCTGTATAGTAGCTGCACACGAAAAAACTGTAGCATATTTTGTATTAAGACCTATGGCAAAACTGGTTCATAGGGACATAACCTTTATATAACTTCAATAATATTATTTTTTAAAAATCACCTATTTCTTTTGACTAATATTACATTTAAGTAGAAAATACATTTGGTACTATTTATATACAATGATATAGGATATGTGGACAGTTGTAAATAGTCATTGTGTGATGCATTATGGGATATAGTGGTATGATTGGACAGGTTACACAACTGCTGTAGTCTGAGATCTCATATTATACCAACGGATTTAAGGGCTTTAAGAAGTTTTTAGGTAGCAATGTAAAGTGTAAGGTTCCCTAAAGCCTAATGTAATATTGTCCTCTTCAAGTAATCTTCTAATGGGAAGGAGAAGCTCGTATAAACCCATCCACTTGAATTTCTTAACTTCCAGCCTGTGCATCACTCACTAGTTCATGCTCAAGGCCCTTTGACTAGACTTTTACTACTGAGAATATTTCTTTGGATGAAGCTCACTCAAGTAAACACTTCTAAGCACACTTATGGTCTGAAGACACAGTAGAGATTCATCCAATACCAATGTTAGAAACTCTTGGTACTAGTTCTCCTCGCAGAGATCTACCTATTGTATGTAATCGTATAGATAATGCTCCTAGGAAAAGTAGGAAAATTCACTCTCCTTCCTCTCCAGTGCACCTATAGGTAGGTTCTCTTTAAGTCAGTGTGCAGTCCATCAAAAGAGTTGTGCCATCGAAGCAAGTTATAGCCAATACCTGAATAGAAGTAGGGCTGCACGTGCTCCCCGTCCACCATGTGGGCTCCACTGTGTGGGGTTCGGGTATTGCACCCTCACAGATCACATACTGATCACCTATATTGTGGATAGGTCATCAGTATGGAAAATCAATCCCCTTCAAGTTTTAAGGGTTGTTCTCTGCATGAATTCTTTTTTCAGATCTTCTCCCTTTTCTATATTATCTAGCCATCTCCTGGTGGATACCTTCTATGATACCATAGGGTCACTGCACATTGGGACTTGTTAATCTTTATGTTAGAGGGCAGCACTCTATGGTGACCACAAGAGAACATGGGGGCTCTGGTAGACTTAGTCACGCTGAGTCACGCTAAGGGGACCCACTGTGTCATCAAATTGGTTTAACTTTTAGTCTACTCCTAAGGGTGATGTCTATGTGGTCTCCTGTTTTTCAGCCTTCAACTCCTGTATGGAATCTGGACGTCACTGCAGGGTACCACCTGGTTGCAACCTCTAGGAGTAGTCTCTGAGTTGGTGACAGCTCACCCAGATGGGTCAAGAGACATTGGTGCACAGCACCAAGTGGATAAACATGACTGTAGTCAAAGCCACAGTTTGTGCATAACGGGAAAGCAATAGGTCGGGAAGGGAGGCACAAGTTCAGAGTCAGGTAAGTAGACAGTAAAATCCAGCAATAAGAACATGTTCACAAGGTCTAGCAAGGACCCAAATTTGCTTTGGCACCTTCTTGTGGGGGAAGATGTTGGGGATACTGGGTATTGACTGGGGACAGATTAGCCTTTCCGCTCATTGGCCCCTTAAGACCTGGGCAGAGTGCTGGTTGCACCAGAAGAGGCAGGAGAAAGATGGTGTGAGAAACAGCAGTAGGTGGTAACCATAGATACCATACCATTACCATAGTGAGAAAGCAAGAAACTGCAACCACCGGGTGGAGCGAGAGTAATGGCAGTATTATAAAGGGTGCAATGCAGTGCAGAGTCCTCCAAAAGGGCTGCTGTTGAGTAGTAAACTGTTTTATTAAGATGTAATATGTTTCTTAATGTTTTCTAGTATTTTATACTGGCTTTGCACATTCCCAGCTTCCTAGACCAACAGCAGTGCGGCTTGAGATAAAAGCACTAGATTATGAAGATTTTCTGGTCAAGATTTCTTTTCCTTGCTCATCATATCTGAATACAGATTTAGATGATGCTACTATAACACACCATTAAAAACCCATAAGGAAAGATGGTCTTTTGAAATCATGAAGACAAAGAAAACATTCATCTGCTTCACTTTCCTAAGAGAATAATATTACTTAACAGATTTTGCTATGGTCCTATTTATTTGTCATTTTGGCCCATATCCCAGAAAACCAGCTTCCCAAATACTACAAAACATCAATAAGCCTCGAATTAGATTATATGTTCTGCAAAATGTAGTTATGGAGCAGTCAAGAAAAATCATATTGCAATGCCGTGTGCTTATGAATAACACAAATATGAATTAGCCATCTGTTAAGAGGCTTCTTGGTCTAAGCTGAAATCTTCAGATATCAAATGTTTAAGGGTCAGTTCTTTAGAATAAACACATAATGTGAAGCATTGACTAGGCTGTGTAATATTACATCTTTAATATTAGGTGTCTGGATTTTTTATTTCAGGTATGTACTTATAGACAGGTAAATTATATATATACAAGGTGCAGCTCCATACATAAGGTTATGGTAGTGTTTAGTACTGCAATGAATGTGACTCAGCTGTGTTGAGCTGCTGTACCAGTCACAGCAGTAAGTAATGGGTTGTGCTTGTGTAAGCAATAAAGTGGACACAACACTCAAATCACTATGCCACATTTCAGTTTTGGGGCTATAATACTGATGGCCTATCACCCCATCCTGACACCCCCTTCAACCAGCCCCTGCAGGAGTCATTGCATGTCCTCCCTGCTTTTAATCTTTGCATTACAAAGGTTGAAAGCTGGGTGTAAAAGTTGCAGCAATAATGGACTTTTTGACTGATGCTGTGTAAGGCCAGGGCCCCACGTTGCAAAAACACTGCAATTTTTGTAACGCTGTCACGTTTTTGTAAATCACAGCATGTCATCTAAACCTAAGGAGACGCTGTTGGTTTCCCTATAGGTTTAATAGGTACAGAAAGTCTGCAGAGGAAACCTCTCCGGACTTTCTGTGAAAAGCAATGCAGCGCTTTTTGGCTACGTGGAGCCTTAACCCTAAGATAAGACAGGGCAAACATGGGCAAGACAGTCCTAAACTGCACCAGATTTGTCTAATGCTGAGTGATACATCTGGCCTATCTTAAGACTGTCTAGTCTAACTTCTCACCCCTATTATTTAGATTAGTTTTCAACAAAAATGCAGCAAAATTTTAGTGCATTTTAGGCACATGTTGTTGTATCTTAAGCCACGCCCTTTACCAATAAACCACGCCCCATTGCCGAGCAAGTCACAGAAAGTGTCTACAAAGTATTAGAAAGTGTCTACAAATTGTAATAAAAGTGCTGTAAACCATGTATGCCAGCTTTGTGGTGCATTGGTGAATTCTGGTGTATTTTCAATAGTAAATCTGACCCTATGAGTAAAGCTGGCCACAAATATTAGATTCATTCTGATTGAGCCCAACAATTTCAGGTGGGGGTCCCAACTTTTCTCCAGCAGAGGTAAAGAAGAATAGGCCAGTTATAAACCAATGCCAGAGGTGTCTGTCAGCATCTTACTCTCCTCTTCCCATTTACAACATATTGACATCTGGCCAAGTATGCATGTGCATGATGGAGGAATTGGGAGGAGTAATTGTCCTTGGTGTATGGCTAGCTTAAAGGGATTCTATCATTGGGGAAACATGTTTTAACTGAAGCCACATTGCAATAGCCTTTAAAGGCTAATCTACTCCTACCTTTACTTTTCTGCTCCTCGCTGTCGTTTATCCAAAAAACGTTTTATTCTCATATGCAAATGAGGCTCAGGGAGCACAGGGGGCGTTTCCCCTGTGCTCCGAGCACACCATCGTCATCGTCATCGCAACCCGCCTCCAGCGTTGCTTTTTCACGCCCCTTCATCTTCTTCTGTTCACCTGCAAAAGAAAAATGGCCGACGGAGCATGCGCAGTTGGCCCTGCCACTTCAGGTTCAGGCCGAGCCGACTGCACATGCTCTGTCAGCTATTTTTCTGCAGTATACTGGTGTAAGAAACTAAAGAAAAATGGCCGACTGTGCATGCACAGTCAACTCTGCCGGAACCCGAAGTGGCAGGGCCAACTGCGCATGCTCTGTCGCCCATTTTTCTTTCGCATGTGAACAGAAGAAGATGTAGGAGACAGGGATGACGATGGTGTGCTCGGAGCACAGGGGGAACGCCCCCGGTGCTCCCTGAGCATCATTTGCATATGAGAATAAAATGTTTTTTTTGGACAAACCGCCATGAGGGAAGAAAAGTAAAGGTAGGAGTAGAATAGCCTTTATAAAGGCTATTCCAAAGTGGCTTCAGTTAAAGCATAAAGCATGTAGAGCTTTGCTAGCTATAAGTAACATTAGGGATGGAATGCAAATAGTAGTGGAAATTGGATAAAAGTTGCGGCAGGGTACGGAGGAGGACTAGCAATGTCTACAGCTCAAATTCTGACAGCTATGACTGTTCCCCTTCCCTGTCTAGTAGTTTTTATCTTGTAACAGCTTGTACTACTATTATTGGCTGGTATCAGCTTGTACCAGTAGTGAAAAGTACAGGATGCGAATCGATTGTGATGTATAAAGAACACTATGACAAGGTCATGGCTGCCAAGTCCCTAATTGCAGAATCCATGAGGAATTAGACATAACATTATTTTTTTGGTGAAAAAAGTCCAATTTTTGCACGTGATATTAGAAGCACGTACAAGGTCACATTTGTGTTATTTTTAGTTTTTATCTTTCTTTTGCTAAGGACAGACTTTGCTTCCATACTGTAGACATTATACATGAGCCAATAAATAGGAATAGTGAGATATTTGAGCCAATATTACATGGACAGGAACTAGTAACAACCGTTAGTAAATCTTCTGTATGAAGACGAAGATGAGCCCCAAAGGGTTCCTGAAATTAAATGGCGACGACTTAAGGGAAAAGTCTATCTAATCCTCAGCTGGCTTCAGGTCAAGGAGAAAATCATTGGGTCAAGGAAAAACTGATGGTTCAGCAACTCTGTAAATCAATAGTAATAGAGAGATGGTATACAGGGGTGACCTGCGCTAAGCAATGCACCTATTTATATACCAGTTTACCAGTTATTTTCCATCGCCTATATAGCACCAACATATTCCAGAGCTTTGTACAGAGGTTGTTATCATTCACTTTGTCCCTGTCCACAATGGGGGTTACAGTCTAAAGGCTATATTAGACAACCAGATCACGAACCCTGAAGTGCCGATCATTGACAGGCACGTTGATCGGCACTCGTTTGCATTGGTCTTATTGCACAGGCCAATGCAAACTGAATGGGGGAGGAACCGTCTCTACTGCGATAGTTTCTCCCCGCTTTGTCAGCATGGATTAGCGGCAGTACTGCCTGGATTACACAGGGCGACATGCGGTCCGTAATCTGCATCTTTTATCCTGCATAAAACATGCGATACGCCGACCAGTGAGCATTTGCTTGTTAGTTACATGATCGATAGCTTTATTAGACAAGGCTATTATCGGCAATAAGTGTTTCTAGGAGCCCTTGTTACCAATAATAGCCTGGAATATCGACCCATCTAATAAGGCCTTATAGAGGACCTTTCACATCCTCTTGCACTGGCGGTATTGTATACTGATTGAAAGCTGACAGCGCGCTGAATTTTGACAGTACGGTGCCGGAGATATTGTGCCGGTAGTTTCAGCACCGATATCCCTTCACCATCAGAAGGGCCGATCTTACAACTCAGTGTCATCCTTGGGGTGAAAGGAATGCCCCCACTGACAGTACAAGGCTATTGAAGAGTACTGTCAGGGGTGGTGCTCCTAACCCCCCAGCGATGACGTGGAGCTATAAGGTCCACCCTTCTGATGGTAAAGGGATATCAGTATTGAAACTAACGGCACCAATATCTACGGCACATGGGTGCATACCAGAAAAGCTGACAGTGTGCCAGAGGACGTGAAAGGTCCTCTTTAATTTCCTGGTTATTATGTCTTTGGAGTATTAGGGTACATAGATACATAGTTACATAGTAGATGAGGTTGGATGAAGACACAAGTCCATCAAGTCCAGCCTATAACTCTACAGTGTTGATCCAGAGGGAGGCTGGTGCCAATTGCTCCATATCAGGGGAAAAAATTCCTTCCAGACTTCAAATCAGTATAAAACCCTGGATCATCTTATCCTTAACAAAATCTAGAACCCATAACCCGTAATATTGTTCTGTTCGAGAAATAAAAATGGCATCAAATTCCTCCATGTGAACTTACCCTTAAATGAAAACTGAAGTACCCAATTGGCATGTTGTCTCTAGCTGAATTTAAGCCCAATAGGATCCATGTTGTAAGGCAACAGTGCTAACCACTGAGCCACTGTCTTTCCCTATGTGTATATTCATTTCCACATCTATGTTGTGTTAAAGGGGTCTTCCGGGACATAAATATTTATTACCTATCCTGTGAGATCAGCGCGGGGCCCTCCCCCACCAATCAACTGTTCAAGGCAGCAGTGATGTCACATTCATTGGCCTCATTGCCTATTTGCAGCTCAGCGCCATTCAAGTGAAGGGGACTGAGCTACAATACCAAGTGCAACCACTATACAATGTAAAGGGCTGTGCTTGGTAAGTAGCAAAGAGGTCACAGCACTTACCAGACACTTAAACTGCTTCAAACAGCTGTTCAGTGGGGGTGTCTGATATCAACCCGCCACCAACAGGTCATCAGTATTAGCGCCCCCATTAAAGGGGTTGTTTGGGACTTTAATAAAAGGGGCTAAAATTTAAAAACTGTTGTAGCTGCTTGACATACATCATTCACGTAACAGCTGGCATCAGCAAGATGGTGGCAAGTATGGCATGTGACTACTGAGGCCAGGGATTGGCTACAGCAGCCACATAAATACGGTATGTGATATCATGCAGGACTAGAGACACCTGGAGTGGCATTACTGAGTATGGTTCATTTATTTTTCATTATTTTATACATTTTCCTGCACATTAAAAAAAAAAACCTGAAATAAAGGTTTATCTACATGTAGTGTCCTATTCACGGTCCAATGATTTATTTATTTCTCTTGGTCTTATAGCACCAAGATGTCCAGACTGTGTCACCACCCACATAAGGATGACAATTATTTACTTATATAGCGCCATCATATTCCACAGCGCTTTACAGACATTGTCAGTCACTGTCCCATATAGGGCTCACAATCTACATCCCCTATCAGTATGTCTTTGGAGTGTGGGAGGAAACCGGAGGAAACCCACCAAAGACAAGGAGAACATACAAACTCCTTGCAGATGTTGTCCTTGGTGGGATTTGAACCTGGGACCCCAAGGCTACAATGCTGTAGTGCTAACCACTGAGCCACTGTGTTTTGTAATTGCAGCAAAAAAGTTGCAGTTATACAAAACCACATCAATATTATTGACCTTTTTTTTTATCATCCCTGTTTTTGCCACAATTGTGAAAATCATGGAGAAAAATGAGACATAAGAGGTGGAAAAAAATGGATTTTGGAGGATTTGTCTGACCTCCTCTTCATCCTCAATGAGAGCGAAAGGGAAACTCCTTACTCCATTTCTAGCATTCCGCGGTCTCTTCTTTTCCCGTTGCCAGCCCCAGGTAGTTTATTTAAAGTTTTATTCTTGACAAGAGCCTGACTTTAGTTACTTTTCACGCAGAAATGAATGGTATTGGCTGCAACAATATCAATATTTCATCCGATCTTTGTTCAGCCCCATTTTCGCTTTTCTTAATGGTGCACTTTACCAGCCGCTTTGGTCATACATCATTAAACAGAAGCTATAGTAGTCGTGCACCGCTCCTGATTTACTGTAGACAGTAATGTTTAAGATCGCATTAAACACCACACATACTCTCAGCTATTTGAGCAACATCAGAGTAATGAACAGTCAATAGTCATTCTAAGTTAGTACCCTTTGGAGCTTTTATGACTGAATCAAATAAGTATCCTTTGTACTTCCAATGAGCGAGGCCCTAATGTCATATAATGAATTTAGGATCTAATCTAAACTTCAAAGGATTTTTTTTATCCATTGACTCTTGAGATGAACTGTAGAAAATGTAAAATAACTCTGGAAATCTGAATATTCAGAGTCTATCGTTTAATAAAAAGTAGAAAATGAATCTTTGCTAAGGCCCCAAGCTCTGAAAGATTTACTTGGGAAAATAGATATGAAGTGTCACAGTGACAGCGCTGCTCACTTAATGTATCACTCCGATTGAATATTGTATAGGACGGCTACCTAGACTCTGAAATATACATAGAAAATAGATGGCTATGTGGAATGTTACAAATAACCCGCAAGCATTGAAATGGGGAAAGCATATCAATTTCAGTTTTGACAATCTTAATACTGAAATATCAGAAAGATATCGATGTACATTAAAGGGTTTGACCGAGATTAGAAAGATAGGTATGGTTTATTGCTTCCTGAAACAGTGCCGCTATTTTCTATAAGTTAGTGTTGTTCCAATACCAGACGCAACCCACAGACAAAGGTGGTGCTGTTTATAGGAAAAAAAATATTTCTTTTGAAATTGTAGACAAATCAATGTAAACACAAAACACTTAAGGCTTAGGCCCCACATTGTGGAAATGAAGCTTTTTTTGTTGCAGTTTTTGCTGCGTTTTTTTTTTTTTTAGTAGATGGAGCAGAAGGGAGAAGTATTAGAACGTCCTATACACTGTGTTCCAAATTATTATGCAAAAAGTGTTTAGGAGTGATAAGGTAAGAATTTTTTTGTTTGTCAGTTAAACTCATTGATGGTGATGTGTCAGGGCTCTTTATATCACTGAAAGCAATTGCAGACACCTGTGCTAATTAGTTTGGCAGGTGTGTCCAATTAAAGGCAAGACTACTTAAGAAGGCTGTCCCACATTATTAAGCAGCCTACATTTTCAGCCAAAATGGGAAAGAAAAAGGATGTGTCGGCTGCTGAGAAGCAACAAATTGTGGAGTGTTTAGGTCAAGGCATGACTACAATCAACATTGCCAAGACACTTCATCGTGATCATCGCACAATCAAGAAGTATGTAGCTGATTCACACACACACGTGTGCGTGCTGATAAGGGAAAATTGAGGACTCTTCCCAACAGGCAATTACGTCAGGTTAAAAGAGCAGCTTCAAAATGCCTTGTCATAGCAGCAGACAAGTTTTTGAAGCTGCAGGTGCCTCCAACGTCCCCCCGAACAACAAGATGCAGGGTCCTTCAGAGGTTTGCAGCTGTGCGTAAGCCATCCTGTCGACCTCCTCTATCCACTGCACACAAGCAGAAACGGCTCCAGTGGGCCAAACAATACATGAAGTCTGACTTCAAAACTGTTTTGTTCACCGATGAGTGCCGTGCAACGCTCGATGGTCCAGATGGATGAAGTGGAGGATGGCTTGTTGATGGACACCCCATGCAAACACGGCTACGGCGCCAACAAGGAGGAGGTGGAGTAATGTTTTGGGCTGGAATCATGGGGAGAGAGATTGTCGCCCCCTTTAGGATCCCTGAAGGGGTAAAGATGAACTCCATAATGTATGTGGAGTTTCTCAAACAGCACTTCCTGCCATGGTTCAAGAAGAAGAACCATGCATTCCGCAGAAAGATCATTTTCATGCAAGATAATGCACCGTCTCATGCTGCAAATAACACATCTGCATCTCTGGCTGCTATGGGCATAAAAGGGGACAAACTTATGGTGTGGCCCCCATGCTCCCCTGACCTCAACCCCATTGAGAACCTCTGGAGCATCATCAAAAGGAGTGTCTATGATGGCGGGAGGCAGTTCACATCTAAGCAACAGCTCTGGGAGGGTATTCTGTCCTCATGCAAAACAATTGAAGCAGAAACCATCCAAAAACTGACAAATTCAATGGACGAGAGAGTTCTTTCGAACAAGGGGTCCTATGTGCAAATGTAACATCACCTAGAATAAAGTTTTGGCTTGAAAACTGTTTGATTTCAGTTTGTAATAACCTGCTAATGCTTATAATATCACAATGACCATTTTTTTGTTCTTAATAAAAATGAAAAGGTTGCAAATTCTGTTGTGCATAATAATTTAAAACATGCATTTTGAGTGTTTATTTTTTTTTAAATATACTGTTATCATAGGCAGTTTGTTCAAAAACCTTTCAATTATACTCGAATAGTTGATGACTGGAAAATTACAATGACTGCAATTCATATAGGTAATTTTGGAAAATATGAGAAAATATTATTTGCATAATAATTTGGAACCCAGTGTATATTTCCCATTGCTTTTATAGCCATTTTTGGCTGTGGCTCAAAAAAACACAGCAAAATCTGCAACAAACAAAGCTATGTTTCCACAATGTGGTACCGCAGGGTACCTGAGTTTTCATGAAAAGTTGAAATATGTGCAGGGCCTCGCTGAGCAGTCTGTTCTATGACTGCATAATCTTTCATACATGATGTTCTATAAGTTTTTCTGCTGCTAATGTCCCCATTTTGGCTGAAGCACATTTTGCATTTTACTTTGAGGCTGTGGGCGTGTACAATAAGAAGCAGTCTGCCCCCTCTCCTATCCATTATAACTAGTTTGATTTGTTTACATGCAGTTTTGCCAGGAGTAACTGTACAAGAGCAAGCACATAGCTGAGAAAAGCCCAACTTAGTATTATGTAAGAGATGTGAGTAGAAGCAGGCCCTCCAATTTACATTCACTGTGTGAAGAGAGAAAGCCCCTCCCCGCTCACCTCACTGTCTTTCCATCTAATGAATCTAGGTGCATACTTCCCTAGTAACAAAGGAATCAAACGTAAATTAGCTAGAAGGGAAACACCTAGTGGTAGCAAATGTACTGTAGAGAGTTTTTTGTAGATAGGGCAAAACTCAGGACAGGTCGTACTCCTGTTCATTTTGTGGCTTGTGCTCACTGACATCAGTAAATTGGGCTGTGGAGGCACATGGATGTCATCGATGTTCTGCTTGTGCTCTTTAATCACAACCCAGCTACTAACTAGCCTTACAACAGCTCCTAGGAACCTATCTATAAAACATAGTGTAGAATACTGTCAGGGCTCATAGAAACCTATCTATAAAACATAGTGTAGAACACTATAAGGGCTCCTAGGAACCTATCTATAAAACATAGTGTAGAATACTCTTAGGGATCCTAGGAACCTATCTATAAAACATAGTGTAGAACACTGTCAAGGCTCCTAGGAACCTATCTATAAAACATAGTGTAGAACACTCTTAGGGCTCCTAGGAATCTATCTATAAAATATAGTGTAGAATACTTATAGGGCTCCTAGGAACCTATCTATAAAACATAGTGTAGACTACTGTCAGGGCTCCTAAGAACCTATCTATAAAACATAGTGTAGAATACTCTTAGGGCTCCTAGGAACCTATCTATAAAACATAGTGTAGAATACCCCTAGGGCCCCTAGGAACCTATCTATAAAACATATTGTAGAAACCCCCTGGGGGCCCCGAAGCCCCCACACCCCCCCCCCCCCCCCCCCCCCCCCCCCCCCCCCCCCCCCCCCCCCCCTATCTATAAAACATAGTGTAGAATACTCTTAGGGCTCCTAGGCCTATCTATAAAACATAGTGTAGAACCACTCTTAGGGCTCCTAGGAACCTATCTATAAAACATAGTGTAGAATACTCTTAGGGCTCCTAGGAACCTATCTATAAAACATATTGTAGAATACTCTTAGGGATCCTAGGAACCTATCTATAAAACATAGTGTAGAATACTCTTAGGGCTCCTAGGAACCTATCTATAAAACATAGTGTAGAACACACTTAGGGCTCCTAGGAACCTATCTATAAAACATAGTGTAGCATACTCTTAGGGCTCCTAGGAACCTATCTATAAAAACTAGTGTAGACTACTGTCAGGGCTCCTAGGAACCTATCTATAAAACATAGTGTAGAACACTCTTAGGGCTCCTAGGAATCTATCTATAAAACATAATGTAGAATACTCTTAGGGCTCCTAGGAACCTATCTATAAAACATAGTGTAGAACACTGTCAGGGCTCCTAGGAACCTATCTATAAAACATAGTGTAGAACAATGTCAGGGCTCCTAGGAACCTATCTATAAAACATAGTGTAGAATACTCTTAGGGCTCCTAGGAACCTATCTATAAAACATAGTGTAGAATACTCTTAGGGACCTATCTATCCAATTTCTAGCTCTCTAAGACAAACACAGAAAAAATTTATGTCAAAATGAAAATGACATTACTATGCTGTCGGGTCTCTTCAGACCCCAAAGTATAATAGGTGGAGGCCCAGGGGAGGCGTAAAAAATAAAATAAAAGAATCATTACTCACCTTCCATTACCTCTTTTGGGCCTCCTAGTGATTGCCTGGTGCTCTCTTTCGGCCTCCTCGGTGATGTCATGTGCCTGGGGTCACCACTGAGGCCATGTGACTACTGGTGGCTCACTCACAGGCCTCAACAGTGACTCCAGGCACATGACATCATTAGGAGAGCACCGGATACCATGAGGAGGCCTAAAAGAGGAAAGGGAAGGTCAGTATGAATGTTTTTATATATTTTCAGCTCACCTGGGTCTCCAACTATTATACTCTGGGGTCGGAAAAGACCCCAGAGTATAATGCAGCAGCCATTTTAGTTTGCCCAATGCGAATTTCAATTTGTTCGATTTTGTAAAAAAACAAACTATTTGGAATATTCAGGTCAAACCGGGTGATTTATATGGTTAATTTAAGTGTTTTTTCATTTGGGCTGGTCTTTCAAAATCAAGAAATGTACATCAACCGTGATATCTGATATTGCAGCAGTCTGGTCTCCATTCTTAGACTACAATATGCTATCATACCGGATATTCCCTTAGCCCTCCTCCCATTTTACATACAACATTTTCCGATCTTCTTATGTGCACTAAAGTAGGTGCAAAGCAAAGCCTACAATATTCAAGAATGTTATACCCCTCTACCCACTACCAAGCAGTACAGAAGGAATACAGGGAAGGTCCTGGCAGGGTAATACATAGATATGTTCTTACATGTTTAAAACATTATTACAGCTCACAGTCTACAACTAAACTTCTTAAAATATAAAACCAAAATTTCCTCTATGCAGAAATAACATTCTTTTTTTTTTTTATAAATTCTTTATTTTAGATATTATACAGAAATAACAACAAACAAAGATGGCGTGAGCCAAACAAGCGCTTGGCCTCAAGGATCAAGGCATACATCAGCGTCAATACATAGTATCATGGTATCATGAAATAGATATATTAGGACATCAGCTGCTGCTAATCATAACGGTTGTCGGGGAGAAAAAGGAGCAAGGAGGGGGGAAGGAAATGGGAGAGGAAGGGAGAAGGAGGGAGAGAAAGAGAGAAAGGGAGAGAACAAATGAGGGAGCCACAAGTTAACACACACATGACATACAGGCAAGGACCCAGACCCCTCCATGTCGGCTGCGTAAACCTTAAATCAAGGTCTACCCGTCAGGTCTCTATAGGCCTGGGATACCTGAAAGAGAATCCACGGCGTCCAGGCCGCCATAAAGGATTCCCTCTTATCACGAAGGGATGACGTGAGATCCTCCATGTGCTGAATGTCCTCCACTTTGCGAATCCAGTGAAGGAGAGAAGGGGGATTAGACGATTTCCATAACGCTGGGATACACGCCCTAGCGGCATTGACCATATGTCGTAGGGAGGATTTGCGATAGGTACGCAGGGGGTAATCTGAGAGGTGTAGCAGAAAGAAAGCTGGCGTGTTAGGAATGGAAGTTTGGAATATCTGACCCAGCACCCCGTGTACTCCCTCCCAAAAGTCTCTCAGTACCGAGCATTCCCAGAAAATATGTAAAAGCGTCCCCTCCTCCGAGCAACAGCGCCAACAAGCGGGAGAGGAGGACGGGAAGAGTCTGTGTAGTTTAGACGGAACATGGTACCATCTAGTCAGGATTTTATATCCCGCCTCCTGATAGCTGCTAGCCATCGAACTTTTATGGGTAAACTCAAAAATTCTGGAGCACTGTTGGTCAGAGAAGGTCATGGCCAGGTCGGCCTCCCATCTGGTTAAGTAGGAGGGTCTGTGGCCCGGAGGAGGGGACACCAGGAGCAAATAGAAATCAGAAAGTGAGTGTCTTAGCAGGCCCCTTCCCATGCAGGTCTCCTCAAACCTCATGGGCTGTCTGTCATACCCCGGGGAGTTAGGTAATGAAGAAAGAAAGTGCATGAGTTGAAAGACCCGCCATGGGCCAAGCGCCGGAAGGTCCGGCATGGTGAGTAGTTCCCGGTGAGACACCCAGTCGCCACAAGAGCGAAAATGTAGGGCCCTCAGTCTGCCCGCCACTCGCCACTGCCGGAATGGTCCTTGCGATAGACCCGCCATAAAGGCGGGGTTTCCCAGGATGGGGAGTAAAGGTGAAGGGGAGGGGGAGATCCGCTCCCTGCAGAAGAGCGATCTACATACCCGGAGAGTGGGTCCTATGGTAGGGTGGTGTCTCAGGGCCCCGGGGCGTAGCGAGTCTAACCAGGGGAGCGAGTCCAGGGGGGCGTCAACGAATACGTTTTCCAGGGAAACCCATTGTTTGTATGGAGCGTGATGACACCAGTCCAGAACTCTTTGGAGCATGGAGGCCTCATAATACTTTCGGGGGTCAGGAAGACCCAGTCCACCCCATTGTTTAGGTAACGTGAGAGTAGAACGCGCCAGCCTGGCTCGCCCACCCTGCCACACGAAGTTGATTAGGTCACTGTACAGTAACTTAAAAAAAACGGGGGGTATGTGGATCGGTAAAGTTTGAAAGAGGTATAGCAGGCGGGGCATAATATTAATTTTGTATATAGCGCAGCGGCCAAACCATGTGTATGTACCTATGGACCACCTCTTTAGGTCGGATCTAATAGCCCGCAAAAGGGGGAGGTAATTTTTGTCATAAAGCTCGCCTAGGTCCTTGGGTATCATCACCCCTAAGTACTTGATAGCTATTCTTGACCATCTGAAGGGGAAGGAGGTCTCCAGAGAGGACTGAATCCCCTGCGGAAGCGAAACATTAAGGGCCTCAGATTTCTGGAAATTAATTTTAAAGTTGGTAAGATGACAGAACCTGCGAAATTCAGACATTAGGGGGGGAAGGGATTTGACCGGGTCCTGCAGGAAGAAGAGAAGATCATCTGTATATGCTGCAATTTTCAGGACTCTACTGCCTATCCTTAGGCCACCTATGTCCGGGTTAGATCTGATCTTTCTAAGCAGAGGTTCTAGTGTTAAGACAAAGATCAGGGGGGAGAGGGAGAAATAACATTCTTATTCCATACCCTACAACACTCCATGCACAGAATAGAAAATAAAAATGAAATAAATAAGCCCTAAAAATAAAATGCGTAGTCCTAGGTGAGATCACCGATAGCACATCTGTATATCACCATAAACTTAGCTTTTTTACATCTGTATATACACTATAAAGTGCGACATTCAATGTCCAAGACACTATTGTCATTCCTCAATATCTTCAAGGGAACTTATGGACAGTATATAGGAGGACGAAGACATTTCACATGAATACACAAATGTGTCACCTCAGTCAGGATTTCATTTTAATCATTTGTCAGAAAAGAAAGATGTTTTGCAAGAAACTTCAGGCAAAAATATAGAGAATATGGAAATATAGGAGCGTACCTTTAAATATTACCTGGTTAACATGGAAACTGTAGGTAGTGGACCGAACAAAGAAAATCCCACAGGCACATTAATCTTCCCTGACAGTTGTTCTGTTGTGCGGGTTTTTAATTAGGATACAAATATGCCGGCTGATATAAATAAAAAGGAGACTATGTGCGCGGAGCCGCCTTCCTGAATTTAGCTGAATAAATTTCAATGTTTATTGCTCTTTTAGAATATGTTGAATACTCAGCAAAACTGAATGGGAGAAATATGTATTCATTTAACTCGCAGGGATTCGTACAGTCACCATTGTCAAAATTAAGAGTAATGTGGTATATGATATTAAAATATCGTTTAGGCCAAGCTCACTTTTTTATGAATATTTTTGTAAAATTAAAAAGCAATCCAGATTTGATTTCTGCGGCACAATATCCAGGCCAAGGTAAGCAACGTAAGGCTTCAATCACACTAGTGTCTTTTATAGATCTGTGCCCTGTATGTTTTTTTCTGAGGAGGGAGTCGGACTACAGATGCATTTATTGTGCCTACATAAGATGTGCACTTACTCTAGGACAAACCTTTCGAGATTCGTTTCACGACTATTTGCAGAGTTCGCCTATATGTGTTATATGATCCGAACTGGAAAAGCTTTCATAGATTGTAAGCTCTTGTGAGCAGGGCTATCACTCCTATTGTGTGATTGATTTATTACACTGTAATGTTTCATTTTGGCTGTACACGAACCCTATGATTTGTAAAGTGCTGCAGAATATGTAAAAAAATAAAAACCTTATATTCAACTATCATTCACTCTCCTGGGCTCTCCTGCAGCCTTCTAGATGGTGTCAATAGCCCTGGGTGACCTCTGAGACCTGTGATTGGCCGGTGAGCAGTCTGAAGAGACCACAGAGTATAAAAACAATTAGTAGTTGGCAAACCAGAAAAATTTTGGTTCAAATGTTTTGGAAAATTTGTAACAAACTTGGCTGATCTCTAATTGTCACTTACCTTTTCTCTTGGTTGGAAGATTACATTTTTAATACAATGCTGTTTTATTATATTGTATCACCCATTGGATGTTTTGTGAATCGCAACCTGTCAAGGGTTTTACTTGCATGTAGCAATTTTGTACTGAAATGGATAAAATGGAGTCAAGCTAAGTTTAGGATGAGCACATCTGTAATTGACCTCAATGTGAAGAGACCCCAGAGTATAATAATGTCACATTCACTTTAACATAACTGTGGCTGTGTTTGTCTTAGAGAGTTAGAAATTAGATAGATAGATTCCTAGGAGCCCTGACAGTGTTCTACACTATGTTTTATAGATAAGTTCCTAGGAGCCCTGACAGCGTTCTACACTATGTTTTATAGATAAGTTCCTAGGAGCCCTGACAGCGTTCTACACTATGTTTTATAGATAGGTTCCTAGGAGCCCTGACAGTGTTATACACTATGTTTTATAGATAGGTTCCTAGGAGCCCTGACAGTGTTCTACACTATGTTTTATAGATAGGTTCCTAGGAGCCCTGACAGTGTTCTACACTATGTTTTATAGATAGGTTCCTAGGAGCCCTGACAGTGTTCTACACTATGTTTTATAGATAGGTTCCTAGGAGCCCTGACAGTGTTATACACTATGTTTTATAGATAGGTGCCTAGGAGTCCTGACAGTGTTCTACACTGTGTTTTATAGATAGGTTCCTAGGAGCCCTAAGAGTATTCTACACTATGTTTTATAGACAGGTTCCTAGGAGCCCTGACAGTGTTCTACACTATGTTTTATAGACAGGTTCCTAGGAGCCCTGACAGTGTTCTGCACTATGTTTTATAGATAGGTTCCTAGGAGTCCTGACAGTGTTCTACACTATGTTTTATAGATAGATATCTAGGAGTCCTGAGAGTCAACAAAACAAATCAGGAACCCTTGCTGCTGAACCCTAAACAAATCTTGAAGGGTTCACCCATCTCTAGCCATAATGTTAGACACTTTTAAACCACACCCAATCAAAGGCACATTTTTTGTCAAGATTTTTCTCTTCCTTCTGGTGCACACTGTTCATAAATATGTCATAAATGCTGTGCACCATAATTTTTGGCATAAATGTAGACAGAAAAGAGTCGGACTTCTATTGATAAATATGCACCAATGACTATACCCAGAACTGTTAGTGAGTACACTCAGTAAACTTTCAATTTTTGTTATGGTGTTTTTTTAACAAGCATTTTGGTGGCATTTTAAAAAATTTTGTATAATTTTGTACAGACCTTTATCCTGCTCCTATTGAAGTTTCATAGAGAAGAGAAAAATGTTTAAAAACGCAATGACTAGACCAAGCTGTTTTGTGCTAAAACACCACCAACCCAGAAAATACCATAAAAACCTTAAAAACAAAATACTGTGGGGGGAAAGGGGGTGAGCCAGGAAGGTACGCCTCAGACTGACATATTTATTATAACTTGTGGCAATTTTCTGGTGTGAGTTATAATGGACCTCTACACCAAGAACTGGCATAGACTTCCATTCTGGCGCACAGACGTGTGACTGATTTATGAAGATTCTGGAGCCTCTTTATAAATTACCCTGCCCTGTGTATGTATCAATTTGTATATTTTACAAAGGACGTCAAACTAACACCTGAACAAGAAATGTGAAAACATCACTAAAATGTGATATAATCCTGTATATGAAACTGGTCTTAAAGGGGTTGTTGGACACATTTGTATAGGTGCTGTAAATGGGGCTGAAAAAATTTGAAAAATTTTCTCACTTCTCTCCTTCTTTCCGTTTTCAGCTGCTGCTGTGTACAGGTCCCCTGGCTGCCGTCATTTCTGTGACATGACCTCAGGAGTCACCTCTTCACAAATGTCACTTCACATGAATTAGCCAGGCAGCAGAGGCCAGGAGGAATTTTCTGTCAAATTGAAAACAGCCATGACCGTCGAAATAATAAGCAGCGTTGCAGGGGTTTCCTCAGTGTAACTCAGTACCAGAGGTTCCCAAGCTTTTTTTTCTTGTAGACCACTTTCAAAATTTTACTGGTTTCGGTGGACCTGGCTGCTACATTTCTACCATATTCCCAAAACTCGTCAAAAAATGTGAAGATTAGATCTAACGTAGACCCCCGTCAAGTCTCCCGTGGACCCGTGGACACCAACTTTTTTTTTTTGTAGGACCTGTTTGGCCTTAGCCATAAATGGGAATTTTGTCAACCGTATCCAGGTACCATTTTGGAGCCTGTATTCTGTGACTGATGAGCTGAAGGGCGCCCCCATGTGCTGTTGGCCATCGTTGCCGTCCCTCTCGTCTCTCCATTGACGGATATGGTATTCTTTCTTCATTAGGACACATATTAATCTACATAATTAGATATTACCAGGCTGGAATGTGTAATGAGGTCTTTGTCTGTACTGTAGTTATTCTGAGCATGCACTTACTTATATTTATCATTCATGTTTTGTTTCTCTCTCAGCAAATTATTCCAAAGAAAGATGCGCAAAAGAAACCCGATATATAATCCTCACACTATATTCCATATTGCTGATAATAGCCTATGGGTTGTTTTGTAAAATGTTGTCACTTTTTACATTCTCTGATTTAGTTGTTTTTATTTCTCTGCAAAGACATTGAACTAATGTTATTCATAAGCTACTTCGGCTTTTAGGAGGGTGATAGGAAATTAAAGGGGAAATGTACCCAAAATTAAAGATCTTCATCTCTTAGATGTCTTTTTGAGCTTAAAGTAATTGTCTGCCCTTTAAGAAAACCTGAAACGACAACAGACC
This sequence comes from Leptodactylus fallax, assembly GCA_947044405.1. Classification (NCBI taxonomy): domain Eukaryota; kingdom Metazoa; phylum Chordata; class Amphibia; order Anura; family Leptodactylidae; genus Leptodactylus; species Leptodactylus fallax. The sequence continues at coordinate 1,417,395 of CAMRHE010000308.1, forward strand.
TCATCTGATCGGCGCCGTCACCCTGAACATTTCGGTGCATTATTATTGAAATCTGTTCAGCTATTCCAAAGATATTAAGCTCTTTTAATGTTAATGCAAATAAGGGTATTCTTGCCAAGCGGGATGTAACATTGTGGTTACTCTGGGGCGGGGTGTCTGTGTGCTGTATGTCAAACAGTGTTAACACTCACTTGACTAGTACAGTCATGGCCAAAAGTTTTGAGAATGACACAAATATTATATTTTCACATGATCTGCTGCCCTCTGGTTTTTATGTGTGTTTGTCAGATGTTTTTATCACATACAGAAATATAATTGCATTCATATTATGAGTAACAGAAGCTTATATTGACAGTTAGAATGAGTTAATGCAGCAAGTCAATATTTGCAGTGTTGACCCTTCTTCTTCAGGACCTCTGCAATTCTCCCTGGCATGCTCTCAATCAACTTCTGGACCAAATCCTGACTGATAGCAGTCCATTCTTGCAGAATCAATGCTTTAATTTTGTCTGAATTTGTTGGTTTTTGTTTGTCCACCCGTCTCTTGATGATTGACCACAAGTTCTCAATGGGATTAAGATCTGGGGAGTTTCCAGGCCATGGACCCAAAATCTCTATGTTTTGTTCCCTGAGCCATTTAGTTATCACCTTTGCTTTATGGCAAGGTGCTCCATCATGCTGGAAAAGGCATTGTTGAGCGCCAAACTGCTCTTGGACGGTTGGGAGAAGTTGCTCTTGGAGGACATTCTGGTACCATTCTTTATTCATGGCTGTGTTTTTAGGCAAGACTGTGAGAGAGCCGATTCCCTTGGCTGAGAAGCAACCCCACACATGAATGGTTTCAGGATGCTTTACAGTTGGCATGAGACAAGACTGGTGGTAGCGCTCACCTCTTCTTCTCCGAATAAGCTGTTTTCCAGATGTTCCAAACAATCGAAAAGGGGATTCATCAGAGAAAATGACTTTACCCCAGTCCTCAGCAGTCCACTCCCTGTACCTTTTGCAGAATATCAGTCTGTCCCTGATGTTTTTTCTGGAGAGAAGTGGCTTCTTTGCTGCCCTCCTTGAGACCAGGCCTTGCTCCAAGAGTCTCCGCCTCACAGTGCGTGCAGATGCACTCACACCTGCCTGCTGCCATTCCTCAGCAAGCTCTGCACTGCTGGTAGCCCGATCCCGCAGCTGAAACACTTTTAAGAGACGGTCCTGCCACTTGCTGGTCTTTCTTGGGCGCCCTGGAGCCTTTTTGGCACCAATGGAACCTCTCTCCTTGAAGTTCTTGATGATGCGATAGATTGTTGACTGAGGTGCAATCTTTCTAGCTGCAATACTCTTCCCAGTTAGGCCATTTTTGTGCAGTGCAATGATGACTGCACGTGTTTCTTTAGAGATAACCATGGTTAACAGAAGAGAAACAATGATGGCAAGCACCAGCCTCCTTTTAAAGTGTCCAGTGGTTTCATTCTTACTTAATCATGACAGATTGATCTCCAGCCCTGTCCTCATCAACACCCACACCTGTGTTAATGGAGCAATCACTGAAACGATGTTAGGTGGTCCTTTTAAGGCAGGGCTGCAATGATGTTGAAATGTGTTTTGGGGGATAAAGTTCATTTTCTAGGCAAATATTGACTTTGCAAGTAATTGCTGTTAAGCTGATCACTCTTTATAACATTCTGGAGTATATGCAAATTGCCATTAGAAAAACTGAAGCAGTAGACTTTGTAAAAATTAATATTTATATCATTCTCAAAACTTTTGGCCATGACTGTAGACCCTAATCTGCATCAACACCATCAGGGTTTATATCTTTGGAATGGCTGAACAGATTTGGATAAACAAAGCATCAAAATGCTCAGAGGGACAGCGTCGATCAGATGATGTATATCATTGGGCTTTGCAGACCAAGTGATAGGTTCTCTTTAAACATCATTTGCTTGGTTTGTTTTTTTATTGAAATATGCCCAAAATCATATACTGATTATTAATATTTGAATACAGAGCTCCCAAGTTCCCACGTAAGAACATTTAGAGGGGAATTCCCAAGATGTAAATGATCGCTTACTCCATATATACATAAAATCAATAATTTTTGCAAATACAATTTTCTATATTGGACCATTTTTGTGAAATGACCTCCCTACAGTTCCCAAATAACCTATCAAAACTTGTCAAGTGGTAGGAACTCGATATAGTAACTTAGTTTTTAGGTAATGCATGTGCATGGTTTCCTCACCCTTGTTTCACAAGATGGATGTGTCCTGCTGTGTCCTACAAGCCATCAAAATTTTATTTTCAAACTCTATGGTCTACATTACTCAAAAGTGGCATCATTTTAGCCAATGTTTAAGGCATAGGGGTTCTCCAACGCCTTAATTTTTTTTTATCAAATTCTCATATTGGTATAAAATAACAAACTGAGTAATAATCAACTTACAAATGAAGCAGCTTCCTGAGTCCTCTGCTGGTCTCTAGTTCCAGGCTTCTATTACGATGTTTCGAAATGAATATGTGGCTGCCAGCAGCAACGGTAACCTCAGTGGTGTCCACCACAGATAATGATTGGCTTGGTCTTCTCCCCCATTCAGGACACATACCTGCACAGCAAACATAACCATGCACATGAATGGGCTGGGTTGGGAGGAATAGCTGTCAACTGAATGACCTTGGCTATTGGCAAAAGCCTCATGGTTTTTTTTTGCCTTCCTCCAGATTAACACTGTAGGGTTATAGGTTGGATTTGATGGACCTGTGTCGTCATCCAACCTCATCTACTATGTTCCTATGTGTTTGGCAGCTTCACTATACTAACAGCATCTGGCTCTTTTTGATTGGCTTAAAAGTGGGAAAAAGTCAAACTGGGTCCCAAAATGTTTGGTTTAGCTTAGGAGTACGAGTAGTCTTCTCAAAAAGGAGATCTTTTGGTGAGGTTTCCCTGTACATGTATATATCCTATCAATAAGTTATAATGGAAAACCCTTTATGGTTTATTGTCAGGTAATGGTTATCCCTCTTCTAATCTGCTCTCATGAATGTCCTTTAAAGAAGTATCCATCAACTGATCATCTTTCACAGTACGCATTTCTTTTATGTATACTGCACCCATATCTCTGAAGATCGCCATTTTGTCTGTTTCTGATCAGACTCTATCTTATGTTTTAAATATCACTGTCTTTTTACTTTGATATCAGTCCCACGATGCCTCAGCACAGCAGCACAATGACAGCTAGAGACGGTACCATCTCTGCCTTCTGGAAGTCAATGTAAATATCCTTTTCTCTGTATTCTACAAAATAATCTAAGAGACAATAAATATACAGCCACGAAAAATGAGTGGTCAGGAACCTGTCTAATCATCAGTAGTAGCTAGTAATACAGTTTTTGTGCAGGGCCTATAAGGTCCATGTAAGTTCAATTATACAAGAAGGTTTTTTGCCGGAATTGTTGACCCCCTTGAGAGAACATTAAGACATATTATTCCCAGGAAGTCACCATGAGATTATATGAGCCATCTGAAGGACCCATGAACTTTCAGATAGAAAGGAATAACTAAATAAGGTAATATTCAATTATATATATATATATACACGTGAACAAAATTGTTGGTACCCCTGGTTTAATGAAAGAAAAACCCACAATGGTCACAGAAATAACTTGAATCTGACAAAATTAATTTGCCAAACTACATGTTGACAAGCCACAAAGCTTCTGGGAGAATGTCCTATGGACAGATGAGACAAAAATTTAAATTTTTGGCAAGGCACATCAGCTCTATGTTCACAGACGGAAAAATGAAGCATATCTTGAAAAGAACACTGTCCCTACTGTGAAACATGGAGGAGGCTCTGTTATGTTCTGGGGCTGCTTTGCTGCATCTGGCACAGGGTGTCTTGAATCTGTGCAGGGTACAATGAAATCTCAAGACTATCAAGGGATTCTAGAGAGAAATGTGCTGCCCAGTGTCAGAAAGCTTGGTCTCAGTCGCAGGTCATGAGTCTTGCAACAGGATAATGACCCAAAACACACAGCTAAAAACACCCAAGAATGGCTAAGAGGAAAACATTGGACTATTCTGAAATGGCCTTCTATGAGCCCTGACCTAAATCCTATTGAGCATCTTTGGAAGGAGCTGAAACATGCCGTCTGGAAAAGGCACCCTTCAAACCCGAGACAACTGGAGCAGTTCGCTTATGAGGAATGGGCCAAAATACCTGTTGAGAGGTGCAGAAGTCTCATTGACAGTTACAGGAATCGTTTGATTGCAGGGATTGCCTCAAAAGGTTGTGCAACGAAATATTAAGTTAAGGGAACCATCATTTCTGTCCAGGCCTGTTTCATGAGTTTTTTTTTTTTTTTTTAAATTCTGTTGAAGCCTGGTTGGAAAGCAATGTCTGACTTTCATTTGTTCATTTTCATAGAATTTTTATATATTATTACTTTTGTCAGATTCAAGTTATTTCTGTGACCATTGTGGGTTTTTCTTTCATTAAACGAGGGGTACCAACAATTTTGTCCATGTTTGTAAATATGGGGAAATAAAACTACATAAAATAAAAGGTACATAAAATAAGTACAAGGAAGGAAATAAATAATGCGGGAAATAATAATAATAATAATAATACAGGAAATAAAAATACTAAGACTAAAGAACTCCAGAGTTGGTCGTTACATACTAGTGTCATTTTACAACCTTGTAGCATACCGTCCTTGGTAACAGACTCTGACATGACACATTGCATGAGTGAGGCCATCTATTCCTTGGGAGGACAATTGCTGTAGTAACATCAGATCGAAAAACTTCCATTGCAGTAGAGTAACAAAGCAGGTTGGTTAAATGTACAGAAACCAGATGGGTATATTAAGGACATGAATTAATGTAGTGTATTATTAATATTACCGGGACTAATTACACTGTAATAAAACCGTAATAAATACCGCCACATCATAACTATTTTAAAGCTGCTTAGTTTCATACATCTATAGCCCTTTATACACATATTTGTACAAAATGTTGTCTGTAATTTTAAAGATTCCAGCCTCAGGGAGGTTTCATTTTTCCATTGAAGTCCCCTTGATTTACAGTACGCAATATGTTACAGCTTCCTTATTTGCTCTTTTGGGACAGTTACTGACAGTAAATCTCTATTAAAATATTCTTCCATATGGTTGCATGAAAATTTTATTGCACTGTGCCTGAGGCTGAAGGTCACAGATGAGTAGCTGCAGTTAAGTATTGCAGTCTATGGACTCTGAGGTACATCTGCTCCGGGAGATGAAGAAAAATTTAAATTTTCCTGTCAATATCAGTACTTAGGAACAAGCTACGTTTGCTGCAAAAAAAGCCCATATCGAAGCATTGTTATTTGCTAGATTTATCATACCGCGTAGATGTGTAGACTTTAGCGATGGTTATTTTGACCGTAAAATATGATAGAAACCTCAGGTCACCAGAGAGCTTCCCCTAATGTATTTTTCATTTATGAAACATGAAAAATTTATATTCTCTGGTACGATCGGACGTTAGCAAAGTTATATGATTTCCAACATGCTCCTTTTTTGTTCTCCAAAGTGTTTTCTGGACATCACATCACATACTTGTAAGTGATACAAGTTACAAGAGCCTAGAACAGAAAATAAGGGCATTTTATAGAAATGATTATGTTTCCGTACCACAGGGGCATAAAAACAAGCAGAGTAGGTGGTGTTGTGTTATCCCGCTACTAATGGCTGCTGCAAATGCTATCCAAATATTTTCAAACAGGGTTTTATTTCCAATGTAAACTCTCAAGATGGGGTCTGAATGGTTAACAAAGTCAAATAATGTATAATGTGTTCATTTCAGCAGTCATACAGTAAAAACTTCCTCTCCCCGTCTCGTCTCTGTTCCGCTGGATTACGATCATCACTGGATAAAGTAAGCTCATTTGGTCCACTTTCCAGAAAAGCCACAAGTGTATTTTGCATCAGTTTCAGACTAAAATACCACAAGTGAAACCTTTCGAATATTTCTATAAAGCCTTCTCACAGGACAGGGAAGGAAAAAGTATAACAAAAATATCTCTTACTCGTGGGCTTTGGTGTTCACATATCATCAACTATGGTTACTGTAGCTGGGGTTGAGTAGGGAAATGTAGTACCCAAGAGACTTAGAGATGTGAGAGCCCTTATCTTTCTGTAAATTTTGCTAAAGTGTACCTAAAATTATAAAACCAATTCTTATAAATAAATAATACAGGTCAATATAAGAAAATTTGTAATATATCATATTAAAGAAATCTGTTTTAGTCTCCATTTATCAGGTTCTTCTCCTTTCCTTTATCCAGACACCTAATAGTATCGATATCCAGTCTCACACAGAAGTCTATGGAGATGAAAGAGGGAGAAGAGGCTGTTGTTAAATGATTTATCGCCTCATTCTGTACAGTGGTGGTAGAGCTTTATGTTACTAGATATAGTGGAGCTAAAAGAGCTGTCTTAGATACAACTCACAGCAGAGCTCAGCAGCTGCAGCGTGTGTGTCTTTTCCAGCAGTCGTTCCTTAGACTTCTATATTAGAAGTAACCTAGCCTGATAAATTGGTATATAAACATTTTTCTTTAATAAGATACATTACAAAGTTTCTTATATTGACTTGTACTATTCGTTTATGAACAGATGTTTTATCATTGCAGGTACAATACAAATACAATACATTATCATAACATGGTCACGAAATCCTCAACAGACTGCTATTTACATCTCAACCACTTACAGGCACATATAGAATAAACAACTCTGGACAGAGTATCCCTCAACCATGTTTTTCTTTCAAAAACGGTCATTTTGTACCATTGGTCTTGGGATATGGTGAGTCAAGAGAAAAGTTACGGAAGGACACAAGCAGCATAGATTCCTGCACATGTACAACAGAGGTATAGCTAGACTTTACTTAATCTGGTGAACAAAATCAGTTGCTGCCTTTATATAGCAGAATGACTTGTTGGTCCTTCCCCCAACACTCCCACAAGGTCCCCTATCTACTTGTCTGTATTCAACAGTAATCTATAGTTTACTAAGTATCTATTCACATATACATCATGGCTTACACACACAAGAAAACCACAATTCTGTGCCAGACCTTTCAGTCATATTGAATTATAGATGTGTCTACCCTTAAAGAGCACCTTGCACCAACTCCACTTCTTAGCGTCTAAGTGCGGATCCACTGATTCTAGATCAGTTGGAATATTTTCTCCTGTCTGAGACCTGACAATCTTTGCTCCTTCCTGACACCACCCACCCCACAGAACAGAGGCTAAATAGCATATCAGGCACCAAAAAGAAAAAAAAAAATTGTTGGAATCAGTGGAATGGTGTGTTCTTTAACATAACTGAATGCCAATCGAGAACAAGATCACAATATACTAGAAAACCCTTGAATGGTTGCAGATCACAAAACAAACAATGGTTGGCCACATATAGATACAATGGATATCCCTTTGTGATAAAATCTCACAAAACAGTATTGTCTTGAAATGCTAACTTTAGTAACTTGGAACTGGAATAAAGTACTAAAGATGTTGTAGGAATAAAAAATTGTTTGGTCGGGATCTGAACTCTGGGACCTTCAATGATTACAAGAATGGTTTTTCCTGAGCCCCCCACTTTGCATAAAGTAAATTGAAGCCATTATACTTAATTTTTCATTGGCACTCCAACAAAGATGCGCAGAGTGCTAGGACACAGCCATGACTACCAATCCTTTCAAACCAGGTGGATTCATGATTGACAGTGGTCCTAATGGCTGGAGGCCAACTGATAAGACACTTATTCCCTTAATTTTTTTGTATGACCCCTTTAAAATAACTAAAAACACATAAAATATGGTAAAGGTCCTACATTCAATGGGGAAAACCACCTTTCATATATCTGACTACCATAGTAGATCAGTTGGGGTCTTGGTCCTAGAGGTGGATCCATTAATCTTAATTTCACCCTGGGTATGTAAATAGACTTACATTAGTATTTTGCTCTTTTGTGACCTTCCTCATATAACATTATATCTTGCCTACAAAAGAGCTCAATTTTGATAACTATATATATTTTATATATATATATATATATATATATATATATTTATTTTGTTATACCTAATAAAGATTTGTAATTTTACACATATACATATTTTGCTCTTGGTTTTTGGTCTTTTCTGCTTTTCTGTCTGGTTGCACTTCCAATGAGCTTTATGTGCAGTTCATTTTAGGATATGTGGCGGTAGTTGTTCTATCAAAAGAGAGAACCAGAGCCATTACACTGGAGCTTTGGAGGGAAGAAATGAGTAACAGTAACACATTTTTTTATTTTTGAACATTTTCTGCTCTTGACTTTTTTTTTTCCTGTAAAAACCCTTTAACATTATCCAATTGGTCTAAGTGAGCGTCTCATTCCTTAAAACATAGTTTTCATTTATACAGAAGTCATGATGTTGTGCTGGTTTCATGGTACAAAATACAGAAAACACCCAATGAACCCCAATGACTGACGTCAGTCGTAGTTTTTCTTATTGTGACGTGCTGCACTATTCATGCCATCACAGAACATCTGATGGTTTGTCCTAACAACTATGTGAACAGAGCCTTAAAGGGTTTATCTAGCGAGAAATCTTTATTATTAACATACACAATGGTCCTACAGAGACCCAAAGTTACATGTGCGGAGGGTTGGTGGGCAGGCTGGAACTCTGGTTCCTCTTCTCGACTTCTCTGACGTCAGTCACCGACACCCAACTCCTCTCTGCTTGGGCCACAAGTCCTTTGACTACGGTTGCTTCGGTAACGTAACGAGTTTCAGCAGAGGATGGAGAGGAAACAGAGATCTGGCCTCCCCTGCTGCCCTCTGCACAGGTGACTTCAGGGTTGTGGAGGACCAGGTTGGGGTGTAACAAAGTTTAACCCATGCATGGACTGCAGAGGCATACCTTATTATTCCCTAGATAACCCCTTTATACTTATCTTTAATGGTAATTAATTTCATCTTAATTAGATATTATACAGGAAGAATAATTCAGCCTGTGTCCTGTTTGCCATAAAGAATTTATTTAAGCAAAGCAGCATTAAGTATATAGTAAAGTAGCAGCAGTTTATTTCTTCCACTGTGGAACAAGTTTCCTATAGATTCTATTTTTTACCTGTTTTTATTGACCAGATGATATAATGACATTAGTCTCAGCAATGTTCTAATGAAAAACAAAGGCAAACACAATAATGAACTGTAATTGCATTAAACATCTGGTTCCAAACTCCTTGGTGAATTTGCCACCTGATAACTTGAACTGATGTGCTTAGATATAGGCGATGCCTCCAGCTTCCTAATCATCTGGCACTTATTACAAAACACATTGAGCACCAACTTCCTCTCATTAATTGGCTCAGGGTTGCTGGCACTGGAAAGATTTTTCAGGTATGTACTATGTATACAGAGGGAATTACGTCTCGGATAGAATATGGGAAATGAATCAACCTACCATTTTACTATTAATTATGTTTTCTACTTTCTTTCTAAATGCGTAAAATTTAATACAGATGTTATAATTAGATTAAAATAATAAAAACTCCCCATCGTACTGACCTAGAAGAAAACATATTTTTTATGATTTGTGTATTTTTGTAATTTTTTTTTATTTGCAAGTCTGTAAAGAAGAATTTTTCAAATCTTTTAAATGAAATGGTTAAAAAATTGTCTGGGAGGATGTCATGGACATTTTCCACTACAGATCATTCTTGTGGCATGGTGGAGTTCTCTCTTTTCTACCAAGGTGCTTCATTATGGCATAGCGATGACTTTCATGAGAGCCGTGCCCTATGTATTACTATGAGTCATTTTGTAAGACTCTTCCAATGGTGTTGATGATTTATATGTTCATATGAAGTATCAAATTTAGTCAACGGTTTATCATTACAATTCTGAAATAAATACGGTCCAGAATCAAATATATTTGTTGGAAATTAACAATTAAGTCCACACCTGGTTTTGGAGAAATATTGCATTATTTTGTTACAATAAGGATTTTGGTGAATTTCTTCTACTAATACTTCACTTCAATCCATGGGACAAAACTTTAGTCTTGGCTTGGCTCATTTGTTTACTTAAAAATTTCAATTTCTACCATCCTTTAGTAGAATGACTAGAAATCTCATCTACATTTTGCAATAAAAACCTGAAGTGTGATGGAAAGGTTGAAATCCAAGAAATACGAGAACAGGTAGCCGCTTGTAGGGTAAATACATTTGAGATGATACAAAGTTCATGTGAAGATAAAGGTTCACCTTATAGAGTTGTGCAAGACTAGGCACCACTCAATGATGAGATATAGCCAATGCTGATCCCTCGTGATACTAGAAACATAGGCAAGTTCTGCACATGCAGTAAATTGGACAGTGTATCCACAAGAGACATCACCGAAAGTGCAAACCACAGAAGTAACCCAAGTCCAACTTGAGATAAAGATCATGAGGCTACTTTAATGAATCTCCAAATGTACAACAGTACTGGTAATGCATTTTTGGGACCTAAACTGTCTTTTATCAAACCAGACCACAATGGTTTTGGAAATTGCAGCAGGTCCGCCGTGTGTATTTTTCCGCCATGTGTGGATGGGATTCCGCTGTGGCCAAACCGTGGTGTTTGCGTCACATGGAGCCCCAGCCTTACTCTCCATACACAGTTTTGGTTTAGCTGATTAGACATTTGCTAAGCGTGGGGAGAGTGGAATAAGCCACCGCCAGACAGACACCAGAATTGCCAAAAATTTAACATGCCAAATCCTTCTTTCCAACATCATCTATTGGAGGAGACTTGGGAGACCCCCTATAGACATTAGAAGGAGAAATTGGCAGGTGTGGCCAACATTAGTCTAATGTATAAGGCCAGTTTAAGAATATCCATTTACGTGACGATACATCACACTGCTGCTCTCTACATTGACTTTAAGAAAACCATTAGCATTGTCCATTTCATCTTTTCCCATAGGCCCATTTACTGGTATTGAAGAATACATCCTCAGCATTTTGCCAGTCAATTCTCATATGTACTTCATTACCGGGCAAAGTCAAATCAGTGTTTTTTAATTAACACAATTGTATGGACTTCAATCCTGCTGCACAATAGGTTTTCTGACCTTGGAGCAGCATGCATGGCTTCATTATTGAGTATATTGTTTCCTATAAACATACGAAACCCCAACCATAACAATTCCATCAAATAAAACAAAGTTATCCGAGAGCAGAATTAAACTCCAGATGACCCTTCGCACTACTCCGTAGACCCCTATTAATAATTCCTAATCTAATCACCATGGATAAATGTACTATAGCAGGCCATGCCAGGCACCTCGCCAGGAATCCTATTGCAGGCCATTTGATTCATTTCAGTCTGGAGCTTCTATAGACAAGATGCATCTTTTACTAAAATGCTACTTGATGATTTTTCTTTTGTTATCTTCTACTGAAAAAAATACGTCCTTGTAAATGACAGACATGTTTCTTAGCAAATTGCTCTGGACTGACTGATGGAACCAGTGCCAAACGCCCTGTGAACATATCAGTGGCGTCTGTGCCAGTTTTATGTCAACTGCAAATTTATGGTATGTAAGAAGCTCGAGTGGCAAGTTTATGTTTATTTTTCTTCTGCAGATTTATTTAATGCTCCGCGCTGCAGCCGACAAATGTTTCCTCATCAGCGATGCTTTATTTAGTCTGGATTGTGGTCAAGTCTTGCTTGTCGAGGTCCCCACCTCTTTGTGTTGATGTGACCTATAAGGCCGCTTTGCCCTATAAAAACCTTATCTCCATGCACATGTAATAAGCTGACAAATACTACTAAAAAAAGATACAACAGTCAATGAGAAAATGAGACCGCTCTGTAACTGAAGCTGGTCTAGAAAAAGAAACCGTAAATCAAAAGTTAAATGGGCTGACTAGGAATTACAGATTTCTGGCAGGGAAGGGGAAAAAAACAAAAAACAAAACCGATATTCACCTGTCCACCAGAACTCCAGTGTTCCCCGCCACTGTCTGGTCCAGTGGTGGCTCAGGGTTGTTCCGGTGGCCTCAGCGTGACACGTATGCAAGTGACGTCCTGTGTACTTTCCTAGGACCGCTTAGGGCACTGATTAGCCTCAACGGTCATGTGCGGCGAGGACTTCAGCCAGAACAAGCCCCTAGGTGCCGCTGGACCAGACAGCAGCAGGGGACATCGGAACGCCGGACGATAGATGATCATGTTTTTTTTTTAAATTTTTCACCTTCCCCAGACTCCTACCAGAGATCTTTAATTCCTGGACAAGCCCTTTAAGATGTCTTCTATAACCTTATGGGGGACCATGAATACTTACAAAATAAAATAAATATAAAAAGTAAATATAAGCCAATTTTAAAACATCAGCCCAAATCATAGAGGGAACCCTGCCCTGAGGGCTTGAGGCTACATTCACATGAGAGTGAATAATGGCCGTGTGAATAAAGTCCTGCTTGCAGGACTTTTCTCTCTGCTTTTTTCAAGTGGAATGGGGAACGGAATCCCAGAACGCTCACTGAGCGCAAATGTGAACCCAGCCTTAGCCTTTTTTTTTTAATCCCAGACAAGCCCTCCAAGCTCTCCTTCGCCCCCATACAATGTACAGTAATATATATAGTTGCAGTAAATGTTTCCTAACAATGCAGGTTATTATAATAAGAACTAAAAGCCATCAGACAGATAATTGTCAGCTATTAGATTTACATTTGTGGCGTTGTCTGGTGTCATCTTTTTTTAAGACTCGGTAATTCTTTTGTATCCTTGTGTGATTTAATTATGGTACGTAGAAAGCAATGATTCAGGGGAACCAAAAGGTTAACCTCTCAGGACAGTAGAAGGGGAGTATATTCTTATTCATTGTCTGGTAAATGTAATACAATCATGTCGTCTGCTGTAATGAGCTCTCCGAGCTGACAGTAAACATCCTGACGGCTAAATGTATATACAGTATGTATGTCTGTTATGTATAAATACAGGGGAAATCCACACGACCTCTGATTCCAATGGATGGATTCCTGATCCAGCAGAAAACAGCTCACCATGTACATTATTAGCTTTAAAGGGTTTGTCCAGTTTCAGAGCAATATTAAGACTCTGATCGTGACCAATTTGACCGAACTTGACTGAATTGATTGGGTTTCTGCAAGTCGCCAAGTCCCCGGATTCAACCGAATTTGACCGCCGGTCACGACCTCTAATATTGAGAGAATAATGTTGTTGTTTGTATAGTAAAAAGTTGTACAATTTTCCAATATACTTTCTTTATCAATTTTTCATGGTTTTCTAGATCTCTGCTTGCTGTCATTCAGTCTGCTTACTGCCAGTAGATCAGTCCATGGTCATGTGATATACAGTCCATGGTCATGTGATACACACACAGGTGCACAGCTCGTTACAGTCACAGCACAGTAATCAGACATCTGCCTGGTAACGAGCTGTGCACCTGTGTGCTCATCACATGACCATGGACTGATTTTTATCCACTAGAAGTAATAGAATGAATGACAGCAAGCAGAGATCTAGAGAACCGTAAGGAATTGATACAGAAAATATATTGGAAAACTGTACAACTTTTTATTATACAAACAACAACGTTTGTGTCTCAATATTGGTCTAAAAGTGGCCAACCCCTTTAATATTATTACTCACATAGGTAAGTCTTTATGTACAACCATATGGACTGCTCCTGTATGGTAGAATTGAGGGTCCCTGGGGCTAAATGTTTGCTTACATGGATGGATAGATAGATAGAGTGCAAAAGTGCAAAAAATAAGAGAGCAGCACTCCCTATTTTTCTTTTACTGACATGCTCAGTTGTGCTATTGGGAATCCATAATGGTGCAATTGATGCACTATATATAGCCTGTATGTCACATTCATTCCACAGCTTGGACAAGGTCCATGAAAGATTAAAACGTTGCACTGGGCTAATAAAAAGTCCCTTTGTTTTTTTGTTTTTTTTTACATTGGAGTGCTACCTATTTTTTGGATTCAGATTGATAATAGATAAATAGAAAGATAGATGATTGATAGATAATAAATAGATAGATACTATAGATAAATGATAGATTAGATAGATAGATAGATGATAGATAGATGATAGATAGATAGATAGATAGATGATAGATAGATAGATAGATAGATAGGTAGGTAGATAGATAGATAGATAGATAGATAGATAGATAGATACATAGATGATAGATAGATAGATAGATAGATAGATAGATGATAGATAGATACTATAGATAAATGATAGATGATAGATAGATAGATAGATAGATAGATAGATAGATAGATAAATAGATAGATATGACCACCTGTTTGGAAAACTAGATTTTCCTGTGATGGATATGACAGAAGGTATTTGTACATTTCGGCAGTCTCTGCACATCTCCCATGATCTGAAAATTGTGGCGCAGTGAAGAAAATCAAGTTTCGTCTTATAATCCAGTCACTGGAGTACTTTAGAGCACAATGTCTCAGATCAATAAGGAAGCTGTAACTACATTTTCTGTCATCTGATGATATTGATGCAAAAACATAATGGCTGAAATTATAAAATCAATTTCTTAATTTAATAAAAAATGTCTATTGATGTTGTTAAAACTAAATCCAATGGAGATAATTTCCTACCTGGAAGAAACAAAATATGTAAATGCTGCAAAGGTTTTTTTTTGCCTGTGCATCTGTTAGAAGCAAATATGCCTTTCCAAAGTAAAATCTAGTGCTATAGGAATTACACGCTGATCCCGTCAGCAGAATAACAATACCGCGAGGGGGCCCAACCAAGAGAAGTCATGGAAGGTCAGTATAAGTGTTTTTTTTATTTTTTACACCTCTCCTGGGCCTCCACCTATTATACTCTGGGGTCTGAAGAAACCCCAGAGTATGATGCGGTGGCCATTTTAGTTCACCTGAGACAAATCCCCATTTGTCCTGAGAGGATCACTGAGGTCTGTGATTGGGCCTCAGCAGTCAAATGGGGTGCACCAATGTTATGACAATTGCTTCTAAGTGTTGTGACCCCCATGTGATCACTGAGACCCAACCAGAACCCTCAGAAGTCCCCCGAGGCCTCTGACGTCAGAAGACCAGAACTGGCATTGGATGCTGCAGCAGATCTCAGAAGAGGTAAGACTCTTTATGTTTCCTCCCCAGCCTCCTATTATTATCCTTTAGGGTCTGAAAAGACCTCAGCGTATAATAGTGGTTTGTGGGTGATAAACCCCAAAAATTTCAGCTTCAGTCAAACCTAAAAGTTTTGGAAAATTCTTAATAAACATGGCTTGTTACGAGCTCATTTGATCATCTCGAGTAGTTTACCTTGCAGCACTGAGATCCTGAATTTGAGTTTGACCAAGATTAACATGCCCATGTAGTATGTATGTTCTCCCCGTTTTGCATGGGTTTCCTCTGGGTACCGTGGTTTTCACTTATGCTCCAAAAACATACTGCTAGGTTAGTAGGAGGTTATACTTGGGCTTATACTTATAAAAAGACAGCGGAGATGATGTATGAAGACTGCCATATCCAACACCAATCTTCATTTCTCTCTACACTGACTCAAAGTTCAAGTTTTTTTTAATTATATGGGACTGAATTGGACGTCATGTGTAGAAATAGGGAAATTATATTGTGAGCCCTACAAAGGTCAGGACCCCAGAATATGTGGGTGCTATGTATGCAATAAAATACAGTACACTGCAAATAGTAGATACAGATTCTAAAAATCTAAAAACAAACATAATATAGAGGGACATTCTGATCTCCATGGCTCATAAACTCCATGATGCAGAAGGTAGAGGATTAGAAAGCCGCTCCAGTACGTAGACATTTTCCTGATCTGATAAGCATTCTTTGGAAAAATCTTTCCATGCATACATAATTCCATGACAGGAATGAGGGAATGGTTCCCATAATTGAAATTGTCATTCATGTGTGTGAGTTCACAAGCACTTTCACATACACTCGAGAAAAAACAATTTCAACAGCTCCAATAATTGTCTCATCATTTTGCACCATAGTTAGCAATTATAGTTAATGATTATGGCAGCCGGATCATTAAAGGACTTATCCAGGATAATATTTTTTATAAAAGGGGCAGAATGGGTTAAAAAATGAAAAATATGCATTACCCAGGAAGTGCCTGGAAATACCCGAGGTGGGTCACCGCTATCGTCCTCATTGGCTGGACATTTTCATTTTGTGTTAAAATAAGATCAGTGAGGTGGGTGAAGATGTCCACAAGAGAGGATGAGAGTCTGGTTACTGGGAGTCCAACTGCTGGAACCCCAGTGATCACACAAATGGAAACTCGCAAGTTATCCTGAGTGCTCCATGGAAATACAGTGGTGGTGGAGATGGTGGTGATGGTGGTGATGGCGGTGGAGATGCTTCTATAGCCCTTTAGATTGAATGGACACCACTGCTCCATTCATATGGGGAAGTTGTGGGTCCCTGTTCTGATCACTGGACATTCTAGCGGTCAGACCCATGGCAATCAAAACATATCACTTATCCTGTAGATCGGGGATGTGTCCTTAGTGGCAAAACTGCCTTAATCTCTTGCAACCATTGACTATATACGTTCAGGTACAACCATGCAGGATTAAATGCCACATGAGAACACGCAGCTGTAGAAATGGGGAACTGGCTGTCAAAGACTGCCAAACTCCGAAAGAGAAGTCATGGGCGTTTTATTACTGTCCCTGCCTTCTAGATCGCTGTATACACTGTGCCCAATAAGAGCTTTGTATACAAATCTGAAACCCGCCATGTTGCGACTTTCTTCTGGCCCGGTGGTGATGTAATGACTCAGAGGACCGAGATCAGCTCTGCAGTGTATATACTAGGAGGTTGTATTCTGTATTCTCTAACTGCGGCTAATGTATCAGGAGAAATCAGAAAAAGAAAAAAGTTGAAATGTACTCCACAAAAAAAAAAACATCTACATGACCTAGTAGAGGATGAAATGTGTAAAAAAAAAAAGCCAGTACCATGCCCACCCCCGGATACACAAAACTATATGTCACCTACATTAAAATTTTTATAAAGGAGAAGAAAAACTTTAAAAAAACAATTTTGTAGCTATTTGCTATTGAAAAAAAGTGAAAATGTTTTTTTTTTCCTTAAGTCCTACCTGGATTTTTGAAGGTAAAAATAAAAATGCTGTAAAATAAAATATACCACCGAAAAAACAAAACAAACACTATTTTAATAACCCAAACGTTATAGCCTTATAGCCTTTAAAACTGCATGTACCAAAAAACCTGAAAATGTGCCTGGCCATGATCTTGGAAAAATGGCCTGGTCATGAAGTGGTTATACAAGCAAGGAATGCAGGAATATTTCAGCTCTGAAGCCTGCAGAACTGTGAATGCAGCTGTATGAAACAGATTGTAAACAGCCTCAGTGGCCTAAGGAAAGGAACCGGGATGTCACTCGCATATGTCACCTGCAACGTCCCGTGTCCTCTCCATAGGCCACCGGCAGATACGTGCGGCAAGGACTTACGCCAAAACCAGGCCCCCAGAGCAGCAGGACTGGACCGCGGTGGGAAACACCAGAGCACTGGTGAGTATGGTTTTTTTTTTTTTTTTCACCTTCTCCGGCCTCCTTGAAAAAATGGATTATCCGGGACAACCCCTTTAAGTTGGAATTATTAATGGACTGGTGTCTGTTTTCATCCTCATAATCTACAGAATGTAACAAATACAGACAAACTCAGGCCTTATTCACATGACAGTGAAAAACAGCCTTCTGCTGCCACATGGCTACTTTAAAATGAGTGAAAGCGAATGACTGTATTCACATGTCAGATATTTTGCTGGTCAGAAAAAATGGTAATTTTTGACTGACATAGGGAACCGATAGAAATCAATGAATCAAAATCAAAGAAAGACCATTGGAATTCGGCCATCAGAAATAGAAAGACCAAATGGATGTCAAGAAAGGACATTCCCGATTGTTTTTAACGGACGGTAGATTTGTCAAAATTGTCCCTGTTGTGTGAATAAGGCCTTACTTTGATTATTTGACTCTGCGTTGCGTCACTTAGTCCCAGCTTCCTATCTTTCCATCTCTCAGGTTTTTATTGATCCAACCTACAATCCAGAGTAACATATACAATACACATTATAGTGTTAAAACACGACAGTCCTGAAAGCATTTGTGGATTCTCGCGTCTGAATCTGTGAACACAATGGTGTAACACTCCTCAATTCTCAGACCAGAAAACATACAGTAGTTTCTGCTAATTTATGCTAATCTTTTCAGCACTCTACAGAATGAGTCCCCGCAGAATTGTGCTACACATCTTTTCATCGCTTTAGTATGTGATTCCTTCTGTGTTGTCACCTTACCCTGACACAACCTATGCAATCCAAACATCTGTGCTCTACAGGTTTATCTGTGCTAAAAACTGAAATACTCGACACCTACTATGAGGATCATTTTCTGAATGAGTAATGGTGTCAGATCTCTCTGCTATCCCTGTTACTAAACATATAGGTGAGAGAAGGAACACTAAATAACGTGCGGGAGATTTACTAAGGGAAATGTGTCAAAATTCTGTCTCAAATTGCACCTAAAAATAAAGTGCGTGACGTGCGCCAAATTTATTATGTGCATTAGATACTTTTTCACCTACTGTACCTAGACAATTTTTGGCACAAAATACTGATATGCAATGACACCAACTATGAGGTGTAAGTGTAGTGTTCCCTAAGGACACTCCTAGTGGTAAAATGTTATATTTGATTGTTAAAGTCATGTACTTTATGTTTCACACTGTTTTATAGTATTTATTACACGTTAATCAGCCATTCCTATGCTGCTGTGTAAACAGGAGTGGCCTCTTCTCTTGGGCTTCTTGAAGGGAGTAGTTAGCCATAGCCTAGCAACCAACCCTCTTAGCCAGTTTAGGCCTATTACTGTTGGTCAGTTGTTAGTTAACTATAGCGTCGTGCAGACATGTTTCAGAGAGCACCTTCAGCTCCCTAGTTAGTGGTAGTTAGGCCAAGACAGACTGCCCCACACCATGGGGCCATGTAGTTTGCAGAAAAGAACACATTGTGGTGAAGGAACATCACCACTGCTTAACAGCAAGGAAACATGACATATCCATGGTTAAAACTAGAGATGGGTGAACCCCGCAGGATTTATTTAGTTTTGGGTTCAGACGGTTCGAGTTCCTGATTCGTTTCAGGTAGAACGAGTTTGTTACTAACCACACCTTAAATGTTTTAAAACATAGTGTTGAATACTCTTAGGGCTCCTAGAAACTTATCTATAAAACATAGTGTAGAAAACTGTCAGGGCTCCTAGGAACCTATCTATAAAACATAGTGTAGAACACTGTCAGGGCTCCTAGGAACCTATCTATAAAACATAGTGTAGAACACTGTCAGGACTCCTAGGAACCTATCTATAAAACATAGTGTAGAACACTGTCAGGGCTCCTAGGATCCTATCTATAAAACATAGTGTAGAACACTGTCAGGGCTCCTAGGAACCTATCTATAAAACATAGTGTAGAACACTGTCAGGGCTCCTAGGATCCTATCTATAAAACATGGTGTAGAGCACTGTCAGGGCTCCTAGGAGCCTATCTATAAAACATAGTGTAGAAAACTGTCAGGGCTCCTAGGAATCTATCTATAAAACATAGTGTAGAAAACTGTCAGGGCTCCTAGGAACCTATCTATAAAACATAGTGTAGAACACTGTCAGGGCTCCTAGGAACCTATCTATAAAACATGGTGTAGAATACTGTCAGGGCTCCTAGGAACCTATCTATAAAACATGGTGTAGAGCACTGTCAGGGCTCCTAGGAACCTATCTATAAAACATAGTGTAGAACACTGTCAGGGCTCCTAGGAGCCTATCTATAAAACATAGTTTAGAATACTGTCAGGGCTCCTAGGAACCTATCTATAAAACATGGTGTAGAGCACTGTCAGGGCTCCTAGGAGCCTATCTATAAAACATAGTGTAGAACACTGTCAGGACTCCTAGGAATCTATCTATAAAACATAGTGTAGAAAACTGTCAGGGCTCCTAGGAACCTGTCTATAAAACATGGTGTAGAGCACCCATATTCACCCCTGTGGAAAGGGACAGATGACTAGAGGAGGGAGTGAAGAGAAGAAGCCACTTCTGGGTTTGTAGAATTTCCAAAGTATGGTAGATGCTGCTTGCTTAAAGATATCTGTGCCTTCATGATGTGACTGTAAGTAAACTGTGTTGCGAGCATCTCCTGTTAAACCACCACTGTGCCTTCTGTGTCTCATTCACACCAAACATCAAGGACACCCCAAAATACCAGCATTCAGGAGATCCACAGTAGGGAGGGCCCTGGGGAAAAGTCTCTACCACCAGACACTCAGGTTTGACCACCTCAACACTGTGCCACACCAGGGCCTGTAAGAGAATTTGGCACCAAAGCCACCATGACACAGGAATTTGTGTGTGGCTGCCATCTTGGGCCTCTTTCCGGGTGCCATCTCCAAACTGCGAGTCCTGGGTCATTGCATAAGGAAGAGAAAAGTATACAACATGTCTTGCATTAAATTTATCATGTCACGTTCACTATTTATAAATACTTCTAAATAATATATTGGCTGCATATTACTGGACTGTACAGCGGAAGTTGCCAAAATAACATCCCTTTCTCTGACTGATCACTTTCTGCTCTGCAGCTATTGGCTGAAGCTGCTCCTCACAGACTTCCTGCTCTGCCTACAACCTCCATTCGCTATCAACTGGCAATACTGAGAGCTCTCTTATTCTTATTCATGTAATTCTCTAAATGCAGCAAAAGCTACTAAACTGGAGCACTTTGAGGACAGTATTTAGAGTACATAAATCATAGCTTGAATGGGAACCTGTTGGGTGCATTTGGAACACTAAACCACCAGCAAATGCAAATACAGCCCAAGGGTCCCTCATTCTGATTGAGGGGGGTTGTAGAAGTCAGACTGTACTTACTTTTCTAACCAGTTTGATTGTCAGATTATAAAGTTAAAAAAGAGGAAGAAATGGAACAAAACCATTAACAGTCAAGGAAAATTATAATTTCTATCTATTGACAGGTTACAGAAAATGTAAGGAGGACTTTTTTCTCAGCGGAAACTCAACGGATCCCATTATAGTCTATGAGGTCAATGGGTTTCCATGTGTAAGCGCTTTTTAAGCGGATAGGGTTTCCATTTTTTGGGTCCCCAAGTGGACTTGAGGGACAGAAATAGAGATGAGCGAAGTTTTCAAAAATTCGATTCGGCAACTTCACCGAATTTTCCGATATGAAAATTTGTGACGAATAAACAGCTATTTCCTGTCTTAAAGAGCTGGGGTGGGCAGGTGGGCGGCAAAATGGCGGAAGCCCTTGGATGCCGCGGTCATGTCTCTCTCGCTCTCTCTCTCCAGCGTGGACAACTTTTATTCATGTGGAAGGATCTGCTAACAAGCAAAGACACGCCTACCCAATCACATCACTAGAGAACATCATGTGACCATCTGATGTCACAAAGGTCCTTACTAAATATTCGTTACCACGAAATCCGGATTCCATACGAATCGAAGACTTCCTGAAATTCGGATCGAATTCCACTTCTGCAGCTTCGATTCGCTCATCTCTAGACAGAAACCAAACACTAGTGTGAACCTAGCATTAGATATTTATATTCTTTACAATATACTTACAGTTAACACTTGCACAATTGTATAATGGTTTAAAATTAGAATAGTAACTATTACAAAAAAGTGGTATAGAGTAATTAGAATTGTAACTATTACAAAAAAATGGTATAATTAGAATAGTAACTATCACAAAGAAATTGTATATTTTACTGTAAAAATGAAAGAGGCTGCCGTGTACTATGCATGTATACAGCTATGTACAGCTATATTAGGGTCAGTAGCTACATAATCTTCCCTTACAGATATGATTCCCATATTAATCTCATGTCAATGATTTCTGTGTCAGTGATCATCCATATCCCCTCCAGATACAGTAGCCGATATCCAGGACTGCATTTTCCCCAGATATCATCACAATGTGCAAAGTTCTGTAATTAGAACTTGCCTCGTGAATGTAACAGGATCTCATTAGATGCATTGTTTTATATAGAAAATCACATAAATCGGTGTCTACCTTTATAAACATTTTTTTGCCACAATGAACAAAAACTCTTACTTGATTAAGAATACAGTATGTCTGGAATATGTACTATTCATCTGTATAGTAACTGGTAAGATACAAATTCTGCGTAGTCTGATTCTGCAGCTATGTTGGCTTCTGTTTGTGCCCTACTTCTAGCTAACCAAGTAGAGGATTTAGGAAAATTAGGTGAGAAATTACATTTGCATGTTCTGGGACTCTGGTGACTTCGTACATGGATTTTTCCAGAACTCTTTAATTCATGACCTATTCTTAGATTGAAATTATAAAAAAAAAAAATTTCGCTCCCTAGTGTAATTTGTATAACACAATTGGTGAGAGGGAGCTAAGAGAGGTCTCACCTATTAGGTGTTGTGCAAGGTCGGGCACAACACTGTTAAAGGCTCTGTGGGTCACTAGTTATGGGGGATCCACTCTCTCCTGCTGGAGGGTACGGCTGCGCCTAAAACTTATGAATCTCCTGGATAGGGAAGGCAACAGAATAATCATAAAAGTGTTCCAAAAAAGAGAATTTAAGAAGTGCAGCCTTATAACAAGTATTTATTTTAATAAACTCATTATAAAAAATTTACATACATGGGTAACAGTGACGCGTTTTGGATGGAGAATCCTTCCTTTCCTTTGAAGAAAAGAAGCTCTTTAAATTCTCTATCCTTAGATAGGACTTTACTTGAAGATCCATGGAGGTCTGACTTCTGTCACCCCCGTGGATCAGCTGATTGAAGTGGCAGAAGTATTCCCTAGCCTCCACTTATGCTTCATAGGCCATGTGACATCATAGGGACAATAGGGGAAAGAGATAAAACTCAGAATACTGACTGGTTCCCAACCATTCCCATTCCACTGCTTACCAATCCCCCCTAGTCTCTGCTGCCTGGTCTTTCTCGACACATATAGAAAATGACTGCTAAGCCAATTACTGGTTGGTTTGGGCCAGTGCTGTGGCCTGTGATTGGCTGAGCAGTCATTGACTGTATGTGAAGAGTGACCAGGAAGCAGAGATCAGCAGGGAACCCTCAAGAATCAGAAGAGCCATGGGAACAGTGAGGAGTGTATGCCCTTTTTAAATTTTATTACAACATTCTGACTCTGTTAAAAAACTCAAAAATCAGCTGCACAATTCCTTGAAGGAATAGCAAGGATAAGGGTTTTTCCTTATTTGTGTGTTTTGTTCTTTTCATACAGCACTTGAGTAATGTCGACTGGGACGTTGTACAGGATTACAAAAAAAGTTTTTAATTTAACATTTTTTTTCCAGTATCAGCACCACCTCTGTTTATCGGCACTGTCTGGTATTGCAGTTGTTCTCCTTTCACATAAACAACAATACCTAACACAGCCCAAGGACAGACTTGGAGCTGGTTATGAAGGGGGGGGGGCGCAGACCATATTTCAAAACGGGGACAATCCTTTCAACCAATACATTACTGGTTAGCATAGAAATTGTTGGCTCTTTATAAAATGTGCTTTCATTTACGTTGCCTGTTATTTAGAAGTAGTTCTGTTATCTGTGTGCTCAGATTTACTTGGAAACAGACTCTTCTATAGATTTACCCACATTAGAGTTTTAATATTACAATTATATTGTTAAATGGGGATGGAAAATCTATAATTTTATTGACTTGTGCAATCTCTTCTAAATGAACTTTGTTCTTTGATTTAAAAATACAAGACTTTATTTTCATTTTTTTTTCTGCAGATCTGGGTCTTAAGAAGTGTCAAACACCTTTACTCGCCTGTTTTTAATTCCCATTGAAAACTCACCAACATATACCAAAATTATTCATGTGCTCGCAACTAGCTCCAGATGCTCTCAACACTATAAATGTCTTAACAAACGCAAAATGACATTAAAGTAAAAAAAAAAAAAAAAAAAAAGAAGAAAATAAAAGAAAATAATAAAAAAAATTGTAGTATTTTCATGGTGTGTGCCTAATAAGAAATGATGGAGTATTTAGTTCTATAAATATTTCTATAAATATGCCTAATGAGTGGCTACGCCTAAATATAATGCACCAACCACCTGCCTTAACCTGATATATTTTACCATTTCTAATAATCGCTTCCCACTTATTCTAATAGTAAAAATGTCTTATCTTTCCTTCCTCCAACACTTGTTGTCTGGTGAAAGTTTAGTGACCCCCATATACACTAAATGGTCAGCCAGTACCACTAAGATCAAAAATTTGGTCAACATTTACGCATATCTTTAGGGTTGGCCATCAATGTGTGATTATGGGGTCTGATCCATGAGACCCCCACCTGCCACTTAGGGGACATTACACTGTGGCCCCTTCACTTTTTTTCTAAGAACATGGATGCATCCTTACTAGAGATGGGCGAATCTCAATATTTGTGTTTAGTTTCGGGCTGAACTGCACAAAGTGGAAATGCTATTATTATACTATGAGGTCTCTTCAGACCAAAAAGTTTAATAAGTGGAGGTCCAGGGGAGGTGAACAAATATAATAAACCTTATACTCACCTTCCCTCACCTCTCCTGTGCTACATTTTAGTGTCTAGTGCTACTTCAGGGCCCTCTTGTGGCCTTCTGGCTGATATCACGTGTCCCAGGGGACCATTAAAGCGTCATGGTCAGCACACCCAATGTAGCTGCTGAGCCCCAATCATAGGCTTAGCTGTGATGTCAGCCAAGAGGTCAGAAGGGAGCACCAGAAGCCATTAGGGAGCCTAGGAGAGGTTAGTATAAGTGTTTATTATGTTTCCACACACCCCACCACCACCACCAGTCCTCCACTTATGATATTCTGGGGTCTTAAGGATAGATTGTCAATATGTGTTCCCAGAACCCAGAAAACTCAATTGCTTTCAAATGATTCATTTTGATGAACCTACAGATGCACCCCCCTGCACTTTAGCTCAAATTTAATAAATTAATCCAATTTCCTAGTAAACTAATTCAATACAATATTGTGACATTCTAGCAAAACAGTTGACAGGAAGAAACTTATAAAAGATCCATTTGGAAAGTTGGTCATGTAAGCTGTCATCTGCATTACCTGTGGTCATCGAGCTACTTTCTGAAGTAGGTCAATGATGGCATTTAACCCTATCAAAACCATTTTCTGGTGCGTAGATAACCAAATATGCACCACAATAATTAATACAGCTGTCATAGGCAGGTTTATTGTGGTCCAGGTTACTTATGGGCGGTGGCTCAGTGGTTAGTTCTGTTGCATTGCAGTGCTGGGGTCCCGGAATGGAATCCAACCAAGGAAAACATCTGCAAAGAGTTTGTATGTTTGTTTGTGTGGGTTTCCTCAGGGTACTCTGGTTTCCTACCAAACACATACTGATAGGGAATTGAGATTGTGTTGACAATATCTCTGTGGAATATAATGGCGCTAAAATCATTACCACTCCTTGGGTCCCCAATGCTCTTTGTATATTTTCCAGAAGTGGTGATTTGTTGTCCATCCACATGACTGTGCAGTAGTGGTAAGTAGTGGCATTACCCCATGCCCCTCAGGGAACCTGAGAGCAGATGAAACATGTCATTGGGGTTTATTCCTTCAGGTCAGCACCAAGCCCTAAATATCTCAAATCAATTTTGTCTTAAGAACCTGGGGTTGTACTGCAGACACCCTAAGTTATATCAGAAGATATATCACTACATCTAGTGTCTCTCTATAGGAATGATATTATAAGAGATGGATACAACGATCTTCCCATAGTTTGTACTTTTTAGAAGGGACATAATCTATATACCCTGTGAGATTCTTATAGATATTATAGCAAAAATATTTGTCATGTCTGCCATATCTGATATCCATTCTCTATATAGCTATATGAGGACTGGATTATTCTAAAAGAGACACGATTGACGGCACTGGCTGGTATTTTTATTCAGCTCACTTTTATTTCTTTCATGATTAATAAAAGTTAAGTCTTAATCTTAGCAAATTTTTCATGAATGGGAATTTTTTTTTGTTTTTGCTGCCAATAGGCAAAAAGTTGATTCTGTTTAACCCTTTAAGGAACATAGGGTAGTTTGTATGTTAATACTTGGTGTCTTCTTTCATATTTTCCCAAAATTCATAACTTTTTTTTTATTTTTCCTTCTACATAGCTATGTGAGGGCTTATTCTTTGTGGGATGAGTTGTACTTTCATTTGCTACCATTTTGGGGTACATATAATGTACATATAATACTTTGATTAGCTTTTATTTACAGTTTTGGAGGGGTCCATGTGAAATAACACGATTCTATGATAATTTTTTACATTTTGCTTTTACGGCGTTCACTCTGTATTAAAAATGACATGACAGCTTTGTCCGGCGGGCCATTATGATTACGGTGATACCAGATTTATATTGGTTTTTATTACGCTTTACCACTTTTACAAATAAAACGTCACTTTTATAAAATGAACAATTTATCTGGGATCACCATGTTCTGATGCCTATAACTTTTTACTGTATTGTTGACGGAGAGGGCTCTTTATTTGCAGGGCAAGTTATACTTTTTGTTGGTACCAATGTTTGACTTTCTGATCACTTTTTACTGTTATTTTTTGGGGAAGCAAAGTGAACAAAATATATTGATTAGCGCATTGTGGTATTTTTTTATTTATTTTTTTACGACGTTCATTGTATGGGATAATTAATTCTATTTTTGGATAGTGGGGACTTATACACACGTGGGGGTACCTAACATGTTTGTTTATATATTTTTGTTTACATTTTGTATTTTTTAAATACAAAGGTGTTTTTTTTTACTTTTTATTGTTTGTTTATTTATTATTGTGTATTGTGTGTTTTTTTTATTTTACATGTCCCACAAGGGCACTTGAAGCTGGGATCTCAGTTCCCCAGTGCAATGTCATAGTGTTGCAGAATATTGCACATTAATTCCTCCTGACTGCCATGACAACCCCTTGGAACCCACGATCTTATTGTCGGGGGGAGTCCGAGGGGTGATGGTAGAGGGTGGGGCGATCTTGCCCCCAGACTCCTGGATGCCGTGATTGCTATTGCCATGATTGCATAGTGGGTGCTGGAAACAACTGAGATGATTTCTCAGTAATGGTGGGGCTAGAGAAAAAAATTACAAAAGTGCCGGAATCTTGGATCAGTTATAGAATGGAAAGAGTTGGTGTGATGGCAAAAGGTCCTCTTAAAACTCTTAGGAAGGTCTCATATAAACTAATAGTGTACACACCATTTAAAAATATCTTGAAAGGTCCTCTTTAAAACTCTTCGAAAGGTCTCATATAAACTAATAGTGTACAACATATCTTGCTATGTTTATTTTAGTAGAACTTTATGCTATTGAAATAAAAATAATAAACATGAAAAATAGGATTTATTATTTTTAGAAATTTACACCATAAAGATAATGATGACTTAATACCAAGAAAAAAAGTTAGAACAATCAAAGCCACAAGTACTAAAAAGAAGCTCAACTGTGTTATCACTGGGCAAAAATACTCTAGTACTATCAATGCAAGATATAAAAAATACCTTCCATGTGTCATAACTCTGGAATGACCCTGTTAAATTCCTATTTACCAGGCATTGTCTAGCAGTTGTGAATTGTATTCTTCACTGTGAAGTTGTTATTGGACTGAAACTGTATCTTTCCTTGGTTTCCGCATTGCTTGGCTTAGAGGGAACATTGCTCGCTGCCTAGTGCTCTAAAACTTTATGAGTGTTCCCTTTCCTAACCAGTGTGGCATGGTTAACATAACTCTGGAAACACCTGCAGCACACTTTAATGGCCAACATGAAACTAGATGTTTTTAATAGTAAGGATAAAATGTAAAATGTAGTAGATGCAGAGAGAGAGAAAAGAACAGGAGATCAAAAGAGAGGTCAAATGTATAATGCATTCTGGTAATCCAGTCTTGTGTGAGAAAAACCATATCTTTCCAGTTTTAGAAACAAATGTGTATTGACAGCCCAAACCTATTAAAGTGCCTTTCCACCTAGGGATGAGATTTATACGATGACATCACTAGAATGACACCAGTGAAGTTTCATTCCTGGGATGTCTATAAGAGACCTTAAAAAGTGGTTCTCTCTCTTTAAGAACCTACAAATTCCTGTGGTGGCGCTACTATCCTCTGCCTTAAAACTTCTCTGTACTCCCTGCTGGATCAATGTCTGTATACAATGTGCATTGATGTGATTTGTATCTCTGAGTGTGCAGATTATTCTAATGTAGAAAAACTCTTCCAAAATGTGGAGAGTATTGGATTGTAAGCCGATTATACACATTATGTAGCTATCAGCCAAATGCTCATTTTTTTAATAGTCACTCTTCCTAACCGCACTCTCTCCTCCCCATACATGTTGCTGGGCTTATTTGAGTGTGCATGTGTTGTTGATGGTGAAAGGGGAATAATACTCTGCAAGGAAACTCTGATGGCAGCTTATTTGCCTTGAGACAAAAGGATAAGGCTTGTTGAGATCCAGATCCCCAGTCCTTCTTTCCTCCAACATCTGAAACCAGGGAAGAGTTGGGAAGCCTTCAGTTGGTTAGCTGGTCCTACAAAAAACTGTGGGTTTGGCCAACATTCTGATAATGTTTCTGGCCAAATGTATACTTAACTATAACTCATTAGCTTATTTAGCACCCTAACGGGTTGCTGATTAGGGGGATTCACTGACAGGCAAAATATTTTTGCTAGCCATGTTAATTTGGTGGGGAGGGGTCTCACGTGACCCCTGAGGCCAATCAACAGCATTAAGAAGGGAACCAGGGACGTCACAGCCGGTGAGAAATTCAACAGCAAGAAAGACCAGACCACCCTGGGAGGACACCAGAGCATCGGGGAAAAGTGAGTATTTTTTTTTTTTTTTTTTATTTCACCCCCACCAGCCTGGACAACCTCTTTAAAGTTGGCAAATCTTTAGACTATCTAGTCTACATTTATACCATGTTTTAGTTGGCTTCCTTTTGAGCCAGAATTTTCCAACAAAATTTTGCTCATCCTGGCTCAGCTAATCCACACCCACGTGACTAGCAAATTGAAAACTTTTAGCTCAAACTAGATGCGCTAAAGATGTACCATGTTGTGTCTATTTGCAACTGCAATTCTAAATCTGGGCCACCATAGGTAATTATACTAGACGCAATATCTACTGTTATAGGATTAATAACCAAGGACTAATAAATCGTAATAAATTTTGGTGTAGGGCTAAAACCATGGAGTGGAATTTAAGGGATTGCAAATTCTTACCCTTAACCTCTACAACCTCTCCATGTCACTAGATTAAGCAGGAAATTTAGTTGGATGGTGATCGGGTTGAGACAGGTAGAGTTCGTCCATTAATGGAGGTCAGGGCTGACAAAAGACAGGAGGAAGTGCTCAGAAAAACAGGCCAAGACATAACCAGGTGCAACAAGAACAAACACACACCAAAGCTAACTGGAACCAAAAGAAACTTATTGATCAGCCATAGGGCACTTTGAGAAGGGTCTTTAAAAAGCTTAGAGCACTTTGGCATTGGCTGAGGTCAGGGATATTTAATTGGCATCATATAGGGGGAGAGTAGTGGCTGGAAGGAGGACGTGAGGAGGCACCTCTGTAGACGAGCCGGCATGTTATTACATAAATAAAGGTATGGCTCAGTCATAAAGACAATTAGCAATGTAAACATGGACTTTCACTTGTTGCTTTTTGACGTTTTAATACCTGTGAACTGTTTCCACATAATAAGATGACAATGTTTTCTTTAGATATGTCATAGTATCACATAACAGAAAATACATGATATCCTTTGATTCTGATCTCACAACTTTCAAAGAAAGAAAATCAATGTCAACAATTGGTAGTGTCACAAAGCTTTACCTTTCATGTTATTCAAAGCAGATTGCAGTGAACATCGCTGACTCTCCCTCACCAAGGGTTCACATATACACAGGTTGTGCTTTGTGTTTGAACATTACAGATGATACCTGTTACCTTTATATCTGAGAATTCAATATGAGCCCTTGTAAATTCTTTTCCTATCGTTCTTTTCTTTGTGCATTAAGCAACATCTGTAGTGATGTACTGCGCAGAAGAAGCTGGAGACATACCAGATGGTACTAAAGGTAACAACACTACATCTTCTTAAGTATCCTAACAATAATGAATTAAAAGGTATCTACTGTATATTTATTGCAGGTTTCTTCACCAGTCAAATGACCTTCGGTGCAGGTGATCAGCCACATACATCGCCTTGCTTCACTGTATTACATTTTATTATTTCTTTAGATTGTAAGCTTGGTTATATGCAGGATCTTTTTATTGTATCTTCTCTGCAAAATTCTGTTCATTATAGTTGGTTACAGCAATATCTATCCAGAAGACCACCTTGTTTCCTGCATCTAATTTCCTGTGATAGATTTTCATCATACAGTTTTTTATCAATAATGACCAATTTCTTTGAGAAGACCATCCCCTAGAAGACCATTGTTCAATGCAATGCTACATTATATAACTAAGGGTGTATTTTGTGTGTATATCTGTATATCTAAAGTTTTAGGGTGCAGAAAAAAATGTTGTAAAGTAAGAATGTTTTTACAAATAGAAGTGTTAATTGCTTATTATTTTCAATTATAAAAAAGGTAATGAACAAAAGAGAAATCTATAGTAGATCAATATTCGGTGTGACCTTTGCCCTTTGCCTTCCATCAGTTCTTCTTGGTACTTGCAGACAGTTTTGGCAGAACTGGGCAGGGAGGTTGTTCCCGCCATCTTGGAGAACTAAGCACAGATCTTCTGTGGATGTAGGCTTGCTCCAATCCTTCTGTCTCTTCATGTCATCCCAGACAGACTGGACGATAATGAGATCAGGGCTATATTTGTGGGGGCCGTATCATCACTTCCAGGACTCCTCCTCCAAAGGGCAAAGGTCACACCAAATATTAGATTTCTTCTTTCACTTCATTTTGTTAATTGACAAAAATAAATAAATAAAATATAATTATTATTTAAATGCAATTATGAGCCAAGACACTCATCTGTTTACAGTGAGGTTTCAAAGTTCTTACTTCTTGACAATGCCAGAATTTAATAGGCTAGTGTGGCACAGGATGAGTTTCTGTTATTCCAACCAAACATTCCAGTTTGCCCCTTGTAGATCATAAATATGTCCACCCTTAACTTTCCTCAAATTTTGTCAAGGACAATTTCTAATGATACAAATTTAATACAATATTGCAAAGTGATAGCAAAATCCTCTACATACTGCAGTTCATATCAAAACCACTGGGGGCCACACATAGAAAAACGCAGCATACAGTGGGGAAAAAAAAGTATTTAGTCAGCCACCAATTGTGCAAGTTCTCCCACTTAAAAAGATGAGGCCGGCCTGTAATTGTCATCATAGGTAGACCTCAACTATGAGAGACAAAATGAGAAACATATCTAGAAAATCACATTGTCTGATTTTTTAAGAATTTATTTGCAAATTATGGTGGAAAGTAAGTATTTGGTCACCTACAAACAAGCAAGATTTCTGTCTCTCACAGTGCTGTAACTTCTTCTTTAAGAGGCTCCTCTGTCCTCCACTCATTACCTGTAGTAATGGCTCCTGTTTGACATTGTTATCAGTATAAAAGACACCTGTCCACAACCTCAAACAGTCACACTCCAAACTCCACTATGGTGAAGACCAAAGAGCTGTGGAAGGACACTAGAAACAAAATTGTAGACCTGCACCAGGCTGGGAAGACTGAATCTGCAATAGGCAAGCAGCTTGGTGTGAAGAAATCAACCGTGGGAGCAATAATTAGAAAATGGAAGACATACAAGACCACTGATAATCTCCCTCGATCAGGGGCTCCACGCAAGATCTCACCACGTGGGGTCAAAATGATCACAAGAATGGTGAGCAAAAATCCCAGAACCACACGGGGGGACCTAGTGAATGACCTGCAGAAAGCTGGGACTAACGTAACAAAGGCTACCGTCAGTAACACACTACGCCGCCAGGGACTCAGATCCTGCAGTGCCAGACGTGTCCCCCTGCTTAAGCCAGTACATATCCGGGCCCATCTGAAGTTTGCTAGAGAGCATTTGGAAGTTCCAGAAGAGTATTGGGAGAATGTCATATGGTCAGATGAAACCAAAGTAGAACTGTTTGGTAGAAACACAACTCGTCGTGTTTGGAGGAGAGTGAATACTGAGTTACATCCAAAGAACACCATACCTACTGTGAAGCATGGGGGGGGGCAGCATCATGCTTTGGGGCTGTTTCTCTGCAAAGGGACCAGGACGACTGATCCGTGTACATGAAAGAATGAATGGGGCCACGTATCGTGATATTTTGAGTGCAAACCTCCTTCCATCAGCAAGGGCATTGAAGATGAAACGTGGCTGGGTCTTTCAGCATGACAATGATCCCAAGCACACAGCCAGGGCAACGAAAGAGTGGCTTCGTAAGAAGCATTTCAAGGTCCTGGAGTGGCCTAGCCAGTCTCCAGATCTCCACCCCATAGAAAACCTTTGGAGGGAGTTGAAAGTCCGTGTTGCCCAGCGACAGCCCCAAAACATCACTGCTCTATAGGAGATCTGCATGGAGAAATGGGCCAACATACCAGCAACAGTGTGTGCCAACCTTGTGAAGACTTACAGAAAACGTTTGACCTCTGTCATTGCCAACAAAGGATATATAACAAAGTAATGAATTGAACTTTTGTTATTGACCAAATACTTATTTTCCACCATAATTTGCAAATAAATTCTTAAAAAATCAGAAATTATTTTTTTGCTCACTGCTACTGGTTATATTAACCCCAGTACATCGAGGAGAAAAACTACTTAAGAATAGGCACCAGTAAAGAATTATTTTTTTTTTAGCTAAATTATTATATACTATACAGAGATATTTCTTACAATAAAATATAATATAAACTACATGAAAGTATTGTACACCCTATGTATCAGTGGATTTGGCTATAGGATCTCCACCTTTTGGAAGAACATTAAAAAATCAAGCATGGTTCCATTTTTGACGGTCAGGGTTGGCCTTATATTGACAGGTGCCCAATGTAGTACCCTCTGTTACACCAACCCATATGGTGTACTGTCATACAGTGTACATATAACAATGCCATACAGTCACCATGCAGTTGCCTATATGACAGTGCTATACAGTACTCCCATCAACATACACTACAAAAACAATATTAAGGCTAGGTTCACACTACCGCTCGGTCTCCGTTCAAGGATTCTGTCTCTCATTCCGCTTGAAAAATGTGGAGAGATGCAGGACTTATCTCTTCGCATTTTTCCACCATAATTTGCAAATAAATTCTTTAAAAATCAGACAATGTGATTTTCTGGATTTGCTTTCTCATTTTGTCTCTCATAGTTGAGGTCTACCTATGATGACAATTACAGGCCGGCCTCATCTTTTTAAGTGGGAGAACTTGCACAATTGGTGGCTGACTAAATACTTTTTTTTCTCCACTGTATACATCTCTCAGCAGAGTATCACAAAATCCTGTATTTTAAGCTGGTTATCTTGCGCCACTCAAATCACAATAAGCCAAGTCAACGTGAGATGTTTGGTACTCTGGGTCCGGTGAGTCCCTCAGTTTTCTATTCCTTATTTCCCTTCATTGCAGTATATTTGCTCAATACTCACAGTAAATATAAATTAGGCTTAAGTAAAATGAAAAAATACGTACAAATTTCAATATATAAATTTCAACATATACTCCAAAAACTTCATATACATCAAAAGCATGTTTTGAAATCTTGATCTGTTGTATCTCAAATGACCCCCTAAATTGTGAATAGATTTTCAAGGATTATGGAATTTCTTGAGATAAGAATATATATTTTTATAACCAATAGCTAGCTTGTCTGTGTTTTATATGATCACATGTGTGTTCATTGTGACCCTACAACATGATCTCTTATAGCAGACGACATGCATAAAAAACTAACAAAATTAAAAAAATTGCTGGCAAATGTCTTTATTAGGTTCCAAAAACATAACACAGTCAATCATTTCATGTGATCATAATACAGCTAATTTGTCGAGCTCTTTCTGCTGAAATGATAAGACTTTGATTGGTAATAGATATCATTCCCCAGAGTCTTGTAATAAAATGAAAGAAGACTCTTAAATAAGGAGAAAGTATGTCTTTGACCCTTTGTCCTTTGCATGTAGATGCAGAGATACAGTACTTGGAATTTAGAACTCTGTAACAGGACTATAGGGATTCATGGCATTTCAAAAGACAGTTGGTATTTTACTTTTTAAGCACGACTTTAGAGCAGAACTAGTGTGATAACTGGTTATGTCTAGAATTGTGGCCTTCAACTCAATTAGCCGTTTCTTCAAGGATGTTGAATACCCTTTCTGTGGCATATGGATTAGCTAAGATCTCTGGTTCTATCATCTGGTTCACATTTTCTTGTTATAACTTATGTAAGGTATGCGTATGTCATGTCTATCGCCCTCGTCTATTGATGGATCTAGTATATCTAATTAACCCTTTATAATACCTTTATTATGTATTCAAAGTTAATTTTAACATAGATGTAATTAATTATTTATAATACCTTTAATATTCAATATTAATTTTAACCACTTCATGACCAGGCACATTTTTGGGTTTTTGTGTACATGTGCTTTGAAGACCATAACATTTTTTTTTTGTTCAGGTTATTCAAAAAAAAGAAATTTTAAGTGATATATAAGGTTATATTTTTATATAATTTTTCTTTTTGTATGTTTTTTCTTTTTTTTTATAAATTCAAAAAAATTGAATTTGAAAAACAATTTCCTGTTTTTTTTATTAGCACAAAAAGCTTATAAAATATTTTTTAAAACAGTTTTCCCTCTCTGTTACAGTAATTTTCATGTAGGTGACATAAAATTTGTGGTAATGATATACTTTCTAAAATGTAACTTTTTTGTTTTGTTTATTAGAAATTTGGGGGTCCTTTAACATTTTATTTTTCTCGGTAACTTGGGCTGACACATTATCCCCAGTTACAGGAAGAATACAGTCTTCTACAATACAATGCAGAGTTGATCTGGGTCCTGTAGGGCAGCTGTCACTGACAGCCTACTCCCTGCCGGTACATCCATTGCCTGGATGTATATTCTCAGTGGGCGATTTATATTTAATTAACTCTTCATAATATTAACAACATATAGAGAGAGTTCAGTTAATAAACAGTATAGATATAGTTACAAAATATTATATAGATATCTTTCCAAAAATGTATCGCCTAAAAAAAAAATTTAACTTAAAAAACAATGAAATACAATACCATAATTTGCTGTTTCCATTCATTATTGAATTATTTAATGGCTTATTCCCAGCTGCCATTGTACCAGTGACTACCATGTCCACCCATGGGGGAGATTTCATCTTGAATAAATAACATGAAGCAGAAAATCACCTTTCACGGGTGTAAAAGTAGCACCCATTGAGAAGTCATTCATACAATTCCTGAAGGAATAACAAAGGATTATCACAATGCAGTGGTCTAATAAAAGATTATCCAACATTATTATTTTATCCAAGTCAATGTCGGACTGTCCGACCAGAGCATCAGAGGATACCCTGGTGGGCCCAAGCTCTAACACAATAATAGTACAGTAGAAGACACCTAAATTTGAGTACTATGGTCGATTTCTTAGGAGTTGTTGCCAGGTGGACCCCTAGAATCATTTTATCTGGTGGGCCCAAAGAACCTTAGTGTGACACTGATCCAAACATTTGCTAAATCAGTAATAGTGACAACCCCTCTTTTTTGGCTCATCACTTCCTTCTTGTGTCTCTAATTTAAAAGCTTTTGTATTGTTAATGAGTACTTGTTATTCCTAAGGTTAGGTTTACAGCATGTTTGGGTGGACATTCTTCATAGGACATATACCCTTAAGACTATCTGACTGGCATATGATTGACCATTGTACATGGAAAAAAAAATCAGCGCTGCCAAATAATATGAACTATATGTGTAAGTGCATGTTGTCATGGCTACAATGAAAATGCAAAAAACTTATATAGCTACACAAAAAGGAGGTTCTTAGTGCACATTTTGATCAAATTGTGAGAGCCCATCTGCCAGCAACAAGGTGATCTATTTAGATTGGACTCTACAAAGACTCACAACTCTTTTGGCCTTGGCCTCCAAATGAATTCAGGGCAACTATAGTTAAGTCATATTATATACCATACACTACAAATACTCTCCTCTTTCTGAACCTGAACCTTGAAATGAATCCAGGAGAAGTGGATTTCAACCCAACTTTGTAACGTTTCATAAGCATAATATGGCTGAACTACACTGCCCCTGAGTTCATTTGGAGGCCAGTGCCGTGAGAGAGGTAAGTTTTTGTAGTTGAGGATCCTATCTTAATAGGTAGATGTGCTGCTGGCAGATGGGCTTATGCAATTTTATCAGAATGTGCCCCAAGAACCACGTTTTCATGTATCTACAGTATATATAGTAGGCATAGACATGCTCTTGGCACTTGCAGAGTTCTGTTGCAATTTTTTTCTGTGTTTGCTTAGATATAATGTTGCCTCAACAGTGTTACAACTATAAGCACAGAATACATATTCTGATAAACTGTATATATTGTATAACCGGAGTCAATGGCAGACATTCAAATACATAGGTTTATAGTTTCATACTTTGGGAGGTACCTCTGACAACCCTTAAACCAGTACAATACATTAACATTTTTGATATTTTTGATGTCATCATACTGTTAGTTGGTAAGAAAAAAATACATTATATAGTTTAAAGGGAACCTGTCACATTGAAAGTGCAGCGCACTCCATGGGTAGCATACAGGAGAGCAGGAGGAGCTGAGCTTAGGAGTCCTGTGGTCATACTAAGTGACTGCCAGCTTTCCATGTATTAGTGTGTATGTATACAGAGGTAGCTCTCAATCACAAAATAGAACCGCCCACTGGACTCCTATAAAGTATAAAGAGGTCACTCCCCTAAAGGGCATCATAGCTGGGCAGCCTCTTACAATGATTCCATTGGCAGGCTCACAACATTAGTTTTTGGGTTTTTTTTTTTAACTCAGGATGATGTATAGAACATGCCCCCAAATGCAAAGAAATGTTAAAAAAATACACTAAATAAAAATTAGATAAAAGGAAAAAAAAATCTAGGTTGCCATTTAATGTAATAGAAGTTGATGATATATTTTGTAGAGTTATTCTTTTTATTATATTGTACTGATTTATCTTATGAGCAGTAAAGTTCAATATGAAGATGATAATTGTTTTAATTATTACTTTACTACCCAACACAGATTTTCAGAACCCTAGAGCAAGTGCGAAACAACACACTCAGTGTCTGCAATAAGAACAAAGGGAATTTTTTATCAAAAAGTCAGGCTGTCCTTGAAATTTAGAGACTGCTGATTGTGCGGTCTGCCTTCAGTACAGTTTGGGATTTCGTTCAGGCATGTACAGCCAGATTGTGTCATGATAACATTAAATAAACTGCACAAAGCAAGGTCTTTTCTTACATATGACATGTTAAAGATTTTACATAGTGATATGGGGTATTTTTCTTGTTTTTTTATTTCATTTATTTATTTTTTTAGTTTTATCAACTTCCATTGAGATATAGAGAAGTATGCAGATAAAAAAGGTTACTATTATGAAAAGAGCCTAACTTAGTTATACTTAGGAAGAACAAATCAAAAAAGATAAATTGAGATAATGGTGAAAAATGCAACAAATTTATCAAATTACGGCAATTGGAAAATAAATATGGTGCATAAGGCCTTGTTAGTCATGTGGGATGTGTTGATGTTTGCGTCAAAGTGTCATGACATTGACATGCCCCATGTGATTGCTTAGACCCAATTACAGGCCTCAGCGGGATGCTGACATCATCAGGGAGGTCATAGAGGCAGTAAGCTACCAGGGAAGAGGATCGGATGCCACGAGAAGTACCAAAGAGGTGAGGAAAGGGCAGTTTATTATTTTTTGTGCACTTCCCGAGGCCTCCAATTATTATACTCTTTGGTCTAAAAGACCAAAGTATAATAATAGCACTTCTGGTTCGGACTGAACAAGTTAGACATTGTGAAGCTCATGTATTAGAGCTCTTTTATGGTCCCTGCATTCTAGTATCTGTTATTTGAGTATTGTATAGTGGTAGTTACTCAGACATTGGGGCACATTCATCAATAGAAGTCCAACACATTTCTATCTACACTTTCACCAAAAATTATGGTGCACAGCATTTACTACATATTCATGAACAGTGTGCACAAGAAAGAACAGAGATACATGACTGGCTTGATACTTTTGAAAAATGTGCACCAGAATGGGTTTAGAAGTGTCTCACTTTATGACACATTTATCAAACAAAAAAGAATATGGTACAAATTTTCTAGTGCAAAGTAGACCAAGTTGAAAATGGTGTAACTGAATATTATAATATGAATTTACGCCAATTCAATTTGTGTGCAATAAATTTCTGTCGTGCGACATATATTTGTCTCCTCAATAAGCAAGAGATAATTTGTATCTGATTATTTTGCTCCAAAAATTGTAGAGTTTTTGATGTGTAAGCCAAATATTTGTTCCTTACCGTGTGAGACTTACGTTTTTTTGTTTGCGTGTTTTGCACCAAATATTTGGCTCGTAGTGAAGCACTAAACTTTTATTTGGAAGATATTTGAGTCAGAATTTTGGAGCTTCTAGAAACACTTCATATTTATGAAGATCCATACAAAAGATTAATAAATACAGTGGGAAAAAAAGTATTTAGTCAGCCACCAATTGTGCAAGTTCTCCCACTTAAAAAGATGAGGCCGCTCTGTAATTGTCATCATAGGTAGACCTCAACTATGAGAGAAAATGAGAAAACAAATCCAGAAAATCACATTGTCTGATTTTTAAAGAATTTATTTGCAAATTATGGTGGAAAAATGCGAAGAGATAAGTCCTGCATCTCTCCACATTTTTCAAGCGGAATGGGAGACAGAATCCTTGAACGGAGACCGAGCGGTAGTGTGAACCTAGCCTTAATATTGTTTTTGTAGTGTATGTTGATGGGAGTACTGTATAGCACTGTCATATAGGCAACTGCATGGTGACTGTATGGCATTGTTATATGTACACTGTATGACAGTACACCATATGGGTTGGTGTAACAGAGGGTACTACATTGGGCACCTTTCAATATAAGGCCAACCCTGACTGTCAAAAATGGAACCATGCTTGATTTTTTAATGTTCTTCCAAAAGGTGGAGATCCTATAGCCAAATCCACTGATACATAGGGTGTACAATACTTTCATGTAGTTTATATTATATTTTATTGTAAGAAATATCTCTGTATAGTATATAATAATTTAGCTAAAAAAAAAAAAAATTCTTGTACTGGTGCCTATTCTTAAGTAGTTTTCCTCCTCGATGTACTGGGGTTAATATAACCAGTAGCAGTGAGCAAAAAAATAATTTCACGCTCTACTGTACATTTTGTTTGGCAAAGACCTGTAGTAATAAGAAACATAACATTTTTTTCATTCTTTGCCAGCCTCAATATACTCTGGCAAGATCTAGTCTTTATAAGCAGCCATTAGACACTGAGGTGATAATTATGATCCTTAAGAAAATCATCGAGGAAAGCTTCAAATTAAGGAAAAGAAACGCGATATATACAGTTACTAATGTAGAGTCGCTAATTCTACTATGTTATTAATGTCACTGGGATCTTACTGCCTTTTATCAGTCTTTCTATCATCTGCCTAGTGAAGACTTGGTCACCATGTACATGTAAATCTGTCATCCATTTCTGACTCTTACAATGAACTCACGGGGAAAGTAAGAGTCTTGCTGCCAAATGAATAAATCTTGGCTTCTGAGTCGGTACCTTGCCTGTCCAGTTTACTACATCATCTTGTAACCCTATTGATGTAGACCTTATTGTCTTTAATTATAAGTGGTTCTGTGTGACCTGTAAAAGTCTTACATCTTCAGCATATGATATACGTCTTGGAAAAGTCAAGAAGAACTAGATGTTAAAAGCAATCAAGTTATAGGTGTAATGTAACAAGAAATATATTCTATCACATTGTCTGATAGGATCATTTATCATATGGAAGATTCATGAAATAAATTAACTATGTAATGTATAAAAATATAGGCTTATATGTTTTTATGTATTTTATAATTAAGTAGTTAGTAAAGGTGGGAAAAAATATTGATATTAAGAAAAATGTGCAAAATCCTAGACCATAGCACTAGTATAATAAATCTCATTACTTGGATAACTACAAGAGCTTTAGTGGACGGTATCATCTGAAAACCATATAGCATGCATGGCTTCATTGTGTAAGTTCAAGAAGGGCCTGGATGACTTTCTTGAAATAAAAATAAAACAGGATATGGGTTTTAGATTTTTGGTGAAGACAAGTTGATTCAAGGCTTGATACTGATTACTAGATTTAGAGTCAGGAAGAAATTTCATCCCTAACATGCGGGAATTGGCATCAGCCTCATGGGGTGTTTTGCCTTTTTTTGGAGGGTTATAGGTTGTACTTGATGGACTTGGGTCTTCATCCAACCTCATCTGTTATGTAAATATGTTTGTCCATACAGATGAGTAACTTTCCCAAAATTTGTTTCAGGCTCAAACTGATTACCTGCAATTTCCCCACACCAGCTTTTTCACCCTGAAGTACGAGCCTGGAGAAGGGTCCAGTGGACCGAAATGTCTCTTAATACTCACTCTATTTGTGGTCCCAGTTAATTAGAGCTGCATGTGCTGTCCAACCTGCTGCTTCATTCAGACTGGGTTGTAAAAAACTCCATAAATAGCTGATAGGATCAGCTTTACTGTGTCACTTCCGATGCCTGTACTGTACAAAGGACTGAACCAGGAGCACTGGGCTCCCTGCTGTGTATAGTGGCACTTCAATAGGAGCTGAGCTGCAGTAAAGGCACCCAGCCACTATACAGGCATAACCCTTTTAAATGTTTTGGTTTCTTTACTAGGGATGGTAAAACAATTCATTCTGAGCTGGGTATGACCCGAATATTACAAATTGTTCAGTTTTTAACAATTGAACAATTATTCATTCAACTCGGACAAACTAAGACGGTTGCCACAACGTAGCATTGCGGTAAACTATTATATTCTGGGATGTCTTCAGATCCCAGAGTATTATAGGTGGAAGCCCAGGGGAAGTGAAAAAAAAAACATTTATACTCACCTTCCCTTACCTCTTTTGGGCCTCCTCATGCCATCCAGCACTTTCCTAGTGACATCATGCACCCGGGGTCACCACTGAAAACTGTAATTGGGCCACATCAGTCACATGGGCACACCAAGCATCATGACATTATTACCCTCGGCGTGCCTATGTGACCACTGAGGCCAATCACGGCAGTGTTCCGAGGCCCATGATATCACCAGGAGAGCTCTGAAAACTCCAAGGAGGTCCAAAAGAGGTGAGGGAAGGTGAGTATAAATGTTTTTGTTTTTTTTTTTCACCTCCCCTGGGCCTCCACCTATTATACTCTGGGGTCTAAAGAGATAATATTTTCTCTTCTGGTAGTTCCACCTGAAAGGAATCAGGGACCTGAGCCAGATGAACCCGAAACTAAACTAATCTTTGGAGGTTCGCCCATCTCTAGTCATTATTTACCTTTCCTGATTCGGACAACCATGCATGTGTATGGGGAGGGGGGGGGGGTTCAGACAAAAGCCATCTAAAGTGTCTGACCAGCTTTATTCTGCAGGCTCTTGACAAGGCTGCTCTTATTTTTGCACAGCACCAAAGATATACAGGACATTGAATGAACAGTGAAATATAAGGGGAATTCATTCACATAATTTATAGTTTTTCTGACATACTATCCTTAAAAATGAAGAATAGTGGTTAATGGGGTTAAGGTGTGAGAATAAAGCTAAATAAATAAGAAACGTGAAGAAAAAGAAAGTCTTTTCAAGTAGAGGGCAATACAGTTTGGTTCTGATTTCTTGTGGTTAAATATGAGCTATAGTTTCAGATTGGTCAGTGTAAAGCTAACCACAACCAGTCCTTCCCAGTGACAGCTTTACTTGCCAAGTCTAAGCTGAAACATATTTCCCCCTTCAAGCTGACCACATCAAAGGACGGCCGCGTTTGTAAAATTGCATGCTATCTATTTACATTTCTCTGAGAATATTTATGGTATTTCGGAATGGTAGTGGAAGGGCTTATAGGCACCTAATAGAAAAGCCTAATTAAAATATTCACAATGCTTTATAGGGGTGTTTGCGTAACCTGGTTTACAGCCTTTCTCCTCCATATATGAGATCGAATCGACTACATTGAAAACTGCACTTTTATCGAAATATTTTTTGCATTTACCTGAAAGCTTCAAGACAGCCAAAAAGGGGCCAATTCATCACGACCTGGATGGCAGTTTCTTGGCATACAAGCATGAAAAGATTGAGTTTTGGCACCAAATAGTTCCTGTTTTGTGCTCTTCCACCCACTTTTCATAAAATAGAGCGTAATGGGTCAGGAATCTAGATGGACCATGGACAGCTCAGCCCATCAGCATTGCTATTACACATGCCAAAAAATTGCAATAGTTACAACAGAAATCTACACCAGTCCCTGACTGACATAGAATTAATTTCTGGAGTATGGTGCACCAAACTTAGAGGTCAGAGCCTCTTAATAATTCTGGCGCCAACATTCATATGGATTAAGACCAGCACACAATGTGACAGTCTTAAGACATCGGCAAAAATGAATCATAAGAATGAGGGTGTTTTTCTCCCCATTCTGAATGGAGCAATAGTCAGAAAGGTGCACCACTGCTCCATTCATTTCAATGGGGTAGCCAAGTCTTAGACTTCCAAACAAGTTTTAGACCACTGATACAATCAGACTGGAAAAAAAAATACCTTGTTCTCTTTATCATGTGGTCCCAGCAGTTGGAACTCCACCAATCTACAACTTGTCCCCTTTGCCATAGATAAGGGATAGATTGATGTT
The DNA here is from genome assembly GCA_947044405.1 of Leptodactylus fallax. Taxonomy (NCBI): domain Eukaryota; kingdom Metazoa; phylum Chordata; class Amphibia; order Anura; family Leptodactylidae; genus Leptodactylus; species Leptodactylus fallax. The sequence goes on from CAMRHE010000308.1 coordinate 1,460,580, forward strand.
GTGGTAAAATACATAGAGGTTCTGCTAGATTAGGACAACATGGCAACTTTCTTCTAGAAACAATGCTACCTATCCAGTGCAATGAGGCTTAGCAGCAATCCTAAACCAAGACCATGGAGGAGAGTGACATTGTTTCTAGAAGTATAGATGGGTATGCCCTTTTCTTTCCGCAAATTTTGTTAGGGATCCCAATTTCTCATGATACAAGATGCTAGCAAAAACCTCAACAGGATGCAATTCATATCACAACCAAGTAGCCCCATACATATAAAGCCATATGCCATAAACAAAACCAAATAGAGGAACACAAAAGCATGTTTTTTCCCAAGCTGGTGATAGCATTTATGTTCTGTAAGACTCTACAAACCATAAAATGACCTGCAAAGGCAGTCTCCCTAAGGAGACATAGTACCCCTTCTGACCCACATCTATGACCACTCACCTAGTACACCAGTACCCTGCTTATTATTGAGTGGTAATAACCCTAAAATAGCTGTCTGCGGATGGGTCTCTCTGTCTTTTGGAAGAGACAATGTCTCTAGGTTCTTAGAAAACCTGACATTGATCTATAGGGGGAGACCTTCTAAAAGGTGGTGCTAGGGCAAGTTTTCTTTTTTTCTATCAAGATGACAAAGTAATAGTTTTACAATAAAACATGCTGTACTAATATATAACCAAAGATTAGTACAGGTGATTATTGAAGTTTAGAAGTATAGAGACCACCAGCTATTACACACAAGTTGAAGGTACTGCCAAGAGATTAGAGAAAAGGTCAATCTTATCCATAGGCTGTGCCAAGTATTGCACAATGATACACTGAGATCAGTGGCTGGGTAACAAGTGTAATGGCTAAAGTTACTATGTAGCCTTAGGTTTCCTGTGTTCTCACACTATTGGGGTAGGTCTGAGTCTTCCAACATCAAATAAAATTGACCTCTTTCTATTATACTGTATTATTCTTGTCTTTGGTAAAAGAAAGAAATCTTATGACGCAAAATAAATTCCAAGTACAATTCTAACAAATTAAAGACGGCAAATATTATTGCTGTTACACTTTAAGTAGATTTTTCAAAATGCACAATCAGTTTTTGTTAGTGTCTGTTCACACACTGTAATATGCACCAGCAAAAGTCCCTGGCACAAACACCAAACATGTTCATTGAACCCTGTGGGACTAATGGATGGCATACACTAAAGGATTTTGGCATACACAAGGTCTGGTGTGTGTATATGTTGGTACACACCTCTAAAAACATTCTGTTTTCTTTTGTTTTTTAACAGTGGATACATGTAGACTACATATGCAACAATTTATACTTATTTGAAGTATTTTTCTTCTCATAGGGATACCAAATATACGAGTGTCTTGTTATTTGTGTTCTTCAAGGTTTTTAGCATCTTTTTGGCACCAGTTTCAGTATCTATGTTTTGAAAAATTCTTTATTTTTTGTTTTAGTAGGCATTTTACAGGATTAGCCTCTATTCAGATCACATTTTATAGATCTGTTTAATCGATAAAAAAAAGGGACTACGTTTCTGTGTCCATCCAAAAAAACATACAGAAATGGATCAGTTTTTATAAAAAAAAATGGATCTATACATAAAAGCCATCCATTTCATCCGTTTTTTGCATTGTTTTCTTTTCATTCGCTAGGACCCTTACACACAACTGAGTCCCATCTGTGGAAAACGGCCCTTGTGTGGGCAGTAGAATCAGGCCTGAACTTGGCCGTGTACATAGGAGTCCCTGCATCATACTCAATGGCCCGATCGCTACAGTACTGAACTGTCATAACCTTTTCATTACTGTAGTGATTGGGTTGTTCGAGCGCTCACTGTATGATAACTGACTATGATACAGTAACTCTTATGTACATGGCCGAGTCCAGCTTGGGTAATACAGCCCACACATGGACTGTTTTCCACGGAGGAGACTCAGTCGTGGGAAAGGGCCCTTAGCGTAAGTTCACACAGTGGAAAATGAAGAGGAATTCCAGTTAATTTTCCACCACTGTTTTCCATCCGTGGGCTAACCATGTCGGGATGCCGATGTAGGGCATTGACATTCCATTGCAGCTTTCTGTTGCTGATTAGGCCCAGATGAATGAGCCTAACAGGGAGTCTCGAGACGTGGAATTCACGGCAAGATCGAGCAGAACACTTATCTTTTCAGCATCCTGCTGTGATCTCTGCCTCCCACTGAAAACAATGGGAGGTAGAATCTGGGATGCATCAGACACGGATTTGGGGGTGGCCCCAAATCTGCGGAAAATTCCTCCACGTGATCTTACCCTTAGGCTACGGCTTCATTCATGTAGCGGGTTGCAGCAAAAAAGCGCTGCGGGAAAAACAATGGCGGCAATGTATAATTTTTTTTTCCCACAGCGCTTTTCACACTTTCTGCTTCCATTATACCTATAGGGAAGCTGCCAGAATTTCTGTAGGTATAATTGACATGCTGTGATTTCTAAAACCGCAACAGTTTTGGAAATCGCAGTGTTTCTGCTGCTTGTATTTTTCTGCAGTGTGTGGATGAGATTCGCTGGACTGTTTTGCACTGACTGTAAAACGCTGCGGCATTTACGCCACGTGGGGCCCCGGCCCTATAGATTTATATGGTTGGATGTGGCCAGAGCATGGTGCTCTTGCCTTTGACCTTGTAAGTGTAATGGTAATGCACACGTTATGATGAAATGTATATAATGGCGTGTTGACAGCCACACATTATAATAATCATCATGGGGCAAGACAGGGTTAAACAATGTGATGCAAATGTATACAGTCATTATTCTAAAAAAAAACTGCTGAAATAGCTACATCTGCATACATATTCAATGAGGTTTGCTATACAAAGAAATGGCAGCACATAAATAGAATATGTTGTGGAAACTCGTAACGTACAGGCTTATTCTATGGATCGGAATATATATTTTGACAATTAGCACTTGATCACCAAAAATCAAAAGCAGGCGTATGCTCCGGAGAATAACTTGATAAATGAACTATCATGTACAGCCATCTGCTTTACAGTACCCTAATTTAAATCCCAGTGCCCCCTGGCTAGGTCAGCACTTTCAAACGCTGAGAAGTAACTTTGCAGATATTTACTGGGCTTGCATTTCTTTTTTGAAGTGTTAAAAACACAAATGATCCATGAAACTTCATTAGGTCTGCAAGACAGGAAAAAAACTAAGTAACACAAGACTTCACACATTAGCCGGTATGTTTTACCATGTGTGTTAATTACGAGAATATACATATTAATAGCTATGCTTAGTAGTGGAGTAACTGAGATACAAAAAATTTAAGTTAGGACCCATTCACATGACTGGATGTTGTCTAAGGTCACTGGCCATGGTCCAGTCCAAATCTGACGGATTGCATGAGGACCCATTGCACTTCTATTAGCCCATACACATAGTTTTTTCACATGTACCTGTGGCCCTTGTTTAAAAATAAAATAAAAAAATAAAAAAGTCCTCATCTGAAATTCTAATCCATTTTCATGGGATCAAAATATCACATTTTAGAGTGCAATCTGAAAATTCATTAGACTGCACACAGGATTCTCAACTCTACATCAGTTTTATTTTCTAAAATATAGGGGAGAATTTATTAAAAGAAGTACAGTACACTAAAATACTTGTGTAAAAAAAGTTGCAAATTATTATACAAATTTGTTTTTTTGGGGGGGCAAAATTATGTGACTCTTTGCTGGTTTGTGCCCTTTCCAGGTGGGCATGGTGGACATGATGGGCTTTAGCATCTTGCAGCCTGGAAGATTTACTATAATCTACTATAGAATCTACCATACATTATAGCCCAAGTCTACATTATCTACAAGCTGGCAGAGATTTGAGTTTCTGGCTCATGGACGGCTAGTAGTGCACCAAATTTCTTAAAGGGAGTCTATCACCAGAGCCCAGCATATCAACTGCAGATAGGTACAGACGTGGGCAAAATTGTTGGTACCCTTCGTTTAATGAAAGAAAAACCCACAATGGTCACAGAAGTAACTTGAATCTGACAAAACTGGAATTTGACAAACTACATGTTGACAAGCCACAAAGCTTCTGGGTGAATGTCCTATGGACAGATGAGACAAAAATCTAAATTTTTGGCAAGGCACATCAGCTCTATGTTCACAAACGGAAAAATGAAGCATATCTTGAAAAGAACACTGTCCCTACTGTGAAACATGGAGGAGGCTCTGTTATGTTCTGGGGCTGGTTTGCTGCATCTGGCACAGGGTGTCTTGAATCTGTGCAGGGTACAATGAAATCTCAAAACTATCAAGGGATTCTAGAGAGAAATGTGCTGCCCAGTGTCAGAAAGCTTGGTCTCAGTCGCAGGTCATGGGTCTTGCAACAGGATAATGACCCAAAACACACAGCTAAAAACACCCAAGAATGGCTAAGAGAAAAACACTGGACTATTCTGAAGGGGACTTCTATGAGCCCTGACCTAAATCCTATTGAGCATCTTTGGAAGGAGCTGAAACATGTCGTCTGGAAAAGGCACCCTTCAAACCCGAGACAACTGGAGCAGTTTGCTCATGAGGAGTGGCCAAAATACCTGCTGAGAGGTGCAGAAGTCTCATTGACAGTTACAGGAATCGTTTGATTGCAGTGATTGCCTCAAAAGGTTGTGCAGCAAAATATTAAGTTAAGGAAACCATCATTTCTGTCCAGGCCTGTTTCATGAGTTTTCTTTTTAAAAAAATTCTGTTGAAGCATGGTTGAAAAGCAATGTCTGACTTTCATTTGTTCATTTTCATAGAATTTTTATATATTATTACTTTTGTCAGATTCAGGTTATTTCTGTGACCATTGTGGGTTTTTCTTTCATTAAATGAGGGGGACCAACAATTTTGTCCACATGTTTATATGCAGCATTAGAGCACGGGATCGGTTGATGTTAATGCCTCTTGCACACGCCAGTGACATTTTTGTCGGCTGTAACATCTATTAAAAATGGATGTTAATGTCTGTTTTTGACGTCTTTTTTTGCTTCTGTTGCATTTTTTCGTTTTTGAGGGCCGAGTGTCATCAGTTTTTAACTGTCAGTAAAAACAACAGATGAATTTCATTGATCTTTCATTTTTGACCCAACCCATTGATCCCTTCTTAACATGCGTAAAACAGATGTCAGTCCATCTTACATCAATTAAAAATGGATCCATTGATTTCGATTGGATCTGTGTGTCCATGAAAAATAGTGCAGGTCAGTTTTTTTGACTCCCGCTAAGAACTGACTGCGAAAAAAAATGGACATGTGAATAGACACTAACCCTTGGTTTTATCTAAATTGATCCAAGATCGGTAACTAATAATCAATATTCCACATGTCCAAATACAATGGTTATATATCCGGATAAAACATTCATTTCACATAATGATATTTTGTGGAACCCAGAAAAATATACTTAGAGCACATCCAAATACTCAAGACATTTTGAGGGAAGAAAGAAAGCAAAGAAAGATACTGAAGTTACTTGAGATGATCAAACAAAGACCTGAAGATACCGCAATGAAACAATACACAGAATAAAACAGTTTGTGTGACTCCATAAATCTCTAGTAAGGTCACAGCTCACCTGTGCAATGTGCGGCTCCCAGAACCTCAGCATGGAAGAAACACTAGGCAACCAAACAATAAATCTGATTTATATCTTCCCAGATTAGAAATTTTTAGCATTAAAAAAGAGGAGGCAGAGAGGACATATGATTACTGTTTACAAATGTACCCAAGGTCAGTGCAAACAACCGCCAGGGGAACCTCTACCCAAGGACAGGGAAGATTACATTTTTTTATTATTCTTCATGAGCTCATGCTGATGTCCATAAATAATTTTCATTTGCTTACATGCGGAAATTTATTAAAAGAATCATGTGCTTCTGCTTGTCATAGACAGGAAATAGCAAGCAGCAAATGCAGTTTAAAGAACAATAGTTTGTTGAATCTTTTTTTTTCTGGGGGGGGGGCCTAATTTACAATTTTAATAAATTTTATTCATTAATATTAAATAAGTAATGGTTGGAGGAAATGTATTTAATTCTAGATCAGGCTTTTCTGCTTTGAATCCAGTTTTGACCTGTCCTGCTTTATTCCCATTGGAGTCAAGATGGAACAAGGTCACAAAAATGCTCCACCTGGGGCTGTTTTAGGCTAAGGCCCCACATAGCGGGTTGCAGCAAAAAAGCGCTACGGGAAAAAAACGCGTTGGAAACTTTCTGCTTCCATTATACCTATAGGGAAAACTGAAGAAATTCTGTAGGTATAATTGACATGCTGCAATTTCCAAAACCTCAACAGTTTTGGAAATTGCAGTGTGCCCGCTGTGCGTATTTTCCTGCAATGTGTGGATGGGATTTGCTTGAAGCCCCAGCCTTAGGCTCAAGCCCCATGTTGTAAAAACACAGCATTTTTTGTTTCAGATTTTGCTGCGTTTTTTTGAGCCAAAGTCAGGGGTGACTTGAAAAGGAATTGAAAACATAAAGGAAGTTCTTAGATGTTTCTCCTCTGCTAAATCCACTACTGACTTTGGCTCAAAAAAACGCAGCAAAATCTGCAACAAAAAATGCTGTGTTTCCGCAACGTGGGGCCTCAGCCTTATACTGATAACCCCAGGCATGTTCAGTACAGTCATGGCCAAAAGTTTTGAGAATGACACAAATATTATATTTTCACATGATCTGCTGCCCTCTGGTTTTTATGTGTGTTTGTTAGATGTTTTTATTACATACAGAAATATAATTGCATTCATATTATGAGTAACAGAAGCTTATATTGACAGTTAGAATGAGTTAATGCAGCAAGTCAATATTTGCAGTGTTGACCCTTCTTCTTCAGGACCTCTGCAATTCTCCCTGGCATGCTCTCAATCAACTTCTGGACCAAATCCTGACTGATAGCAGTCCATTCTTGCAGAATCAATGCTTTAATTTTGTCTGAATTTGTTGGTTTTTGTTTGTCCACCCGTCTCTTGATGATTGACCACAAGTTCTCAATGGGATTAAGATCTGGGGAGTTTCCAGGCCATGGACCCAAAATCTCTATGTTTTGTTCCCTGAGCCATTTAGTTATCACCTTTGCTTTATGGCAAGGTGCTCCATCATGCTGGAAAAGGCATTGTTGAGCGCCAAACTGCTCTTGGACGGTTGGGAGAAGTTACTCTTGGAGGACATTCTGGTACCATTCTTTATTCATGGCTGTGTTTTTAGGCAAGACTGTGAGAGAGCCGATTCCCTTGGCTGAGAAGCAACCCCACACATGAATGGTTTCAGGATGCTTTACAGTTGGCATGAGACAAGACTGGTGGTAGCGCTCACCTCTTCTTCTCCGAATAAGCTGTTTTCCAGATGTTCCAAACAATCGAAAAGGGGATTCATCAGAGAAAATGACTTTACCCCAGTCCTCAGCAGTCCACTCCCTGTACCTTTTGCAGAATATCAGTCTGTCCCTGATGTTTTTTCTGGAGAGAAGTGGCTTCTTTGCTGCCCTCCTTGAGACCAGGCCTTGCTCCAAGAGTCTCCGCCTCACAGTGCGTGCAGATGCACTCACACCTTCCTGCTGCCATTCCTCAGCAAGCTCTGCACTGCTGGTAGCCCGATCCCGCAGCTGAAACACTTTTAAGAGACGGTCCTGCCACTTGCTGGTCTTTCTTGGGCGCCCTGGAGCCTTTTTGGCACCAATGGAACCTCTCTCCTTGAAGTTCTTGATGATGCGATAGATTGTTGACTGAGGTGCAATCTTTCTAGCTGCAATACTCTTCCCAGTTAGGCCATTTTTGTGCAGTGCAATGATGACTGCACGTGTTTCTTTAGAGATAACCATGGTTAACAGAAGAGAAACAATGATGGCAAGCACCAGCCTCCTTTTAAAGTGTCCAGTGGTGTCATTCTTACTTAATCATGACAGATTGATCTCCAGCCCTGTCCTCATCAACACCCACACCTGTGTTAATGGAGCAATCACTGAAACGATGTTAGGTGGTCCTTTTAAGGCAGGGCTGCAATGATGTTGAAATGTGTTTTCGGGGATAAAGTTCATTTTCTAGGCAAATATTGACTTTGCAAGTAATTGCTGTTAAGCTGATCACTCTTTATAACATTCTGGAGTATATGCAAATTGCCATTAGAAAAACTGAAGCAGTAGACTTTGTAAAAATTAATATTTGTATCATTCTCAAAACTTTTGGCCATGACTGTACATTAGGAAATCCTAATAGATGTCTGTGTGCTTTAAATTCACTGGATACAATGAAATGTGTTCTGACTATGCATGATAGAAAAATATTAAAAATAACAAAACTAAACAATATTAAAAAACTCGATTAAAATTATTTTTGATTACATAAATTTGCATCTGTCTGTTTGTCCATTTTTGGCAGCCGGGTGTTATACATTGTGCATCCGTTTTTAACAAATGAAATGAACTTCATTGGTCTGTCTTTTTTTAACCAAACCCACAGAAACATTTTGTACAGTTGTAACTCAGACTCAGTTAATCCGTTTTTATAGCTGTTAAAAATGAACCCTTTGATTTCTATTGGCTTGGCGTTTCTGTCAAAAAGGACAAATCATTCTACCTAACAAATACAAAAAGAGTGTCCCTTTGGCCTCTGCTGAGCTTTAGGCTTTAGACTCTGTTCACATTTTCAGTGAAGGCAGATTCCGTTATTTTAAACCTGGGGTTTCCCAGGTTCACAATATTGGTGGTCTGTACCTGAGAATAGGCTATTTACAGATGCATCTTAATAAATTAGAATATCTGTGAAACGTTCATTCATTTCAGTCATTCAGTAATACAATCCATAATCAGCGTCTTCCATGATTGTGTGTCCTACTGAACCAGACTGAGGGACCATTTAAAGGCTTAGGAAACCTTGGCAGGTGACACTGAATATACAGTACTGAACTGAACTTACAATATACAGATTTTGTTAGATTTGGGTTTTCATTATCTGTAATCCATAATCAACATTTACAGAAATAAAACACTTGAAATAGAACATTCTGTGTGTAAAGAATCTAGAAAATATAGTTACTGTAAGCAGAGGCGTAGCTAGGGGTTCAGCACAGGGGGAGCGAACATGTCCAAGTGGGCCCCCAACTTAGGTATACCGACATTATCACTATACAGTGACTGTATAGCGGTATATAGCGGCTCTACACAGGGCTCTGCAGACGATTTAGGTGAATACAGGGCAGTAGCATTTAGTGACTTACCGGTGACGTCTCTGACTAATCATTCACATTCCCCATCTCTTTCATCTGGACCGCCATGGCCACTTCTTTCAGTCTCTGTAAAGTTTGCAACACAGACATCTTTGGCTCCTCATTTTTCCAGGCACCTGACGCACATTGTCCTCACCTGCACCCCCCATCCTGCTGCTACCCCCAATTATAAAATATATAATATAACCCCTCATAATAATACCCACAAGTGCATCTTTAAATTAATAACTTCCCTATGTACCCCCTTTAAATAGTGCCCCTTATTAATAATGCTCCAGGTGTTTCCTAATTAAAAAGTAAACAAAAGGTAAAATTAATTAGTGGGGTTCCAATAATTGGGACCCCCAGGATCAGCCGTTTGAATGAACCGTGGTACCTGTGTAAGTGCCGTGACCCCTTCTCTGTTTACACAGTGTCATTCATCTCATAGCGGCCATGTAATGTAACTACAGCCTCGTCCTATACACGTCTATGTGACAAGGCTGGTATGACATCACACGGTCACTATAAACAAACAGCGTGTGATATAAACAGGCGCCGGGGCCCCTTCATACAGCTGATCAGTGGGGAATCACTTATCTCTTATTGATGATTTATTCTGAGGATAGACCATCAATAAAAATGAGCTGGAAAACTCTTTAAGCCTAAGGCCCCTCGTGGCGTACCGCATCAAAAAAGAGCTGTTCTTCCTGCTGCGCTTTGTACAAAGAGTTTGCAGAGGTTTTCTCTGTGGACTTTCTGCTTCAATTATATCTATAGGGAAACTGGGAGCGTTTCCATAGGAATGCTGCGATTTCCAAAACCACGACTGTTTTGGAAATCGCAGCGTGTCCACTGCGCATATTTTACCACAAAGTGGGGATGGGATGGGGCCCCACGTGGCAAAAATGCCACGGGAAAAAAAAATGCAGCATTTTACAATTCCTGCAAAGTGGATGGGATTCTAGCAAATCCCATCCACACATTGTAGAAAAATGTGTGCAGCGGACACTCTGCGATTTCCAAATCTGTTGCGGTTTTGGAAATCGCAGCATGTCAATTATACCTACGGAAACGCTGGCGATTTTCCTATAGTTATAATGGAAGCAGAAAGTCTGCAGAGGAAAACTCTGTGTCCCTTCTGTGAAAAGCGCTGCGGGAAAAAACACAATGTTACTGCCACGGTTTTTCCTGCAGCGCTTTTTTGCTGCAGCCCGCTACGTGGGGCTTTAGTCTGAATAAAGCCCAAGTGTCACTTTTATTAAATTAATTACCCCCTCATATTATGCCCCTGATTCCCCCTGACATAAATACTGCACCCCTAATGACCTCTTATATCGATGACCACCCCCTTATGTTCATAATGCCTCCTAATATAAATAACCTCCCCCCTTGTACCCCGTAATAACCCTTATATAAATGACGCCCCCTTATGTTCATAATGCCCCCTCCCTTATAGTTATATTTCCCCCTCCTAACAACCTCTTATACTATTAAAATACCCACAACTAAGCTAAAACAAAACAAATATAAGTGATACTCACCTACCAGCGACCATGACGAACTGAGCCGCCGCTTTCTCTTCTTGACCCGCACTCTGTGCGCAGGGTCCATGCACAGGAAGTCAGTGTCTCAGCGTAGGAGGCGCGATGTTGTGACGTCATCGCGTCACCTATGCCCATGATTGTGTTCTTGTTGTCATGTAAACCGCAGGCCTGAAGTGACTTGCGGTTTACAAGACAGCAAGTGGCAGGAAGCGTTTTAACTAGATCGGTGTCTGCAGACACCGATCTAGTTAAAAGTAAAAGGTGTATTAATGGTGGCCCCAGGGTGGGCCCTACAATGTCAGTGGGCCCGGGGCAGCCGCCCCCTCTGCCCCCTGCTAGCTAGGCCTCTGACTGTAAGAAATAAACGTTTCAAAGATATTCTAATTTACGGAGATGCTCCTGTATATCACATTGGTGGTGGTCCAACTCAAGGAGACTGCGGCATTTGAGCAAACACATTGTCTACACTGATCCCTACATCTGCACACTGTCTACTTAGTAGCGCATTCGCAGTGTACTGCAGTTTCAACCCATTGAAATACACACAATGCAGGACACCATATAGTGGCTCAGTGGTCAAAACTACATCCTTGTTATACAGAAGTTTTGAATTTGACTCCAACAATGTATATATTCACCTATATTTTTGTGGGTTTCACTTGAGTACACCTCTAAGACTCCAAAATCAACATGGATTGATTGATTTTTTATCGCATTGGTCATAGCTTATTTTTGAGTTAGAAATACCAGAATTGCAGACCTCACTGAGGACAGGGATTTATATATAGTGCTGTGGAATGTGTTGTTGTTATATATAAATATAGAAAAGCTTAGTTTGACACTTAACATGACACATACACTGTGGCACAAATCTTTGACTTAACTTTTTTCAATGACTTTTCAATGGCTTTGTTGTGTCAATGATAAGATAGCATGCTACAGCAAGTTATCAGTAGCGATGAACGAATTTCCCAAAATTCAACTGGCCATCAGATTCAATTCAGTCAGGATAGCTTTCGTCCGAATCAAAAGAACCAAGACAGTGTTAATAATGTCAAAATGACAGAGAAAGATATGGCTATGGGTAACAAAAATGGTAGCCATTGGTAGCCTTTTTAACCCCTTGGCAACATGTGCTGTACTATTGCGTTGGAGCTGAGCAAGTTCCATAGCCTCCAGGTCTCTGCAGGGACCCGGTGACATCGCCCATGATCAGAGGTATCTCTAGTCTCTAGCATTAATTACTTAGATGTCATGGTCAGATGGTGGTTTCCCTATAGGTAAAATGGAAGCAGAAAGTCTGCAGAGGAAACCTCTTTGTTAAAAGCGCTGCAGGAAAAACCGCGATGCGTTGTCACCACTCTCAATTTGCCCTTGACCTAAAATTCTAATAGTGAAATCTATGAGGCACAAGCCTATCTTTCTGACTGTTCATAAGCTATACATTCATAACCCATCCATATCCATATACAGTTTCATGTTTCATTAGTCCTTTTCTTGTAATGTTGGCTACCTACGGGGCACTTGTCTCCCATGGATTGCTTCCACTATATTATACATGTTCAGTTTACCGAGCCCTGCTCTTCATTGTTTATACCGTAATACTATTAGCACAAGACATTTGGCAAAAACACAATCTACTTTATTGCTCCCTTGTTTCCTCGTGACCTTAACATGCTAATGAATTATATATTTATTTCCCATAACAAGCAATTTCTTAACGGACCTGGAACCTTTTCAGTTTATGTACATTAAGCGTAGTGACATTAAACATAGGGAAAAAACACAAAATAAGACAAAAATGGAAATAAGACATTAAACACAGGAGACCTTCAGCTTCAGCGTACACAATTCTCAGCTCACTTTGGGATGTTCGCATAACAAAAGCCTATGTATTTACATGCTTTTAACTTCAAATATGTTCTACACGATCTCAGAGGAGTCCGGTAAGATGAAACCAAGCATTGCGTAATAAATTTCCATATAATTTCATAAAACATTTTTTCTTTCACCAAAGAAGAGGGAAAAAAAAAGATTCAGGAACAAAATAAAATCTTCGTCTGAAATTTGACTTGCAACAATTGACTGACCTGGGGAATTACTTACCAAACATTTTCGAGGCGACACGTTTCATGGCAAACTTTAGCTCTCTGAGTGATCTCTTTGAGAGCAAAGTCAATCCTAGGTCACTATTCCAATGTATTTTCTTTTGTTGTAAATCCTAGTTTCAAGAACATTCTTGCCAAGGTTCACTTGTGTTTAACCTATCATATAATATCCAAGTTTACTATGTTAGAAGAAGCAGAACACTATTAAGGTTTTCCCACAAGACCGTGATTGCATTTGACCCAGTAACCTGTATTAGATTAACATTTATTCTACGACTCCACAGCTGGACCTGAGCGAGCTTTGGTTTATAGTGAACCCAACATGAGACATTTTAGGCAGAGTGAAAAACAAGATTAAATATGAGCAAAATTTATCTAATTATCTTATGAAATAAATAAGATAGAAAACTCAAAAAAAATTTAGATACTCAACATTTTTTACAGTTGTATTGATTTAACCAAGAGACGTGTAGAAATATATCCAAAAATTACCCTATAGCTGTAACTTCGGAAGTAAAGCGAAAGCAAAACTCCTCTCTCAACGTAGAAACTGAAACTTGATGCCTAAATTCCACTTAAGGCTCTATTTACATCAGCATTATACTAAAGACACCAATGACGTCTGACAAAACCCATTGACTTCTAATGGGAATATACTGTGTCGAGTCCATAATTTTGTGAGAAATAATAGAGCTATATGTAACACTATTTTCTTCTGGCAAATGTGACTGAATATGGGACAGAAGTTCCCCAATTGTTTCCAACACAGATATGAACATAGCCTAATATTCCCCAATCGTTTGTATGGGAAGTACCATGCAAGGTAGGAGAAGTCACAATGAACATAGTCATATTTCAGAGACAATTTTAAGACCAGGAATCCATTGAGAATTGGGTTTCCCATTCCAAATGGCTTCCTCTATGACTTGTCTTAGGGCTTACTGTATGCTTTTCAGCTTTTTGTTGGTATAAAGTAGTAGGTACTCCATAAGCTGAGGTACGCAACCTGTGTCACAGAGAGGTTTCTACTAGAAATATTGTCTAATAGTGTGTAATGGAATGTGGGACAATTTTTCATGTACAACCTGGTCGAGAATATCTCAGTATGCCACCTTATGAAATCAGAGGTATACACTGGTATAGTAGGGGCGCATAGACAATTATAGGTGTCGAGTTAAGGTTGTACAAAACCATAATAAGCTAAGAGATCTAATACATGAGATCTACATTATTTTGGTTATTGTATCTGCATGTCACCTGCATATGGATTTTACCCAGTTGTTAATAGGAAGACCCAAGTTGGATGTGTTTGCCCTGTGCTTTGACAACAATATGGGCTGATCTATTAAGGTCCAGAAATGAAATTTCTGCCTTTCACAAACTGGCATACACATTTGGTGTAACTCAAGCCAGTATTCTGACATGAGTTAGTAAATCTGATGGGCTGAGGCATCCTCACCATCACACCCCATTCCATCCACTTTTTTAAATAAGTGTTAAGGAGGGAACAAAACAAGAACATTTTTGTGCAAAAACACCTGCAAGTGAACCCAATGTGAGCCCTATATGAGACAGTGAGTGAATGTCTGTAGAATATGATGGCGCTATACAAGTAAGCAAAATACATAAATAAACTTTTCAGAAAATTGACATCCAAGGCATGATAAATTGGTCAAATGTTTTTTTTAGATCAAGACTACCCAGGTGCAATGTATTCATTAAGTCTGCTTAATCTTTGTAGGAAAAGAAACTTTAGGCTAAGGCAACATGTAGTTGACTGTGAAAAAGCTCTGCGGGAATAAACACGGCAGCAACGTATCAAGGTTTTTCCCGCAGCGCTTTTCACAGAGCGCCCACAGAGGTTCCCTCTGTGGACTTTCTGCTTCTACTATACCTATAGGGAAATTGTTGACGTTTCTGTAGGTATAATTGACATGCTGTGATTTCCATGCATGTGACATTGTTGAAAATTGCAGCATTTCTGCTGTGGGAATTTTCTGCAATGTGTGGATTCGCAGGGATTGTAAAACACTGCGTTTTTGCCGCGGAGTTTATGCCACTTGGAACATCAGTCTTAATGTCCGTTTGTCATCTGTTTTTAACCGTCCATTTAAAAAAACAATTTAATCATTTGCCTTTTATTTTGACCCAACCCACTGATCTGTTTTTATCTGTTTTGTGGGATGCAAATCCATTTTTATGGACGTAGAAAATGGAAAATGACAATGAAAATAGGACACCTCCTGACATTATCCATGGTCCATTGAAAATCGTGTAACGCCCATTAATAAAATCATCATATGGCCATTTGTTCTGCATATGAAGCTTAAAACTTTTAGTTTTTGCCCAGCACTTTTTTTTTGCTTAGTGAGTTATCCAGAGATAAGGTAACTGTGATTTACTGTCCAGTACTGACAGACTTGTTTCTGGAGTCAATGAGTGTTTGTTATATTCTCTTTTGTGCTGTCTCAAAAACAGACACATATGTAGAGAACAGTTGGTTGTGCTTTGTAAAAGTAAATGGGGAACAGGAATAGTAACAAAATAATTAATGTGAGACTATGATAAAATCCCTCTGCTCACTAAACACCGGCAAATTAATTACAACGCTCCAGCCTAAAACAAGGGGAAAATAACTTTATAGACAGTCACTGTGTAATGCCAACACTCTGACAATTGAAAAAGAAAGGTATAAAGGATTCTGGTATAGTCTGAACCAAAACCGCAACGGTTTTGGAAATTTCAACGTTTCCGCTATCATTGCTTAGCGAGAATGGGAACATGGATGAAAGATGCTAAAATTTGTGCTAAAAATTTGGCAATATATTCTGGGAGAATAATAAAGTAGGTGGTATAAACTCAAACTAGACAATGTAAGTATCAAATTTATCATCCAGCATAAGCCTCTGTGTTAAATTGTCTAGTCTAAGTTTACACTTACTGAATTTTAGGACATGTCTATTTTACTGATGCGTGAAAGGAATGTGTCATCATTTTTGTAATTTATGTACTAAAATCAGATAGTGAAAAACATTAGTTTTTGCTAATCTGTTTTTATATTTAGATTGTAGGTTTATTCTATTTTCTGTACATGATTATAGAGGCGGCCATCTTGCCTGAGCTTCTCTTCTACACTGTTAACAGCATTTAGTGATCTGCTTTACAGCACTATCATAGTCATTGTTAGTAATAGACTGGAGTTGACTCATTGAGGTCCATGGGAGAGTTTTCCACACATGCTCTGGTCAGGGAGGGGAATAGATAAGCAGTGGTTTCATCTATTGTCAGCAGTGGATGCAATGATTACTTGGTGGTGTTATCTGTATAGTTGTTATCTTCTATTGTAATCCTGTCTTGTCTGTCATGTAAATGAGGTGACTGCTGCTACAAAAAGAAAACCCTAAATAATTTGTGTCAGTCTATTATTAGGCTCAGTGACCTGAATGAAAGTAATGTGGAAATTTAAAAAAAAAAAAAAAAAAGAAAAAAGAAAAATTCATAAATTCGGAATTGAGGAGTCTAGTTTTCACTATTGTCACTCTCTCAACCATTTCTGTATCTCCCATACATAATAATGGAATCTACCATGCCAATTCCAGGAATTAGAACCCCCATTCTCGTAATTTTTGATAAATATTCTAACAACTGTCTATGTGTACCTTTTTGCAGTTCACTGCAACTCAACCAATTCCCAGCAAGTGCTCTGGATCTTGCCTTGCCTAATACTACAGATGTCCTTATTGAAATTTCACTCATTTTCATCCCAGTGCATGCAGAATATGTTCCCTGCTGTGGTCCATGGCCTTACAGGTGTACCGTATGATGACGGTGATGTTGACAACCTTGGGTGTGTCAATAGGGACACTGGATGGAGATGTTTGCAAGCAAGAACCAGAGCACATGCCATTGTGGCCTGCCATTGAGACACTTTCAACTTACTTTGCCTAATAGATAAAAGTTGATTTCTCCAAAATGAATATGTGGACATTAAACATTACTGGGACCCAGACTGCCCCCGAACAGTAGATCTGCAGGTGTCTCGTCTGTCGGTCCTTCGTAAATCTAATATTAATGACCTATTCTAAGAATAGGCCATGAATGTTAGAAACTGGATAACTCCTTGAGGCTGAGGCCCCACATTGCAGAAAGGCAGCTTTTTTTGTTGTAGATTTTACTGTTTTTTGAGCCAAAGCCAGTAGTGAACAAAAGGGAAAAGTATAAGAACTTTGGCGCAAAAAAACGCAGCAAAATCTGCAACAAATAAAGCTGCATTTCTAAAACGTGGGGCCTCAGCCTAAAAGATCTTTCTACAAAAATTATACTGAGCATGTTTATGGCTTATGAAAATGAATAATTATCCCCCATTATATGTTAAAATTATACAAATAACACACAGAAAATAGAAATGAGGCAAAATGAATAGAAGTTAGAAAACATTAAAGAAAGGTGAACCAATTTGTTACGCTCCAGGTTCAACCCAAATACTCCAAATGGCGATTCATCTCAGACAAAGTAAAATGGACGCTGCCACATGTATTGTGGAGGAAACATACAAAAGAGTCATGTGTCTTGTGAGTCACTATGACGTTCTGGTATCGCCGGACATCAACTGACAGCCTCTCAGCCAATAGTCAGTGGTAGGTGGACACCTTACAGTGCTGATGTCATACACACAATATAAGGTGCTGTAAAATGATCACAAGGCATTGCAGTAATGGAGGATGTACAGGTGGATCTTTTGTTAAGGATTTTTTTGGTCAAGAGTTTACATTTTTCTTTTCATACAAGTTTTCAGCTCCTCACCAACTACAACTGTGCAGCATTGGCAGCAACAATGGCACTAATATTGTTGCTGCGCTGCAGTTTGGTCAAATAACACATTGTCCCTGTATGGTGCATTGCTTAATCGGGTTGTTCGCCACTTTATTAACCTGTCAAGTGGCTTAAAATAGGTGCTGCTCATAGCCAAAAAAGTCTCTGTGCATTTCAGCTGTTCGTATGTCACAAAAAACACCCTGATTGTCCTGCAGCGACTAAATGGTCCACCTTTGCACTGCCTCATCCATGACATTCCAACTTGGTGGAACTCCACTTAATCATGCTAGAGCATCTGTGTGAGCAGTAGAACGTGATGAACGATTAATGCATGCAGAAGACCACAGGTACTATGTGTAATTTTGAGATACATCATTTGAGGCTCATGAAGGAAATTTGAAGGCTTTTCACACCCTTTGAAGAGGCCACCAAATTTGTGAGCAGGAACTACTGCAGCATCAGCGATGTGATCCCTTTATTGTATATCCTATATGAAATACTTGCACTCATGCAACAAGGGATGGAAGAGGAAGGGCAGCTTCTACCTCTCAATAAACATCATCGCCCTGGATTGATGGTGGAGGATGAGGATTCGGGTCAAGGTCATTATGGTAGAGGAACTGGGAATCCTAGAGTGAAAGAGGAAGAGGGAGACTCTCCTTAGGATGCTGCGGGGGGCCCTTGATATGTCACAGGCACAGTCAGGGGAGTAGCTTGACCCTTATTTCTTTCAAGAACACCAACCATGGCAGGCCCCTGGACATGCACTCATATACCAAACTTGTTTGATCTGAAATGAATCTGGGATCCAAACCACTCAAACCCAAAATGAAACGAAACAAATCTTGATCTATTGTTATCTTAAATTAGAGAAGCTGGGACTTGTATATACAGTACAGTATGTACATGCATTATGTGGGGGGCATTACTTATATATTGACATGAACCCTAAATATGGGTAGGACTCAAGTAGATGTCAAAAATAATTCACAACTAATATAACTCACTAACATATCATGAAAATAAAAATCATGTCAGCTTTTATCAAGAAATAAATATTGGATGGGTTCTTAAGAAACATTAAAGCAGGCCTTGAGAAACGATTAGATGTCATTCTTCATGCCAGAGAATAGTTCGGGTACATTGATCTCAATTAGAATATAATATGATCTTGACCAGTAAAACTTTGAAGCATATTGAACGCATTATGCGAGAACATTAATGAAGTTGTTTTTCAAGCACTGCTGAAGAGCAAATTTATAGTTAATGGAATAATAAAATAGCAACATTAAAAATCATTTCTACCTGAAGCAAAACATTTCACTTAGTTGTCTTGGTCTACTACTAGGCTAACACATCCTGAATGCCAACGATTAGAGAGGCTTCCAGTAACAACATGTTATACCCTATCCAAAAGGTAGGGGCTAATGTGCTAATCGGTGGAACTCATCACTCCCGGTAAGGTGAATGCAGTTGAACATTTATTTACAGCAAAGCGATCCACAGAGATAGAATAGCGTTTTGGTGTTCTAGACCTTCATCAGACTCTAAGAAGATAAATTGCTGTAGTGTATGTGGATGACTGGTGCTGTGGATATGGGGAAGACTGGAACTGTAAATATGGGGAACTGGCACTATAGCAACCAATAGCGATCAGCCTCAAATCACAGCACCCGGCTTCCCTATATACAACAATCGATCTCCATAGAGTGATGAAGGTCTAGAAGGCCAATAGATTGCTTTTTTGTAACTAAATGTTAACCTGCATTCATCTTGGTGAGAGCGCTGAGTTTCTTCCATTGTATATGATTGGGTTGAGACGCTACTCAGGCACCCAGGATCTCTCACTAGAGGGTGCCACACATATCTTTGGTTTATTGTTAATTTGTGAGGGTCTAAATGCAGGGACTTCTACCAAGATCAGCATTTGTTTTACCCCAGTTTGAATGAAGCAACAGGCTGTTCAACTTACACTGCTCCTTTTATTTCAATGGTAGTGCCAAAACAGTGCTCGGCTATCTCTGCCGATCTCAATGAAATGAATCTGCTGCTCAACCTGCTGCTTCATTCAAACTGGGATACAAAACACCTAGTTCTCATGAACGTTGGTGTGAGTCCCAGTGGTCAGACCTCCATAGCAGCAAGTTACCCCCTATCCAGCTTTCTTCAGACCCTAAATAGTCTTTAACCTAGATTTACTTATAGACACAGCAGGTCTTTGGATAAGCCTGGGGAAAAGGGTGTATTATAAATATTAGTGTATTAATTGCAGATTGCACTACATTATCAATGTCACAGGTCCCCATTAAAGCAACTATTTAGAGTTTAAAATTGACATACAAGTCAGTGCATACTGAGAATGTATACCTGCTATTTATTTTCTTAGAAAACAAAACCCATGGCATACAAAGAGGGAAATTTACAAGCTAGTGTAAAAAACAAGAGAATACAAAATATCCAAAATAATAGTAGAGGAATACCAGAGTCCAGGTCAGGGTCGAGTTCGTGAGGTCACAGATAAAGCCAAATCAGCAAGAGATAGGATAACTATGAGAGTAAGCCAATATCGGTAACCAGGGAATCAGCAGAAAACAAGATAAGTTCTGAGAACACAAAGCCAGAAAACTAAAGTAATCACAGGCAGAGAAAGAGTGCCAGAGCTAGGTTTAAATATTCGCCACAGCTCTGGACTGGACAATGAGGCAGGACTCTACTCAGCTCTGCATCTCACAGATGTACTGGCTGAGCAGAACCAGCCAGAGGATGACTCATAGGCATAGCAACCTTAAAGCGGTGGCAGTGAGCAGTTCTACACCAAAGTGAGTGATGGATGCATGTAGGAGAGGCAGGAGCACAGATATTGAGATTCCTAACAAACTACAGTGATTACAGGAGGTACTCTAATACACACCCCCTGTCACATTATTGGTGCAGGCTGCTGCTCTCTTCCTCTACTTGCAGGAATGCTCCCTCTGATTGAGTATAAGCACAAGATCAGAAGGAAGTCAGGACTTGAAGATCTGATTTCTGTTACAGCAAAGACAGTATATATATATATATATATATATATATATAAATGAACCTGTAATGTGGAGTCTGGAGGATTTAGAGGGAGCCTATCACCTCCACCAAGTATATTGAAGTGCCACCACAATGATACAGAGCACATTACAGTAATATACGACATACCTCTGTTATGTATGTTGCATTTGTAGATTTGGAGAAAAACAACTTTAATGCAATATGCAAAGGAGGCAGTTGGTGCACTGGGGGCGGGTCTTCAGCCATAGGAGCACTGCTCTTGCCACTCAAGTAGGATGGATGATGTCATAGCAGTGAGAAGATCAACTCCCACTGCATGGGGTGTCCCAGACAGGAGATAGTAGAAGTCTGAGCAGCAATAGCAGTGCTCCAGGGAGCTGAAGGCCTGCCCCAGTGCACCAACTGCCCCATTTGTATAAGATTTCAAAGTTGTTTTTCTCCAAAACTGCAAAAGTGACATTTATAACAAACGTATTTATCACTGTAATGTGCTCTGTAACATGGTGGAGGTAGTTGAGTATGCTTTATCTTTTTGCTTTTTTCTGCATTCCTCCATGATGTTCATGAAACAGAGGGCTCAGGATGAACTATTATATAGATTTAGCTCAGAAGAATCCACTTTTTGAGATGCACTATGATTATTTTGAGAAGGCAATAGCCCATCTTCTATAGAGGCTTCTTATCTTTAGGAGCCCTAACCTAGTATTACACCCTTGGCCAGTTTTATGCTTACATTACACTCTTTAGACTCAGCTGCAATGTTGGACTTAATGCTTTTCCATTTGCAGATCTGGTCAATTAAAGGTTGCTGAAACATTCTTGCTAACAATACAATCAATATGTGCAATGTGGCAGCTGCCAGTCTCATATTAACACTTAGCAATATAGCTGTGGTCTCATGTGAGGCTTGCATTATGCTATCATGACAGCGGCGGAGACATCTGCGGAATAAAGGTAAACATTTTATTACTGATCTATGGGAAATTCTCAACAGCATTCAAGAGTTTTACAAAATGAGATATGACAAGGAACGGTAAATGTTACAATTTTATTATACATAGACTACAATAACATGGAATCTGCCCTGAGGATTCTACCTATAAAGAGGCGCCAAGCACACTGCTAAAACTTAGCTGAGCGATCCATGTCAATACGATTAGCATTGGCCGGAATGACGTATGATCAGCTGGCCTATTTAAGCAATGGTTTGAATGCGATAGATAAAATATTCTAGCAGCCAAAACATCTAATGTTCACTGTCATACAAAGGCAATGTAAAGTTATTCATTCTCTATAGTCATTTAAAGGGGTTTTCCAGCTTAGAAGTCAAAATTAAGAGGTTAAAGGGTTAAAATAATAAATGTCATACTCACCTGCCCAAGGCTTCGCTGTCCCAGTCGTAGCGTCCCGGTTCTCAGCAGCGGTCTTCTGTTCTGGCACTCCAATGACGATACGTCTTGCCCCCCATGTGGCCACTACAACCAATATTTGGCCTCAGCAGTCACGTGAGGGTGGTCGACCATATTATTGCTGCCGAGGTTTCTGTTCTAGTTCCTCTAGATCTGACCTCCCACACCCAAACAGGGGAGTATTTTTTTTGCTATGTTAACCCCTTCCCTGCCCTTTGCTTACTCCTTGTTTTGATCTAAAATTGCTGTTTTAAAAATTGTCTTCCACCAGGGGACATGTCAGTTGTTTCAGTAGGATGCTGACATTATATCAACTGCTCGGAACAGTTGTGCATGATCATAGGACTCATTCAGTGTAACAGTGTTGCAACTGCAGGCAGGCACATTACAGACATTGGACAACCCAGCCCTGTCCAGCATGTCATTGATGACATCCCCTATAATGGGGAGTGGATATCAAGAATAGAATCATGGACCAATGTAAGGATGTCATTAGAGGTCAAGCACCATTCATGTGTCTCGCAGCAAAAATCAAAAATTGTACTAGCTTTTCAAATGCAAGTAAATTTAGAAATTTCCTTAATTGTACATGTTTAGAACAGAAAGAAGAGAAAATTGTGTCATAAAACCCCTGTAATCATCTACCCAATGGACAACAAGCCGCCTACAGTATCTTCCTTAGTTCAATTACATTAGCCATTGGACACCATTGGATGTTACATCACATGATGACTGTTATGGTTACATGACATGATATCTCAATAGACATAACATTATTGCCTGTTGTGGCCATGGTGCTGGGTAGAGTCTTTCTCAAGACTGTCTGTATATTGAAATAGTTTGACATACTTGTCAACATTGGTGAGGTGGGTTCTAAGAGAGCAGGGTCAAAAATTTTTGATCAAGCCCAAGCCTTCTTCTGTATATCGCAAGGCCCTTTGGGCATGGTCATGTCCTCTTTCTTTTGAGGCGAGCATGAAATGTGCAGGCCATTCCCCTGTGTCGGACCTGAAAATCACATAAAATGCCCAAGTCACCTATAAAATGACAGGAAGGAGATTTGCTTGCTATTGCGGGAATCCAGGAGGTCACCCCTTTTATTGGAAGCCACCTGGACAACTATGTATGCATAAAATTAAGGTAAAGGGGTCCTGTCTCAAAAGGACCATACTACCCTCTCCTTTCATTTTGTTGGCATACACAGTTTCATGGTGATTAAAAGGAGTCATGCAGTAAAGAGTCAGCCAACTTCACAAAATATAAAGTACAGAAGTTATATGGATTGCCCAGAATTTTAGGACTAGAAGTAAAAAATTTGTTAAAAATACAAAAATATTCGTGCTAACCCAGTGCCATTGCTTCAGTGCAGCTAAAGGTAATTGATTTACCAATTGAGTGAAATAGTTATTTTTTATTTTACTACCTTCATGCTTTTAGTCTAGTTTTAAAAAAAAAAACTCCTGGACAGCTCCTTATAATAAAAGAGCATGTGGAATAGAATAATTGCCAATCAAAAGTTAATCTCATTACATCACACAATTAGATGAATTAACATAATAGTGTGTGAAATATCTGCAATAAAATGATGATAGTGGCCTTTAATTTATGTGCTTTAAGTGTAAAATGAAATGAATGTATGCTGCCGAAAGTACTAACTATAAAGGAATAATGATAGGAATGAATATGCGATATTGATCACCCGAGATGATTAGTGGGGACAATTTTACTTAATTACCATGTGTCTATCATAAAGGCAGAGAACATTTTATGGGCACAAGGGAAGTGGAATTCATATATAAAATCTGTGGCAAAGTCTTAGGAACAGTAAACTATGTAAACTATACTGCAAGTACAGAGAACACCGTAGAAGAAACAATGAAAGGCAAGTCAAGTCAACAAATGACTTACAAGAGGGTGAAGAAAGAAAATGTAGCCAAGTGGACTCCATGGACTAAGGTGAAAATTGGAAGAGATTTTAAAGGTCTTGGCTAGAGATGGGCAAACTAACTGGTACCGATCCGGGTTCGAGCCGAATATTCCAAATTGTTCAGTTTTTCACAAAGCCAAACAAATGGAAATTCATCTTGGGCAAACTAAAATGGCCACCGCTTTATACTCTGGGGTCTCTTCAGACCCCAGAGTATAATAGATGGAGGCCAAGGGGTCACTGCTGAGGTCTGTGACTGGGCCACCAGCAGTCACATGGACACACTGAGCGTCATGACACCATGACACTCGGTGTGCCCACGTCACTGCTGTGGACCAATCACAGGCTTCAGTGGTGACCCTGGGCACATGACATCACAGGAGAGTGCAAGATGTCACCGAGGAGGTGGAGAGAGAGTGCTGTGAGGAAGCCCAAAAGAGGTAACAGAAGGTGAGTAGGAATGATTTTTATTTTTTACACCTCCCCTGGGCCTCCACCTATTATACTCTGGGGTCTGAAGACCCCATAATATAATAATTTCACTTTTTACTTTGACATAACTTCAGCTGTGTTTGCCGTACAGAGCTAGAAATTGGAGAGATAGGTTTATAGTAGCCCTGACAATATTCTAAGTTATGTTTTAAGCCATTTTAAGGTTTGGTTCATACTGATTTGCTCAACCTGAAACGATTCTTGAACCTGAGCCACCTGAACCCAAAACTAAACGAATCCTGAGAGGTTCGTCTTGACATAACTTTCTTTACACTCTGGTTAGGATGGAGGGTGCCGGGCCACTCTCAGTCTCATATTAATAAACCATCCTCAGGATTGGCCATCGTTATGGAGTCTTGGGCAATCTCTTTAAGTGCACGATCCCCCAGTTATCTGACATGGCCTGATATCACCTAATTTGTACCAGTTTACCATTTAGACAGAATGATAACCTTGAAAAACACCAATGACCCTGCTGAAGATCCTCATTCTTCTGTGTAACCTTCTACTATCTTCTTCCGCACTCAGGAAAGAAAAGAAGACAACAATTATGTGTGTATAGGGACACCTCACTACTGTAGATGTAGGATCTACTCTAATTTTTGACCTGTGCATGGGGCCATTGAAATTAGTGGGTCCATATACAGATCTACAATAAGGTATAGCACTCAGACCAACAGTGTTGTCACATGCAGGGGGTCTTATGGCTCCCTACAGTGTGAAAGTTGTACAGAACTGTAATATGGCCATGTGCACGAACCCTTAGCCATATCTAATATTTGATTATTTTCCATAGCGGTCCCGATTTTAAAATAAAATTACAACTTTGACATGTTTTATGTATTATATTGTCCCCATAACCATATACACATGCGTGTTTCATCTTTATATGTATAATACAGGTCTTTTTAAGGAACTGCCAGATCTATTTTGTACTTGAAAACTAACAAACCTTCCATGAAAAAAAAAAATGTGAAAACCCACAAAACCCTGTAAACAGTCCAAAAATCTGCACGCCTTTCAGGCCATAATGTATTAACACCCACAACCGCCATGAAAGATGTAATTATATTCTACCTAGTTTAGGCAGGATGAAATATAGGTGGCGTTCCTAGCATGGGCTGATAAGTGGTTATGAGTAAGCGAGCCGAAGTGAGCAGTGTATTAATTCTACTCATTACACTTAATTTGGTGTTTTATGTCTAGTTTAGTAAGCTTTCTTTCATGTCCCCTTTGTGAACTTGCTTGTGTGAGTCTTGTAGTTTGTACAGAATGTTCCTATTGTGTAGCAGTTCATTTGTTTTAAAGGGATTTCTGTGCCTGCCATAAGTGTGGTCAGTGGGTATTAAATACGGATGTGAGAGGTTGGCGGCAGTCCAGATTCTTAGCAAAACTTAATCTTAACAGCAAAGTTTTATTTTATTGTTTGTAATTTAAGAATGTGGCCTGGTTTTAACAAAGGCACCGATTTTAGCTTTGTTTGTAGATGTTTCTGTGCTTTTGGCTATAGCAGCTTTCATAGACTAATGTTTAAAGAAGTGTTAGTCGCTAGGAGGGTTTAGTGGAATTTTTACAGAGAATTTAACAAAAAAAAAAAAAAGTCAATAAATATGTAAAAAATTCTATATTCTGCTTCTGCTGAGTACCAAGATGGCCACCATGGGGCATCCAATAAAGTTGTCACTGTGTTTTTCAAGAATTTTAAATATTAAATTTGAAGGGTCAATAGTCTAGCTCCAGTGGCTTGTTGGACAATAGGCCCCCAGAATCATTTTATCTAGTGGTCCCAATGAAACTCACTTTAAGGGCAAATGAATGTCACATAGGTGGGTCCCCCAATAGGTATTCTTTATGGCAAGTGGCTACAGCTGGCCATACACATTAGATTTTGCACAGCCGTGATTGATGGTGGAATCATCCATATGAACAATCCCACCTTCAACGTTAACAACTGAACTGCCCAATCGGGGGGCCAGTTTAGTTGTTAAAAAGAAATACAGTGAGTCTACGCAAGTTTGCTGATGAACACCCACTTTTGGCTGATCATGCAGAATATTTTTGTCCGACCACTGGCATAAACTGCTGCCATATTCCTCCCCCTGAGCCTCTGCTTAAGAACATTTAATACACTTTAGATGGTTGACCCATCCCACCAAAAATGGTGGATTCAGAAGATATATTGACCATGGACAGAGGCCTGCTCAGTATCCTGGACAGCTGTTCTTACTGTAGATACAACACAATTCCATGTGCACTTTTTAAGCGAAAGCTTAGACCAAAATACTGTAATTTATTACCAATTAAAACTTCTGCTATTTGGTGCCTTGGTGTATACTGACACATCAAGAAAGGGGAACAGTATTAGCACTAGAGATGAGTGACTCTTGTGAGATTTGCTCTGCAATAAGGTTCTACTGCATTTTTTGTTTCAGACCGAACAGAACCAGTTCTATTATTATACTCTGGGGTTTCCATACAGTAAAAAATGCAGAGGCCTAGGGGAAGTGCAAAAAAAATAATAACCGCAATAATCACCTTCCCTTTACTGGGCTCTGTTGCAGTGTCTGATACCCCATTGCGGCATCCTCTGGCCTTTTAGCCTCTCCCAGCCTCCTGGGTGATGTCAGTGGGTAATCCATAATCAACATTTACAGAAATAAAACACTTGAAATAGAAGACTCTGTGTGTAAAGAATCTAGAAAATATAGGAGGCCACTTTTTTAATTTAATTACTGAAATAAATAAACGTTTCAAAGATATTCTAATTTACTGAGATGCCCTGTATCTACTTCTTTGTCATTGTTTCTGTTATTCTTTCTATTGTTTTGTATGCTTTTATGACAGTCAATAAAAATATAATGCACAAAAAAATCTTTCTGATACAAATGTAACAGAAGAGTGAAAAATCCTCTTAGTATTCTAATTTCCAGAGAGAGAATCATCCAGACTCTGGACCTTCAGAAACAGAAAATGCTATTTTAGTCCTTAACATAGCTGAAAAAAAAAAAAAGATCCTAAAGCCAATGCTCAGGCGTAACAGTGTATGACAGTATAGTAATAAGATGCAGAACCATGGTCTGCCAGGCAGCCTTCTAAATTGTGTCATTAACAACTGCTACATCTGCACCTTCTCTATTTCAGGACTGAGTCAGAGTAATACCTCCACCACCATAAATATTATGTGGTTGTAATTCTGCATCGGGTTCTCAAGCCACAAACTGTTAGTGTGCAACAGAAAATTAACAACAGGGATATTTATGAGGCCACGTTGACCCACGGGCTGTTAAATCTTGTGGTAAGTGAAAATCTAATGTTTCCTTGAATGTTAGTTGGTATACTGCAAGGGACAAGCCTACAAAATGTCATAATTCATTGTGTTTAAGGGTAAATGGAATCTCCACATTGTAGCTAAATGAAAATGATATACTATCAAGTGATAATGTGGTACAATTAGAATGTAATATAAAGTGTTATAATATAGTACAGATATAATGTAATATATTATAAAGCGATAGAATAAAATACAATTATAGTAAAATAATATAAAGGGATGTAATAAAGTATAAATATAATGTAAAATAATATAAAGTGATGTAATATAGTATAGATATAATGTAATATAATATAAAGTGATAGAATAAAGTATAAATATAGTAAAATAATATAAAGGGATGTAATAAAGTATAAATATAATGTAAAATAATATAAAGGGATGTAATATAGTACAGATATAATGTAATATAATATAAAGTGATAGAATAAAGTATAAATATAGTAAAATAATCTAAAGTGATTCAATATAGTACAAATAAAATGTGATATAGAATAAATATAAGGTAGTCATAATATAGTACAAATATAATATATAATATAAAGTGATATAATATTGTGTAAATATAATATTAAATAGTGATATAATATAGTATAAATACAATGTAATATAACATAAAGTGATATAATATAGAACAAATATATATCAATTAAAATATAATATATTGTAAAGTAATATAATCTAGGACAAATATAATATATACTACAAATAAAAGTTGAGATTATACTCAGGATCGCCTTTGCTGGGGTCAAAGGACACGTGTGTTTTATAAAAATCAGGCCAAACAGCAGACCTGACACTGGGTCAGGTTTTATTGTACGCCTGTATACCAGAGTTCAGAGGCTGCTACGGGGCCCCGAACCTTAGGGGACCCGTTGGGCCCGTGCTGTTTTTTTTTTTTTTTAATAGGCCATTACCTGCTGCAGTAATCCTAGCAGGTAGGGGCCCTTACTGATCCCCGTTCCTGCCCACGGCCATCTCCACTTCCTCTTCTGCCCTTCGCAAACCCCAACAAATACTGCTATTATTATACTCTGGGGTCTCTTCAGATCCCCAAATGATCTGAGGCCCAGGGGAGGTGGGTGAAAACCAGTGTTACTTACCTCTCTGGTGCAACTCCATGCTGTCTTTGGCCTCTGATGTCATTGAAGAGGGCCTAAAACAGCAGGGAGTCGCGCCGCAGCACAGGAGAGGTGAGTACCACTGGATTTAATGTTTGTCACCTCTCCTGGGCCTTTTCAGACCCCAGAGTATAATAATAGTTCATGAGTGATGTACCCCAAAAATTTAGGGTTCTGCCAAACCCAAAATTTTTGCAACATTTGCAACGAGGACAGTAGGCAGGCAGAGAGATAGAGCTGCCCTCCTAGGCTCTCTTAAATACCCCCCTGTCTGAATTTACAAATTTGGCCTGTGCCTGCTACTGAACATAGGAGAGGAATCTGGGAGAAATATACCTCCCCACCACAGCCAATCCTGCACTGGTGTTACAAGTGGTATGATATAGTACAAATATAATATATGATATAGTACAAATATAATATAATAATGTAAGGTGATTGTAGCTTAAAGGGGTTCTCAAGGGAATAGTCGTAGACTTCCTTCCTTTGGGGGTTTATGGGGTGGTTCTGAATCCAGGTCATGTGATCAGAACCAGCACTTGGATTTGGGGTGACTCTGCCTCGTCCCTCCTCTCCCGTGCTCACCACTAGTTACATGTGCCATGGCTGTTGCCTTTACTATAGTCTGCCAGACACCACAGTACAGGTAACTACGTGTGAACATGGGAGAAGACGGAGGACATGACCAGTCAAATAAACTCATCTGTTCAAAACTGAATAGTCAAAACCTGAAGTTATGTCTAAATTCCAAATACTGGTCAAAGTACAAACCATAAAAACCGAGGAAGGAATCTTGTTGAAATCATCAAAACTTGTCAATGACATCACAATGGTCTAAATCTAGTCAACAACAATTTCCAAATTGTAAGATGTGGCATAAAGTATATAGAAAGTTTCTGTTAATCTGACTCGGTGATGTTTCCGTAGCACAATAAAATCTATTTTTGGTTTAGTATTTTTTTTTATATAACTGTAATTTTATTGAAAAATTTTTCATTAACAAGGAATAAAGAAAAAACAAAAAAACAATAATAATCAAACAAACAGGAAGCATTGAGGTAAATAGAGGCTATCCGCCTCCTCCCCCTTAAGCAATATGCATTTAAATTAAGCAGTGAACAAGGGAGGGGGGAATGGAGGGGTTAAGAAGACAAGGGTAGGACCAAAGGGAAGGGGGGGGGAGGGAAGGAGAGGACTAGAGATCAGAGACCCTGTGATGTACAATACATGTCCCAGGGTGCCCAAATAGCCCCAAAGGCTTCCCGTGAATTATGTAGGCCAGCAGTCAGGTATTCAAGACTCCTCACATCCTTCATTCTAGCCACAAGCTCAAGACTAGATGGGGGACTCACCTTCTTCCAGTTTCTAGCTATGAGAGTTTTAGCTGCAGTACAAAGATGCAAGAAAAGCCTGGATGACTTATTGCTCAGGTGTCTGGGGGGAAGGTTCAGGAGATAAAGAAGAGGGTCAAGAGGGACCTCTTGCAAAAAGAGAGCAGTCTTTGGTTTAGTATTTAATTCACTGGCCAAAATAAAATTCTAATTTCCTAAATCTAAATTGTACTATCTTGTGTCAGGTAAAAGGAATTTTTCAGCATTTTCTACATGACGTCATTCTCACAGCTATTTTATGTGATAAGAGTGCGGACATGGATATGCTGAAACCACATAAACCTACAGCCTGATAGAGTACATGTGATTCAATCATTGGTGCAGATTTTACAAGGACAAGCAAAAGAGCTTTGCCAATAGCTATATATTTATCCCAAGTCACCTATCTCAGCACATATACATAGATCTCTGGCTCCTGGGGCTGGAATCCCTCTACAGATAGATGGAGACGCAAAGGCCTTATTTGTATTCTTTGCTGTCATGCAATGCTTCCATTTCTTGCCCGTATTACATATGTATATAGCAGATATTCTCCTGGTATAATAACATTATTAACTGCATTTATCTAAACTAGGATTGCATTAACCCCTTGATGAAGGGGTACTTTTAATTTGTCATTTTCATGAGTACTGAGTGTTAAAGGGGTTTTCTGGGACTAAAATATTGATGATCTATCTTTAGGATAGGACATTAGTATTGGCAAATTCCAACACTAAAGCCCCCCACAGATCAGCTGTGCTCCGGTGAACGCAACTTCCACTTAGCCCACATGACATCACGTTCATTGGTCACATGGCCTGTTTGCAGCTCAGTCCCAAGTGAATGGGGCTATGCTGCAATACCGAGGACAGCCACTAACCACCATATGACGCTATGCTTGAAGGGAAAAGGCTGCAGTGCTTGTCTGAATGCTGCAGCTGTTCTATGAATACTATTGCTGCTCCACGGGACTGCTGCATGTCAGAATCCCCCTCCCATGACTTGATATTGATGACTTATCCTAAGGATAGGATATTTTAGTCAGCTCCATGTGGTCTGCCATGACAATAATGACTCTATCACAAAGATGCTAAGATATAATCTTAATCTGTCTTCACAATAATTTTTTGGTACTTTCATACATGCAAAATATCAAAATTAAAGGGAATCTGTCAGGTCAATCTGGGACACTAAACCACCCACAGGTTCTTATAGACCTGGGGTTTAGTGTCCCAAATCGCCCTGTTGTAATGCAATCTGCAGGCGCATTAAAAATAAAAAAACCTTTATACTTACCTAGAGAAGGGTCCGATCAACACTGTTCGGTGAGATTGATCCGGTTTATTCATGAGCTTCTTTGTTGGCACGCCTCCCGGCGCCTGCGCTGTTCTTCAGGGAAGCCGAAGATGGACACCCCGGCTTCACTGCATAATTGCCGGAGGTACGGGACGTGTGCACTGAAGCCGAGGTGTACTCCTCTGGCTTCATTGAAGAACTGCGCAGGCGCGGGGAGTATAAAGCTTTTTTTTATTTTTAATGCAGCCATGGATTGCGTTATAACAGGGTGATTTGGGACACTAAACCCCAGGTCCATATGGACGTGTGGGTGGTTTAGTGTCCCAAATTGCCCTGACAGATTCCCTTTAAGGATTTCTACTATTGTCTATAAAATATACGCCAAACTGTCTGTTGGAGACGCCGTAGCAGTGTCCACTGGCAGAGAAAAAGGTCTTTCACAGAGGACTTTTTCCTCCGCTGGTTTCAGTTTTAAAATGATGGGCACCTGACAAGCCCCATCAATGGGGTCTGTCAGACTCCGTGTATTACTGCTATTTTAGCGTTCCACCTCTCTGTTGTTCTAATCCGCCAATGGACCTGAAGAACGGAATGGTGACACTAGTGGGAACCTAGCATAAACATGTCCTATTCAACATTATTCTGCTAGCTCCATGAGCATTACTACTAATACCTACTGTATATAAAAATACATGAAAATGAGGTTCTTGGTTAACATTTTCATCAAGTTGTATTAGCCCATCTGCCTGTGACAAGGCGACCTCTTTAGATGGGACACTACACTATAAACTTACCTCTCTCTGGGTATTGGGCTTAAATGATTTCAGGGCAAGTGTATTTCAGCCATATTATGCTTAGCAGATACTGCCCATATTCTCCTCTCTATACCGTTGGGATATGGACTTTTATCAAATTTTTATATACAATTTTATCAAAATGTTAACCAAGAACCTCATTCCCATGTATTTTATATACAGTAGGGATGGTGCTAGCAGAGGGCTGTTGTAACTTTTTGTGTTATCATTTCTATTGCAGCCACGGCGACATGTACCTGCACATTTAATTCACATTGCTTGGCAGTGTTGACTATTTTTGTGAGTTTCTTGCATTATTGAACATTATTGTCTCTACTAATTATAAAGTGATCACAATGCTTTGGCCTCTTCGCCCAAAAGAGGACCACTACATCCATTTACTTGCTGCATTTCCGTTCTCTGCAGAAAGCCAGAATGGCAGTGCTGTTGTCCAGAGACAATGCTAAAGAGGCCTTGATCCTTTTCTTTCTTGTGATTATTAGGGTTTAGTGTGGTTGACTCCATGATCAACAAGTAATGGCAAATCCATGTATTAACTGTATAAACCTGTACATACATTTTTATCTGAAAGCTATCCCTCCTGCCTTGTCCTCCTTCTCCATACATATAGACAGACATTGATAGCATCTAGGGATGATTGATTACACAACTGTACACTTCTAACTTTGTGGCAAGAGTTTAGGGAAGACCATCTCCGTTTACAGCATGACTGCCCGCCCCGGTTCACGATGTGATGAGTTTTACGTGGAGGAACTTGAGTGCCCTAAACCCTATTGAACATATTTAGGATGAACAAAAACGAGTACATTTTTCTTGTCTAACATCGGACCTTGACATTTTTGTGACAAATTCCTATAGACACTCTCCAAAATTTTATGGATAGCTTCCCAGAAGAGTAAAGGATTTTATAGAGGATCCAACTCAACAATAATGCCAATGGTCTTGGAAAGGGATGTCCGACAAGCTCATACAGAGTACATGTGATGGTCAAGTAGCTACATACTATTGACCATATAGTATAACTCTAAAGAGTATTATATAGGGTAGAGATATATAATTTACTACATACATATAATGTGAATAGAGGTCAACCATGTGATAGAAAAAAAAAAAATCCCAAACCCAACAATCACCTTTTCAGCTGTTGTAATAATTTCCTCTTTTTCTCCACTATTCCGCTTTACTTTATGAACATTATAACAAAGAATTTCACATGTACAACAGGAGAACAACAGATGCAACATTATTTTTATCTTTTTATGGATGGCGTATGAAAGAGACATAAGGTGAAACTAACAGGCAGCTTGTTATTTAATGGCCAGAGGGGAACTTAGGCGGTTGCTGAACTAATAACCAGGTCATTAACTGTAGTAACAACCGATTTCACGGTGATTATTGTTATTATAAGCTGTAATCAAATTTTTAACCATGTTTCAAGATTTTATATAACCTAAAACTAAAGCAGCGAAGCAATAGGAGCAGCTGGGCTGAGAATTATTCTTTCTCCCAGACTAATATCTGATTTTCCATCAGGCTAGAAAGCGAGACGTGTTGTGCTTGTGATATATAATTGTATCAACAATAAACCTCTACAGTGCTGAAATACGATCATCAAAATGTTTCTATTCAACTTCCTATGCATGAGCCATCTGACTAGATGGACCTCAGCAAAAGCAGTTAAAGCAATTTGTTTCACTTACAGACAGGAATAAATCAGGACAAAATGACTCCGGCTAAGGTTTACTTGCAACATATGTCATGACTTCATCTTTATCTGAATAAAGACTTAGTAAAATACTTACGATTTTTCAGGCATTATGCGACCCTTAAAATCTGCTGGAGAATGATGGCTAAATCTGAGGACAAAATGTTGAATATTTTTCAAAACCTGTGACTTGCTCAGTGGTGGATTACATTGCAAGTCTGCTCTGGTGCTGTGCCCAAAATGATGACCTTTGATGATATTTGGCTGATAAATTCCTAGCAACGTAGCTAGTCATCATATACTCAATGGTATTATATCCTGCTTGACAGGTGGTTAGTCACCAGAACCTAGCAGGTCAACCCAGCCCCGAAGATAGATAGGTTAGTGCCACCAGAACCTAGCAGGTCAACCCAGCCCCGCAGATAGATAGGTTAGTGTCACCAGAACCTAGCAGGTCAACCCAGCCCCGCAGATAGATAGGTTAGTGCCACCAGAACCTAACAGGTCAACCCAGCCCCGCAGATAGATAGGTTAGTGCCACCAAAACCTAGCAGGTCAACCCAGCCCCATAGATAGATAGGTCAGTGCCACCAGAACCTAGCAGGTCAACCCAGCCCCGCAGATAGATAGGTTAGTGTCACCAGAACCAGCATATCACCCCAGCCCTGCAGATAGATAGGTTAGTGTCACCAGAACCAGCATGTCACCCCAGCCCTGCAGATAGATAGGTTAGTGTCACCAGAACCAGCATATCAACCCAGCCCTGCAGATAGATAGGTTAGTGTCACCAGATCCAGCATATCACCCCAACCCTGCAGATAGATAGGTTACTGTCACCAGAACCAGCATATCACCCCAGCCCTGCAGATAGATAGGTTAGTGTCACCAGAACCAGCATATCACCCCAGCCCTGCAGATAGATAGGTTAGTGTCACCAGAACCAGCATATCACCCCAGCCCTGCAGATAGATAGGTTAGTGTCACCAGAACCAGCATAACACCCCAGCCCTGCAGATAGATAGGTTAGTGTCACCAGAACCAGCATATCACCCCAGCCCTGCAGATAGATAGGTTAGGGTGATCTTGATCTGAATCAAACAGTGTTTTGCCCTTGTGAATTGGCGCTGAGACATCACTGTTTTATGCAAATGAGCTTTTAGAAGCAACAAGGGCATTACCACATACTACTTTTGAGCAATGGCAGTGCCCTCATTGCTTTAAAAGCTCATTTGCATATTAAAACAGCAATATTGGAGGCAGCAATTCACCATTTGATTTAGGTCACACTAACCTATTTGTCTGTGGCACTGGGTTGATATGTTGGGTTTTGGTAATAGACTCCCTTTAAAGGAAGTTAATGTACAATCTATCCAATGACCCTAATGCTTGGGTGCCCAATTCGTCCCTGTTTATTCTTTGTAAGTGGATGAAGAGGAAGGTGAGAAGATGAATAGAGTGGATAGGAGGCCACCAATTGTTGTAATTGTAATATATTAAAATAGTGAAACAGATAAGGCACTGTTCACATTGGTTTTGGATACTTCAGTGTTGGAGACATTAGAAACCTCTATCACAGATTCCATTAAAAAATGCAAACTAATGATTGTCTTCAAAGACAATGATCTGTCCAGTTGGGATAACCCATTCCTATATACCCTATTAGGGCATATACTATAGTTGTTGGTTGGAGATTACATGAAATAAAGATGGTTAACAATAACTTACAGTGTTGAAATAGCAGACAAAGCAGAGCTTTACAGAATGTAGAGGGGTAGAGCTTGGCAAGAGGTGGAATGGCACTGGATTGGCAAGGCAAATATTGGTTGAAGAGTCCATAGAATTCTGGTGTTCCACCTTAAACTCTGAAAGAGATACAACTATATCCCCAGGTTATGGCCGCCAGAATAATCCCCACTAGACAGGCAGAAGAGACAAGGGGAGAAATAATATCTAGAAAATTAAGAAAGTCTCACTCGTGTAGTCATTCAGGCCAATTTTAATTGATAGAGGACCAGTGGTTCGACAGACAATGGATTTCCAATAAAACCACATTCCATAACAGAGGTTTTAAAGCTAGAAGCCGGGTTTCAGCAACAAAGTATAGGGACTGGATTTTAAACTTGTAGACAGTATATGGCGGATGATGGAATAGCGTGACACCTCATGAATTATCACTGTTACCCAGGTGTTGGGTTCAAATCTTAAAAATAACATTGACACTATATAAGTGTAATGTTTCACTAACTTGTGCTGGTACCTGGTGTCCTTCTCCCAGCCACCACCCTTCTACTCTGCAATATCACTCCTACTCTTGGACTCTTAAAGATCCAGTATCTACAAATATCTTCTGCTCTCAAGCAATGCCCAAGTGGCCCAGGTTTTTTAAAGAACCATCTCCTGTGCTCATTTCCTGACAATTTGCTTCCTTCAATCTGCATTCTCCCAGTTGCTAAGGTGGCTAAGGTGTTTGTTTCCAACTTTCCTCTTAACTAAAATCTGGCTTGTATATTTGTCCATGTCTACCTGTATGCTGCTCATCCTGACCTCTGTGTTGCTACTGTTGAGAACCGAACACCACATGCCATGACTTATAATAATAATAATAGTCCTTTAATAGTCCCACATTGGGGAAATTCAGTGTGTTACAGCAGCAAAGATAAGATAAGATAAGCAGATACAAATACAAATACAACATGTACAGGAATGTTCCAAGGTGAGAGGCATTACATTAATAGCCGAAAGACAGATAGGACGTAGCAGAGGGGGGGGGGGGATTTAACAGGCAGAGAGATATTTCAGTTCTCTGTGTGTAATGATCTCCGCTTAGGTCGGTGTTGGTTGTACAGCCTAACCGCGGTGGGGAGGAAAGACTTCCGATAGCGCTCCTTCTCACACCTAGGGTGGAGCAGTCGGTCACTGACAGTACTGCTCAGCGCGATCACAGTCTCATGCATGGGATGGGACTTCTTCTTCTGCATGGAGCTCACCACGGACAGTATCCTTCTGTCACCCACCACCTGCACTGGGTCCAGTGGGCTCCCCAGGACAGAGCTGGCCCTTCTAATCAGCTTGTCAAGTTTATTTCTGTCCCTGGTTGATATACTGCTCCCCCAGCAGGCCACTCCAAAGAAGATG
This sequence comes from Leptodactylus fallax, assembly GCA_947044405.1. Lineage (NCBI taxonomy): Eukaryota > Metazoa > Chordata > Amphibia > Anura > Leptodactylidae > Leptodactylus > Leptodactylus fallax. The sequence continues at coordinate 1,497,911 of CAMRHE010000308.1, forward strand.
GCTGATGCCACTACCGAGTTGAAGAAAGTTCTAAGAAGTGCCCCGCGGATTCCAAAGGCTCTCAGTTTCCTAAGCAGGTAGAGCCTGCTGTGGCCCTTCCTGTACAGGGCCTCCATATGATCTGCCCAGTCCAGCTTATTATTAAGGAGCAAACCCAGGTACTTATAGGTGTTCACAATCTCGATGCCCGTCCCCAGGATGTCCACTGGTTTAGGAGGGCTTCTGCCTTTGCGGAAGTCCACCACCATCTCCTTGGTCTTCCCCGCGTTAATCTTCAGGTGGTTCCGGAGGCACCAGTCCACAAAATGCTGGTTCAGTTCTCTGTACTCCCTGTCATCATCATCTGTGATGAGGCCTACTATTGCAGAGTCGTCAGAATACTTCTGTAGGTAGCAGCTGGATGAGTTGCACCTAAAATCTGCAGTGTACAGTGTGAAGAGGAAAGGGGCGAGAACCGTACCCTGAGGTGCCCCCGTATTACAGATCACGGTACCTGACACACAGTCTTGGGCTCTCACGTATTGAGGTCGATTTGTGAGGTAGTCTAGGATCCAGTTGGAGAGGTGGTGGTCCACTCCAGCAAGGCCCAGCTTGTCCCTCAATAACCTGGGCTGTATGGTGTTAAAAGCACTGGAGAAGTCAAAGAACATTATTCTCACCGTGTTCCCTGGTTTCTCCAGGTGAGACAGAGCCCTGTGCAGAAGATGGATGATGGCATCATCTACCCCAATGCCCGGCCGATAAGCAAACTGGAGGGGGTCCATAGCGGGGCTCACTAGAGGGCGGAGATGTGTGAGAACCAATCTCTCCAAGATCTTCATCAGGTGGGATGTCAGTGCTACAGGTCTGTAGTCGTTGAGGTCCATAGGGTGGGGTTTCTTTGGAACTGGTACCACACAAGAAGATTTCCATAATTCAGGGACTATTTCCTGCCTCAGGCTCATATTATACATATATGTAATTATACCACACAGCTGGTCCCCGCAAGTCTTAATTAGCCTTGCACTGATGTCATCTGGCCCTGCGGCTTTCCTCGCCTTGATCTTTTTCATCTCCTTCCTCACCTGGGCCCGTGTGAAGGTCAGACTGTGGCCAGATAAAGATGGATTTCTGGATTTACTGGTCTGTTGGGAAGTGGCCGCATGCACTGTTTTACAAAATTTTCTGTTTGTCCTCTCAGTAATGGCTTGTTTTTTTCTATCCATTGCACCAGGTGCTAATGGTCACTACTCCAGGGGTAGCAGGCATAGCAACCTGAGAAAGCCCATATCTTCTTAGGGGTGTTAAAGAGTGAGAATCCAATATTCTTTCAGTCTCCAATCCCATGTTTACCCTTAGTAAAATAGTGACCCAGTCCAGAGTTACAGCTGGCTATGTTGCAGTAAGCAACAAGAAGTAAGAAAATAGTAGGTGAAGCATAATTTACATGCAGAATGTAGCAAATAATCCAGCCATGATGTTCTTATTGTGTCTGGGTTATCTTCTCATACATGTAGTGTCCCCTCCTGATAACCAGCCATGATGTCCTTATTGTGGTCAGGTTATCTTCTCATACATGTAGTGTCCCCTCCTGATAACTAGCCATGATGTCCTTATTGTGGTCGGGTTATCTTCTCATACATGTAGTGTCCCTGCCAGATAACCAGCCATGATGTCCTTATTGTGGTCGGGTTATCTTCTCATACATGTAGTGTCTCTCCTGATAACCCAGCCATGATGTCCTTATTGTGGTCGAGTTATCTTCTCATACATGTAGTGTCCCTCCTGATAACCAGCCATGATGTCCTTATTGTGGTCAGGTTATCTTCTCATACATGTAGTGTCCCTCCTGATAACCAGCCATGATGTCCTTATTGTGGTCAGGTTATCTTCTCATACATGTAGTGTCCTCCTGATAACCAGCCATGATGTACTTATTGTGGTCAGGTTATCTTCTCATACATGTAGTGTCCTCCTGATAACCAGCCATGATGTCCTTATTGTGGTCGGGTTATCTTCTCATACATGTAGTGTCCCTCCTGATAACCAGCCATGATGTCCTTATTGTGGTCAGGTTATCTTCTCATACATGTAGTGTCCTCCTGATAACCAGCCATGATGTCCTTATTGTGGTCAGGTTATCTTCTCATACATGTAGTGTCCTCCTGATAACCAGCCATGATGTCCTTATTGTGGTCGGGATATCTTCTCATACATGTAGTGTCCTCCTGATAACCAGCCATGATGTCCTTATTGTGTTCGGGTTATCTTCTCATACATGTAGTGTCCCTGCCTGATAATCCGGCCACAATAAGGAAATCATGGCTGGTTTTCTCACAAGTCCCAGACCATAGAAAGTTCCTGCATTTATGGTCATATCCATTGGTATCCGATCAAGACAAGAGATTGTCACCATTATGATGGTTAGATAAAATCTTTAAAGCTGTAAAATTAATTTAATTACTTATACTTTCAGAAAAGTTTAATTGTCTTTAAATATGGTTATATTCATAGGAAACCCCTTTAAGTAAACTGTTCCATGAGCATTGCCTGTTCACTTGCCATTGGGTCTCCTGTGTTTCGTTTGTACCCAACATCAAAGGCACTCTGAAATGCTAACACCCAGGAGACCCAAAGCAGGGAATGTCCCAGGGAAGTTCTATGTATCATCAACCACCACACCTAAGGGGGTGTCCGAAGATCCATTCTGTCCATTCGGTCCTATCCTGCTCCATTTAATTGGAAATGAATGGATTAGAAGCCACCAATAGAGGTAAGTGCATAACAGAATGTACTCGGATGACACTCAGATGTCACTCTGAGTGTCAACCGACTGCATTCTGTCCCCAATTAGGATGCAAACTCAGTCGTTTGCATGGGGTCTTAGATGCAGGCTGTTCATAAATTAGCTGTGACATGAAGGGAGCCAGAGACAGCTAAGACTCCCAGAGCCGAGGCAGCGCCACCTACTGGATCCATGACACAGCTGATTCCATTCTAGTCTCAACCGTGGTAGGAGATGGAGTGAGTAGCCACCATCTTGGATCGCTGCCACAGTCTCATCTCCACACTGCTATCCTTGGGATGTTGCAGCTGCATTCCTGGCCATGTTATAAGATGTATAGTTAGTAAGTTGGCACCAGTTATATCCAACTACTGACCACAGTTGCATTTGTTGTGTGGTTTTTGTCTTGGACAGTTTGACTTATTTGCTATTGATCTGGTATGCTTTCTATGTTTAGAGTTACACCACATATTATATAAAACCTGTTACTGTTGTATATGCATGTCAATGGGACAGCGGTCTGCCTCATGGTATTACATGATCTTTTTCAGAACGTTTCTATCTACAAGTAGCGCTAAGACATGTAATTCATGTCACAAAGAGGGTATAAAAAGCGATTTTGTAACTTGCATTTTCCTTTTTTTTACAATAGAAACAAGAAAAAAAGACTTTAATTAAAGACAGGCGGAACATAACACAAGGCAGAGCTGATAAAACCTGCACAAGAGTAATTAACCTCATAGTTACATCAGATTCCGATTAATAAAAAGGAACTTTACTGTGAAGAAGAGAAACTCCTTTCAGTCTTTATTAACCGTTCCAGATTCCACATAGTTCTCAGCACACAATTACTTTTATGGTCTCATAAACACATTTCTAAAAAAATAATGCCCTCCCGAGCTACCACACACAGAATACAGCAGTAACTCACAGCACTAAGGTTTCCACCCAGAGCCGCTACTTTACAATGCTAGACCTTGAGTTTTAAGTAGTCAAGTTAATGAGTAAATTGGAAACAGACTGAACATCGCCTACTGGCATCGAATTATTATGTGTGACCCATAGTATTTACAACATTGTGTCCTATAAAGGTAGAGCCTACTGCCTACATACAGTACAGTAGTGGGGTGTGTTTGGTAGAAGGGCTTTGTAGTCCTGTAGTCTGTATTACAATTCATTTGTATATTTAGGAAAAATATTATTATTATTATTATTACAATATTACATTATTATTATTATATGTTTTAGACAATTTTTAGATCTGTTTAGACAGTTCTAAAATAGTCCTTTTCCAAATATGCTGCTCAAGATGATCCCTCTAAGATAGAAGTATATCACATATACATATACACACGTGGACAAAATTGTTGGTACCCCTCGTTTAATGAAAGAAAACCCACAATGGTCACAGAAATAACTTAAAGCCAGTCTGGAATTTGCCAATCTACATGTTGACAAGCCACAAAGCTTCTGGGAGAATGTCCTATGGACAGATGAGACAAGAATCAAAATTTTTAGCAAGGCACATCAGCTCTATGTTCACAGATGGAAAAATGAAGCATATCTTGAGAACACTGTCCCTACTGTGAAACACGGAGGAGGCTCTGTTATGTTCTGGGGCTGCTTTGCTGCATCTGGCACAGGGTGTCTTGAATCTGTGCAGGGTACAATGAAATCTCAAGACTATCAAGGGATTCTAGAGAGAAATGTGCTGCCCAGTGTCAGAAAGCTTGGTCTCAGTCACAGGCCATGGGTCTTGTAACAGGATAATGACCCAAAACACACAGCTAAAAACACCCAAGAATGGCTAAGAGGAAAACATTGGACTATTCTGAAGTGGCCTTCTATGAGCCCTGACCTAAATCCTATTGAGCATCTTTGGAAGGAGCTGAAACATGCTGTCTGGAAAAGGCACCCTTCACACCCGAGACAACTGGAGCAGTTTGCTCATGAGGAGTGGCCAAAATACCTGCTGAGAGGTGCAGAAGTCTCATTGACAGTTACAGGAATCGTTTGATTGCAGGGATTGCCTCAAAAGGTTGTGCAACAAAATATTAAGTTAAGGGAACCATCATTTCTGTCCAGGCCTGTTTCATGAGTTTTCTTTTTTTAAAAATTCTGTTGAAGCCTGGTTGAAAAGCAGTGTCGGACTTTCATTTGTTCATTTTCATAGAATTTTTATATATTATTACTTTTGTCAGATTCAAGTTATTTCTGTGGCCATTGTGGGTTTTTCTTTCATTAAACAAGGGGTACCAACAATTTTGTCCACGTGTGTATATCATACAACATAGAGCTGCTAGCAGACCCAGCCCATCCATGTGTTACACTGACAGTCATTCATCTGAATGGATGCCACTTAATACTACATTTATAAATGTCTGGCTGCTCATAGTTTCGCACGCAAAAATAGCTGGTGTTCAGGGATTAAGGTGTATTTACACCTTGTTTAAGGTTTCCATTCTTTGCATGCCCAGAGAAACCTCCTGCTGAATGTTCTGGACATAGAGTCCTGACATATGCTGTTGTATTGCAAGGTGGTAGTCTTAAAGGAATTGTCCAGTTTCAGCAAATAAATGTTATTGTTTGTATAATGAAAAGTTATTCAATTTTCCAATATATTTTCTGTAGCAAGTTCACAGTTTTCTAGATCTCTGTGTAATGATGTGTAATGGTTCTCTGTTGCACCTATGGACTGCACTGTGGGTAATATCTTTTCATGCTTCCCAAGATGGGGCCCCCACATCCTACAAATACTATTATTGACATTTTATTGTCACGTTGGAGTGGCAAAACTCACTATATTAGTAGTTTTTCAGGACCCTTTGGGAGTGTGGCCCAGTGTGGTCACCCATCCATATGGAGTGACCATAGCACTAATACATATGTATACAATAGGTATATGAACTTTAAACTTCATTACTGTTATAGTCACCATCCGTGTATTCCTGGACAACCCCTTGAAGTGAACACAGGGCAAGTAGGTTCCAGAGATATTCTCTATTCTAATTAACATACCCTTGGGCAGTCCAAGTCCAACATGGAGGAAGCCATGTCCCCACACACGCAATACAAAAGACAAAAAAAATCAGACAGCACTTCCGTAGTAAAGTACATGTACGCAGGCGCGTTACATGTGTCCTTCTTTACCTCTCCTCTTTGGTGCACATATCCAGATATGTGTGTCATGACATATGACATGATTATCTTTTCAAGACAACATGATTTTGTAACATTGTGTCATGATGCGATATGCTCTATGTGTCTATGTGCTGTACATCCATCTAGTGGTTGTATTGTCAATTGCAGCCTGTTCAGGGTCTTACAAGTAGGTCCCAAAATCATATTGAATTGGTCTCATGAGAAATTGAAGTCCTTAACCAAATTCAAGCTGAGGTATTGGGTGGACACGTCTGTATGTTAATACATTTATTACAAGACAATTACTTTATTGAATAATATTTTATACATTCATGTTATCCATACTCAGAAAATATGAGTATGCTATCCTATTAATAACACGCTGGGACAATGCCTGGGATCTCGGTGAAACTTTTTGTCTGATTATTTTAGTTGTGATAAATGATGGTTAAATCTCATAGAAACAATTGTGTATGCCTCACATTACACAGTATATGCTGCTTTTCTACTTTTTTAATATTTTATGAAGAAATGTAAATTTTACAAGCTAATATTTAACCCTGAGGACCTAGAAACTGGATTATTATTGTGTTTAGTAGCCAGCCCATTGCTTATTTGTGTGCTGACGTTATCCCCGGTGTATACTCGAGCTGCTTCATACTCTTTAAGTAGACACAACCGCATGCTGTACAGATGGGAGCCAGGCTGCATCATTATGGTATATTGAAATAATACAATACCACCTGTTTCGTTTGGGTTTCCTGCCAACATTACCCCATAAAACATTTATTTTGCTAATATTTTAGTTGGTCACCACAGAAGGGCACTTGAAGTTGAAGATTTAGCATGTGAGCAACTTCTATTAAAAAATAGTCATGGAATAATGTTACGGAATGATAGAGAATAGCCCATTGTCTATAGGAGATTTTGATATTTTGTTATATTAATTTGTCATTTGTTTTCTATTTTTCACTGCACAAGAAAAGATTTCATTCTTTCTTGGCATCTGGGACTAAATGAATTATGATAATTGTTCCACGGTGTACTCTTTTTTGTATATACATAATAATAGCTTTGGATGTGTAATGTGATCCATCGATGATTAATTTTTGATTTTTTTTTTTTATGTTCAAGGATTAATTTTGCTAAAATGAAACGACAATGAATCATTCAATACATGCAGTCAACTATAACAGGAAATACTAATGATACATTATTGCTGGATTACAAAGATAGTGGTAATAGAAGAGAATGGCCTGCGTTACAATTACTCAGAGTTACTTTCGATTAATTAGGAAATGTTTTTGTAACCTGGTCAGATTTATTAATTATTTGACTGTTTCTGTAAGATGTTATATTACACCGTGCTGTTAATGGAAGTCTTGTTTAATGACATGGTTAACATAAAATAAGATGGATTACATTTTAGCCATACTTTATAATGCCAAATGAATTTTAGTATCTGGTTACTGTGGTTATTGCACAGAGAATGATGTTATTTAAAAAAACAAAAAAATGTAAAAAAAAAAAATGAAAAAATGAAATAATTTAACCCCTTCCCACCATGGCAAATTAAAAATTTTTTTTTATCCTTGTCTTCCATTAATACAGTCATAGGATGGCTTATTTTTTGCAGGACAAAGTGTATTTTTAATGGCACCATTTATCGTTTCTTAAAATTTATTGTGAAACTGTTAAAAAGGTCTGTGAAGTGAAAGTGAAAAAAATGCAATTCAGCCATTTTTTTTTCACTGTGTGATACAGATGAAAAATGATGTAAGGATTATTCTGTGGGTCAATACAGTTATGCAATGTCAAGTGTTAATAATTTTTATTATTTTTTACTGCTTATAAAAAAAATAAAAAAATTTTCAAAACAAAATATGTTTACCTGTTTAATGACCATTGGCCCGACCCTTCTCTGATGATCTATCTATCTGGTGATCTCTGCTCTGCCTGATTTCTGTGTGACTTTGGCTTGGTCCTGAGAATCCTCACCATTGCACCTGTGCTGTCCTCCCTGACCTTTTCCTTGTTCTTGACCACACACGTACTCCTCCTGCCACCAACTTCTGGACTGTATCTGGAATATACCCTTGCTCAACCTGTGGTCCAAGGCCAGCTGTTACCAATATCGGGACCACTCTTAGAGATGGTGACCTGGTAGTCTCCCAGCAGTGACGTTCAGATCCAGAATAGAAGTTAAAGGGCTATTAAATTACATTAGAAAACTAAACGGGGGATCAATTAAGTCTAGTCACATGTGTGGGCGGTGAATCCAAAAGAGTAATGGATAGGCAGAGTGTTAGGACTAGAGTTTGCATTGACAGATATTACTAAGGACCCAACACGTTCCCTCTTTCTGTATTTCATATCTACAGTATTTCCTATCTACCTATCATAGCCTGAAAGGGTCAGAAAGACTTGAGATATGTAAACCTTTTAATGAGAAAAAAATAAACTTTCAATTTTAATTGTCTATTAACAAGCAGTGAATTGTTACATAAAAGAGGCCCTAGACGTCTTGATACTGATCTGCCCTGTATACTGTGTTGAAAACAGCTGATCAGTGTGGGGGGCAGATACCCATGATCTGATATTGAAAACCTCTCGTAAGAACAGGCCATCAATATCAAGTCTTGCAGAGCCCTTTTAAGAAAGAATTATGATAAGAACCTCTGTAGACAATATATGAGCTTATGATCAACACTTACAGTGTGACAGATCCTCTGTGAGAACAAAAGGATTGGGCATGTTGAAATTCCAACTGTTACCTTCCTTGACATCTGCCGTCAGGGAAGATTAAAGACCCCCATTAAAAATAAGTGGCCAGTCGGTCCTGCCAGAATTGGCTGGGTTGGTCAACATTAATCTAATGGGTATGTTCAGCTTTACAATTAAACAGTATATACAATATCAATCCATATTGTGGAAATACATTAAATTACACCAGTAGAATTGTCCGATTGTATTAGTTCAAATCCAATTATCAGAGTTTAGGTTTAATTATTGAATTACAGACATTAAATCACTAACCTGTACGTGGCAGTTTTCTGGAGCCAAAGATCTGCCATATTGTTCCTTTTTATAAAAGTGGGCTGGAGACCAGTGTGGGCTAGACAGGGACTCCTTGGCCAAAAACTTGATATGAGTTAGGTCTTATTTACATGAAAGTGCCATTTTTGAAGGACCTAATTGCCATTTTACATCCATTCCATTCATTTTTGATGGTTGAGTGTCATATGTTTTGCTTCCATGTTTAATGTGCCATTAAGAAAATGGATGAATTTTATTGGTCTTTCTTTTTTGACTCAACAAATTGACATGTGAATAAGCCCATTCACTCTCATTGTTATTAAAACGGCCTTTACACTGTTGTGATAATAAGGCCTTATATTCGAAATCTAAGCTAGTTCTTTACTAGCATAGGTTTTAATTTTGGTGCACTGGAGTGCACCATAATTATTAAGATGGCGGAGCTTCAGTGGGAGTGTTGACCATTACCAGCCCCGCCTACATTCAGCCTGCCTGCACACGGGTGGAAAGTGGACAAAGGTCCAGAAGAGCTTTACTTCATGGAAAAACCCCTTTAATAAATTTCCCTCTTATTTTTATACATATAATGCACTACAAAGAACATAAAAAAATGCAAATTTGGCCAATAGCTTTACAATGATAAATGGGTTTTGGAGGGTGAATGTCTGTATATCGTCCATGTGCCAATATTGTCATCAATATGGACTAATCTGTGTCATTTCACCAACAGTTGGCCAAATGACACTATTTATTTAATAACATAATATAAATGAAAAAAAAAAATTCATGAATATATTCACATTAAATATTAAATTCTATTTTTATCACACAAAAAAATAACGTACAACTCGAACACAAATCAAAATGTTGTCAAAATCAGATGTGTTTGTATGTAAGCTCCAGTTTCATCATCCATGCGGTAAAGGTCATACCCTCCATTTTCCCTTTAATGTTTGTACTTGATTTGTTAGACTACTCTTTCAAGCCCTTTCAACCATAGGTTGTTTTTGCTCAGAATCCATTTTAATTCCCTGTGGTCAAATATTTTCCAAGCCAGATGCCCAAGCTTAATTTAATTATGCAATGAACAGTGTGAGAAAAGCAAGGGCACAAATGGTTAAAATAATGAGCTGTAAGGGTTATATAGACTTGAACACTATAATAAGTAATAAAAAAAAAAGACTATTACTAGCAGCCATTTAGGAACAAAAGGTTTGCAATATATTTTGTGGATTTTACTTTCATTCCATTTTAATTTGATTTACAAACCAAAAACCCTCTGCAGAACAGACTTTTTCTAAAAATAACTGCATTTTATTTGTAAACTATAATTTTTATTACAGATATCTGTATTATTTCTCCGAGAGCTCACAAATTAAAAAGTAAATATTTATTTGCTTGTAATGAGTAATTGTTTCAGTGACTTTAATATATACAATATCTATAAAAAAAAAAAATCACACCCCCAACTGGATTTTTCTTCTGTTTTACAATGTACTGTAACAACATTGAATTGAATGCATTATGCATTTTGAGAGTGTGGAGTCCCACCCATTGCCTACTGCGGCACAGGAGGTCATCTGTATTGTATAGGCAATATAACATTGCCTCTCAGGTCCATTCAATTCAGCTTGATGATCAATAAGTGGTTGGACCCCCCCCCCCCCACAATAACAAAAGACCCATTAATATTTTTTATCCTGAGACACTTAAAGGAACACTAAACACAAAATAAGCATGAATGTAAAATAAATCCCAGAACCACCTTCCTTCGATCTTATTTTATCTCGTATTACAATTAAAACAAACATCATTTATTATTATTATTATTATTTTTTTTTTTATTATTATTATTTTTCAACCCCCAGAGTATAATAGTCAGAGGCCAAGAGGTGCTGAAAATAATAAAAAGTCATACTCAGCCACCCTCACCTTTCCCGGGCTCGTTTGTAGTGTCTGGTGTTCTCTCGTGCCTCTTCCCGCCTCCTGGATGACGTCACTGGACCCAGGGGATCACTGTGGCCTGTGATTTGGCCTCAGTGATCACATTGAGTACATCGACATCATGACGCTTTTATTGCAATGCTTCCAGTTAGAACTTGAACAAGTTATATTTTTAGATTTTTTTTCTTTTTTGTTATCTTTCTGTTATCTTTCTTTCTCTCTCTCTCTCTCTCTCTCTCTCTCTCTCTCTCTCTCTCTCTTTTTTTGTCATTATCCTTCTGTAAAATGTATATAGAAATGCACGCTGGTTTGTAATAAACCTGGTTCAACCCAAACTTTGCAAAAACTTTCAAAAATGTAAAAAGAAGTTTTCAACTCACCATACTTGCAATCCTTTTCCCCTATCTCTGTACATGGCTTAATAGCCTTCTGTGCCAGGAGTGAGTGATGCAAAAGTAAGAATATTTCCTTAGAATGTTTTTCTATGGGGAAGAAATTTGCTGCCAAACAAAAAAGCATCTAAGCTATATGTCTGGATTTAAAGGAATCCATTCCATTTTGTGGTTTGATATGCATAAACTGAATAAAATGGCGCACACAATGTGAAAGCATGGAGAAAGCAGAAAAGAAGAATCACATGACATCAACGATCTGCAGAACTTCCCCATAGTGCCTTGCAATAAGCTCTCATGACAGAAGACAGTCAATCATGAGGCATTATAGGTCTGAGGTCACTGATGACTTAGTGATGATTCATTACAACCTCACATACATTATAAAATGCCCAGGCAAGAAGACAAAGAGACCATTTTGTGTGGAGAGATTAGATAGATAGGAGCATCTAAGATAGTAAGACTGAAACAGGAAATAATCACATACACAGATAATACAGTGTGGGGAAATATAGTCTTTGTGTTTGGAAGGGCTACAATAGTACTTCTACAATTGATTGAGTTTTTATTGTGTCAAAGTAGATGTTTTTCCCTTATAATACCAAAATACCCCATTAAAGTTATATACTCCACACTAGTACCTATCCATTTAGTTCTTGTTGCATAAAAGTGCCGGAATAGAAAATGTCTGGAAATGGTCAGGGGGCAAAAGATGGAGTAATGTAGGAGAAAGAAACACCTGTGCCACATCAACCAATATCGCTAGTAATAACATGGGTGGCAGGTGGCCAGAAAGTAAGTAGTAGTAGCCTCAGGCCTCAGTTGACCAGTGCGTGCAGTAGGCAATGGCATAAAACTATGGAGAATGCAGATGAAATTGTGAACAATATGGCTCACTCTCCAGCTCAAAACTGGATGATAATGACAGTAACACCGTGACTTTAAGTCGGTGTTCAGCATCCATCTTCAGCACACTTCTCCACAGTCCTCCTTCTCTGCTGCCCCCACCATAATAAAACAAAAAAGTCATTGCTTCTTCCCTTTCCACACATCAAACCTTTTACTACCCCCCCCCCCAAAAAAGGAATAATATTTGTAGTGCTTGTAAAAGTGGTTGCGTCTTTTGATAGCATCATGTGTGTATAAACACCCGCAGGTATCTAATCCCAAAAGGATTATGTTTAGACTATTGTTAATTTTGAAAAAGCGTAAAGAACTCAACAGTGTGATGTGTTTAAAACTGGCTGTTACCACTGGCAACCATCAGTTTACCCATAGCCATATCTTTTGCTCTTGCTTTGATATTACTAAGGCTGTTTTCACAAAGTAAGTATTAAATAGAATCTAGGAGCCCTCAGAGTGTCATACACAATCCGAATAAAAAATTTGGACTAAAGCAGCGAACTAGAGCTAAGTCTTACAGTGGGGGAAAAAAGTATTTAGTCAGCCACCAATTGTGCAAGTTCTCCCACTTAAAAAGATGAGGCTGGCCTGTAATTGTCATCATAGGTAAACCTCAACTATGAGAGACAAAATGAGAAAACAAATCCAGAAAATCACATTGTCTGATTTTTAAAGAATTTATTTGCAAATTATGGTGGAAAATAAGTATTTGGTCACCTACAAACAAGCAAGATTTCTGGCTCTCACAGACCTGTAACTTCTTCTTTAAGAGGCTCCTCTGTCCTCCACTCATTACCTGTAGTAATGGCTCCTGTTTGACATTGTTATCAGTATAAAAGACACCTGTCCACAACCTCAAACAGTCACACTCCAAACTCCACTATGGTGAAGACCAAAGAGCTGTGGAAGGACACCAGAAACAAAATTGTAGACCTGCACCAGGCTGGGAAGACTGAATCTGCAATAGGCAAGCAGCTTGGTGTGAAGAAATCAACTGTGGGAGCAATAATTAGAAAGTGGAAGACATACAAGACTACTGATAATCTCCCTCGATCAGGAGCTCCACGCAAGATCTCACCCCGTGGGGGACCTAGTGAATGACCTGCAGAAAGCTGAGACTAACGTAACAAAGACTACCGTCAGTAACACACTACGCCGCCAGGGACTCAGATCCTGCAGTACGAGACGTGTCCCCCTGCTTAAGACAGTACATAGCCGGGCCCGTCTGAAGTTTGCTAGAGAGTATTTGGATGTTCCAGAAGAGTATTGGGAGAATGTCATATGGTCAGATGAAACCAAAGTAGAACTGTTTGGTAGAAACACAACTCGTCGTGTTTGGAGGAGAGTGACTGCTGAGTTGCATCCAAAGAACACCATACCTACTGTGAAGCATGGGGGGGGCAGCATCATGCTTTGGGGCTGTTTCTCTGCAAAGGGACCAGGACGACTGATCAGTGTACATGAAAGAATGAATGGGGCCATGTATCGTGAGATTTTGAGTGCAAACCTCCTTCCATCAGCAAGGGCATTGAAGATGAAATGTGGCTGGGTCTTTCAGCATGACAATGATCCCAAGCACACCGCCAGGGCAACGAAGGAGTGGCTTTGTAAGAAGCATTTCAAGGTCCTGGAGTGGCCTAGCCCGTCTCCAGATCTCAACCCCATAGAAAACCTTTGGAGGGAGTTGAAAGTCCGTGTTGCCCAGCGATAGCCCCAAAACATCCCTGCTCTAGAGGAGATCTGCATGGAGGAATGGGCCAACATTTCAGCAACAGTGTGTGCCAACCTTGTGAAGACTTACAGAAAACGTTTGACCTCTGTCATTGCCAACAAAGGATATAGAACAAAGTATTGAGATGAACTTTTGTTATTGACCAAATACTTATTTTCCACCATAATTTGCAAATAAATTCTTTAAAAATCAGACAATGTGATTTTCTGGATTTGCTTTCTCATTTTGTCTCTCATAGTTGAGGTCTACCTATGATGACAATTACAGGCCGGCCTCATCTTTTTAAGTGGGAGAACTTGCACAATTGGTGGATGACTAAATACTTTTTTTCCCCACTGTACCTGCTACCTTCACAAGCTTTACTGGACTTGCTGCAAAAAAATCACTCTCACGGGGGAAGGCTGACACTATGACACGTAAAGGAGGTCTACCACCACCAAATTCACTCCAACACTTTTATATGCTGTGTAGATATGATTTTGTGGTATAGTGAACATACCTTTTTAGGTAAAAGTACAATCTTGGGGCTGAGTAAATCAACTTTTAACCCATATCAAAATGGGCTGTCTGGGGAGTGGCTGCACCTGCCAATGCTTCCATTTTTATACTTGCAACTGAGAAAACTCCTATAGTAAATGTAGTCTGCAATAGAGGCATTATGGTTTTCTCACTCGAGCCCTCCATGGTCTCTCCAGTTTTATTCAGTTTACAGCTATTGCCCTTTCATTACATTTTAAACAATTTACTTACTATACCAGTCCTTTGGGGAATGTTCAGTTACTTAATTATTTTAATGTGTCCACCTTGCCACCTTCCTAGGAACCTATCTATAAAACATAGTGTAGAACACTGTCAGGGCTCCTAGGAACCTATCTATAAAACATAGTGTAGGACACTGTCAGGGCTCCTAGGAACCTATCTATAAAACATAGTGTAGAACACTGTCAGGGCTCCTAGGAGCCTATCTATAAAACATAGTGTAGAACACTGTCAGGGCTCCTAGGAACCTATCTATAAAAGATAGTGTAGAACACTGTCAGGGCTCCAAGGAACCTATCTATAAAACATAGTGTAGAATACTGTCAGGGCTCCTAGGAACCTATCTATAAAACATAGTGAAGAACACTGTCAGGGCTCCTAGGAACCTACCTTTAAAACATAGTGTAGAATACTGTCAGTGCTCCTAGAAACCTATCTATAAAACATAGTGTGGAATACTCTTAGGACTCCTAGGAACCTATCTATAAAACATAGTGTAGAACACTGTCAGGGCTCCTAGGAACCTATCCATCCAATTTCTAGCTCTCTAAGGCAAACACAGCTGAACATGACAAGTATGTCTAAGTTAGTCTAATTTTCTGCTTGTAGATCTTACATCTCATCTTGCCATGGATATGTCATTTAGTAATGTCCAAAAAATTCCCATATGGGAGATAAATCCACCTAGCTGCTACCGCCAAAACCAGCAAAAATAGAAACTTGTCTGCTAGTGCCGCCACCACCTGAGTTTGCCATAGATTTTGGATTTTGGGGCTGCACATCAGATGGAATTCTTTCTATTGAAGCTGCCACCACCTTCTTCCTCTGATGTCAGCGAGTTGCCAGGTCTTATCTGCAACAGAATCACTATTATTTATTTATTTTGCTTACTTATATAGTCCCATCATATTCTGCAGCGCTTTACAGAGATATTGTATTGCACAATCTAAATTTCCTATCAGTATGTCTTCGGAGTGTGGGAGGAAACCCACACAAACAAGGTGAGAACATAAAAACTCCCTGTAGATGTTGTCCATTGCTGGATTCACCCCTAACACATCTCCCTAGAGCCCCACAAGACAGTAGAAAACCCTTCCCACTACTACCTCCATCCACAGTGTCTATTCTCAATCAACTCATCAAGAAAAGGAAGTCTTTGGCTATGAGGAATTTCTCTCTTAGTAGATACCACATGACTATTAGAGAATAGGATCTGGGTCAGTGAAGAAAATTATGCATTACAAAAGAGGAGTGGGGACACAGAACCCTGACTGACATCTCCCTCCCTCCACTCCTATAATTTATCTCACTATCTGCCTGTAATTGATTAAATCTGACTAAACCATTTTCTACTTCTCCTACTCCTATGATTCTCTAGTTCTATTTGTAAGTTTTGCTGCTGTGTGATTAATAACAACTCCATCACAAGCTTCATTATCACTAAAATGGTTTGTGTTCCTGACTACAGCATCTTTTATATTGTATGTGACATTGTAAGGTGTTCACCTATCACTGATTATTGTCTGAGGCTGTCAGGTGATGTCAGGTGATGCCAGGATGTCACACGCAAATGTTTTCTTTATTTTCAATGCACAATGAATGTCATGACAGTATTTTTAGTTTGTCTGAGACAAATTGCAAAGTATTTGGTTTTGTTAAAACCATACAATTTGGAATATTTGGGTCTAACCCAGCTCATAATGAGTTTGTTCACCCATCTCTGCTCAAGACCTTAAATGTTGGTTTGACATTTTTAGCATGAATTCTTGCTTAAGGAATCCCAACAAATTGCTTTCATTGCCAGTTTTGAGTACCAGCCACAGGAAAATGCTGCAACTCATTTTCAGCCAGTCAACAATTAATTACCTGTGCTATGGGGTCCGCCTAACTATAGTAGAGTATTACCTGTGCTGTGGGGGTGGCTGACTATAGTACAGTATTACCTGTGCTGTGGGGGTGGCTGACTATAGTACAGTATTACCTGAGCTATGGGGGCCGGCTGACTATAGTAAAGTATTACCTGTGCTATGGGGGCCGGCTGACTATAGTATAGTATTACCTGTGCTATGGGGGCCGGCTGACTATAGTACATTATTACCTGTGCTATGGGGGTCGGCTGACTATAGTACAGTATTACCTGTGCTATGGGGGCCGGCTGACTATAGTAAAGTATTTTACCTATGCTATGGGGCCGGCTGACTATAGTACAGTATTACCTGTGCTATGGGGGCCGGCTGACTATAGTACAGTATTACCTGTGCTATGGGGGTCGGCTGACTATAGTACAGTATTACCTGTGCTATGGGGGCCAGCTGACTATAGTACAGTATTACCTATGCTATGGGGTCGGCTGACTATAGTACAGTATTACCTGTGCTATGGGGTCGGCTGACTATAGTATAGTATTACCTGTGCTATGGGGGCCGGCTGACTATAGTATAGTATTACCTGTGCTATGGGGGCCGGCTGACTATAGTACAGTATTACCTGTGCTATGGGGGCCGGCTGACTATAGTACAGTATTACCTGTGCTATGGGGGCCGGCTGACTATAGTACAGTAT
Organism: Leptodactylus fallax; assembly: GCA_947044405.1. Classification (NCBI taxonomy): domain Eukaryota; kingdom Metazoa; phylum Chordata; class Amphibia; order Anura; family Leptodactylidae; genus Leptodactylus; species Leptodactylus fallax. The sequence goes on from CAMRHE010000308.1 coordinate 1,515,144, forward strand.
TACCTGTGCTATGGGGGCCGGCTGACTATAGTACAGTATTACCTGTGCTATGGGGGCCGGCTGACTATAGTACAGTATTACCTGTGCTATGGGGTCGGCTGACTATAGTATAGTATTACCTGTGCTATGGGGGCCGGCTGACTATAGTACAGTATTACCTGTGCTATGGGGGCCGGCTGACTATAGTACAGTATTACCTGTGCTATGGGGGCCGGCTGACTATAGTACAGTATTACCTGTGCTATGGGGGCCGGCTGACTATAGTACAGTATTACCTGTGCTATGGGGGCCGGCTGACTATAGTACAGTATTACCTGTGCTATGGGGTCGGCTGACTATAGTATAGTATTACCTGTGCTATGGGGGCCGGCTGACTATAGTACAGTATTACCTATGCTATGGGGGCCGGCTGACTATAGTACAGTATTACCTGTGCTATGGGGGCCGGCTGACTATAGTACAGTATTACCTGTGCTATGGGGTCGGCTGACTATAGTATAGTATTACCTGTGCTATGGGGGCCGGCTGACTATAGTACAGTATTACCTGTGCTATGGGGGCCGGCTGACTATAGTACAGTATTACCTGTGCTATGGGGGCCGGCTGACTATAGTACAGTATTACCTGTGCTATGGGGGCGGCTGACTATAGTACAGTATTACCTGTGCTATGGGGGCCGGCTGACTATAGTACAGTATTACCTGTGTTATGGGGGCCAGCTGACTATAGTACAGTATTACCTGTGCTATGGGGGCCAGCTGACTATAGTAAAATATTACCTATGAGATCAGGGGAGGAGTGGATGATTAAAAAAAGTGATAGATTTCGCTATCAGGTTTTAAAAAAATCAATAAACTAGTGATACATTCCTTTTAAATTGACCGAAAGTGCTGTAAATCTTTAGCCAGGCAATTTGATTCTCCCACTGCAACCTCATTACTGGCAATTGCAAGCTAATTCACAAAACAGAAAAACTGTTATTGTAAAAAAAAATAAATAAAAAAAAAATTAACTTTTAATACTAGATACTCGCCACCAGACTATTGGAACCAACCTGTATATTTGCTGCCACATCGACTAATCCACTACTCATATTTTTACTTCAGTTTTTGACCCCATTGACCACATTTCATTGTTCATATTCTTGACCTTTGTGGCTCAGTTTCTGTTCTCTGCTTTTTCTCTTTCCTTGTCCTGAAAATTTTCCACAGATGTATATTACAGTATAACTTGTTGCAACCATACAAATATAGAACAACAGTAACAATATTATCTGCCTATGCTCATTTTCTGGCTGCAAGGAAAATATTGGATTCACACTGAGGCAGATTAATCCTTTCTAATTCTTATAGACACTGCAGACAAAATTTGGTTGTACGTATTCGATTCTCATTGGCCATGCAGATTATTAGTTGGGCAATAATATCATTGTTTGGCATGAGCAGCTGCTTTTGGGCGATCATTTGTCGACTTGCACAGCCTCACTGCACATAGTTTTTTTCTTTTTATTAACTAACTTTCCATTAAAAAGGCCCAAACTTAGAATTATTACCACTATCATAAGGGATGCATTGCTTCCCAGATCCGAGACTACCGCTCAACAAGTGTTCACCTTAGGAGCATTGCTTCACTGAACTGGCTGACATCTTAGGTGTAGGTGTCCTTCAAACTTTTGCAAGCAGATTGTACAGCTCTCCCAGCTCACCTGAACTCACTAGATGTTGCTTCCTCCAAGCAGCCCTTCAGCAATGAGTGGACTTCCTGCTCTACAAGCCATCTCTCGATCTTGCCCCTACTAAGTATAGGAACAGACCATAAATAGTGAGCCATCTCCTGCCCTGGGTAACCGGAGTACCACCTGATGTCAACAGGCCACACCCAACTTCTACCACGGTGCAATTCATGGTCACAACTTGGTTCCATCTACAAAGAATTATCACGCAATAAAACTTCCAGAAACTACTAGCACACTGACCATGCAATGATCTACACCAATTAGAAGAGACATCAACATGCATATAACACATCATAAAACATTCACAACACGTGATATAACATAACCAGTGAATTCTACTATGCCAAGGTGTGACACACCAGCCTGACTAACACTGCATTCTCTATACGCTAACAGGTGTAGGCGGGACAGGGGTCAACTGTTCAAGGTGTCCATCCTCACCACCTTAAACCTCTCAAAACATTTGTTCAGAAGTCATATGTATTCCCCTAATGGTATCAGTAAAAATAACAGCTCTTTCCACAAAAAAAAAAAGAAAATAGACGCCTCAATAGACAGAAACATTGTCAAAGGTTATCTGCTATTTTTACTGTACAATGAGCACCATAAAAACAACACCCACAATAAAATGGCACGACTGAGTTTTTTTCTGGCTTCCAAGTAGATCACAACGGTGCCATTAGGAAGTGAAATTGTCTTGCAGAAAACAAGCCCTCCTACAGCTTTGTGGATGTTTTTTGAAAAGCGGAGAGGAAAAAACTAAAATGACAAATCAAAAATTCTACATATTTGACGGCTCCTTTCACATTCTGTGGGACTGCTAAAGATGGCCAAGTACAGTGCTTGGAAATCTTTGACCATCCCACAGAAGTGAATGGAGCAGCCACGTGTTCACTACCAGCTTATCCATTCATTTGGGAGTACAAGGGACCCCTATTCTCACAAGTGCTGGGCGTCCCAGGGGTCAGACCCTCACTACTGAGCAAGTTACCCCAACCCTTTAAATAGGGGGTGGCTTGAAACAACCGGAATACCTCTTTTAACATGGGTACATATGCAGAAGACATGGGCAGGAAACATCTTTAGGCTGAGGCCCACATTGCAGGAAACGCAGCTTTTTTTGTTGTTGTGGCTTTTGCTGCAGTTTTTGAGCCAAAACCGGGAGTGGATTGAGCAAAAGGTAGAAGTATAAGAACTTCCTATATATTTCCCATTCCTTTTGTAGCCATTCTTGGCTTTGTTTCAAAAAATCTGAAGAAAAATCTGGAACAAAAAAAGCTGTGTTTCCGCAATGTGGGGCCTCAGCCTTAGAGAGATATTATTCCTTAAAATTCTGATAGAGTTGTAGTATAGAAGGAAAACAGATTATATTGTTACAATGGTCATCCTTGAATATAAGGAATCATGCTTACCGTGATGTCTTTATTAGAAGGTGAATGACTTAATGAAATCCATCACTCAAAACAACAAATTTTTTTCCTTCAACCTTTTAGGAATGTGGATTTCCTGTGGGCACTTAATTGTAGAGAAAATGAGTCAACTTCAAAGGGAAACAATTTTAGGAAAGAAAAAAAATTCCAGTAACCAACATTCATTTATCAGGTCTGTTTCTTTGTAGATTGACAAAACGCTGAAGATTTGAATGGGATCTGCACAAGATGAAACTGGCCATCATGTAAGTGCCTGCAACTCATCATTTCTGCCAGATCTGCACCGAACGGCAGGATGGACATGTTACAACCCCTGCTTATGTACAACAATAATGGTGAGAGTCAGTTCTGTAAAAATGTGGTCTATTGTGAATTCTGATGTAAAACATAATAGGAGACATTTACTAAGTAAAAAAGTAGAATACACATGTATTACAAATGTATTATCTGTATAAGGCTGGATAAACACTATTGGAGCAATTTGCTAAGTTTTCTAGCATAGATTGCAGTAAATGTGGTGCATATTTGGCACATGGGCCTTTTTTTGTGCCAAGATGCTTCACATTGTTCCTCCTGCATCCCCCTTGGGAGCAGAAGGGCACAGACCAAGTAAGCTGAATTGTATTATACCTAAATCTACAGCAGTTCTTGACTTACGTAGATTTAAACTCTGGCACACACTAGTGCCAGAAGGGACCCCGCAGCAGAAAGGAACTTGATTAAAACTGGTGTACAAAATACCAATCTTAATTAACTCCCCACATTAAGTTTTGTTGCGTTTTAATTTATTTTTAATTTTATATTTATTATTTATTTTTATTTTTAGAGTCCAATTAATTCCATGATTTTGTACATTATTATATTAATTCCATGGTGCTGTACATTATTATATTAATTCCATGGTGCTGTACATTATTATATTATTTCCATGGTGCTCTTCATTATTACATTATTTCTGTGGTGCTGTACATTATTATATTAATCCCATGGTGCTGCATATTATATTAATCCCATGGTGCTGTACATTATTATATTATTTCCATGGTGCTGTACATTATTATTTTAATTCCATGGTGCTGTACATTATTATATTAATTCCATGGTGCTGTACATTATTATATTATTTCCATGGTGCTCTTCATTATTACATTATTTCTGTGGTGCTGTACATTATTATATTAATTCCATGGTGCTGCATATTATATTAATCCCATGGTGCTGTACATTATTATTTTAATTCCATGGTGCTATACATTATTATATTATTTCCATGGTGCTGTACATTATTACATTATTTCTGTGGTGCTGTACATTATTATATTATTTCCATGGTGCTCTTCATTATTACATTATTTCTGTGGTGCTGTACATTATTATATTATTTCCATGGTGCTGTACATTATTATTTTAATTCCATGGTGCTATACATTATTATATTATTTCCATGGTGCTGTACATTATTACATTATTTCTGTGGTGCTGTACATTATTATATTATTTCCATGGTGCTCTTCATTATTACATTATTTCTGTGGTGCTGTACATTATTATATTATTTCCATGGTGCTGTACAATATTATATTAATTCCATGGTGCTGCACATTACTATATTAATTCCATGGTGTTGTACATTATTATATTAATTCCATGGTGCTGTACATTATATTAATTCCATGGTGCTGTACATTATTATATTATTTCCATGGTGCTGTACATTATTATATTATTTCCATGGTGCTCTTCATTATTACATTATTTCTGTGCTGCTGTACATTATTATATTATTTCCATGGTGCTCTTCATTATTACATTATTTCTGTGGTGCTGTACATTATTATATTAATCCCATGGTGCTGCACATTATATTAATCCCATGGTGCTGCACATTATATTAATTCCATGCTGCTGTACATTATTATTTTAATTCCATGGTGCTCTTCATTATTACAATATTTCTGTGGTGCTGTACAATATTATATTAATTCCATGGTGCTTTACATTATATTAATTCCATGCTGCTGTATATTATATTAATTCCATGGTGCGGTACATTTGAGGGTTTATGTACAATACACAAAATATCAACGAACAAGTGCAATACTAACAGTGACTAACTACAGTGGGAGAGAGGGCCCTGCCCATAAAGGCTTACAATCTAGGAGGGAAGGGGGATAATCAAAGTAGGTGAGAGTAGAGGCTGTTCTAATGGTGGTGTGGTGGCAGTAGTGCTATTGAAGGTTGTGATTGAAGAGGTGAGTCTTCGGGCTCCTCTTGAAGGTTGTGATTGTGGTGGACATTCTTACGTGTTATGGTAGAGAGTTCAGGAGTATGGAAGATGCATGTGAGAAGTCTTGGAGACAGTTGTGTAAAGAACAGATAAAGCAGATTGGAGTAGAAGGTTTTTAGAGGATCAGAGGTTACATGCGGCAGTTAGCAGGAGATTAAGTCAGAGATGTATGGAGGGGACAGGTTGTGGATGGCTTTGTATATCAACGTTAACATTATAAACTCAATACTATGGGCGAAGGGTAGCCAGTGAAGGGATGGGCAGAGGGGATCGGCTGATGAAAAACCAGGGAAGAGGTGTTTTGTTTTATTTTTAACAAAAACAACAGTGGAAGAGAAGTATAAATGCTTCCTTTATATTTCCCATTCCTATTCCTATACTCCTGGTTTTGGTTCAAAAACTGCAGCAAAATCTGCACCAAAAAAAGCAATAAAAACTCCATGTGTGCCTCCAACCTTAGACATATTTTTTTCTATATTTTTATTTTTGAAAATTGTATGGCCAAAATATAGCAATGGTGGTCACGCTTGTGCACTTGTATCCATCCAGACAAGGAGCTCTTGGGAGAATTTATACTGGAGCAGACGCAGTAACTTCCAGTCTAGTCACTTCTCTGCAGCTAAACTGAAGTCTACAGTGCAGTTCCAGCCATGTACAGAAGCCCTGTAGCCATTCTATAGAGCTGGCGTGTAGCTGTCAAGCCCTTAAAGGACAGGTCATAAATAAAAGATTGATAGAGGTCCAACAAACTGATCACATGTTTGGAGAGACTGCAACCAGAGATGGGTGAACCTCTCAAGATTCGTTTTGTTTCAGGTTTGGCTGACTCAGGTCCCTAATTCATTTCAGGTCGAATGATGAAACTGGAAGTGAAATTATTATACACTGGGGTCTCTTCAGACGGCACAGTATAATAAGGGGAAGCCAAGGGGAGGTGTAAAAAATTTTAAAAAAAATTATACTCACTTTCCCTCACTTCTTTTGGGCCTCTTCGCGGTGTCTGGCGCGCTTTATCAGTCTCCTCAGTGACATCATGCACCTGGGATTACAGCTTAGGCCTGTAATTGGGCCTCAGTGGTGACAAAAGCATGCCAAGCATCAGAAAGTTATGACGCTTGTTGTAATTTGATTTTCCTGCACGTTCCCTGAGTCTTCGCTTATTATTCTTTTAGGTTTGAAGAGACTCCAGAGTATAGTAACAACTCATGGGTGAAGAACCCCAAAAATTTCGTGGTAGGCCAAATCGGATTTTTTGGAAAACTTGTAATGTACCTATCTGATTATGAACAGGTTTGTTCATCCCTTGTGAAAACTGAGCCAGAATTCTGGTTATTAAATCTCCCCCAATTATGTTTTAGATTCTATAAACTTCTGTAGAATTTCCAGCTCCAAACTTTTTATTTTCCAGTTTTGTAAGAATTCACCTTCTTACTCCATGACAGGTCAACGACTTGAGATTCTGCACTGTATTTATTCTAATCCCAGTCTTCAGTCTCTATAGGAAACATACTGTTAAGTCCCGGATAGAAGTCGGTTACAGTCTTGAGACAATAGTTAAAATGTTAAATTGCCGCTTAGAATGGGAACAGTCCTGACCTTTTTAAATCAACTTTCCATTTCGAATCTCGGTGCCGTCTGGTAGAAAACTGGTGGTGTTTGAGATGAAGGGTACATAAGGTTCAACCTGAAAAGCTTTGATTTAATAGTTGCAGATGAAACACAAAGAAATGAAGATTTTAAGGGAGAGCTATAAGGGAAGGAAACCCATAGTGGGCTAAATAGTTGTAAGTCAGCAGCCAGGCAGAAGCAAACCAAGGACATTATGAACTAAAATGTCAGAGTAGCATTAGATCAAGCTGCCGCGTATATCAAGGCAATATCTAGTAAAGGTTATCAGAATACTGAACCTTGCTGCGGTTCGGAGGCACAGCTCTGAAGCATATTAACTGAGAATTTGTTTGGTTTTGTCAGCATGTCTGTGACCCTTAACATTATTTTATAACATAGTGTTTTTCATTTCATAAACTCTAATTGGACGAAATGTCAATGTTAACATCACCATAATTAAAACTATTGCTGACTAGTGATCTTTTCCCCTCTCAGTCATTAAACCTGAATCTCAGTTGCTCTGACCTTTCCTTTCTGCAGAGGGACTACAATTTCAGTCCAAACTGCGCGTTGTAATCCTTTATGAAATTAGGTAGATGGTGCAGTTACGTCTCTACAAGAAATGTGAGGCCATGCGCTCTATATAACTTCCACCCGTGTCGTCTCTGTTGTCCTTGGTGCGGGAGGAGAGAGACTTCAAGGTTGATGTGAAGGAGGTTTGGAGATGCTTCTTATGCAGAAATGGATAAGGCTATCCATCAGGTCGGGAGGCAATTACCTGGGGACAGCCAAATAGGAGAATGTTGCTTATCTCACGTTGGTGGCCACTGACCGGAGCACCTTCACTGCTTGTCACTATCATCGTTGTGCAAAAATGTATAGCCAGTGACCATTTTACCTGAGTTTGTGTAGTCATGAAAGAGACGCATGCAATGTCATAGTTGGGGATGTAACCTACAACTCCTGGGATCCATTGTAAAAAAAGCAACCTGACCCCCCTACCATGTGCCATTTATAGCACTGGTGTCTTCCTATGTGGCAAAAGGACTAGCAAAACCCATCTGGCCTCAGTATAACTACCTCTCTACCTTCTGAATATTTTATGCCCCCTTTATTCAATAACGGCTTTATGGACTGACTTACTTGGCCTTTCCTTTAAACTGAAAAGCAAGTGGAGGAGGGGATGGTTCCCACTAAGGAAAACCAGCATATCTATGGGAAAAAGAAAAGAGTATCTCTAGTGTCGACTACAGCTAGCTGCTCTGTAAGTCAATATTCACCCCATGTCTATTTGGCCAATATCTCTGGTAAATGTTTCAAGGCTCTTTCATGGGTGATACATTGATGTACAGGATAGGAACCTATAGGAGGCACTAACAAGATATTTTTCTTCCTTCTAGAAAAGAGCTAATTTGTATAGGATAAGATATAATAGGTTTCTTCTCCACTTAAAGGGAGTCTACCACCTACCCCAAGCATATTCAACAGCTATCAGAACACTACAGACCACATTACAGTGATGAACAACTCTCACTGCATGGGGTGGCACAAGTGGAACATTGTAGGCAGGGCCAGCGTTAGGGGGGGGCAAACTGGGCAATTGCCCAGGGACCGACCATATCGATAACAGAAAGGGACCCAGCGTCATGTGCCGCAGGGCCCCTTTCCAGAGTAAAAATAACAAACATTTTTACTCACCTGTCCTTGCGTCCGACGTCATCTTCTGGCGTTCCGGACATCACCTTCTGGCGTTCCGGCATGCCTCACGTAACCGCTGAGGCCCAATCACAGGTTTCAGCGGTGACGTCCACAACGCTTGACGTCAGCCGCAGAGAAGAGGCCGGCGCCGGTGGGCATAGCGGAGCAGCGTGAGGAGGCCCAGGAGAGGTAAGGCAAGGTAAGTATAACTGTTTGTGATCTTCCCTTATCTCCCCCGGGCCTTCGATAATTATACTCTGGGGTCTGAAGAGACCCCAGAGTATAATATAATACTAGCACTAAGGGAGTCTGTAGGGCCACTGTGGAGCATTATACTGGGGGGGGGGGGGCTCAGGATAGCATTTTATACTGTGTAGGGCCACCGTGGAGCATTATACTGGGGGCCCCATCTGGATAGCATATTATACTGTGTGGGGCCCCTGTGGAGCATTATACTGGGGAGGGGGCCCTCTGGATAGCATATTATACTGTGTGGGGCCACTGTGGAGCATTTAACTGGGGGGGGCCCTCTGGATAGCATATTATACTGTATGGGGCCTCTGTGGAGCATTATAATGTGGGGGGGCTCTGGAGAGCATGCTATATTCTCTGGGGCCACTTTGGAGCATTATACTGGGGGGCCCCTCTGGAGGGCATATTATACTGTGTGGGGCCACCGTGGCGTAATCTTGCACATATGTGTAGTGCTCCATAGCCATGTCATTCCCTATACACTACTGTGCATGAACTGGCCATGGAGCTATTGGGGCCTGCACAGTACTATAGGGGCTGACTATACTGGGAACATACTCAGTAACACCAGATAGTCAGCACATATGTAAGACTTCAGTGAAGGAGCCATGGTGTAGGCTATTAGCAGGAAGCTGTTGGGTGGGCTCTGGCCTAAGGCCCTTCAGTCCGACACTGTATAACGGAGAACTATTATATATAAGGGCGGGTTACTATATACAGTCATATGAAAAAGTTTGGGTACCCCTATTAATCTTAATCATTTTTAGTTCTAAATATTTGGGTGTTTGCAACAGCCATTTCAATTTGATATATCTAATAACTGATGGACACAGTAATATTTCAGGATTGAAATGAGGTTTATTGTACTAACAGAAAATGTGCAATATGCATTAAACCAAAATTTGACCGGTGCAAAAATTTGGGTACCCTTATCATTTTATTGATTTGAATACTCCTAACTACTTTTTACTGACTTACTGAAGCACAAAATTGGTTTTGTAACCTCACTGAGCTTTGAACTTCATAGCCAGGTGTATCCAATCATGAGAAAAGGTATTTAAGGTGGCCAATTGCAAGTTGTTCTCCTATTTGAATCTCCTCTGAAGAGTGGCATCATGGGCTCCTCAAAACAACTCTCAAATGATCTGAAAACAAAGATTGTTCAACATAGTTGTTCAGGGGAAGGATACAAAAAGTTGTCTCAGAGATTTAACCTGTCAGTTTCCACTGTGAGGAACATAGTAAGGAAATGGAAGACCACAGGGACAGTTCTTGTTAAGCCCAGAAGTGGCAGGCCAAGAAAAATATCAGAAAGGCAGAGAAGAAGAATGGTGAGAACAGTCAAGGACAATCCACAGACCACCTCCAAAGAGCTGCAGCATCATCTTGCTGCAGATGGTGTCACTGTGCATCGGTCAACAATACAGCACACTTTGCACAAGGAGAAGCTGTATGGGAGAGTGATGCGAAAGAAGCCGTTTCTGAAAGCACGCCACAAACAGAGTCGCCTGAGGTATGCAAAAGAACATTTGGACAAGCCAGCTTCATTTTGGAAGAAGGTCCTGTGGACTGATGAAACAAAGATTGAGTTGTTTGGTCATACAAAAAGGCGTTATGCATGGCGTCCAAAAAACACAGCATTCCAAGAAAAACACTTGCTACCCACTGTAAAATTTGGTGGAGGTTCCATCATGCTTTGGGGCTGTGTGGCCAATGCCGGCACCGGGAATCTTGTTAAAGTTGAGGGTCGCATGGATTCAACTCAGTATCAGCAGATTCTTGAGAATAATGTACAAGAATCAGTGATGAATTTGAAGTTACGCCGGGGATGGATATTTCAGCAAGACAATGATCCAAAACACAGCTCCAAATCTACTCAGGCATTCATGCAGAGGAACAATTACAATGTTCTGGAATGGCCATCCCAGTCCCCAGACCTGAATATCATTGAACATCTGTGGGATAATTTGAAGCGGGCTGTCCATGCTCGGCGACCATCAAACTTAACTGAACTGGAATTGTTTTGTAAAGAGAAATGGTCAAAAATACCTTCATCCAGGATCCAGGAACTGATTAAAAGCTACAGGAAGCGACTAGAGGCTGTTATTTTTGCAAAAGGAGGATCTACTAAATATTAATGTCACTTTTCTGTTGAGGTGCCCATACTTTTCACCGGTCAAATTTTGGTTTAATGCATATTGCACATTTTCTGTTAGTACAATAAACCTCATTTCAATCCTGAAATATTACTGTGTCCATCAGTTATTAGATATATCAAATTGAAATGGCTGTTGCAAACACCCAAATATTTAGAACTAAAAATGATTAAGATTAATAGGGGTGCCCAAACTTTTTCATATGACTTTATAATTGGGAAAGTTAAATATGAGTGGGCTATTATAAGGGGGAACTATTATTTATAAGACGGGCTATTATTTACAAGGGGAGAAACTATTATATATAAGGCATCCATTATAAGGGGAGAGCTATTATTTATAAGAGGGGAACTATTTATAAGGGGGGTATAAATATTAAGTGGGCTTATTTATAAAGGGGGCTATTAGTGATAATGGGGACTACTATTTATAAGGTTAACTATCATTTATGAGGGGGCTATTATTAATAAGGGAGCAGTATTATTTTTACGGAGTGACTGTTACTGATAAGGGGGAATATTACTGATACAGGGCACTATTTATCATTTATAAGGGAGCTATTACTGATAAAGGTGTAATATTATTTATAAGGAGGCGCTATAATAACTGATGACTGGGTGCAAAAATCTATTAGGTGGTACAAAGGTGCTCACTTGAATTGTGTGTGGTAAAATAGGGCTTGTTATTACTTCTTTGTTGCCAGAAAGGAGGCTTTATTATAGGGGTTGCCACTGCAAGACGATGGTGTTGTTTGCATATCAGCATTTGGGGCACCGCTTTTAATTTTGCCCAGGGCCCCACTTTGTCTAAAACCGGCCCTGATTGTAGGTCTGAGTGGCAAGTGCAGTGCTCCAGTGAGCTGAAGGCCCACCCCCAGTGCACCAACTGCCCTATTTGTATAAGATTTCAAAGTTATTTTTCTCTAAATCTTTATTGATAAGATTACATAGTGGAGATCTGCATAAGAGTGCAACTTTTCAAAATCTTTGGTGACATTTCTGTAAAATTTGGGCAGTGTCGAAACTCATCTCTTTCTTTGGTATATTTTTATTCTATTTTTTGAATATAAATATGCAGGCAGCCATCTTGTCTGAGCTGTGAAGAGTAAGATTTCTTACTATTGATGCAGATAGAAAATAAAGGGAATGGCAATCCCTTCCATCTAGGTTTGACTGACACCCCCTGTGTCATCCAATTTCTGATGCAAAGCGTTGTCAATGAAGTTTAGTTGGGATTTGTTGCCACCAGCATCGAGGATACTTGCCTTCTGAAAAAACTCCCAGCAGACTCCTGGAGATTTGCATGGCACAAATGACACAGGAATTATTGATGATGCATATGGATAGTAGTGATATCAATTTTGGGGGACTCCCTTTAAGGGGGTTTTCCCACAAAAGACATTTACGGCACATCCACTCCGTTTCCGTAAAGCCTGACAATCGAGGGCTGTCTTGGTTTCGCGGTTAGCACAGTCACAGTCAGAGACAAAACTTGGTGGTTCATTTGGCAGATAGGTTCAGGTCCCATAGGGACTCACATTTATGACATATTCTGTGGATATGCTATAGATGTCTTTCATGGGAAAAACGCTTTAAGTACAAGCTCTAACTCCAGGAAAGCAAGCTTAGATTCTTGGAAACAGACAGCAGTCAAAACATCAGAAGAGTAGGCTGAGATAAAGGCCCCAGGAATGATGTGAAAGCTTGGCAATGGTACAACAGGGGACTGACCCTCATGTTACAATGTACACACATATCCCCTTTAAGCTTTTCATTTCCCCTTTAAGCTTTTCCATATCATTTTGGAGAGGAAGTGATATTTTACTGTTATCCATTTCCAAGGATCAAACATCCCTTTCCTCGGAGAATGACTACTCTCCATGAGATACAGTTTTTGCTCTGCGCTATATAATGCTTTATGCACTAGATACAGTCATATGAAAAAGTTTGGGCACCCCTATTAATCTTAATCATTTTTAGTTCTAAATATTTGGGTGTTTGCAACAGCCATTTCAATTTGATATATCTAATAACTGATGGACACAGTAATATTTCAGGATTGAAATGAGGTTTATTGTACTAACAGAAAATGTGCAATATGCATTAAACCAAAATTTGACCGGTGCAAAAATTTGGGTACCCTTATCATTTTATTGATTTGAATACTCCTAACTACTTTTTACTGACTTACTGAAGCACAAAATTGGTTTTGTAACCTCACTGAGCTTTGAACTTCATAGCCAGGTGTATCCAATCATGAGAAAAGGTATTTAAGGTGGCCAATTGCAAGTTGTTCTCCTATTTGAATCTCCTCTGAGGAGTGGCATCATGGGCTCCTCAAAACAACTCTCAAATGATCTGAAAACAAAGATTGTTCAACATAGTTGTTCAGGGGAAGGATACAAAAAGTTGTCTCAGAGATTTAACCTGTCAGTTTCCACTGTGAGGAACATAGTAAGGAAATGGAAGACCACAGGGACAGTTCTTGTTAAGCCCAGAAGTGGCAGGCCAAGAAAAATATCAGAAAGGCAGAGAAGAAGAATGGTGAGAACAGTCAAGGACAATCCACAGACCACCTCCAAAGAGCTGCAGCATCATCTTGCTGCAGATGGTGTCACTGTGCATCGGTCAACAATACAGCACACTTTGTACAAGGAGAAGCTGTATGGGAGAGTGATGCGAAAGAAGCCGTTTCTGAAAGCACGCCACAAACAGAGTCGCCTGAGGTATGCAAAAGCACATTTGGACAAGCCAGCTTCATTTTGGAAGAAGGTCCTGTGGACTGATGAAACAAAGATTGAGTTGTTTGGTCATACAAAAAGGCGTTATGCATGGCGTCCAAAAAACACAGCATTCCAAGAAAAACACTTGCTACCCACTGTAAAATTTGGTGGAGGTTCCATCATGCTTTGGGGCTGTGTGGCCAATGCCGGCACCGGGAATCTTGTTAAAGTTGAGGGTCGCATGGATTCAACTCAGTATCAGCAGATTCTTGAGAATAATGTACAAGAATCAGTGACGAATTTGAAGTTACGCCGGGGATGGATATTTCAGCAAGACAATGATCCAAAACACAGCTCCAAATCTACTCAGGCATTCATGCAGAGGAACAATTACAATGTTCTGGAATGGCCATCCCAGTCCCCAGACCTGAATATCATTGAACATCTGTGGGATAATTTGAAGCGGGCTGTCCATGCTCGGCGACCATCAAACTTAACTGAACTGGAATTGTTTTGTAAAGAGGAATGGTCAAAAATACCTTCATCCAGGATCCAGGAACTGATTAAAAGCTACAGGAAGCGACTAGAGGCTGTTATTTTTGCAAAAGGAGGATCTACTAAAAATTAATGTCACTTTTCTGTTGAGGTGCCCATACTTTTGCACCGGTCAAATTTTGGTTTAATGCATATTGCACATTTTCTGTTAGTACAATAAACCTCATTTCAATCCTGAAATATTACTGTGTCCATCAGTTATTAGATATATCAAATTGAAATGGCTGTTGCAAACACCCAAATATTTAGAACTAAAAATGATTAAGATTAATAGGGGTGCCCAAACTTTTTCATATGACTGTACATCACAAATAACATATAGTTAATGGGCGCTGATAGGTTCCCTTTAAGAAAGCATGGAGTGAATAAACACTGCAGAAGTGGGATTACAAAGGTCAATAAACACGTTCCAGTTCTGTCAAGAGTTTAGGGGAAAAAAATCCTAAACTTTTATGGGCGAGCAGCGGCACCATCTTGATATGAAATATAGGTCTATTAATCCATCTATAATGTGTGCTGGACACTATTGCCAGCATTTCCATCCTCCTTCCAGTAAAGTGTCTATACCATTACTATAGCCCATTCATATTACACAGCACCTCCCGCTCTGTACTTTAGCATAGCACAAGCTTGGTCTCCCAGAACAGAAACTCATTGAAAGCCTTACTGCACCATTTGGTTACATCTCAATTTACTATTGACTTTGGGGAAATGTCATATTTTGTTGCGGTTGCTTTAAATCTAAATATTTTTTTTTATTTTTTTTTTTTTTTTAGTTCCGATGGAAATTCAAAGCACAGAGTATAATCTGTGTGGCAGCCAATTTTTTATTACACTAAATATTTGTGGGCACATGCATGTCAGAATGAATATGGAATAGGCGATCTGCAGGGGAAAGTGCGTTTTACACTTTCTTTCTACTTACATAGCGTGATTTTATCTCTGATAATATTGTTCTGGAGAAGTTAATATTATATGGCACCGATATTCACCATAACATTTATTTATTGTGTTTATTTATTTTGCTTACTTATATAGCGCCATCGTATTCCGCCGCGCTTCTCAATTATCAGTCTGTGATGAGATCCAAATTTTTATTCTGAGACATATTCTTAGACTTCTATTTGCAAAAAATTCAGCAATGCTCGATCTTTTTTGCATCCTAAAGTCACAGTCGCAGCACCCTCAGGATCAGAATGCAACTCCATTCACTTACATTAGTGATGGAGTCACAGGCTTACACAGTGATCTGCGGCCCCATATACATCTATGGTCTCCATAGCCCTAGTCTTTCTCCAAAGTAGACTTTACTTCTCCCATATTTTAATCCATTGTTTCTAGTATCTAGCTTGAAGTTTTTGGGTCCAATGCAAACCACGTGCCATTTATAACGTATATGTTGTCTTATGTGGCAAAAGAGATATCAAGGTTAAGGCCCCACGTAGCGAGCCACAGCCAAATAGCGGTGCGGGAAAAGCCGCAGCAAAAAGCATCACAGTTTTCCCACACTTTTCACAGAAATTATGCAGAGTTTTCCTTCTGCTTCTATTACACCTATATGGAAAGCACCAACGTTTCCGCAGGTATAATTGACGTGCTGCGATTTACAAAAATGAGAGCATTTTTGAAAACGCAGAATTTCCGCTGCGGATTTTTTTTCTGCAATGTGTGGATGGAATTAGCCAGAATCCCATCCACTATGCAAATACTGTAAAATGCTGCGGCTTCAGCCCAATTGGGTGCCAAGCTTGGCTGTGACTACAACCCAAATAGTTAAGGTATGGCAGAACGGTTTCAATTTTAGGCTCTGTTCACATCTGCATTTGGAGATTCCATTGTAATTTCCATCATGAACGCCAGAAGATTAGTGTCGCCATTCTGACCTATTTTTTCCAGTTAAATGTTAACAAAAACCTGACTCATAATAAGTCATTGGGGTCTGATGGGCACAGTTTGTTCCCGTCATGTAATGCAACAGTCACGCCATCAGTTTTGTTGGTCAGCGCTAGAGGTGAGTAGAGATAGGCGAACCTCTGAAGACTCATTTCTTCCTGGATCTGGACAAAGCAACCCTCAAGTCATAACTTCATGTCTTTGAGCATGCCGATGTCACTACCTTGACCCAATCACAGGCCGTAGTGGTGACCCCGGGCACATGATGGCACAGGAGAGCACAAGATGTCACCGAGGAGTCAGAAACAAAGCACTGGACGTTGCGAGGAAGCCCAAAAGAGGTAATGGAAGGTGAGTATGAATGTTATTTATTTTTGTCACCTCCCCTAGGCATCCACCTATTATACTCTGGGGTCTGAAGAGAGTATAATAATTTACCACAATGCATGTTGCGACGGCCATTATAGTTCGTCCAAGACAAATCCCAAATTGTTCGGTGTTAAGAACCAAAAAATTTGGAATATTCGGTACGAATCCAGTTAGTTGCGATCTGATTAGCCCATCTCTAGTCATGAGATTCGTTTTGCAAATATTTTGTTTCGAACATGTTTGGTGCAATCCAAAAGTGCTTTTATTATACACTGAGGTCTCTTCAGACCCCAGAAAATAATACACGGAAGCCCAGACGAGGTGCGGTAAAATAACACTGATACTCACCTTTGCTCACCTCTCCTGGGCTCCCTTGCGGCCCTTCTTCAGTCGTCTTCCAGTCTTATTTTATTGTAACTACCTAAAGAGCCCTCAGAGTTTTATAATGATTTGTAGGTGGCAAACCCCAAAATCTCGGATATGGCTTAACCTTAGATTTTTAGATTCATAATGAATGTTTCTCGCTACAAACCATCTCACCTATGATAGAATTGACAATTGTGAACAGAGCCTTAAAGATGCGAAGCCTAGAGACCGTGTGAAAGGCCAAGCGCTGAAATGCAAAGTATTTTTTTTTTTTTTTTTTATTAAGAACAATATTTAATTAAAGCAGACAAAAAGGTAATTTCAGACGGGATGATTTTGCACAGACACTTTCCCTCTGTTATTAGCAGGTGAAGGAATTAATAGACTCAATCTGAAACAATTGCACTATGGACGATTCAGCGGTTTCCTAAATTCGGTGGACATTTCATTTATGAAAGCACTTTCAAGCTATGTTAAGCAAGTCACCCCTGAAATGATGATTTTATCCATTGTTGGAAGATACATGTTGCAGCTGAGTGCTTCACTTATTACACCTTCCCCTTATGAAAAAATATAGCATGGTGAAGCAGCTTCACTGCCGTACAATAGTCACAGCCAGTGTCTCTGTCAGAAGGGATTCTACCTTTCTATAGGATGTATGCTGTATAGTTACTGACAATTAGCTACTATACAATTTACAATTCATGGTGGGAATATTCCCAGGCAACAATTTCTGGGGTCATTAAAATATAATAGCAGACACAAAGGGACAGATATACTATAAAAATACACCTTGTAGCACATTTATCAATCATTCTACAACCTGTCTGATAAGGGGCTTGATTCACAGAAAGGGGGGCATGGCTTAAGATGAGTCCAAATTTTTGTGCTTTTTTGGCAGAAATTAAGTCAACAAATAAGAGGTGTAAAGTTAGACTAGACTATGTAAAAATGAACCAGAATTATCATCAGTCGCAGAAAAACCGCAGTGGAAATGCATTGCAATCTTCGATTCGCATTGAATCCGGATTTCCTCAGGCTTTGTTGTATCGAATCGCATTTTAAACTAAGGACACGTCGGGATAGCCTTAATAAGGCTATTCTACTCCTACCTTTGCTGTTGCATCATGCCCCATGTGATGTCCTGGTCCTCCTAGCTCATGTAGGAAAAGAATAAAGATGGCCACCAGGCATGTGCTGTCTGCTCTGTGCATGGCCGGTGGCCATATTTTGTCTATTCCTACCCAAGAGTCTCTGCGCATGCCCAGCAGCCATCTTTACTCTGTTCCTACACAAGCGTCTAGCGCATGCCCGGCAGCCATCTTTTTTCTATTCCTACATGAGATAGGAGGACCAGGACATTGCAGGGGGCGTGATGCAATGGCAAAGGTAGGAGTAGAATAGCCTTTCTAAAGGCTATTCTGACGTGTCCTTAGTTTAAAATGCATATCCCCATATTCCCAGGCTCTCTGCAGCCAGGAAAATAGCTGATTTTTAAAGCAATTCGCCGTGAATTAATTCGGATCAAATCATTTTGGGAAAGCTGCGAATCGAATTTTTGAGAAATTCGCTCATCTCTACTTGCTGCTCCAAACTCTGAAACCCTCCTTCCACCCTCCCTTTTTTGATTGACAGGGCCAGAGAACTTAGCTGAAATCTTACCTGTGCTCTTGTGTTCATGCTGCTGACATGAATATAATCGGCATATGTGCAGAACATCCACTTCAGATAGGCATGTTACAGAGCTGTCCTGCGCATGCGCCCATTGTCATGGGCAAATAGTCGCATCCTCAAATGTGCAGTTTTCATTACCCGTGTAACGTGAGATCTCATTGATCAGCTGTTACCACCAGGGAAGATTAAAGGGGTTTAGAAAGATCCAGGTGGGCAGTGATGTGCGCCAGTCCATCAGTGATGTCAAATGCAAGGTGCATTGGGCATCCATGTCAATACAGTTATGTGCAGAGTCCTCCAGAGCTATTGAATATACTGGCTCTCTGCTCTAGCTTATAGAGTAATCTATTGACTAGGTTCATTTGTTCTATTAACTCCACATGGGGATATAAAAGGAGCTATTACTGCTGCTTTGTGGATCCATCATCCAGCCTGTTTCCAGTGTTGGGTCCCAGCGATCAGCTATGGTTCCAGCCAACAGTTGCATTCAGTTTGTAGGCAATTGGACTACTTCTCCTCTGCTGCGCCTGTATTTTGCTCCAGTCCTGTTGGATCAGACCTTACCTTTCCTAATCTAGTGACATGTCAACATTAGATTGCCAAAGCAATTGCCACTTAAAGATGCTGTTGGTTCAAGCATCCTGCCATGGACTCCTTGCCTTCTGATTGTGGATCATTCCTTCTCCTGACATTTGATCCATGTGCTAATGCTTCTGACTCCTGACTGAACCTGACCTTGACCTCTGCCTTGTTTGTGGTTTTATCTCCTGTCTGACCCTTAGGATTGTTCACTTGGTACCTGTTGTTTTACTCCTGTCTCTGACCCTTATCTCTGTTCCTAATTACTTTCCTGTCTCGGGTACTGACCTGTCACTTCCTGACCGCTCACCTGTTGACAACCATTGGTTGTGTTCCTGACTATGCTGCTGCAGCATCAGCATTATGGCCACCGATTAGTGAATATTCTGGGAATCCAACCAAAAAGTCCATACCTCTTTGTGGGTGTTGGGGGTAAAAATCAGACAGATTTCTTACACTCTGGACACAAGTGTAGAGGATTCAGATTCCAATGAGAAATGTTACATTGTGTCAGTAGAAAATGTGAAAGGTATGAAATTAACCTCTCTGAGATTTGTAAATTGAGCAATTTTGATAATAGGTGTAAATTGGTGAATTGTAAACTGTGCAAGGGTTTACTACATGTGAAGCTACACGTCAAAATGCTTTTAAGACAAGGAAATAGTTCATAGACAGATATTTATGGAAGTATTATATAGGGTGCCATATAACTTCTTGCTTCGGGCCTTGCTGTCACTTTGGAGAACCTTCTCTTGTAATTTAGGTAATTACATTGTGATTCGGGTAATAGGCAACATGAATTTTCTCATGTTGTCTTCCTGGTGGCAACAGCATAAAACAGGTGTCTTCTACAGTATCATTATGCAGTTCCCTTATACATAACCAAAGGTGAGTCTTTTGCTATAGGACCTGCTGTAGCACATTAACCCTATACAGTGTAT
Organism: Leptodactylus fallax; assembly: GCA_947044405.1. Lineage (NCBI taxonomy): Eukaryota > Metazoa > Chordata > Amphibia > Anura > Leptodactylidae > Leptodactylus > Leptodactylus fallax. Next base: position 1,535,409 of record CAMRHE010000308.1, read on the forward strand.
AAAGTGGTCTATAAAGGTTCTTCCAACAAAGCTAGGCACTGCCAATGACATATGAGTCAGCCTCATATATCAAAAATTGTCTCCAAGAATGGCCTGAAAATAAGAATTTTGATTACTAAAGACAACTAGCAGAAGGACCCGGCTTCGCACGGGTATATTTCATTTTTTGTTTGTGTAGTGACCCAATAAGAATTGGCCAGTTTTGCACTTGACATCCAGTATGGTAGTCCAGTATAGGTATAGTCTATTTATGGCTGTGTTGCTATGGAAACCTGGTAAATGAAATGTGAACTTATATTGGCTGATGCACATCATATGACTGAATATTTAAGGACCTGTGAACTACTATTGACTCATACTCATTGGTTGTTATGGAAAACCTGGAGTAAAGCTGTGTGTATGTGACCTTGGGTAACAGTGTCATCCACAGCGCCCTGCCTCTTTAAAGCTCACCCACAGCAGTGAAGAAAAATGGCTGGGTTGTTATGGAAACATGGAGTGCAGCTATGTGCATGTGGCTGACAATGCCTTGTCAGATTGGAGACGGGCTTGGGTCTGCTGAGAGTTTTCATTAGCTCGAGCAGCAGCCATGCGTTTTGCTGCAGGGGGCATGAGTAGTTTAAAAACGTTTCAATTTATAAGAATGCTGAAATCTAGTATGGCAGTCCAGTCAGTGGCGCAAATACCGGGGTAGCTGCGGTAGCGGCTGCCACAGGGCCCAGGACATTACGGTTCCCGGCAGGCCCCTGATGATTTTTTTTTTTTTAATAGGCCGTTACCTGCTGGTGTAACATCAGCAGGTAATGGGCCCTATTTACTTATCGATCCCCGCTCCTGCTCACGGCCGCCTGCGCTTCACCTTCTGCGGAGGCAGCTGTGAGCAGGAGCAGGAATCAGTAAGGCCTGCGGGCCGTGAACCCCACAAACACTGCTATCATTATACTCTTGGGTCCTTTCAGGAATTTAGGAATGCAGTTGTGTGTGTGTGTGGGGGGGGGCGGTTGCGGGGGGGGGATCCCATGTCAAATGTTCGCCCAGCCATAGTTATGCCACTGAGTCCAGTATAGGTACAGTCTATTTATGGCTGTGTTGTTATGAAAACCTGGTAAATTAAATGTGAACTTATACTGGCTGATACACGTGATATGACTGAATATTTAAGGACCTGCGAACTGCTATTGACTCATACAGGTCGTAAATAGCTTGGTTGCTATGGAAACCTGTGTGCCTGAGGAGAGTAAGCACCAGCGAGCTTCTATTAGCTGATAAGGGACATGTGACCGTGTGTATGGCAGTTGGAATATGAGTGAAAGACTTGCAGGCTTGTATTAGCTAATGCTGGTCATTTTTTTAGAATATTGTATCTCAGGAATGGTACATCCTTTAGAGCTGAGACCCAGTCTAAAATATTCCTGGACACCTGATGTACATGTGTGCCAAATTTGGTGAGGATCGGTCCGGTCGTTTGGTTGCGCATAAAGAACAGACAGACAGAAACTAATTTTTATATATATATATAAGAGATAAAACACTTTTTGGAAAAATGTTGCACTTGTAGAAAGTGGAATTGCACGGGGTCTAGCAATTTTGGGGTTAGGCGATCTGTTCTCTTTCAGCTCCAGTGGAGCCTTTTAGTAGAGCTGAAGAAGGCTGAACACATATGTCAACAAGTCATTTACTGACCTCATTTTCTGTCATGTCTCGTAATGATCCTCTTAATTTCCAGGAGATCATTATTGGGGATTGATACATTCTCCTCATACAGTACTTTGTGTAATGATCTATTTAGCAGCTAATTTCTTGAGCTTCTTTTGTTGGAGATCACCATCATTTTTCACCCCAGAAGCTTCAATCTTAGCAGAGATGTTACAAGGCGCTCAAGAAATTATCTCCGAAATAGATCATTACGCAGATCATTTATGTGTGCCCTGAAAGTCTTAATTCTGAATTGCATTACTGATATAGATATTCTAGGTATGTATAAATGGAAAGGTTCTTAGGTTCTTATTTGATCCAATTCTGAGAGCCCATCTGCCACGACAAGACGACCTTATATAGATGAGACCCAACGCTAAGAAGATATAGCCCAGGCTTACAAAATGAATTCAGGGCATATAAGATCCAGCTATACCATGTTCTGAATAAAATCAGCCTTGGACAAGCAGGAGGAGTGCAAGTCCAAAATGTAGGAGGTCACATCCTTATGTGTACAACGCAAAAGAGAAAAATTGGAGTAAAATAAAAGTATATTGGTGCAAGCGGCGATGGCTGCAATACTAACAAACATAAAGGATGTGATAGCATTGTGTAAAGGGCGCTGTAAGCTTATTTTACTTTGGAGGCGCTGTCTAATACTTTTTGAATTTTGCAATTAAAGGGGTTTCACCAAGATAACCCCTGTCCATATGTCCTATTAGACTGAGGACAAACGTTGCAAAAATGCCTCAGAAGAAAACACTGCATTTTACAGTCCAGGCAAAGTGAGAAAAAAATGCTTCGAAAATGAAACGTTTTCAAAAACACCTTTTACCTGTGAAAATACTAAGTTTTCAACATTTTGCCCTTTTGTTACAGATTGTATTGTATTTTTCTGATCTTAGCAATTTACCCCTATCCAAAGAACACAGGATAAGTGACAGATAGGTGGGGGTCCGAACACTGGGATCTCCACCTACCTGGAGCACTGCAGTGTTTTTCTCCCCATTTTGAATGGACTGGTGGTCAGACAGGACCCCCCACCCATTAATTTGAAAAGAACTGCTAGAAATAGAAAGTAAAGCGCTTAGCTATCTCTGGTGAGTCCACTGAAATGAATGTAATAGGGTGCACCTGTCCAACTACCACTGCATTCCAAACAGGGAACAAAACATCCCAATTCTTATGACAGGTGGGGGTTTCTGTGGTCAGATCTTTCACAATCTGCAATGTATAGGATAGAGGATAAGTTACTGAGCTGGGAGAACTTAAAATGTAGCATGGCTGTTTGTTATCTGACTAGATTACTTGTGATTTCCCTTTGTTATCTATTTACAGGTCTTTTTTTTTACTTTGAAAGTCAGATGGAAATATATACTGGTTTGTACTCCACAATCCTTATGTGCAGTGACTGTATGTAGTCTTCTTTGACTTAGCTCTATCATTTGTGCTAAGGCTCCTTAATGAGAGTCTGTCACCAGAACCCAGCCCTGCAGATAGATAGGTTAGTGTCACCAGAACCAGCATATCACCCCAGCCCTGCAGATAGATAGGTTAGTGTCACCAGAACCAGCATATCACCCCAGCCCTGCAGATAGATAGGTTAGTGTCACCAGAACCAGCATATCACCCCAGCCCGCAGATAGATAGATTAGGGTCACCAGAACCAGCATATCACTCCAGCCCTGAAGATAGATAGGTTAGTGTCACCAGACCCAGCATATCACCCCAGCCCTGCAGATAGATAGGTTAGTGTCACCAGACCCCAGCATATCACCCCAGCCCTGAAGATAGGTTAGTGTCACCAGAACCAGCAAATCACCCCAGCCCTGCAGATAGATAGGTTAGTGTCAGCAGAACCAGCATATCAGCCCAGCCCTGCAGATAGATAGGCTAGTGTCACCAAAACCAGCATATCACCCCAGCCCTGCAGATAGATAGGTTAGTGTCACCAGACCCAGCATATCATCTCAGCCCTGCAGATAGATAGGTTACCGTCACCAGAACCAGCATATCACCCCAGCCCTGCAGATAGATAGGTTATAGTCACCAGAACCAGCATATCAGCCCAGCCCTGCAGATAGATAGGTTAGTGTCACCAGAACCAGCATATCACCCCAGCCCTGCAGATAGATAGGTTATAATCACCAGAACCAGCATATCAGCTAAGCCCTGCAGATAGATAGGTTAGTGTCACCAGAACCAGCATATCACCCCAGCCCTGCAGATAGATAGGTTATAATCACCAGAACCAGCATATCACCCCAGTCCTGCAGATAGATAGGTTACCGTCACCAGAACCAGCATATCAGCCCAGCCCCACAGATAGATAGGTTAGGGTCACCTGAACCCAGAATATCACCCCAGTCCCACAGATAGATAGGTTAGTGTCACCAGAACCAGCATATCACCCCAGCACTGCAGATAGATAGGTTAGTGTCACCAGAACCAGCATATCACCCCAGCACTGCAGATAGATAGGTTAGTGTCACCAGAACCAGCATATCACCCCAGCCCTGCACATAGATAGGGTCACTTGATTCATACAGTGTTTTCCCCTTGTAGATCACTTTTGTCAATATGCAAATTAGCTCTTTGGAGCAATGAGGGGGTTGCCATTGCTATAAAGAAGTAAAACAATGCCCTTGATGCTCCAAAGAGCTCATTTACATATGGGCAAAAACAGCAATATCCTAGCATTAAGGCACTGGTTCACAAGGGTAAAACACCATTTGACTCAGGTGACTCTAACCTATGTGTGGGGCTGGGGTGATATGCTGAGTTCTGGTGACAAACTCTTTTTAAGGGATGAGAAGTATCTCACTGACCACTGCCAGCTATATTAGCTCTTAAAGATCTCATTTCACTGACAGCTATTCATTTGGGGGTCCCCTCATCTCCTTAACATTCATAGAACCTTTTTTTATCACCTTTCCATGGCTCTATCGCTGCATCCATTGTAGGTCCTCATCTTCTTAGGGCCTCTTCCAGCCTCATGAATAGTCAGTGTTCCTTGGGGCCCTTAGAGGTCATGTGGAGCGCGCTCATGTCATGGTGCTTAGATACAGTCATTAGGGAGGAAGAGACCCTAAGAGGTTGGGACCCCGCACTGGATGTTGAAAAGAAGGCCTGGAGAGGTGAGTATGACTGTTATGTTTACTCCCTTCCCAGTGTACAGACCTCAGAGGATGACAAACCTTACATTTTTGGAGAATTCATAACAAACCTGGCTCAAGTAAATTGGTATACTTGTCCTTAGTCGTAACCAGCCCCAAACCCCTGGGCTTGTTGTACACAAAACCTTGTCGGAGGTAACTGATCATAACCTCCCTATAACACCCCTTTAACAGGACACATGGACATTGGTTGTCCCTATAATGTGTAATGAAATCTGAGTCCTAAACCTAGTAGCCAGCTTGCTCATGCAGTGTAAAATTGTGTCACAACTTCCCACAAACCTATATATCTTTTATGAGTACCTATGATTGATCTAAATTGTCAAAAATTGACCTTATGCCTTTGCTTTTAAGGGTGTACACCTCAATAAAAAAAAAGTGATGGCATTTAACAGTACACGCTAAGGGCAAAAAATACATTAGTCAAAAATAAATAAAAACGACTCCCCCGTAATTGGCCATTAAGCTGAAAAAAGAATAGTTTTATGTGCTTGCCGTGTCTCCTAGAACAACAATTCTACGAAAAAAGAGAGGGGAGGGGAGAAAATCCTCTATGAAAAACCTGCTTAGACAGATAGTGATCTTTGGTGGCTCAGCTTGTTTGGTAGCCTTAAGGGTACAAGCTAAATTCCCAAGACTCAGTAGGGAAAATTAGCCTTGGTGTGGTATACAGCTAATATAGCTCAGAGCAAGTGTTAAACTCTGGGCATGCCTCGGCTTCCATCGCGCATGCTGTCATCCCCAAGTCAGTATTTACTTTAGCAATAGGAGAATGACAATGTTTTGAGAACTTGGCCTGACTTGTTGCGAGCAAAGCTTGCACTCTAGCCCTCAGGAATATGTTGTAGCTACTTAATAACCACAATAAGAAGGGTGAAGCGGCTGTCTCCGCTGTCAGCGCAACCGCTCAACTTTCTCCTCTTCCCCTTCTCTGTGTCCATGACTGAGTTTAGTGTGAAAATGTGCTGTTCACTCGCTAGTAGTTCATTTCAACTTCAAACACGAAAATCCCATGTGAAGAATTTCTTTAAGGAGAAGCCAAGATGCGGAACTTCTCTTTCTTGATGTTCTTTTTTTCACCTCCTCAAGTCGAGGGGCCGGTTTCCAGTGTGTAATTTCTATTCACTTTACAGGTGGCAAATATTAAAAACAGCACTTGGTGCACCTCTCCATACCGCACACGTGGTTTATGGTCTCACACTGCCCCCTGCAGGTCTCTGGGACTGGCAAGTGTAAAGAAAGGGAGATCATGGTTTCAGAGAGTCAATACCTTCTTTGTAGAAAACCGATGAACAATTGCAAGACTGAATGAATTTCCAGAATGAATTTCTTATATTACATGTTATTTAATAGATTTATAGAAGAACATATAGCAGGGCTGAGTTTGTATGTCTTCTCTGTGTTTTTCCATAAGACTGCAGTTAAATATGTTGTAACTTAAGTGTCCAGTATTTAAGATGCTGTTGTAACCATATAAATTAAAGTAATACAGCGGTGCCTGATATCATATGGAAAATCACTGATATCATGTTACAGATAAAGCAGTTAGCTAGATACAGATAGACAGATAGCTAGATAGATGATGATAGATAGATAGATAGATAGATAGATAGATAGATAGATAGATAGATGAAGGAAAAAAGGATAGATACAGAGAAAGAAAGAAAGAAAGAAAGAAAGAAAGAAAGAAAGAAAGAAAGAAAGAAAGAGAAAGAAGCGAGAGATGATAGATGATCAATAAAGAGATAGCAGATGAAAGAAAGATTAGATACATTAGAAGAAAGTAAGAAATAAAGAATAGATAGATAGTAAATAGATCAGATTAAAGTATTACAAAATTGATAGATACAACAGATTAAAGAAGGAATGATAGATAGAAAGATAGATAGAAAGATAGATAACTTGATAGATAGATAGATAGATAGATAGATAGATAGATAGATAGATCAATAGATCAATAGAGAGATAGAGAGATAAATAGATAGATAAGTTGATTGATAGATAGATAGATGGATCGATAGATAGATAGATAGATAACTTATAGATAGATCAGTAGAGAGATAGAAAGATAAATAGATAGATAGACAGATAGACAGATAGATAGATAGATAGATAGATAACTTGATAGATAAATAGATAGATAGATAGATAGATAGATAGATAGATAGATTACGAGAGTCTGGACACTGAGGTTTATGTCTATTGCAGCAGAATCCAAAAATACTACCCATGATTTTAAACATATGTTGACACATGACATGAGTACCTGTATGACAAGTCTAGCTGTTTTTGGCACCACTAACTAGTGTAATAAATTAATATAACAACTTCCTAGCCGTGCCCATTAATAAGTCAGCATTTGTGAACTTTGTATGGCTCAGACATGGCACTGACTTCTGCTTAGTTATGTAAAGTGAACGGTTTGTCTTTTCTTCCTGGAACATGCGAGTAGTCAGCACATCGGATGGGTCACTGGTTGGCCCTGCTGCCTCGCAGTACTGGGGTCTCACAGAAATAACTGGCGGTATAACTGACGACCATCCGTTACCATACGTCTGTTAGTCATAGACATTAATGTTAAAAAAATAATGGACCCTCAACATCCATCATAAGGCCGTTATTTTGAACAGAACCAAAAGTCCTGCCAAAATAATGGACCTGTGATGGATTTGATGAAAGTGGACACTAATGGACGACAGAACAAACCCCATTGAAATCAATGGAATTTTTAAGAAATCGAGTGTGCAGTCCAAAGCTCTTTCCAGGGGGGTTCCAAAGCTATTCTGATAATTATAGAGCACGTCCATGAAAACGGAACGGAACCCTCATTGAAATCAATGGGGGATGGAAAACAGATGACATTAGGATGTGATCCAAGTGCATTCGCTAAAAAATGGGACCCTCCTCTTCCTGCACATTCAGTCGTGTACATGCAGCCTAAGTTTGCTTTTCTGTATGGGACTATTAATGTGACAAGTCCCCTGTTCAGATTAGGCAGATAGTCCTCTTTAGGAACATGGAGCCTGGTTTTGGCTGCGAGGAGAGCAGATTTTTATCCTCATTCTTTTCCTCCAGTGTGTCCTATGGGCGATTATTCTCCCACCTTGTGTTCTCAGCTCTTATAGCTGGGATATTATTTGGCAGCCACGTCTCCCATCCCTTTCCCCCTTTTAATCCCTGTCCTGAAGTGCTGACTGCGGCTATCTTATCTGCCGTTTAATGTACATTGTCACCAGAACCTTCCATCGTAAATCTCTATTTCCGCGCGGTCATCTATGTGCTGATGCAAAGCCACCGATAAGAAGACAATACAGAAAGCCATTTCATATACAGCATGATAGAGTCTCTGCAAACCGGACACGAGAACAAACATTTTAGGAATCTCATAAATTTCAATGTAAACATAACTTCTAAGTAAATCATGCTAAAAACACACACATACAGCAATAGTGGTAGTGACAGAATATTTCCTATAGGCTTCCTTCTCGATGACATGAATATCTATGGGATGGGTATTGTTTCCAAACACAAAGCTGTATTTCTCGTGACTTTCCATCTACTGGAGTTTATAAGGTCACCTACGACATTTAGTTACTTAGGTTGTTTATACAATGCAATATATTTAGAAGCGCTGAACAGAGATTGTCATTGTTCACATCTATCCCTGTCCCCCATAGGGTTTGCAATCTAATTTACCTGTCTCAAAAATGCAAACACAATAGGAATTAGATTACTTAATCTAGAGGATTCTTGTTGCTGGACCCAAAGTTAACAGGCTAGTTCCGACCCCCATGGTCAACTGATCGGAACCCTGGGTTGCTCCGCCCCCTCCCTCCTTCCCTGATCTCACAGGTAATACCTGTGCTATTGGAGCTGGCTGACTATAGTAAAGGGAGCCGCCATAGCACAGGTACCTGTGAGATCAGGGAAGGAGCGGAGCACCCCGGGGGTTAGAGTGCTGATTCAGACCCAGGGGTTGGAACCAGATGGGACCCCCCGGCTTCATCATCAAGAGTTGGCCAGATCAAGTAAGCTGATCTTAACCGGACAACCCCTTTAAAGGAATTGTTCAGTTTCAGCAAATAAATGTTATTGTTTTTATAATGTAAAGTTATATAATTTTCCAGTATACTTTCTGTATCAATTCCTCACAGTTTTCTAGATCTCTGCTTGCTGTCATTCATTCAGCTTACTGCCAGTGGATACAAATCAGTCCACAGTCATGTGATGTACAGTCCATGGTCATGTGATGAGCACACAGGTGCACAGCTCGTTACAGTCACAGCACAGTAATCACATGACCATAGACTGTACATCACATGACTAGAGATGAGCGAATCGATTCTGCAGAAGTGGAATTCGATCCGAATTTCAGGAAATCTTCGATTCTCCACGATTCCAGATTTCCTGATGTTTCGCGGTAACGAATATTTAGTAAGGACCTTTGTGACATCAGGCGGTCACATGATGTTCTCTAGTGATGTGATTGGGTAGGCGTGTCTTTGCTTGTTAGCAGATTCTTCCACATGAATAAAAGTTGTCCGTGCTGAAGAGAGAAAGAGAGAGAGAGAAACATGACCGCGGCATCCAAGAGCTTCTGCCATTTTGCCGCCCACCCCGGCTCTCTGCAGCCCGGAAATAGCTGTTTATTCGACGCAAAGTAATTCGGATCGAAGCAAATTTTTTTGGAACTTCAAATCGAACTGCTGAATTAAATTTTTGAGAAATTCACTCATCTCTACACATGACCAAAGGACTGATTTTTATCCACTGGCAGTAAGCTGAATGAATGACAGCAAGCAGAGACCTAGAAAACTGAGGAATTGATACAGAAAGTATATTGGAAAATTGTGTAATTTTCAATTTACAGACAATAACATTTATTCACTAGACAACCCCTTTAAGTTATCAGTATGTTTTATGTTTTTGAAAAGTCAGAGGAAACCTGAGTACCTGAAACAAACCCAAACAAACATAGGGTGAACATGCAGACTCCTTGCTCATACTTGACCTTAGACCCTAGCGCTGCAGGGCAACAGGGTTAACCACTGAGCCACCAAGCGCAGAATATAATAATGACTAGTATGTGCAACCTACTTCCCTCTGGTTGAGGCAGAAGTACAACTCCCATCATGGTCTGATAGCCAGTGGCTAGTATATACTTTTACAACAGCTGAAGAGCCAAATGCACCATACCAATGAAAAAGAAAGATGGCCCCATACAAAAGGCTTGTAGGGTGGAAGATGACCATAGTCTTGTCATCACTTTCATACCTTTAAGCTATTTTTTGCATATTATGAAAAGCACTGAAACATCAGAATACAAAATATGGTGTATAGCATGTCGGTAGAGACTCCCCATCTATTGTGGTGTGTGATAATTGACCATGGGCCCTCACAGCAATACCTAGGGACCCCAGCTGACTATGATCAAACCAATAATAGTGCTGTACATGAGGCTTGTAATAGGAGCAGAACCATGCCTGTGTGGCCACAAACCAATGAAGCAATTCAGAGATAGTCATCTTTTTATGGATATGCAAATCAACCAGTAAGTGCACTGAGGGTGGGCCTTAATTGCCATATTTGCCTACAGGCAACTGAAAGTGCACTGAGGGCGGGCCTTAATTGCCATATTTGCCTACAGGCAGCTACAAGTGTTTTGGCTCTCCTCTGGAACTGCAGCCCAACAACTGTAACTGTGAATGACATTTTCAGCCTCTGTTTTCAGCTGTCTGAAGACAAATCTCCCAAGATAGGCCCCGCCCCCAGTGCACTTTCTGACTAATTTGCTTAAGTATGCAAAGTTGATTATCTCTGCATTCGTTTGTGGCCACACAGGGATGTTTCTGCTTCAATGTAAGGTCCCTTCACAGCACTGTTATTGGTTTAGGAGGCATTTTGAACCTGAAAGACTCCTTTTAAGAAATAAAGTATCTAAAAGGTGAATGACTTAAACTTCATCAAAATCCCTTAAGATTAACTAAGGAAGTTTTCGGGCAAGATGACAGCTCACAGAGGCCTGATATGGGGTCTTTGATCTCTCAAGTGGGTTGAATATTAAATTCTCGGAGAAGCAGTCAGTGCAATTTGATTCTCTGTGGTTGGCTGTAACAGGTTAACCTATTCTGTCCACCAACTTCTTCCTATAAAAAATGTAATCATAAGACGGATGACTTTATGGGCGTCCGCCAGGTATTTTGATATTATGATTATTAAGATGATGGTATAGGATAAAGTTCCAAGGATGACATAATGCCTGCAGGCCAGTCTCCTCCACATCTACTTGAGATGGCCTGCAAAGACCAATACTGATCAGAAGAATTTCCTAATCGGTTCTCTCTGCTTAATGTTCTGCTTCTGGTCTTATTTGCAATTTGCATATTATAGTTCTGTGTTGGAAACAAACACTGGATGACTAAACTTTTTGGATTAAAAAGACGTCACCGTATTTCCATGGCAGGCACCTGTAAGAAGTATAATACAAGTGTAGCTTTCGTGCCCAACTGTATGACCAGAGGAGAAGCAGAATTGTTGCCATCTTTGGTACCAACCTGGTCTTTATACCCAGTACTTAGTAAGAGTTATGGATACAACAGTGGTATGGCCCTCTGGTCGTGGCGATCATGTGATCATCATAATCATCAGCTGTCATGTGACCAAACTGAGGGGTCTGATAAGACCGAGCACAACTTTAATAATAACAGAAGGGAAAAAGTTGCCATTTTTGTACCAACCTGGTCTCTATATACCCAGTACTTACTAAGAGTTATGTATTCATTAGCGGTTTGACCCTCTTTTGATCGTGGCGATCATGTAATCATCAGCTGTCATGTGACCAAACTGCTGGGTCTGACTAGACCAAGCACAACTTTAATAGTAACAACTGTGCTTTATCAGACCTGTTAATAATAAGATAATAATAATTAAAAATGAGATCTTTTTCTGAATTTTGGGCCACAAAAAGTCAAAGTATAACACATGATAATAATAATAATAATAATAATAATAATAATAATAATAATAATAAACACATTTATACATTACTGTACAAACCACAACAAAAACACACAAAAATGATAGAAACACAGAAATAAATTCCATTTATGTAATTAAAAAAAATAATTTTATCTTACAAAATGTATTTTTATTCTATTTTTCCCATGCTAAAAGTCCAATAATTCTACAAAACAAAAACTATGGCCCAGATTTTCTAACAGGGCTACTCCAAAAAAGTGGCCAAAAATGCAATTCTTGGTGCATTTTTGGCACACAATGAGCACATCAACTTCTGTGCCTCACTCACCACCAGTATCTATTATTGTTGTTATTATTATTATTGTTTATTTATATAGCACCATTAATTCCATGGTGCTGTACATTATTATATTAATTCCATGGTGCTGTACATTATTATATTAATTCCATGGTACTGTACATTATAATAGTAATTCCATGGTGCTGTACATTATTATATTATTTCCATGGTGCTGTACATTATTATAGTAATTCCATGGTGCTGTACATTATTATAGTAATTTCATGGTGCTGTACATTATTATAGTAATTCCATGGTGCTGTACATTATTATAGTAATTCCATGGTGCTGTACATTATTATATTAATCCCATGGTGCTGTACATTATTATATTAATCCCATGGTGCTGTACATTATTCTAGTAATTCCATGGTGCTGTACATTATTATAGTAATTCCATGGTGCTGTACATTATTATATTAATTCCATGGTGCTGTACATTATTATATTAATTCCATGGTACTGTACATTATAATAGTAATTCCATGGTGCTGTACATTATTATATTAATCCCATGGTGCTGTACATTATTATATTAATCCCATGGTGCTGTACATTATTCTAGTAATTCCATGGTGCTGTACATTATTATAGTAATTCCATGGTGCTGTACATTATTATATTATTTCCATGGTGCTGCACATTATTATATTAATCCCATGGTGCTGTACATTATTATAGTAATTCCATGGTGCTGTACATTATTATATTAATCCCATGGTGCTGTACATTATTATAGTAATTCCATGGTGCTGTACATTATTATAGTAATTCCATGGTGCTGTACATTATTATAGTAATTCCATGGAGCTGTACATTATTATATTATTTCCATGGTGCTTTACATTTGAGGATTTACATACGGTACACAAGATGTACAAAACAGATATTACTAACAGTGACCAACTGGCACAGTGGGATAGAGGGCCCTGCCCGCAAGGGCTTACAATCTATCTAGGCAGACTGGGGTGGGGACTGGGGCAGGGACGTCCCAGATGCGTCGGATTTACTGTAACTCATACCAGAAAACTAGCACGATTTATACCAGATATCTATGCCAGTGCCTGACTGGTGTAGATTTCAGTCCAGGTTTACCTACATGTGCAAGGATTATAAAGAGGTCGGGTCTCTTTAGTAATTCTGGCATGTCTAGGCCTATGGTGGAATGAATCAGGACTGGAATAGGAAACGCCAGTCTTAATAAATTCTGCCTATTGTGTAGAAGAATAGTCTTAACAAAAATAGCTAAATCACTTAATCCACAAAATAAAAAAAAAGTTTAAAGCCATTTCATCAGCCTAATAGACAAAGCATTAAAAAAAAATCTAGTTTTTTATGCCCCAAAACTGTATTAAGATCTTAGAAATAGAATCTTGACATCTACCTTACACCCACTTATTACTTCATTCTATGCTAAAAAAAAATGTGACTTTCCTTGACTTAAATTCATTTTACAAAAACTTTCATTGTCCCAACGAGTGTCCAAGAAACGGCTAAAGAATAAAGCAGAGGACAAATGTCTTCAAAGAATATTTCTTAGAGAAACAAGGTCTCATTCATCCGCTCCGTTCTTGCATCATGAACCTTTGGCTGCACAAAACAAACAAACATTTCTTTTTATAAGAAGACAAAGAGCCCGAATACCGAGCTGGGCAAATCATTTAAGAAAACAAACTTTCACATATAAGGGCTTTTGCCACACATGACTTATTCTGATGACAAGGAGCTTGGCCGCCGAGTGTTGAAAGCTTATTAATATTGTACAAAAGACTTTTGTTTAACATTTAGTAGAGAACATGGGAATTGTAATGAATGGGGAGTGAAGTCCACTACAGCAGAGCAATGGCAAAAAAATAAAAAATGTTCATCTAGAGACGTAAAAACATCACTTAGATTATAGCACTGAATGTTAGACTTACTGCAGCCATTTAAGTTACCTTTAAGACGGCAATGCTATATTGACAATTTTTAGGGGTTTTACAAAAATAAGGAAACTCCCTTGAAACACCCCAAAAATGCCAAATAATAATAAGTGAAATCTCTCCACCGATTTCAGAAGACCACCCCCTACCCAGATCACATTTTCTGGGACGGATTTTTCAATTTTCCATATTAACCAATTTCTTAGAGAAGACCACCTCTCTAGAAAACCAGTTTTTAACGCAATTTTGGAGGGTCTCAAAGAGGTTTCACTGGATGTGATATGCCTATGTCCTTGTGACAGGGCCCCTCTATAACACATCTTTTTTAGTACTAATGTAGTATAGGACCTCTTAGACCCTCTCATGATCAAGGACCCAGGTTTCATTGAAATCTCAACAACCCTATAAGGATATGCAAATTAGGTGTCTTCTAGATGAAGAGAATTGTCTCTCTGGTGCCACCTATAGGATACCAATGTCTGTCCTGTAAGAAAGCCTTCAAACATGACTAGAGTATTCTCCAAACCAGGCGACCATCTATAGCCAGCGGTTTTGGGATTCCTGACGCTCATCAGTAGAGTAAGGTACTGGTTAGTTAGAGAATTTTTGGTGATGTTTTTAATTTCCCAAGTTATTATCTATATTTTAAAATAATCCTAAAAATGTTACAACTCCAACTCTGACCACTAAGCCTAAAATAATCTGCTGCCTCCTGTTTTAAGGAGATAGATCAGAGGCCATAGATACAATTGTCTATTGACTTCTATAGAAGAGTTTTCTAGGCATGTTCTGTGACCTGTACGGAGGTCATTGTGCAGAAAATGGAGTAGATAAGTTGTGAAATCACTTTTTGTGACTGGTGGATTCTACATATACATGATAGCTGTGGTCATCATTGTGCTGATAAGTGAGGTGGTGCTGCAAAAAATCTACAGAAAACAGGAAGTGCAGCATACTATTTGGTTTAGTGGTCAGGGTCAGAACTGCAGGATATATATATATATATATATATATATATATATATAATCTTGATTTTTAAAAAAATATGTTGTTTTCTGGTGGCACATTCCCTGTAAACCCATGTCTATAGATGAGCTGTATACACACTGCAGACTTCACAGCACTAAGTCCATAAACTCTCCCTGGTGAAGTGACTACAGTCTGTTTATTACTTCTGAAGAATCCTTTTAATCCCTGAGTAATCCTAGTTTTGATCCCCTACTAGAGCAGCATTTACAGCACATAACACAGGACTCAATAAAAGTACTGGACGTCATTCATGAACACTGGTGAGGTTAGAGTGTAAGGGTATGGTTGGAATTTTTATAGGTTATGAAAGCTGTGGGTTTCACTTCCATGATAACTTTCTGCAGTGTGATATCTTATCACAGAATATCCCTATAGCAATTGGAAAGGTTCTGTGTCATAGTGTGGTTAACACCTCTTGTTTTGTAGTTCAGCTGAGATGAATAGGGATTAGTTGCAATACCACACACGACCTATAGACAGATGTGGCGCTCTTTCTGGAAGAAAGCAGCCATGTGTACTATTCCTATGGAATCATATATACAAACTATGATGCTTCCCATGTCCGCCAGTCATAATGTAAATGTAACCTGAATACTGAAAGCTACTGATCTTGTTGATTTTAATCTCCATCACTTTCTCTTCATAGTTGAATGAAAAGGCAGAAGAGACATAGAAGTGCAGATCTCTCTATCAAAATAGTGATCTTATTTTACAATTTTGTGGTCAGTTTTGTGTCACATTCCTAGGGGAATTCTATAATTTTTGCTCAAACTGGCGCCCCCCGGAGGTCTGTGGCAACTGCTTTTAGATATAAGCCCAATCATTGAATACTGGTGGTCACACCTGATAAACTTCTACTAGCCAAATGCTCAGGACAAAGCTTAAAAATACCCATAGTAGTGCCCCCATTCCCTAGTAGTGCCCCCCATCATAGCGCCCCTATAGTAGTGCCCCCATCATAGTGTCCCCATAGTAGTGCCCCCAAACCCTAGTAATGCCCCCCATCATAGTGCCCCCATAGTTGTGCCCCCCATAGTAATGCCTCCACTTTTCATAAGGTTAAAAGCAAAGCTTCGTGTTTGGAACAACAGCTGAGATTATTTTGGGAAGGAGATGCGGACATTTATGGCAGCACATGGAGTCCTTATGTGTCAGTATTATGGATCTTTAGGCACTCTATTTTCTGGCATATGATGTCTCTGTTTGTTCTAGAAGAGAACACCTGTGCAGTATGGCATGACTTTTTATGGTGCTCACGAGAACAAAAAACTCTGACGGTAGAGTATGAAGACTATGAGGGCGGTAGATCTGTACAACATAGATCCATAATACAGCCATATGCATGAGACCTTATACTTCTCTTCTCTTTAGCCTCCACCCTTGATGTTGCCCCCCCCCCCCCAAAAAAAAAAGCAAAAAAACTGTGTCTAGGTTTTAGTAGTTGGCCTACAAACTTCAATGGGGGGATGGGGTCTGCGGGTTTCCTAAGGTATCCAAGCGGACCCCTAGATTGGAAACCCAAATGCACATGTGAGCCTAGCCTTAGATAGATACTATAGGTAGATGGATGGATAGATAGATAGATAGACACAGATAGATAAGAAATAGATACTGTAGATAGATGATAGATAGATAGATAGATAGATAGATAAGTGATAGATAGATAGATAGATAGGAGATAGATAGATAGAGATAGATAAGAGATAGATAGATAGATAGATAGATAGATAGATAGATAGATCATAGATAGATAGATAGATAAGTGATAGATAGATAGATAGATAGATAGATAGATAGATAGATAGATAGATCATAGATAGATAGATAAGCGATAGATAGATAGATATTTTTATTATTTCATTTAGTTTATTTCACAGTAAGAGATTTTACATCATTCTTCCCTTTTATATCAAGTGAATATAAAAAGAAATATTGCAAAGCAAAATACACAAATTACAGAGATTTTCAGAGATTTTCATCACTTCACTTGTCCTGAAGAAGCGAAAAAAAGTCTGAAATGATATACAACAGGATTTCAGCTGCAAAATATTAAGGCCATCCTGAATTCATCGCTGATATCCTCCAATTATTAGGACTTGGAGTGTTATTTTTCTCCTTATCTGCTACATAATGATATGATTGGCAGCATACTCTCTCGCCACTGGCCGGGCTGGTTACATTTGTATTGCAAAGGACTGGAAACAGGAAAATTTGTAACATCTCATCTGGCCAGTCGCCAAATATCTACGGGGCATTAGCAACAAACTGGTGAAGCTCATTAAAGCGGAGAGAGAGAGAAAGGAACCTATAACCATTAAAACTCCATTAAGCAGCATGTCATCTTGTGGAACTAAATAGCCCACAGTAATCAAAAGCATATGAACCCCAGCTGGGTTACCTAGTGAATTGCTTCGATTTAGGGGAGAATCTATCAGGAATGAATGTTCTTGGGTTGGTGGAGGTTTTTTTTCCTTCTCCTTCTTCTCCAGTATATGGTTCCTTGTTCCATTATAATTAAAGTGATTGATGCTACATGTAGACAAAGGTGAGGAGTGACCAAAATAGCCGGCACATCTGCTCATTCCAAACAGCAAATAAAATGCAAGTCTAGCAGATAGGCCCGTAAGGTTACCCCGCCACAATCAATTAGCCATGGCAGACACAATACTTTCTCATCAACTTGTGCAGAGGATATCCATCATCTTCTCCCTCTACCAAGCACATTACCTATTGTGCGAATCCTGTGCAAACTGTTTATAGCTTCATTCAGGGAAACCTCCTCTCCGGCTCTTAAATATTCATTTACTTCAGCTGTAAATTATGTATGCGTTGTATGAGCACATTGATTCTACCGCGCCGAGCAAATATTGAGTGTAGCTCATGAAATAAAGATCATGCTTTATGTGTTACTTTAGACAGGAAAGGTACAAGCGCTGGAAACAGTGAAATCGCTGCGGTAATAGAATCAGGAGGAACTTTTTTATTATACTCTTTTATTTCGCTTTTTTTTTATCATTTTGGGGTAAATCAAAGAAAACAGAATGCCATTGGCTTCTACAGGTCTGCCGCGGATCGTCTATTATGTGTATGTAATGTACTGTACATGGTAGGGATTTAAGCTGGGTTTAAATACAATAAAAAAATATCATTGAGTGAAGATTAAGCAATTTTTTTAAAGGGTACCTGAGTTTTCAGCAAATGTTGAAATATTTGCAGGGTCTCACTGTTCTGTGGTTGTAAAAGTCTTCATACATGGCGTCCTATCAGTTTTTCCTGCTGCTAATAGCCCCATTATGGCTGCAGCACATTATGCATTTCTCTCTGAGGCAGGGGAGTGTACAATACACAGGAGTCTGCCCCCTCATCCATTATTACTACTACTGGTTTTTTTACATGTAATTCTATAGAAGTAACTGTAAGGCCAGGGTCACACCTGGTCTCCGTTCGGGGGATTCCGTCCCCGAATTCACTTGAAAAATGCAGAGAGCAAAAGTCCTGGAAGCAGGACTTTATTGTCCACATTTTTCATGCGGAAACCTAGCAGACCCCATTACAGTCTATGGAGTCTGCGTGTTTCCATGGGTAACCACTTTTTAAGCAGATTTGGTTTCCATTTTTCAGGTCACCAAGCGGACTTGAAGAACGGAAACCCGAACGCAGGTGTGAACCTAGTGTAAAATAGCAAACAAATAGCTGGGAAAAGTGCCAAGTCCAAGTGACCATAATATAAGAGATCTAGGGACAGTGGACTTCAAATCTAGGTTATGATACGACTAAAAAGATACCTGACACAGAAAAAGAGAAATGTGTGCACAGTCAGGAGAGCTGCCTACTGTCTATGACAAGAGATGGGCAGACCTCCCAAGATTGGTTTGGGGTGGCTTAGGTCCCTGATTCGTTAGAAGTTCAGTTAGAACTGGAAGTGAAATTATTATAGTCTGGGGTCTCTTTAGACCCCAGAGTATATTAGGTGGAGGCGGCCATTTTAGTTCACCTGAAATGAATCTCCATTTGTTCGGTTTCATAAAAAAAAGTGAACAATTTTGAATATTCAGATCGAAACCGGCTTGGTATGGGTCGGTTCGCCCAACTCCATACAGTACCTGCCTGAGGTTTCCCATAGATCTATACACACTCATCCAATTTTTTAGTCTCCACTAACCCCACAGAATATAGGGAATGTTGGCCCCCATAGGGCATGTAACAGAGCTCGACACATTTTTTTTTTTTTTTGCTTACGTACACATGGGCTGTTTAGAAAGATATGTACAAACTCTATATGATATTTTCTTTAGCTGTCCTCTTACCACCCTGGTGATATTCAGGATATAAACACCCAGATTTTCATGCACTTTGCTTTTTGGGCCACATTTTTAGATATATCCTGTAAAGTCAGTATGTAGATCACTTGTGTTAATGATCATACAATGGAGAAAAGAAAACTAAGAAGCCTTGTTTATAATAAGCAATGGTTGTACTTGTTATCCCGTCTCACGCATAGTCCTCCATTACAGATATTTTAGCTGTAGTTGTTTATTCTACTTGTGTTGGTTATTATAATAGGCATCATATTTGTGGCCATGTGAGAATTGTAATAAACTAGAAATAAACTATTCCCCACTTATTTATACATGAAAGCATGTTAAAGCCTTCAAAATCACTTTCAGACATGAACATCTACTTTTTTTTTTCTTTTCTTCGGAGCAGATTGAAGGCTTTTGTGTGAGCCTTTTTCATGCACATTCTTTGTTTGTGATGCTTGGCCAATTGGGAACATGGCTGACATATTGTAACCCTTCCAACTCCCAAAGCGAATTTAGCACGATGGAGCTAATTCATTTCTTTCTCTGTATGTGGGGCCACTTCAGTGATCTGCTGGTAATGAGTAAGAGTATGTTCACACGTAGGAATTTGCCAGGGATTTGGGGGAGGATTCTGCCCCCCAATCTGCAACAGATTCTGCTCAGAATCAGCCTCCCATTGTCTTTAATAATCGTACTGCTTGATCTTGCTGCGGATTCCATGTCTCGACATTCCCTGCTGGTTAGACCTATTCATCTGGGCCTAATCCGCAGAGGAAAGCCGATGTCCTGTATTGGCATTCCATCGTTGCTAGAACGCTGCCAAGTACAGCGGCAGAAAATGAAGAGGAATTTCTCTTCATTTTACTTGAACATACCCTAAATTGTTACATTCTGCAATGGTGGATGATAATCGGATTAAGGCTACACGGTGACTTGTGGAAGTGCAAGACTGCAAATGTTGCACTGCTTCTTGCTACTGTTGATAGTGAATGCGATCAAAGACAAATCCTTCAGTACTGGATTTCAGCCAAGTGGGGTATCGAGGTTACATTGAGTTGAAAGTCACAATGCGACCACATTCACTATCATTAGATGCAAAGTAGTAGTCCAACATTGATGTTATGTTGCACAACTATAAGTCTCCATGTAGCTAGAGCCCTATAGTCAGACTTCGCTTCACCTGCCTGAAGAGAGAACTGGGGGTTGATAAGTATCACTTCTTTTTTTGTGTTACACCAACCCCGTTCCCTAATGGGTTTATCACTTATCCTGGACAACCCCTTTAAGCCATGTATACACCAGGAGATGTTCCCCACATATACAGTGCCTTGCGAAAGTATTCGGCCCCCTTGAACTTTTCAACCTTTTGCCACATTTCAGGCTTCAAACATAAGGATATAAAATTTTAATTTTTTAGTGAAGAATCAACAAGTGGGACACAATCATGAAGTGGAACGAAATTTATTGGATATTTTAAACTTTTGTAAAAAATAAAAAACTGAAAAGTGGAGTGTGCAATATTATTCGGCCCCCTTAAGTTAATACTTTGTAGCGCCACCTTTTGCTGCGATTACAGCTACAAGTCGCTTGGGGTATGTCTCTATCAGTTTTGCACATTGAGAGACTGAAATTCTTGCCCATTCTTCCTTGGAAAACAGCTGGAGCTCAGTGAGGTTGGATGGAGAGCGTTTGTGAACAGCAGTTTTCAGCTCTTTCCACAGATTCTCGATTGGATTCAGGTCTGGACTTTGACTTGGCCATTCTAACACCTGGATATGTTTATTTGTGAACCATTCCATTGTAGATTTTGCTTTATGTTTGGGATCATTGTCTTGTTGGAAGATAAATCTCCGTCCCAGTCTCAGGTCTTTTGCAGACTCCAACAGGTTTTCTTCCAGAATGGTCCTGTATTTGGCTCCATCCATCTTCCCATCAATTTTAACCATCTTCCCTGTCCCTGCTGAAGAAAAGCAGGCCCAAACCATGATGCTGCCACCACCATGTGTGACAGTGGGGATGGTGTGTTCAGGGTGATGAGCTGTGTTGCTTTTACGACAAACATGTCGTTTTGCATTGTGGCCAAAAAGTTGGATTTTGGTTTCATCTGACCAGACCACCTTCTTCCACATGTTTGGTGTGTCTCCCAGGTGGCTTGTGGCAAACTTTAAACCAGACTTTTTATGGATATCTTTGAGAAATGGCTTTCTTCTTGCCACTCTTCCATAAAGGCCAGATTTGTGCAGTGTACGACTGATTGTTGTCCTATGGACAGACTCTCCCACCTCAGCTGTAGATCTCTGCAGTTCATCCAGAGTGATCATGAGCCTCTTGGCTGCATCTCTGATCAGTCTTCTCCTTGTTTGAAATGAAAGTTTAGAGGGACGGCCAGGTCTTGGTAGATTTGCAGTGGTCTGATACTCCTTCCATTTCAATATGATCGCTTGCACAGTGCTCCTTGGGAAATCTTTTTGTATCCAAATCCAGCTTTAAACTTCTCCACAACAGTATCATGGACTTGCCTGGTGTGTTCCTTGGTCTTCATGATGCTCTCTGCGCTTTAAACAGACCCCTGAGACTATCACAGAGCAGGTGCATTTATACGGAGACTTGATTACACACAGGTGGATTATATTTATCATCATCAGTCATTTAGGACAACATTGGATCATTCAGAGATCCTCACTGAACTTCTGGAGTGAGTTTGCTGCACTGAAAGTAAAGGGGCCAAATAATATTGCATGCCCCACTTTTCAGTTTTTTATTTTTTACAAAAGTTTAAAATAATCAATAAATTTTGTTCCACTTCACAATTGTGTCCCACTTGTTGTTGATTCTTCATCAAAAAATTAAAATTGTATATCCTTATGTTTGAAGCCTGAAATGTGGCAAAAGGTTGAAAAGTTCAAGGGGGCCGAATATTTTTGCAAGGCACTGTACATTGACCATGCACAATAAACATTGTGTTAAATCAGTCTTAAAGTAAATGTATCATCAAACCCAACCCAAAACTGACAACTGACCAGCACCACCGGCACATAAGTGATCCTGCCAAGGGAAGTAACAAATAGCCGTGCATTTACCCCAATACATTGTGGTCATTGTGGGAGAAAATCAGTATTACCTAGTGATCATTCTGATCAATAACCATCCATGTACTACAGGAATGGCTCAAGTCCTGCAACTCTTACAGAGCAATTGTCCATTCAGACTCATAGAACAGAATCCCGGGCAGGTTATTAGCGCATATGGACGTCAAAAGAACAGTTCAATGACAACTTCAACTCTGCTACATCTTTAGAGGGTAAACTCTTAAACAACAAAAAAAAGCACAATATAAGGTCACCTAACCCATAAGAGAAGAACATGAAAGAAAAACGAAGCCTTGACTAAAACAATCTCAATTATTTAATGAGATGCTCAGTGGAACTAATGGTGATATTAAGGGAACACATGAGAAAGTAGATTTTTATTATCAGCTAATGACCAGTTTGTTAGCTAACAGGTTGTAAACACTCAAAGAAGCGGATCGTAAATGTGGTTACTACATACCTCCATGGGGATTTACTGGGATTTTAATGATTTCATCAGAAGGCCGGGGGAGGGGCAAGATCCTTGATGTAAATGGCTGTAGTGCACGGCCACATTGTCAAATTAAACTGGAAATAACATGTTCCTTGTCAAGAATATACCATTTTTTTATCTTAGCAATCACCTACGAATTTAAGAAAAGCTCCAATTCTAATGGATAACTACTCGATAAGTGGCACTTAATCTACATTACTTTGTGCTAAAATTATTCTAAGGGTCCTCCTAAGCAATGTTTCTTTGAAGCAAATTGCAATACTCATTTCAGAACAATCGTTTAATAAAATTTACATGACACTTTCACAGATCTTCATTATATAAAGTGATCTCTGAGATGGAGGAGAACATTGAGTACTTAACCAACCTGCACTTGAGTTAGTCGCACTGTGTTGTTTGCCTTTATAATAGAAATCCAGCTGTACAAGTACGCCATTCCTGGTGGAGATAAAGAATTGACATTGTAGTTACTTTTTTTCCATATTAATTACTATTAAAAGTAATTGTGTGGCAAATATCAAAATAACAATGAAAGTTTTTGAAATGAGACATGTTGCTTCCTTGTGCGGAACTGAAGACTGCGACTGATTCTTGTAATCTTCACTGTATTGACGGCTCATTGGGTTTACTGATGGATTTAGTCATTTAGTCTATGAAAGTTGCAAGACTTTGGCAAGGGTCAGACACCCTTCTGGTATCGCAGTTCAGCCTATTCATTTGATTGGGACTGAGCTGTAATGAACGTGATGTCACACAGCCTGTGAAGTGAAAACAGCTCTAAGAGAGTGTCATTGCAGCTTCAAATGGTTGATCCACAGGAGTCTTGGGTGTCAGACCTCTACGGATCTTCCATTGAAGACCAACCCTAAGGATAGGTCATCAATTAAAAAAGTCCTGGAAAACCCCTTTAAGTTGGCCATAATCCTTCAATAGCTGGTTGAGCCACCTGCTATTCCTCCTGAATCCCCCATACATGTGGAAAGTGCATGTATGTGTTTTCAACAGGTAGAGAGAAATAAAGATGGCCATATACATTGGGTGAATGTTGACTGAACCCACCAATCTATCATAGACTCTTGTGATGGATCTCACAACTAGATTTAACATGACCAATCCTTTTGTTATTGGAATTGGTACTTTGTGGTGAGAGCTGTCTGACAACAACTTACCCCTCTCTGTAAAGAGAATACATACACATGTCTATGGAGTGTCAGAAGGAATAGCTAGTAGCCGAACAAGCTAATATGTGTGCATGTGAACATCCAGCAAGCCCAATTCTTCTACCCCCAACATCATCTGCCAGGGGAGAGACAGTACATCCTTACATACACATGTTATTCGGCTGGTGCCTCCAGAATGGGTGGGTTTGGACAATTTTCATGTTTATGGCATGTTAAACTGATAATGTTTCAGAGCAGTTCTCTTCTTCCTTTCCACAGGTTTCTCTGCAGTAGGTTTTACATGTATTGCCATTACTTTACTACAAGGGCATACATAAAGCTAGTTGTGTTATGGTGAAAGGGAAACACCCAATCTGACATCAGGCTTAGAGAGAGGCAACTGCATGCTCGGCAGTACATTGGCCAATACAAATACAAGAATGCCCAGTAAATATGGTGCACAAGTTCTATGAATTATTTAGAATAAACTCGCCTAGTGTCCCCACAACTTACAGTTCAGAGACCACAAGACCCATGGCAGGATAAGTTCCTACGGTGACCAAGGCAAAGATATCAGAACCCCCTTGTCCAGACTGGATTTTCTGTGCCAGATGTTCAGTTTCATCATATGTTACACATACTGGCCATCTTCTTGGAGAAGTCAACTCCCTAAGACCACTGCCACTTTTCAGTGCGATTTTGAGTGGTCGTCTCAAAGATATTTTACTCTATATATAGTATATAATATTGCTTGAATACAGTAATAAAAGGGATACAACTAGTGGAATGGAGAAGACTCACAGAAGCAAAGAGAGTTGTAGGAAGGGAAGGCGCTTGATATCTCTGACTCCAGTACTAATAAATAGTACAGAAGGTAATATACAATGTATTATTACTATTTCAGCTGAGGATGTGCAAGTTGCCCATAAATTCAATTTTCTGCATCTCTTATTCATTTTGTTGGCCTGGAAGCCCCCAAAGATTTTTTTTGATGGTGCTGAGATCTCCGACCACCACCATCACAATTCTGTCTTTGGTCCTCCTCATTATGGTCACTTTGATCTCAAGTTCTTTGTAGTTCATGAGTTTCATTGCTTCTTTCAACATAATGTTCTGGTCACCAAGAGCCGCAACGTCTAAAAGCATGCAGCGTTTTGTATTTTTTATCATATTTATTAGTATAATAATTATTATTATGTAACAATGTCCCCACCAACCTTGTGGCTTTTATAATACTTAGTATAGTATGTTCTCATCTGCTCCAAGGTGTCCGTTGCCGTGGTCTGTTGAAGGACCAGAACAACGGACACACGGACCATTAAAAGAGCAAACACCAAGGGTGACCAATGGACACCATTGACTATAATGAGGTCTGTCAGGCATCTGTTCTCTTAAACTGAAACCATTGGATGAAAAAGTGGGTCTTGCAGCCCTTTTTTTGTCTGGTGATTTTCGGCAGTCACTGCAATGGAATCTCCAAACTCCAGACTGGTGCAGATGTGAGCCCAGCCTTATTGGGCACAGGGGCTGTAAGGTAACTGCTACCCCTACATCTCCTATAGCTATACCCCAGATAATTGTAGAGTCATATACTTTCACAGCCAAGTGTTTCAGTCATTTCTAGGACAATATGATAGGAATATACATCTATGCAATCGTAATATCAGAGCTGATACATAAAACAGGCTCTTTGTTCAAAAACCAATTGTCATTGAAGTGACTGTCATTTTAGTGATGGTAAAAATAGTTCTCTGCTAGTATAAGTGCAGTATATTCCACTGGAACAAAGATAAAATGTACAAAGCAAATTGGGAATAGGAAAGAGTCAGTTCTTTCCAGTATTTCCTAGTGCAGAGTTTATTTGATTCAGAGGTCATGAAAGTTTACTATTAAAAGTTTATCTCTATCACATGCAAAGGTTAAAGCAGTTCTGAGTAAGCTACAGAAATATTAGTGAAAAGTTATGTCTATAAAACTTTACAGACTTTATTTTTAGACTTCAAAAGAATCCTCGAGCTGTTCCCATCCACACACAAACAAAGGATAAAAGCTCAGCGAACGGAGTAAGATTGTATTTATAGCTCATTAACCAGGACGTCTACCTATATTCTATCTATCTCTGTCATATCTATTACTTATCTATATAGCTAGCTATTTATTATCAAATATATATTTAATAGCTATCTACTTATTTCACATCTATCATCTATCTATTAAATATCTTTATACCTATTCTGGGTCTGAGAGGTCTGTTTATTGAGTGTAGGGTCCCATCTGAATGAGGTCGCCTTGTCGGGGCAGGTACAGGGCTTCTTACTGTTTGATCAAATGTGTGTAACAAAGAACCTCTAATTTATAGATTATAGTAGGTGATTTTATCCATATTTCTAGGGCCTTTTGGCTTTCCATTACCATATGTCCTGCTGATGTGTGCAGAGTGCGGCTGCTGTTTTTAGTATTTCCATATTACCCTTGTAGCAAGCACCTGTTCACACTTGGATGTGCAGTCTAAACCCCTTTTGTTTTGTTGTCTGTCTATCTATCTATCTATCTATCTATCTATCTATCTATCTCATATCTATTTCATATCTAAATATTTACGTATTTCTTTCTTTCTTTCTTTCTTTCTTTCTTTCTTTCTTTCCTTTTCTTCCCTTCCATTCCTTCCTCACTTCCTTTCTTTAGTTTTCTTTCTTCCGTTCTGTCTTTCCTTCCTTTCTATCTTTCTTTCTTTCTTTCTTTCTCTCTTTCTTTCTATATATCTATCTACTATTAGTTTGGTCATACAAATTAAATAGATGTCACCCAAATGCCTGTTCGGCTGACATCTATTCTACCTGACCATTCCCATACACATGTATGCTGGGCTCAGCTGAGTATGCATGTGTGCTTTATAGGCAGAATACATAAGCCACTGTTGGACACCTCTGGGGTCATCTTATCTCCCTTGAGAACAAAAATATTAGGCATGTTGAAATCCAAATGCCTGATCCTTCTGTTCCTTACCAGGGTAGGAAGGCTCACATACACAACATTGGCAGGTTTAGCTTATATTCTTCTATTGTGTATGACTAATTTAAGGAATTTTACATGAACAGACTTATGTTGTAATAGGTTTGTTAATTGTACAGTCAGATAAACTCTTATGACTTATTCATATGACATGGGGATATACAGATGGAGGGAAGCCACTTGTATGTCTTGAAGTATAAATCTATTATATACAGATGTAGCAGAGTTAACCTGAACTTCTAGAATTGGCTAAACTGCTGCAGTGAGATATCTTATCACAGAAGACAACAAAAGACAATGAAAAGTCATTAAAAAATGTACTATTACTTTTCAATGGTTTTTGCTGTCTTCTGTAATAAGATATCATGCTGCATCAGTTTAACCAGTTGCAGAAGTCTGAGTTAACCCTGCTACATCTGTATGTCTTTATTAAGGCCGCATATTGCTATGTTATGGATCCCGTTTGTGGTTATAATTTCTTTCATTGTGTAAGATACAAATAAAATGTTATGTAAAAAAAAAATAATGATGATGGTAAAAGTCAACAGTAACCAATAAGAAGGTTCAGGAACAGGAGGAGTAATGTAAGATCTAACTCTAGGTTACTCGGCAGGGAGTAACAAATTGTCTCATCCTCATTCTAGGCAGTCCATTAGTGAAACTGGTAATTGGAGCAATTTACTATTCCCTTTACTCCAGTATTCTGGATTAGAAGTGGTGCATCTTTGGCAGATGGGCACACTTTGTTAGTTTTGCACCCTGCTTGACATTTTTTAACAAAGTGGGCTGAGCAAGATGGGATGAAGGTGGGCTGGGGATGTCTCGACCAATCAGATTTACTATACATCATGCTAGACCCTGACTGGCGTATATTGTAATTCTGGTGCACAGGACCTCCCGAAATGCATTAGAATTATTAATTCTGTGGGCGAATGCATTAAGACTATTGTAGGAAATACCAGTCTTAATAAATTGCCCCCAATGTGGCTGGCACCATGAAATTATTTTGATGAAGGTTTGGAGTCACAAAGACATTTTTAATGATTATTCGGAGTAAAACAAAAGGGTTCAGAGATTGTATTAGCTAGAGGTACATCTGATTCTTGTAACTGGCAAAGAGAAAGCTGGATTGTTACAATTTATGGACGACCAATTTGACCATCATGAGTTCATTGTTGGAGCAGTGAACTATGAGGCTTGCAATTTTTTCAGAAGTGTCATTTTGTAGACAACGTTGACACTGCTACACCAGGCTCACTAATGTGTCAATGGGCAAAAAGAAAGATTTGGGTTAGGACAAAATGATGCTCAACATCATACTCAACTTCTCGGAATTCAGTGAAAAAAGATGTCTAATCAAATAGTTGATATCTGCAGAATAGACCTGGAGAGACAAGATGACAAACAAGATAGAGCTGATGGACTGCAATTATAGAAGGACATGTCTTTAAGTACTTGAGAATGGAGAGTAGGTGGGTGTTCTATTGAAAGCCATTATAGACACTTCCATGGACTAACCAAATATTCTCTGTGGTGCTTGAATCTGGGAACACGGATTTGTCCTTTTGTATTTATTCAATGGCAAGTGTATTCAGAAATAAAATATTGTTATATATTTTTCACATATTACATAAGTTTTGATGTTTTAATGCTCATTGCACACGTGATAAAGGATTGGCCGGATAGTTTGGCCAACAATCAAATGTGTGTGTGTGGGGTCACCTGACTCTCCCCCAACAGCAGATGTTGGAGAAAAGATGGATCAGGTATGTTGTATTACATTTTTATGGGTGATCATATGGGGATAAATAATTGTAGTCTAAACAAGGATTCAGACAAATGATAGATGACCAAAGATGATCTGGATTATCCAAATAAAGAAACTGGGTCCCATTTTTCAGACAAGGCTAACCAACTACATGGGTTCTTCATGTGCAGATATCATAGGTTGCTCTAACAAAGGAATAGAACATAGGAACTGTCTATATCATGGTTCTTCAAAGACCATCAAAAAGTGGGCAAGAAGACAGGCAGATTAGACACATCTCTTATTTAGAGATGTTGCTACAAAGATGCTCTGGTTTAAAAATATCATAAAAAGGTGGGAGTCACCAGGGTTGCTGATTTTCACCAAGTGGTGGTGAGACCTGCCAGCATCTTCTTCTCCTACACACAATGATACTACATCTCATAGACCACTATTATTTAGTGTTCTTTACGGTTTGTTTTTGTTGCTCAGGAAGTGTAGACCAGCGAAATACAACTTGACGACCCTTGAATCCATTGAATACGCTCATGTATGTTGTAGAACACTCTTCTTCCTTGCAGGATTGGAATGTTTCATTGTGTTTGGCTTTAATAAGTATTTGTAAAACCTCAATAAATACAATTAAAAAAGAAACATCATGAAACTTATTTTGAGCGATCTAAAATTGAAAGCTGAGGAATGCCTACAGGATCGAAGTCAGCAGTAAATTTGGAGATGGCAGCAGAAGTGGTGGTGAGTTGTGGAAACCTCAAAAACCAGAGTGGCCGAAGAATGAGAAGTTAGCAATATCAGGTATAAGAACATGATTTTTTTTTTTCCTTATAACTTCCTTGGAGAACTATTTTGCTTAAGTCAAACATGTTCGGTGGTACAGAAGGGGAGCAGCGGGGTGCAGAGTCTTAGTAGTTTACTGGTATGAACCTACAGAACATATGGACCCTTTAGTCTACAATCAGATTGGCACAAGTTTGGCATCTAGAGAACCTATAGTCGTCACTTTTAACCCTTGCCAAGTTTAATTTTCCATTACAGAAGTGTTATTACTACATCCGACCAATGCCTTACACATTCCAAACAATGACCTTGGCTCTGTCCTTGAAATTGACAATACAGGATACAACACAATGAAAGTCATTTCACCAGGAGACTCTTAATTTACAACAGTTTGTTTATGGATTACCCATAATTGAATAAATATCATGGTTTGGCCATTTGTATTCTAGCATTTCTAGGTGCCACATGTTTCTCCTTTAGAACATCCAGATAATTGCCATTCAGTGTATTTGCCCATCCACAGGCACATTAGCCCATCCCCAAAAGATGTAAGAATCACTCTGAAAACCACTCCAGTAAATCCTGTTCATCTCAAATGGATTTATGGATTAACAGTACTCTATTTAAAAACCTTGGCAGCTGTTTCAACCTACCCCAGATGTCCTCCTGGTTCATGAAAGCAATGGCTTACATTTTAATCAAGCTAATCAGCAAACATGTTAATACGTTGCAATAGGATTTTCCCATCTACAGCTTCTGACCTTCATTAGAGGTGAGGAACTGTGAGCAGATGCGGGGGAGAAAATGTTTAAAATGGAATTATTTATTAGAACTGTTTTACAAATTTTTTAATATTAATTTACTGCATTTGTGTACACACATGGTTGTACTACTATTGCTTGCTGCTACAATGTTACAATATGATGGCATCCACTACCGTGACTTTTCATATATTCTAAAATTCTCCAGCGATTGTCAGCCTTCCCAGTCTGAGCATGCAGAGAGAGTTGTCAATCAGGACCACCCACTGGACTTGCAGTAGGACCGCCCAATGGACTACTAAGGATAGAATAAGCAGGGGTTGAAACAATAAGATAACAGTTCTGTTGAAGTTCGCAAAGCTATATATCAATCTACTCAGCTCCCCCTGCTCTATAATATGCCGCTGGCAGATCAGGGTACTTTTTTAATATGGCACGGTTTTTTTTTCTAAATATACATTTTATGTTAAACATATTGTGATGATAATTTTTCTTGTCGCTTTCATTAGACGTCTCATTATCATTAGAGGACTGGATAACAATGAAAGGTAACACCTCTATTATAAAGCTTTAGAAAGAAAACACAGGATCACACCAAAGATAATAGGTGATTGACATATCCTAGCTCCTCCCTCTCTCTACACAATGATCTCTGCACATTTCACAGAGCATGCCCACAACACTCTTCTATAGCAGTCATTCACTTGGGGTGCACCAAATCATGACGCTTTGGAAGAAGCCCAGGAGAAGTGAGCATGACTGCTTATTATGATTCTGGGCCTCCACTTATTATATTCTGGTGTCTGAATAGACCCTAGGGTATAATAATAGCAGTTCTGGTTTGGTCCGAAACAAAACTACCCGGTGAATATTTTCAAGATTAATTTCACAACATTCACCCAACACTAGTGATTGCCCTAAAACAAATTTTAGAACTGCTTAGGAGCCTCACTATCTTTGGTTGCTGCTTTACACTGCTTCTGCTCAGGTTATTGTAGTCTCAATATCTCAGTTCCCTCTCAGCCAAGGGTGGGGTAAAATCACAAAAGAGAAATGATACTCACCTAGTTCTGATCCTCCATGATTGGTTGCACTGGTCACTTTATCATCTGCAATTCCGGCCCAAGCAGTCTGAGGACTGGTGGCATTGGGGGACATGCCATCTGAGGCGAGGACCAGGGGTAGATGAATATCATTTCTTTTTTTTATCTGACCCCACCGTGGCCCCCAGTTAGTTTTTAATTTATCCTGTAAAAACCCCTTTTTATTCAACTCTTTCAATGAATTTTGTTGTGTTATGTGAAGTGTGTTGTGTCAGTATCAAGTTTAACTTTGCTACATCTGTACACCCAACTGGAGCTTAGCACCAAAGGTGCTATTTTATATAAGCTCAGGCTATGGTTACACCTGCATTGGGTGACAGTTCAGGGACTCCAAACAGTTGGGTGGAAACTGGGGTAGTCTATGGGGTCCGTGGGGTTCCATGAGTAACCGCTTTTTAATTGGAAAAGGTTTCTGTTATTCGGGTCCCCAACCAGACCCGAAGAATGGAAACCTGAACGCTAGTGTGAGCCAAGCGCCAGGTGCCTCTGCACAGAATACTTGCACCCTGCATTGGTTACCTCTTTGTTATGGAGTTTGCTAAGATGGAGGCCCCTAAACACAAGAGATGAAGAAATGACTATATAGCAATAAATAACCGTATAAAAGTTATACAAAAGTCCATCATGGGGGGAGGGTTTATCCTGTTACACTAGCAGTGGGATATTATATACAGAGACACCCTATTGACAAGGTGAATGGGAATCCCCAGTTGTCAATTTATTCATATATTTCCAGGAGGAAAAATGAAGCAATGGAATTAGGCAACTACTCCAGATTCTGTAAGGAATAGTGTCAACTAATAGATGGATATACTGTACATTAGATAAAGAGATAGCTAGATGATAGATAAAGAGATAGCTAGATGATAGATAGATAGATAGATAGATAGAGTAGATAGATAGATAGATAGATAGATAGATAGATAGATAGATAGAGTGGGGAAAAAAGTATTTAGTCAGCCACCAATTGTGCAAGTTCTCCCACTTAAAAAGATGAGTCCGGTCTGTAATTTCCATCATAGGTAGACCTCAACTATGAGAGACAAAATGAGAAAACAAATCCAGAAAATCACATTGTCTGATTTTTAAAGAATTTATTTGCAAATTATGGTGGAAAATAAGTATTTGGTCAATAAGAAAAGTTCATCTCAATACTTTGTTCTATATCCTTTGTTGGCAATGACAGAGGTCAAACGTTTTCTGTAAGTCTTCACAAGGTTGGCACACACTGTTGCTGTTATGTTGGCCCATTCCTCCATGCAGATCTCCTCTAGAGCAGGGATGTTTTGGGGCTGTCGCTGGGCAACACGGACTTTCAACTCCCTTCAAAGGTTTTCTATGGGGTTGAGATCTGGAGACTGGCTAGGCCACTCCAGGACCTTGAAATGCTTCTTACGAAGCCGCTCCTTCGTTGCCCTGGCGGCGTGCTTGGGATTACTGTCATGCTGAAAGACCCAGCCACGTTTCATCTTCAATGCCCTTGCTGATGGAAGGAGGTTTGCACTCAAAATCTCACGATACATGGCCCCATTCTTTCTTACATGTACACGGATTAGTTGTCCTGGTCCCTTTGCAGAGAAACAGCCCCAAAGCATGATGTTGCCACCCCCATGCTTCACAGTAGGTATGGTGTTCTTTGGATGCAACTCAGCATTCACTCTCCTCCAAACACGACGAGTTGTGTTTCTACCAAACAGTTCTACTTTGGTTTCATCTGACCATATGACATTCTCCCAATACTCTTCTGGAACATCCAAATGCTCTCTAGCAAACTTCAGACGGGCCCAGATATGTACTGGCTTAAGCAGGGGGACACGTCTGGCACTGCAGGATCTGAGTCCCTGGCGGCGTAGTGTGTTACTGACGGTAGCCTTTGTTACGTTAGTCCCAGCTTTCTGCAGGTCAGTCACTAGGTCCCCCCGTGTGGTTCTTGGATTTTTGCTCACCATTCTTGTGATCATTTTGACCCCACAGGGTGAGATCTTGCGTGGAGCCCCTGATCGAAGGAGATTATCAGTGGTCTTCTATGTCTTCCATTTTCTAATTATTGCTCCCACAGTTGATTTCTTCACACCAAGCTGCTTGCCTATTGCAGATTCAGTCTTCCCAGCCTGGTGCAGGTCTACAATTTTGTTTCTGGTGTCCTTCCACAGCTCTTTGGTCTTCACCATAGTGGAGTTTGGAGTGTGACTGTTTGAGGTTGTGGACAGGTGTCTTTTATACTGATAACAATGTCAAACAGGAGCCATTACTACAGGTAATGAGTGGAGGACAGAGGAGCCTCTTAAAGAAGAAGCTACAGGTCTGTGAGAGCCAGAAATCTTGCAAATAAATTCTTAAAAAATCAGACAATGTGATTTTCTAGATATGTTTTCTCATTTTGTCTCTCATAGTTGAGGTCTACCTATGATGACAATTACAGGCCTCGCTCATCTTTTTAAGTGGGAGAACTTGCACAATTGGTGGCTGACTAAATACTTTTTCCCCCACTGTAGATAGATAGATAGATAAATAGATAGATATATATGAGATGGTTAGATAGATGATAGATAGATAGATAGATAGATAGATAGATAGTAGATAGTAGGATAATAGATATAATAGATAGATAATAGATATAGCATATAGATAGATAGATAGATAGATAGATAGATAGATAGATAGATAGATAGATAGATAGATTGTAGATTGTAAGCCCGTGTGGGCAGGGCCCTCTATCCCACTGTGCCACTGTTAGTATTATATTTTGTATATTTTGTGTACCGTATGTAAACCCTAAAATGTAAAGCACCATGGAATTAATATAATAATGTACAGTACCATGGAATTAATATAATAATGTACAGCACCATGGAATTAATGGTGCTATATAAATAAGTAATAATAGTAGTAGATAGATAGATAGATAGATAGATAGATAGATAGATAGATAGATAATAGATAGACTGAAAATACTGAAGTTAGATTGACGGAATGATCGATAAGTAGACAAAGAGACAGATTAGATAGAGATAGCTTAGACTGATAATATGTGAATGGATATATGATAGATAGGTAGCTAGATAGATAGATAGATAGATAATAGATAGATAGATAGATAGATAGATAGATAGATATAGATAGATAATAGATATAGTAAAAGATAGATAGATAGATAGATAGATAATAGATATAATAGGTAGATAATAGATATAGCATATAGATAGATAGATAATAGATATAATAGATAATAGATAGATATAGATAGATAATAGATATAGATAGATAGATAGATAGATAGATAGATAGATAGATAGATCCTGCAGATTAATAGACAAGTAAATAGGGTCATCTATGATTATAAATCAGCTGTTTAATATTAATGCTAAATGTGCTTTAAGTAAAAAAAAAGAAAAGAAGAGATAATGAAAACAAATAAACAGAACTTTCTGGCCGGGATAATTAGATTTGTTTTATTTAACATGGCTAATGTAATATACATTTTTTTAGCTGTTGTGTATGCAGACGTTCAGGAAAAAATTTTATTAAATTATCTGCATGCTCTGGCAATATAATATATGATATTATTAGAGAGGCGCAGTAGGCCTAGATGAATAAATATATTATGTAATGTCTGAGCGAGACTATTTCGGGTGCATAAACAGGACTGACCAAACATCCACAAGTCACATTTTCCTATAAACCTCCTCTTGTAAATAACACATTTCATTATTAGAGCGGGGTGGGGGGAGTGTGTAACTCCGAGGAGCAGATGTACTCGGTGGCTCCATTGCTGGAGGTTTTGCCAGATGCAATTAACAGCAATTTGGAATCTCCCAAGCCCCTCATTCTGCAACTTGTTTAGTTATTCCAAAAAATTATCAGGTACAAAGATTGTGTCCTGAAGGTTTTTACTTAAGTTATCCAAAGTTCACCGCACACTTAAAATGTGATTTGAAAGGGAAAATGCAGATTCTGTTTCCTTTTCCAAAGACTTTGCCAAGAACATGTCTACAGAAGATGAGCCGATGCTCACTTTGAACACAAATCAAAATGACTTTCAGCTATCTCGTGTCTCTTACATTTCAGACCAGAAGCTCTTAAAGGGAACGTATCGTCTACACCTATTTTTTTTTTTTTTTTGCTTATTAAAACTAGATAGTGACACCACGTCTAATCCAGTTCATTTTCTTATTGTAGCTATTTTATATTTTGCACATGACTATGGTGGCAGCCATCTTGCCTGAGTCCTTCTCTTCTCTATTAATGTATGTTCAGAGGATCAAACTGCTTCTCTTGTCAAGCTTTAAAAAGCAGCCTTAAAAAAAATAGGCATTTTTTTTTTAATTCAGTGCATTTTTTGAACTGTATTTTTGAGGTTTCCCATTGATTTTAATGGGATTTGGGGAATTCCTTCTGTCTCAAGATAGGTCAGGTTGCTTCTTTTTTCATGTAGCTAAAAAACAGCACTGAAAAAAAAGAAGCTAGCTGTCTCTCATTAAAATTAATGGAAACGTTTTTAGGTGTTTTTTTAAGATTCTTTTGAAGCTGTTTTTGAGGCAGAAAAGCTCCAAAAGGAGCAGGGTGAAACCACCATTACAGTCACCATATCGAAATGTACGAAAAAGTATCTAAAGATTGAATTCTATGGGTGAGCGTAGTGGGCATGCTCTGAAACCTGGGAAAATGGTGAGCTTTCCTATCACTTATTGCCAATGGTGGTTCTAGTAAAAAATTTTAACATTTTCGATTTAAAGGGAACTCAGCATATCAACTTAGCCTGACAGATAGATAGGTTAGGTTCACCTGGGTGCAGTGGCGTAACTAGGAATGGCTGGGCCCCAAGGCAAACATTTGACCCGGTTACAGGTCCCCAAACTGTAAAATATGCTCAGTAGAGGCCCCAGATAGTATTATATGCTCAACAGTGGCCCCCACACAGCATTATATGCTCCACAGTGGCCCCCATACAGCATTATATGCTCTACATTTCTCCCCCCACACACAGTATAATATGCTACCCACAGTGGCCCCACACAGTATAATATGCTCCACACAGTGGTCCCCACCCAGTATTGTATGCTTCCCACAGTGGTACCCACCCAGTATTATATGCCCCCCATAGTGGGCCCCACCCAGTATTATATCCTCCCTACAGTGGCCCCCACACAGTATTATATGCTCCCCACAGTGGTCCCCACCCAGTATTATATGCCCTCCACAGTGGCCACCCAGTATTATATGCTCTACAGTGGCCCCACCTAGTATTATATGCTCTACAGTGGCCCCCACCCAGTGTTATATGCTCTACAGTGGCCCCCACCCAGTGTTATATGCTCTACAGTGGCCCCCACCCAGTGTTATATGCTCTACAGTGGCCCCCACCCAGTGTTATATGCTCTACAGGGGCCCCCACACAGTATTATATGCTCTACAGTGGCCCCATACAGTATGATATGCTCTACAGTGGCCCCCACCCAGTATTATATGCTCCACAGTGGCCCCCACCCTGTATTATATGCTCCCAACAGCCCCCCTCCGCTTCGGTGCTATTATTATACTCTGGGGTCTCCTCAGACCCCAGAGTATAATAATCGGAGGCCAAAGGAAGGTGATTAAAAATAACAAACACTCATACTCACCTTGCCTTACCTTTCCTTGGCATCCTCGCTACATCCTGCCGTCTTCAGAGTCTTCAGGCCCTCTTCCGACGACGCTGCCGAGGCCTGTGATTAGGCCTCAGCAGTCACATGGGGGCGCACTGACGTCATTACGCGCCCGCCCCCATGTGACCGCTGGGGCCTAATCACAGGCCTCAGTGATATGACGGAAGAGCGCCGGAGAGAACGCTGCGCCCAGAAGAGGTGAGAATATCTATTTATTATGGGCTGCCATCTATTGGAAAGGGGCCTGCAATATGCCAGGGCTCCTTTCCAATAACAGTATGTATAGCGGTCAGGGAACCAGGCTTTCCCCGACTGCTATCATAATGGTCCGGGGCCCGGCCATCTCCAGCTGGCCGCGGGCTCCGTACCCTGCTTGGTCCGTTCTGGTTACTGGTTTGTGGGGTTCGCGATAGCGTCTGCCACAGGGCTCCGGGGCCCCCTAATGTCCCGGGCCCTGTGGCAGCCGCTACCGCTGCTACTCCGATAGTTACGCCCCTGCCTGGGTGTCTTCCCCTTGCCTCCATTGCTGAAATATCGCACTTTTTGACACTATGCATATCAGCTCTATGGATCTATAAGGATGTTGCCATTGTTCCCTAGAGGTAAGCAGCAATGTCTTCTTTGCTATAAAATGCTCATTTGCAATGACAAAAATGGCAATATCTTGGCAATGGAGGCACAGTTACACATGGGGTAAATACCATTTGATTCGGATAACCCTAATCTATCTGCAGAGTTGATATGCTGGGTTCTGGTGATGTTTTTGCATTGCCCCATGGTTGCCCCTGTATTTCTTTAATGTACAGTAAAACCTTGTTCAGAGGGCCACCAAAAGTGACTTTTAAAAATTTTTCTGATGCAGTGGTCCCTTTGAAGAAATGACTAATATTCATAACATGGAATGGAATATAAAATCTGTAACAGAAAATTCAGGTGTAGATCAGGGTGATCGTCTCAAGAACGTGGTTATTTCGACAGGTTAATGTAAGGGAATTGCCAGTTGAGCAATTCCCCAGTAGCTGCTGCTGAAACCTGGAGGGTTATTTCTCCTCAAAGAGCAAAGAAAGATACCAGATTGGCTCGGTGAGAGGTCATAGATGTGGGTCAGAAAGAGTAATATGTCTACTTAGGGAGACAACACCCTTGCAGACCACCTTGCAGTGTTTAGAGTCTCACAGACTATACATGCTTTATTAGGAATTCTGGGAAATGAATAAGCAAGTTCTCCTTAATGGAAAAGGGAAAACTTGCGCTAGCATCACCTTTTAGAAGGTAGCTCCCTATCGGTCAATGCCTGGTTTTCTAAGAAATCTATGCTCTGATTTGGCTTTCATCCTAATGTCAAGGTTTCTTAGAAAACCAGGCATTGATCGATAGGGTGCTACCTTCCAAAAGGTAGTGCTAGCGCAAGTTTTCCTTTTTCCATCAAGAAAACCTTATTTGCATATTCCTTTCCCAGAATTTGTAGTAAAGCCTGCATGGTCTGTAAGACTCTACACACTGCAAGGTGGCCTGCAAAGGTGACATCTCCCTAAGGAGATATTCTTAAAAGCTTCTCAGACTGCTACATGTGTGATTTTTTTTTTTCAAGTGCTTGAGGGTAACCCTGAGCAACTACACCTTCTTTCCTGTGTTATATGTGTTGCCTGTTGTATATTTTATTGTGGGTAAGTTATCTAAACCTGAAACTTAAAGAAACTATAAGCTGGTG
Organism: Leptodactylus fallax; assembly: GCA_947044405.1. NCBI lineage: Eukaryota > Metazoa > Chordata > Amphibia > Anura > Leptodactylidae > Leptodactylus > Leptodactylus fallax. Next base: position 1,574,369 of record CAMRHE010000308.1, read on the forward strand.
ACCACATCATCAATTCTATATAGAAAAACATCTTGAAGATTATTGAAATCTGTAGAAAACTTAAATCAGAAAATATGAGTCTTCTTCAAGTACGAAAGGTTGGGACTTACCTAAGTGAGATCTATGGATACAATGGACTTTTCAGAGGTATAGAGATCTGTGTATGATAATATTCATGGGAAAATATTTCATTTCGAAATGAACTATTTTTGTAAATTTTTGTATACAGAACTAAGAAGTTGGTCTGTGCGGGTGAATGATAATGCTGATACGCTTATGCGGTAGTTTTAGATCTTTGCCATTGTTTGTCAAACCTTGTATTTACTTCTCAAGCAATTGGCCAAGTTTCAGGGCAGGCAAACCTATTATATGCTTGCATATTTCACAATCGTTGCCCTGGGGCCAGTATTGCATTAAAGGAAGAGGAAGAGAAAAACAGATGTTTCTTCTTAGGACGCAAAATAAGTAATTTGTATATTTAGTATGCTTGACAGGTCAGGTTGTTCTGATTTAGACAAAAGTGATACTAATGAAAATAGTTGGGTTTACTAATTTTCTCCATCAGTGAAGGGGTCAACAGAAATCCATAAGAAGCTCCTGAAAAGGACATATAATATGACTCAAAACACACTTATCTGCTACCAAAGAGGGAATTGATGGACCCGAATGTAGAATTTGGTGGTTTTAACATGAGCTTATGACTGATAAAATGACTTCATACATTTCAGCCTTCATTCATATGATTAAAATACTTTATCATTTTTACAGCACTGATATAATCCAGTCATTCACAAGCCCATAAAACATATTCCGCAATGAAGTTAAAATTTGTATCTAAGGATGTGACTGCAGACATCTGTAAGTTTTTTAGAAAAATTGCAAAATTATCTGCGATAAGTTTAATAATGAAATGTCAGAAAAAAGTGCCACATTTGGCATTGTTAAAGGGAGTCTTTCAGGTCCAAACCAATAACTGTGCCATGAAGGGGTCTTTAATAGAAGCAGAATCATATCTTTGTGGTCACAAACGGATGAAGTAATGCAGAGATAATCATCATTATATGTATATATTTTGCTTACATGTATAGCGCCATCATATTCCGCAGCACTTTACAGACATTGACAGTCACTGTCCCATATAGGGCTCACAATCTACATTCCCTATCAGTATGTCTTTGGAGTGTGGGGGGGAACAGTTTTGTTTGAAGAAACTCAGCAGGGAGGTTGTTCCCGCCGTCTTGGAGAACTAAGCACAGATCTTCTGTGGATGTAGGCTTGTCCAATCCTTCTGTCTCTTCATGTCATCCCAGACAGCCTGGATGATGGTGAGATCAGGGCTCTATCTGTGGGGGCCGGATCATCACTTCCAGGACTCCATCTCCAAAGGGCAAAGGTCACACCGAATATTGATGGAATTTACATTTCCAAAAATAAACTATTAATACCTCTATACATTTTTTCAGAATTCCATAAAATATGCCCCAATAAGTGATGGAACAAGCAAGCTCACTTGGTGCCCAACGCAGAATTTAAGAATAATACCCCCACCCTTACATATTCAGTCTATGAAGTATAATGTTGTCAAGTGGACAATGGTCCATTGAAATGCCCATGTCATCGTCCCTTCCCTAACAAGACCTTGAATCAGGGACTTTTTTCAACAGGAAAGTGATGATTTTTTTTTTACAGTGGGTTCTGATCATCCAATGAGTCAGTTTTAGGGTGCAGGTACCATGCCTTTACCAAGGCTCTTAGTGTAAGTGCTCTCCAGAACCTGGTACATCAAACTGGGCATTGTTTCCTAATTGGAACCCAATGGCACCCTAATATTGGCCCAGGTCTCAGTATTTCCAGTGATGACATTTCCAGGGGCTATATCGCCCACTCCTAGATCTTCTGTCTGGTTATAAGAACAGTATACACTACCACCCTCACAGGATGGATGGAATAATAAAACACGACATTTCGCTGAATCTTACACTTGTAATTCACACTGTAAAACTCCGCAGAAAGCAGATTGAAAACTCCTGTCTGTATTCAGATGCCAGACAAATATATTCTCTCAATGATTTGTTAAGACAATCTAAAATATGACTGCTAATAAGTTGTTAACAAAATAAAATTCTCTACAGACAGACCAGTTCATTTTTCCCAAGCATGTGGAATTTAAATGAAAAAACATGACTGAGGATCTGTGAACGTAGATTTAGGATTCGCTAGATGGTGTGTGAAAAATAAAGTACTGCAGCGACGCTCACAGCTGACATCTAGAATCTCCGTAAGAAATCATAGGCGTTAGACTAAAGTAGAGGCACAGGATCAGCAAAGTGAAAAGATTACAGCATGCAGCATGTCCTCCTAGTTTGTCTTCATCTGGATCAACACGGTAGGAAATAATGGTATATACTAGAGATGAGCGAAGCCATTCTGATTGAACCAGATTTAACCTGAATTTTCCAAATGTTTCAGGCTTGACCCAACCTGAAACTTTGGGGGTTTGTCACCCATGAATCATTATTATACTGTGGGGTCTCTTCAGAAACCAGAGCATAATAAATGAAGGACAGGGGAAGGTGCAGAAACATAATCAACAGTTGTACTCACCTTCGCTTACCTCTACTGGTGGTGCTCCATTCAGTACACTTCTGGCCTCCTGGGTGATGTTATGTGCCCCAGGGAAAAGCTGAGACTTGTGATTGAGCCTCAGCAGTCACACGTGGTCTACTGACCTTATGACACTTGCAATAAAGTGTGAGGAGGCCAGAAGTAGACCCGATGATGCCCAGGAAAGGTGAGGGAAGGTGCAGCATCCCTGGTCCTCTCCTCAGTGTATAATAGTAGCACTTTCGGACTGTGATGAACAAGTTTGAACAGAAACAAATCTTTGGGCCGAACCACCAGAACACAAAACAAATTTTAGCAGGTTCGCCCATCTCTAGTGTATACTGTGTGCACATGAGTAGTACAGGGAACCCTCAAAGTTGCATTAAAAAGTGTTCTTCAAAGAAGTTGAGGTAGAGAAGATGGTTAATATGGAAAATTGAAAATCTTTCAAAGAAAATGTGGCCTGGGTTAGTGAGTGGTCTTCTCAAAGAGGTGTTCTTTTAGGCCGGGGCCACGCAATGCGAAAACACAATGTTTTGGTTGCAGTGGAAACACTGCGGTAAAAAACACAGCGTTTTACAGTACCTGCAAAGTGGATGGGATCCTGGCTAATCCCATCCATACATTTCATAAAAATATCCACAATGGGAATGCTGCGATTTCGAAAACCGTTGCGTTTTTGTAAATTGCAGCATGTCTATTATACCTACAGAAACTGGCATTTTCCATATAGGTATAATAGGGACAGAAAATCCACAGAGGTAAACTCTGCAGCTTTTTTTGAAAAATACTGCAGAAAAAAACGTGAGTTTCTGGCATGGTCTTTTCTGCAGCGCTTTTTGGCTGCAGCTCACTACGTGGTCCTTAGACTTAAAGAGGTTTCACTGTGCTTACTGGAATTACTGTTTGCACAGTGTGCACCACCTGCGTGACTCGTGAGCCATGGCCGTCTAGTATGGGTGGACTTACTTTAGCCATTTATGAAATGCAATTTTTGGAAGAAAAAAGTTGTGTCCTCCGCCTTGTATAAAATGTAAGAATGTAAAAATTATAGCAAAACCCAGAAGAAATCCTTGATGCGAAATGCAGATTATAATTTCTTTATCTGTTTTTTTAGTGACGGCTGACTCTCTATACCACTTTAATTTTTATGTGTAACTATCCATATAAAATATCTAAAATACTCCTTTCTTGTGCTTTTTTTATAGGATTTTTTTTGCCGCCACCTCGATCAAAAATTGTAGAAAATAATGGTATTTACTGTATGCAAAAGACTTATGAAGTACTTACTAGAATTACAGTTTGCACACTGTGTACCACTCTGTGACAAAAGTTAGCTAGGGGCAGCTGAGGAAGCTTTTTAGCGAAACGCGTTGAGGTGCGTTTTCCACACATACCTTTTGTGTTCACTGGGGCTCAACTCTGTCTTTATAATGGCTACAGGTAATCATCATCATTATATATTTATTCATTGGTCTGTTTGACATGTTCTCCATCTATTATTGCTTGTTTTTTCTATATACAGTATATGGTATATATTAATATCTAGTGGTATATTTAAGCGGCATATAGGATAGTGTCTTTAACTTTGCATTTCCATATATATTTTCTTGTCCATGTGGCATTAACTACTATTGATTGGGTTAAACTCCCTATCTAGATATCAATATATGGTTTGCAATTTTGTATATTTAGTACTACTCAATTTATAGGGCCATTATATATATATATTGTCATCTTTATACATTTTTGTATTTTTGAGCCTCTTTATGTGACATGTGTCTTGTGTTGTGTCTTATCTTTTGTCTGTGTCACCTGTATTATTAGATTCAGTATATATATATTTTCAATGTATTATTTATTACATTTTTATTAATAAATATATATTTGATATAGTTTTGAGATTTTTTGTTTTTTCTTGACTAATTCTTTTTGTGTTGCAGCTGGTATAGGAGCCATATATATTTTTAGCCATATTTATGAAATGCAAACTTTGGAAGAAAAAAACATTCTTTCTGTTAAAAAATGTAAGCAAAATCACCTCCCCGTTCCAATATAAGAGGAAATGCTTGATGAAAATGCAGCAAACAGTGGAAAGACATAGGTCTTCATAGGAGCAGATTTTATGTAACAAGACTATTTGTAACTGCTTCATTTTTTTATTTTGGCTATTTCTACTGTTCATCTTTCCCAATACATTTAACCACACGATTCAACCGTAGCTGCGTAAATCATATTATTTCATTTATTTTGGATTAGAGTTTCTTTATCCTTTAAAGGGCCCCACATTACAGAAAAGTGTCTTTTTTTTTGTTGCAGATTTTCTTGCAATTTTTGAACCAAACCTTGGAGTGACTACAAAAGGAATGGGAAATATATAGGAAGTTCTTATACTTCTCCCTTCTGTTGAATTCACTCCTGGCTGTGGATCAAAAAACTGCAGCAAAATCTGCAACAAAAAAGCAACTTTTCCGCAATGTAGGGCCTCAGCCTTAGTGATGGTTGACTATACCACTTTCAAAAAGAGAAAAAAATATGTCAGCTCACCAAGTCCCCATCTACGGTAAAAGTCCATGCACGTAAGGATGCTCCAGGCCAGTTCCAGGTGAAATATAGCAAAAAAAATAATGTTTCAAAGTCCAGACAAGTCAGTAAAATGTTCATTTTATTCTAAACATCCGGAATGCACAGCAAAAGAAAGCATACAAAGACTGCCAGACAAAAAATTCTCCATAACGTGTCTGGATGCTGGAATATTCACTATTTTCTCTACCACTTTTGACTTTCTATGTGACTATCCATATAAAATGTCTAAAATCGTCCTGTTTTTACATTGCTTACTAAAGCACACAGAAAGAGCTGACATTGCCTGTTTTTCTGCAGCTCATGATCTAGCTCTACCGTGACAGGGTCAGAACAGTCACCACAGTTTAATTTTGCTCATTTTACCTCTTCGCTTCCATAGTGCACACCCTTGTAGTTGTATTTTCTGATTCTGACACTTACAAATACTAAGGCTAAGCCTTGTGAATTATTTTTGTAGATGATCTGCTGACTTAGTCCTGACAAACATCAGAATGTTATCACATAAAATAGTATTAGAAAATATTTAGTACAGATGGGCAAAGCCCACGAGGTTTGTTTCGTGAATATTTGTGAGAAACGTCCGCCTGTTTATTTTAGACCTAACTTGTTGAGCTCAAACCTGAACTGCTATTGTTATACTATGGGCAGGGGCGTAACTACCGGGGTAGCAGTGGTAGCGACTGCCACAGGGCCCGGAACATTACGGGGCCCGGAGCCCTGTGGCAGTCGCTACCCCCGAACCCCACAATCACTGCTATCGTTATACTCCGGGGTCTTTTGAGACCCCGGAGTATAACGATTGGGGGCCCAGGGGAGGTGAGCGAACATAAAAAACACTGTAACTCACCTATCCGCCGCTCCGCAGGCTTCGGGCCTGTTTGGTGACGTCCCAGACGTCAGCCGACGTCATTATGCGTCGCGACGCCGGCCTGGATCGCGCGAGATCCGGTCCGACATTGAAGATGGCCGAAGTAGCGCACGGGAGTGCACCGGAGCGAGGAAGAGGTAAGTTGCAGTGTTTTCTATGTTTCTCTCCTCCCCTGGGTCTCTGATCATTATACTCTGGGGTCTGAAAAGACCCCAGAGTATAATAATCGTTCATGGGTGGTCCACTATGGGGCATAATACTGTGTGCAGGGGCCACTATGGGGCAAACTACTGTGTGCAGGGGCCACTATGGGGCAAACTACTGTGTGCAGGGGCTACTATGGGGCAAACTACTGTGTGCAGGGGCTACTATGGGGCAAACTACTGTGTGCAGGGGCCACTATGGGGCAAACTACTGTGTGCAGGGGCTACTATGGGGCAAACTACTGTGTGCAGGGGCCACTATGGGGCAAACTACTGTGTGTCGGGGCCACTATGGGGCAAACTACTGTGTGCTGGGGCCACTATGGGGCAAACTACTGTGTGCAGGGGCCACTATGGGGCATAATATTGTGTGCAGGGGCCACTATGCTGCATAATACCGTGTCCAGGGGCCACTATGGGGCATAATACTGTGTGCAGGGGCCACTATGGGACATAATACCGTGTGCAGGGGCCACTATGGGGCATAATAGTGTGCGCAGGAATGCGGTTTGTGTGTGGGGGGGGTTGGGGGCGGCGGTTTGGGGGGGGTTGGGGGCGGCGGCTTGGGGGGGGTTGGGGGCGGTGGCTTTGGGGGTTGGGGGCGGCGGCTTGGGGGGGCCCCATGTCAAATGTTCGCCTGGGGGCCCAGCCATTCCTAGTTACGCCACTGACTATGGGGTCTCTTCAGACACCAGACTATAATAAGTGGAGGCCCAGGGGAGGTGAGTAAACATAATAAATACTTGAACTCATCCTCTCTCACCTCTTCTGGGCTCCTTTGTGGCATCTGGCGCTTCCATTGGGTCCTCTTTGGTTGTCTCCTCCAGTCTCTTGGGTGATGTCACTTGCTCTATGGGACTGCTGGGGTCTTTGATTGGGCCTCAGAGATCACATAGGACACACTAAGGCCATGGCACTTTAACACAAGCATTATGATGTTGGCACGCCCAATGTGACCTCTGAGGCACAATCATTGGACTCAACATTCCCCCGAGTCACGTGCCATCAACTAGGAGGCCAGAAGATAGGACCCCAAGGGACCTCTTTAGAAGTAAGGGAAGAGGAGTATAAATATTTATTATATTTCCACACCTCCACTTATTTTACTCTGGGGTCTGAAGAAAGCCTGAAGTATAATAGTGATTCATGGGTGGCGAAACTTTTGGAAAATATTAGGTCAAATCTTATTTTGAACTGTTTCAATTGTCTCTAATATTAAGTTGTTTTGTCTATTATGTATGTATTATATTATTATATTATTTCATGTATTATTTTCTTATCTTATTTATGCATTCTACACTATATTCACTATGATATTTCTTGTGATATTGGGATTAAAAACAATTATTGACCTCTGTTCATCCCTCTTCCTCAGGTTTAATGTGTACAGTGAGGTCAATGTGAGGCAAGTATTAGCTTATTTATAACTGAAGAAACTTATTTTGCAGAGCTGTCTGCCAGACTTTCATGTGAGGCAGAATTTGATAGAAATATGGAAAATGGCCTGAACTTTAAATGACAAACAGATGAGAAAGGTCCTATGGAAGTCAAACCCTTTTGAAGCTCATGTGTTTTTGCATAGAATATAAATGAGGTTTTTAATTGAGATTGACTTGAGCTCATGGTAACATTTTGGTTGATCTCAATTAGCAAGGTTACAACAAACAGTAAAGGATGGAATCTGGTCATGGCACACGGTAATGTGATCCTGCTCTGCGAGTTCCTGCGATAATTTCCTCGTAGGGTTTCTCTAGTAACTCTTTCAGCTGCTTGCAAGCAATTCTTAAGAATTCTACCTTCATGGAATACGGTAACAGATAAGCACAGTTTGATGCAGAATTTTTTTAAAAAGTTTAAATATTTATTTTTATGTTTTTCATGGTCATTTTTGGTCTTTTTTGCACTAATTTTTATATGACTGTTATATGTGTTTTTTTTACTCTGCCAAATCTCAAAAGTAGCCCCCCTCATGCTGCCACATCATGGACTCTAGAAGACCTATGAAGGTAACTATCACCGAGATGTTAGCAGCAGATCCTTTATCTCCCATGGGGCCTCCTGTAATACCATTGACATAAAGGACTGTACTTTACTTGGCCTGTAACAATATTTAGGTAGGTGGTACATATCAGAGTAACAACCACATAATGTCAGGACTCAAGGCTCCCCGGCAGAACATTGCCCAGAACATCTCCCTTCTTCCACCATTTTCTAATTTTTCCAATAGTGCATCTAGATACCATCTCTTTCCTATGTAAACGACACACATACACCCAGGTATCACCATGATATAAAGAAGAACATGATTCATCAGGACAGGTCATCTTGTTCCATTGCTCCATGGTATAGTTCTGATAAGTATGGGCTCATTGCTTTCATGAGTGGTCACTTTGCCTGCTGTAATTCACTGTGTGTTCTGACTTCTTTGTATCATGTACTGTAAGTAGTTACAGAACCTCTTCTGTGGGACTGGATCAGATGGTATAGCCTTTACCGCTCACACATATCAATTAGCCTTGAGCATTTATGACCCTGTAACTGGTTGTCCATCTTTGGGCCACTTTTGGCAGGCGCTAACTACTGCATACTGGTATACACTTTCATGTTATTGTTGTATGTACACACACTTGATATCCATGCAAGTTTGTGGTGCAGTGTAGTCAGGTCACAAAGAACCACCCTATAATATACATCAGAACCAAACTTTACTGGACTTGGTTGTAAAATGAAGGACAAAATTTTGCATACAAAACATTAAAGTAGTCCACAGCAATAACGTCCGTTACCTAGAGGTTACTCAAGGTGTTGAGCAACAAGGCTGTTCACACAGCTCTTTGCACTCACAATCTCAGTTCTCCAGTACTTTGTGATACAACAGGCTGTTTTCCTGGATTACATAGACCATACAGGAACAACAAGTGGCCAGGCATAACACCAAATATACCTAGCTAACCAGGGACTGATAACCTGTCTTGGGTAGGGACACAGCATATGACCATAAATGATCACAAACCTAAGGTTGCTAACTGCACATATATATACTGTAGGCACATATGCATGCAGGTATAGCTTCTCCAGTAGGCATTTACCTCCTGCTTTACGTGGTCTTACAGGTCTCTTGCAGGGGTAGATAGATGTCATTTAATCTCTGGCTGGCTCTGCTTTTGACTCCTCCATGTGTGGACAGGAGCAAAAGATATGGAGGTCTCCAAACTTATTAGCTGGGTCAGTCAAGTGAAGTCAGGTGAAGTGCACCCCTAAGTCCAGTCCTGGTGGCAATTCACCATGAGTAAAACAATTCACCCTCACCTCTACACTCTTCCCCCACACTCTTCTTCCATTTTTCAGACTTCATTGTTTGCTTCTAGAAGAGGAAAATGTCTCCTGTTAGTATCAAACTATGTTCATGTCCTGCTGCAAGAAACTTGTGCATTATATGTCCACAACAGATGCTTGCCCTATGGAAGGAAACAATGAAATTTCCTACTCAATGACAACAAGCAGAGATTTTGAAAATAAAAAACAGATATGTGATGTAGATTCATTGTCAAACTGGCCCACCAAAGAACCAGAGGATCCTCCAGTGGGCCCAAACTCTAGCACAGGAGTGATCCAGCAGAAGACACCCAAATTTAAAGGATACTATGGTCTATTTCCGAGAGGTTGTTTGGTCACATTTGTTGTAAGTCACTGAAAATATTCTTTTTATTGCATACAGTAAAATCGTGACTGACCTGCCTCTGCCCCCTTTCCCCCACAATTATTGATCTGGAAAATATTTTTTCTGCAGCTTATACTGGATAGCAACATAAATAAATACATCACACAAGGGAAGGCAAGCCAATAAAATTAATAAATCAGGAACTGTAACAAATTTGCTGCACAATTCATACAACTCTTACATCATATTTCTGTAGGGGACAAAACTGCAAGCATAATTATTTCCATGTTCCCTTAGTTCAATGCTCTGTGCAAATCAGATTCTCTGTTGTTAGCTGTATCTTTGTTCCTAGGACATATGCACAGCACATGTATGATAAGGGAAATGGTGGTTAAATATAGTACAATGTGAATTGTATCTTCAACCCACATGAATATTGTTAGTAAATAACAAAAGCTTTATTACTGCAGCTCAATTATCTGTACTGTGTCTCTATAGTAATGTATTTAAAGGGTTTGTCCAAGACTGACAATTAATGCCCTTTCCTTGGAATAGGTCAATAATTTGATATTGGTGGGTGTCCAACACCCAGGACCCACAATGATCAGCTGTTTTTAGCACTGACCTAAAATTAATGAGCTATCCTAGGTCCTTAACCGTCAGTCTGAGACAACCCCTTTAATGTATGGTAATACTAATACATGGTTTTATGTTAAAGAGAAAGAGGGCAAGTGCCATCTGAAAATGACCTGTTGTTTAAATCAAGTTTTTTTGTTGTCAGCTATCTACATTCAAAAAAAAATCCTAAAATCTTGTAGTCTTCACTGTGGACACTGACAAAATAGGCTGACACTTCCTGTTCTGTAGAGATCACTTTTCACTAGGCATCTCATTAGTAACACAGATAGGATAGCAATGGCAGTAGATAACAGAGGATCTACCATTGGTCACAGCTGAACCTTACCCTTCCTTACTTCTGCGCAGGTCACAGAGCATGCCCCCAAAACACTCTCACATAAAAGTTGGCTACATGGCTACTCCATGTAAAGAAAATAGAACTAAAAAGTCTACAATTAAGAAAAGCAAATTAACCAAATCTGGTTTTAATTAGTAAAAGATGTTTCATACTATTTTTACTATTTTGCAGGGGTGTGTATTGAGAACATTTTTGTAACTTACTTTATAAGACACTTTATTAACCTATTTCACTCATTTTTATTAGCAAACGGTCTAAAGTTTTATCTTTGCAACTCTCTAACTGAGCATTGCTAAGGAGAGTCTGTTCCGTATACATTGGGGGGAATGTATTAAGATTGGCGATTCTTATGACAGGCGCACGACTCGCCAAAATTACTAATACGATCTGGCCTCTTAGTAATTCTACCACATGTAGGTCCACCTGTTCTCAAATTTACACCAGTCAGGAACTGGCGTAGATTTGTGGTATAATTCACACCAGTTTTCTGACGAACTGGGGCATCTCCTGCCTATCTAGATTACACCCTGCACCACCCACTGTCTAAAAAAGAGGGGGCAGAGGTTGAAATGCACCACAGGGCACCAAAAATTCACCATGTTGAGTAAGTGCAGGCCATCGTGTATAGTATATACTATACACAGTACGTAGGGCTAGTATAACTTGTAGAGGCAGACTCTTTAGCCTCCTACACTCCCTGCCATCTATATATAGCATCTTCAATATTAAAATCCTGGAATATCCTTTTAATACTGTAGGAGTCAGTAATGTATAGATTTAAAAATACAAAAAATTGTGACTTTTCACTATGTTATATGGCATAATGTAATGTTTCACTGAAAGGGTAGTTAAGGCTTGAAATAAACTTCCAGCAAATGTGGTTGGAAAATCTCCAAAAGTGAATATAAGCCTGCCTGGAATAAACACATGTCTATGTTATAGAGGAGCTTTCATGAACTCATCGATGTGCGGTACTATATACTGATAGAAAGCCGAATTCAGCGCACTGTCTGCTTTCCCGGTATGTGCCCCGGTGCTGGAGATATTGGTGCCGTTAATTTCGGCACTGATATCTCCCCACTGTCAGAAGGGCGGGCCTTACTGCTCAGCATCATTGCTGGCTGGTAAGGAATGTCCCCCCTGACAGTACAAGACTATGTTAGAGTACAGTCAGGGGGACGTTCCTCACAATCCAGTGATGATGCTAGGCTGTAAGGCCCGCCCTTCTGACAGTGGGGAGATATCGGTGCCGAAAATAACGACACCGATATCTCCAGCATCGGGAAACATACCGGGAAAGCTGACAGTGCGCTGAATTCAGTGCACTGTCTGCTTTCTAGCGGTATATAATACCGCACGTAGATGAGGGCATGAAAGGTCCTCTTATTAATAAAATCAAATAAAGGCAGACTAGATGGACCACATGGTCTTTTTTGCCCGTCAATATTCTATGTTTCTGTCCCAACACTTTTTGGTGTTGCGCCCTCTGTTTTATTTTTTATTTTGCTTACTTATATAGCGCCATCTCATGTACCATTTGTCTAAATTGTAATATAAATATAAAGATGGAAATCTCAAGGGTGAATTTCATTTGCAATAAAACTATTATATTTTATACTGTAATTGTTACATTTTTTATTTGTTCCTTAATTGGGAGTGGTAATATTAAAGGTACATTTATGATAACTCGTGAAAGAGAGAAAGTGAGACCTGGTAAATGCTGTATTTATTGCCTCTGTGACATTTAAAGGGCCATTCATAACTTTCTTCTAATTAAGTTTTTCTTTCCATTTTTATGCTCAGTTATGTTGTTTTACATCTTGCAGGAAATTATTAAGAGCCAAATGTTTTTCCTCACCCTTATATATTTGTATTTTAAAGCCATTATTTGGTGTTTGTGGCCTGGAAGACTGTAATTTTATTTTTTTAAGTACTTTGTATATGTAACATTATTCTCTTAAATTCCAAAAAACTTATAACTCAAATCGAGAACTACATTATAGGCTCAGACGAAGGAGAAAAACACCTTGTCATAAACACATAGAAAACAACAAAAATAACATGTGGCATTTTCTTAAATGTCACATAATTATCTTTTTTTTTTCTAGATATTACCATGCAATACACACAGAATAAAATGTACTATAAAGCAGAACTAGAAAAAAAATGTTTGGTAATAATAATAAAATTTTATTTATATAGCACCAACATATTCCGCAGCACTTTACAAATCATAGGGATCATGTACAGAGAAAATGAGACATTACAGTGTAATAAATCAGTCACACAATAGGAGTGAGAGCCCTGCTCGCAAGAGCTTACAATCTGTCAGGTAGAAGAGGGTGATAAAAGAGGTACATGTGAGTTAGGTAGATAACTTTTGTGAACTATGGATTTTTCACAGACCAAATTCGTCTTCTCTAATTCTTTTTGAGCCAATAAACATTCCATGTCAACATATTTAGTCTTATTATTAGTGATGAATTAATTAATGCAACACAAATTGAGTGTGTTGTGAAATTCCCAAATTTCTGGCAAATCCAAAGCATCTGGGATTAGTCCCACACAAAATGGCAGCAGGCTATCTAACTAGTAACTCTCGGCCATTGACCTAGTTTTATTGACCGAGAGTAACCTAAACCACAAGATCTAAGCCATGTGTTCAAAAAGTCACTTAGTAACTTTTGGTTATTGACCTAATTTCAATGAATGAGAGTAACCTAAACCACATGATCTAAACCAGTCAATGACAGCTATAAGCTGGGCAAGGAATATGGAAACTTGTTCTAGCACCACCATTTTGGAAGGCAGTTCCCTATGGATCAATGCCTGGATGTCCTGAAACCTAATAGCATAATCTGTGATTATAGCTAAAATGGAACAACTCCACCAAAAGGAAGAGGGACCCATCCACAGACAGCTGTTTTGAGGTTGTTGCCTCTCTTCAGTGCCAGGGCAAGGCAGGGTACTGGTTGGCTGAATGAGAGGTCAAAGACAATGGTCAGAATGGGGTACTATTAAGACGCCACCGTGAGGTGTACAGGGACTTTTCCACCAATGAGGTCTTTTTTGCATATTTCTTACCCAGAATTCTTAGCAGCACATGTATGGTCTAATAAGTCCCTGTACACCTCACGGTGACATATCCTTAATGAGACACAGTGCCCGTTCTGACCCACGTCTTTCACCGCTCAAATAAATAACTTCAAAACAGTTGTCTGCCGATGGATTCCTCTTTTTTTTTTTTAATATTTTCCCTCATGATAAATCTCACCTAATGGTTTCATGTGAAGGAAAAAGTTGGAAATGACTCTCCATGATAGCAAAAAATGTAATGATCCATTTCTTGTAGTTATTACAACTTTTTCCCCTACAGTAGAGCAATGTTTTTTTTTTACCATGGACGAGTGGACCTAAACTTGTGGCTCCCCCACACTACGCCCCCCAGCATATATCCCTCAGATTACCCAACTGGCCACTAATGCTCAATTGGATTAGCCAAATTAACTTTCCTTTTTGGCCAACTTACGTAGGAGTCAGAAGAAAATGTGAAAACCCTATACCTATTCCCTTTATCTGTAGTTAAACAAAAACAGAAAAATATTGCAAAACACCTGGCATCGGCAATGTTTTGGACAAGTAAAAAATAGGAATAAAAGTTTTGAAAAGTAAAAGAAGCCAAAATACCTTGGTAAAGAGTCGACTAGAAGTGATTTGATAAATGTGTCTAATACCTGATCCTAAGCTTTGCAGATTTCTAATTAAGCTTTTTCACAGACCTGTTGGCACTGTCAGGGCTGATTTCTTCTCCTCTTTGACTCATATGAACCTTTGACTGGACATCTTCTGATCAGCAGACAGGAACATAGAGAATTCGCACTTCTTAAATTTGTTGGCTTTTCATCCTGACCTGAAACTATCACACAGATGTCTGTGTTTTCCTTCTCCAAAGGCTAACCAGCTCCTGAAAAATTGGGAGCCCTAGCAAGTTTCTTTAATGGCGTGAAAATCTGAGGGATTAATATGTTGCGTCATCATGTGAAAGGATTTTCCACACTAATGAAGCAGCTCCAGACCCACCAAATTCTGCCGGTTACTCAAACAGAAGTGTATTAGAACAGAAGCACTTTGACCTCCCTTATCCTCTTAGCTTAAAGATGTAGCCCTACTTCTGCACCGGCTGAGCTTGTTGCTTTTACACTTGAACTTTGTCTCTTACTTGGTTTAGTTTTAGCTCTAAATCCTCCAATTTTCTACCTTCTGGAAAGTAAGTCAGTGGCTCGTCTATACATGATAATATACTAAGATTCACTTTAACTTTTATATACCATTGAAAGGTCTGCTCCATTCATCATGTAAAATATACTATCTTTAGACCCTACTAAAGAGGACCTTTCACCACCTCCACCAGCTCCAACTTTTTGCACCTTCAATAGATGCCTCTCCACTGATTCCGGCACAGTCCGAATTTTTTTTTTGGAACCTCCACCATTCCTTACCAATCATTTCTGTTATTTTTAGCACCCAATTTTCTGTATAAGCTCTCTACTGTCAGGTGGGCAGTCCTAGACTGAGGCAGGGTACCATATGGAATGAAGAAACTGACAGAAATGATTGCTCTGAAACAGTTGGAGCTAAAAAAAAATTCAGTGAAGCAGAGCCTATTAAAGAGTGCAAAGAGGTGGAGTTGGAGGCGGTGGTGAAAGGTCCTCTTTAAATCATCCCCACCCCAATTAAAGGGGCTTCTTGTTGACATAAAAGATTCTTCAGTGATTTTCAAATGGAAATTTTTTAAGTATCCAAACTTTACAGGTGGTTTAGTTTCAGTCTCCATCATGTGATCCCAGAGTTTCTGCTGTAAACTGTGATACTCCAACACTGGTTGGGGAGAACTTCCTCCCCCATTCCTTCTAGGTGGGGTGTTAAAGTGGCTAACTTTGTCTATCTCATCTTAAATACAGTTTTGTGAACCATTATAAAGTAAAGTGTGTTTGACTCTAGAATACTACAGGAATATTCACAGAAAATCACAGATAACATGGGCAACTATTTCGTAGGGGCAAACACAAGATAACTAAGGATAGATTTTCGATGTATGTTGTCTATACATTGATGAACAAGTGCCCCCTCAATGCTTCCTGTTACATTGTATATATTTGCAGATGGTGGTTTTAAGCACTGGCCCGCAGGTGAGCAGGTGAATCCCGGAGTGTACTCCTGAACCAGAGTCGATCCCCAGCCTCTTACCCATTGCAGAAATGGTGCACAATATGATTCACTCACTGTACTTATCTCTAGCTAATGAATCCATATAAAACACAGGTAGATTATTTATAAAACTACCCAATTTATTGCAAGATAGATGCATTGGGTGGCTGAGATGACATCTAGGCCAAGAGATGACAACAGAGGCCAAACAGTATCCGGCTTCACACAGCCTTTCTCAAGGTTGCTGTGGGGATGTGGGGAATTCAATCATGTGTGTGCATGTATCTGTGGTTAAAGATGGCCTTGGGTCATGGCAAAAGCCAGTCAGCAGACTACTCACAGGATCCAAGGACAGCAACAGTACGGGGCAAGGTTATTACTGAAAAAAATGTGTCAGAGCAGTTTTAAGAATTTGTAAATGGTGTGAGAAAGTGAAGGGTGTGGTTTGGGAGAACAGGTATGTTCCAGCCAGGCAGTTAAAGGGTGTCTGGTAGAAGCCCACAGCTGGAGGTCAGCTGACTAATTAAGGCCTGATATAGGCTGTGTGTCAGGACTAGGAGGTGTGGCACTACACTGAGGAACAGTCTGAGCTGTGTAGCTGAACCTGCATGAAGGTAAAATCTGTGCCACCCGGCTAATGTAACCAGAGCGAGAGTCTGGCAGCCAGGCTCTTGTATAGAGAGGGATTGTCTTTCATTGTATTAGTTATTTCTCAGCCGAGAAGGTTTTGTTTTTTCTGTTTGTGCCTTTGTAAAGGCAAAGCCTGTTATTTCACCTACAAGTGAATAAATGCTGAACTTGAGTGTGATCCAGTCTCTGTGTCCCTGTTTCCTGCACTGCTACCAAGCATCTACCTGAGCGGTTCCCTACAATGGGTGTCAGGTAATATTTGCATGTAGCTGTGCAGAAGGTCCCCCAAATGTATTTTTCACTTGGGCCCTAAGAACTCCAGTCCAAAACTGATTTACAGGGGTTGTCCAATTGTTTTTTCCTACTTCCTCCATGTTTTTCTTTCATGTCGGATCTGGGGGTTCCAGGCTGGTTACGACCCCAGGTCACATAATTAGAACCACCACCCGGCCCCAGGTTTCTCCGGCTACTTCCTCCTCTCCCATTTTCACAGCTAGTTATCTGTTTTAGATTATAGTAAAGCCATAGCCATAGATAACTCATGGTAAACGAGAATTGCCTGTTCAACCGCCATGGTGCCTCCTGCATCTCATTTTCACCCACCATCAAGGGCACCCTGAAACCCCAACGCTCAGGAGACCCATCGTAGGGAGTTCCCCAATCTCTATCATCAGCCAGGTGTGATCCCCTCACCCCTGTGCGACACAAAAAGGAGAGTGTAGCCTCCATCTTAGTCCTTCTCCCTGGGATCATGTCCACACTGCTTGCTCCATAACATTACAAAGCAACGGCCTGAACAAATATAATAAAAATAGGAAGTAGTGTAATGTAAGCAATGTAGCTTTATATTACAAGATGACGTACACGAACATTAGTCATCTGCTACATATTGGGAAAAAACATTCCCCATACGGTCATGTTGTAGAGACTGCCCCTTGCATTTCTCCAGGCTTCTTTATAGCATAAACACTGCAGATATGTTACATGTAAAATTGTTGTATTTGCTTAATAAAACCCATGAGGAATGTGGAGATGTTGAATTCCTAATAAAATTAAAACTGTATTTTACAAAATGACCTCCCACCGTTCCAGCCGGTCTCCGAGAGCTAATAACTGCAGTTCTGTTCGGCCCCTTCTGTCATTCTAATATTCAATAAAATAGATTCAGATTAATCCCCGGGAGAAATAAAACTTCTACAACTTGTCCATGCTGAAAAAAAGATCATGCCAGCTTACTTAGACAAATATAATATTCAATGTCTCTGTTATTCTAGGTTTCAGTTTTGCCATTTAGTAAGCTGAGGGATATAAATTTAAAGACCTGAAACTAAGGGAGTAAAACTTATCAGGAATTTCACCAGGGAGGCAGAGGTGCTGGGGTAAAAGCTTTCCTGTAAGAAATATTCCTGCAAGATATTTTTCTAATGAATGTATGGCTCTGTGCCTTGTGTTACTGCTGTGGCCATACATCACGTAATAAAAATATGCTTCATTTTCCATTAATAATCTGCCGAGCAATGTGTTATATTTTAGGTTACGGCACTGCTGGAGGGGAGCAGAGCAATGAAGGGGTTAAACCATGAAGTCAGGTTTTTTTTTTTATCCAGTTACCAGTTTCAAGGCATCTTAAATGCAGCCAGACGTGAGCCGGGCTACATATGTAAAGCGTGAAGGGGATGGAAGTCAGCAGCGCAGTTCTAGTCAATCCTCTTATTTCCTCTATGTAATACTTTAATTTTCAGTTATTATTGGGGGGTATTACAACAATTGGTTGTTTTCATGAGCTCAGCACTTTCTAACCACTGTTTATGTTTGTTATAGCTTAGTCTAAAGCCGTATTTTCAGGACGGTCTATAATAATTGATCACATATGTGTTTCCATTGTTTAAATACACCAAGGGTTTGTGTAGACGAGTATGTTGGCCGCTCGGAGAGGTAGCACGATAATGTGTTCCTGTTGGATATTTCACAGAGACCCTAGAGTGTAATAATATCACGTCTGCTTTGGATCAAACAAGTTCCACCAGAACCAACATTTGTGGGCGAATATTCACTAAACAAATCTCTGGAGGTTTCCCCATCGCAACCACAGAATAGATCAAAGATTGGGTTTATAGCCAAAATTAGTAACTTCACCTTAATCAACAGGTAAGACTAGGCGACTGTTGCCACTTTGGGCTAGGTAATGACCAAAGTCGTAACCAAGAACTATGATGGAGCGTCCACTGAATCTCTAACAATAGCAATTGCTGTATGAACAGAATCTTGATTAAAAATATCCCACCATTTTGCATACACAGGTTCTATGCTGACCTACACATGTGGACAAAATTGTTGGTACCCCTCGTTTAATGAAAGAAAAACCCACAATGGTCACAGAAATAACTTGAATCTGACTAAAGTAATAATATATAAAAATTCTATGAAAATGAACAAATGAAAGTCAGACATTGCTTTTCAACCAGGCTTCAACAGAATTTTTATAAAAAGAAAACTCATGAAACAGGCCTGGACAGAAATGATGGTTCCCTTAACTTAATATTTTGTTGCACAACCTTTTGAGGCAATCCCTGCAATCAAACGATTCCTGTAACTGTCAATGAGACTTCTGCACCTCTCAGCAGGTATTTTGGCCACTCCGCATGAACAAACTGCTCTAGTTGTCTCGGGTTTGAAGGGTGCCTTTTCCAGACGGCATGTTTCAGCTCCTTCCAAAGATACTCAATAGGATTTAGGTCAGGGCTCATAGAAGGCCACTTCAGAAAAGTCCAATGTTTTCCTCTTAGCCAGAGCCTCCTCCATGTTTCACAGTAGGGACAGTGTTCTTTTCAAGATAGGCTTCATTTTTCTGTCTGTGAACATAGAACTGATGTGCCTTGCCAAAAATGTCAATTTTTGTCTCATCTGTCCATAGGATATTCTCCCAGAAGCTTTGTGGCTTGTCAACATGTAGTTTGGCAAATTACTTTTTTCAGATTCAAGTTATTTCTGTGACCATTGTGGGTTTTTCTTTCATAAAACGAGGGGTACCAACAATTTTGTCCAAGTGTGTATGTGCACCAGGCTGATACAGTAACAACCCTTGTCGAATCCTACTTTTTGCTCAGCCACTCCTGAACACAGTAGAGACAGTGGTGCTATCATAATCTTCAAGATCGCCATCCTCCAAAGGCAGAATTGGGAAGCTACCATCCATTTCTATGACAAACAGTAGCCTATTAACAAGACTCCCAGGCCTGTCATTATTATATTTATTTTACAGGCTGCTGTGGGCAAACATATAAAATTATTATTTTGATAAGTTGAATACCTTAACAGGAAAAAAAGAAATCAAAATGGCCAAAAATGTAATAAAAAGCGATAAAAAAAATCAGACAATCCCCAAAGTGGTATCAATAAAAAGTACAATTTGTACTGAAAAACAAGATGCCTTACATAGTTCTGTGAACACAAATATAAAAAATATACACTCCATTCAGATTTTTTTTCCAGCTTACTAGCACCTCATATGGAATACTAAATGTTGCCATTATAAAATACAATTTGTCCCATAAAAATAAGCCCTTATAAAGACTCTGCGAATGGAAAAATAAAAAAATAAATTGCCCTCCCTTTTGGAAAGGGAGAGTAAAAAAATGAAAAAAAAAACCCCAACACAAATTGGCTATGGCAGGAAAGGGTTAAAAAATCATTTAAGTTTCATTAATTTTATTGCATTTTTACCACCTTACTTATGTAGAATGATTTGAATTAATCATGTCACATTATGGACCAGATATACTAATACTTAGACATTGTAAATTTAGACCGGCAGTCTGAAAATATCCCAGATTTATCACAGTGACTGATGCTGGATGATAAACCTGGCCTATCTTTAGATTGTCTAACACTATTTTGTCACATTTTTATCACATGGTGTTGCATTTAAGCCACACCCACTTTTCTTAGAATCAATACCCACATGTCTAGCATGTTGGAAAATTTTAGATCAAACTATATGTTCCAAAGATTCGCCACACTGAGCCAAAGATGCACCAAAGATGTGTCACGTTCCGCCAATGTTATAAATAGTAAATCTGGGCCTATGTTGTTGAATATGGCATAATTCATATCTTTAATGAAGATAATGGTGGTGATGATTTGATCATTAAAGGGACCCTACATGCAGGCAGCAGGTTATAAAGCGGGAAGGGCTGAGCAAATTAATTTACATTTTTGTGGGAAAAAATTCAGTATAACTTGAAAGTTATCAATTTAAATCATGTTTCTCTGCTTAGGAGTCCAGTGGGTGGTCCTAATCAGTGATTGTCACATTCCTTTATTGACCACCCACTGGACTCACCCAATTGTTTTCACGAATCCCTCCATGTACTCAAATGTATGGGTGATCCGTGAAGACGTGTGCCCCTAGGGTACAAGACAGCCGTGAAAAATGGACGTTTTTCACAGCCGTTTTGCTCCTCGGTCGTCTGAATGAAGCTTAACATGTCGGCTGCAATGACTAATTACTTGTTTTATTGCAAGTCAGATTGACTCATAAAAGGAAGTTCCTCATACCACAGACTGAAGAGTCCTAATCCGTAAACGCGCAGACTGCTACACTTTTGCCGTCTTACACTACAAGGCTGCCTAATACTGTTTGCGGTTTGCCACATCTGAATACAATTTTTTTTAGCTTGATGATGATCTAAGCAGTACAATTTCTTGGCAGTAGTAACCTGATAAGGCACCAGCTATGGTTGGCTTCCTGACAGGTCAGACATTCCTTCCCGCTGTGTACGGCTTCGACACATCTGGGAAGACAAAGCATTGCCATCCTTTGTTTCTACAAACAGCAGTAGAGTACGTCCAAGTTTGCTGCTGTGGGCAGCATGAGAATCTGTCAACAATATGCAGGGGTTTCACAAAAAGTCTGCCTTACATGACTTGCTCCATACTTGTAAAAGAAAACATATTGCGGTTCGCTCTTCTCCCCAGCAAAGCCGTAACAAGGAATAAATTGTTCCAAAATAGTTCAAACGTCTTGGCCTACAGCTGACCCCGAGACTCATTTTGAAGAACACTTATTTGCTTGTGTGGTTGTTTTTTGATCGAGATTTGTTTAAAAAAAAAAACATAAAAATTGCATTTTCATTGAACCATATTGCTCCGGTTAAGTAGAGTAACCCCATGTGACACAGAGGATTCAAACCTGCTGAGGTAGGTTACTGTAAAAATGAGTTACGAGCAGAAATAGGCCAAATTTGTGGGGTTCGTTTTGTGAATTTATGGCTGCTCCTGTGTTATTTGTTGTTGGCTTTCCATAAAAATGATTGAATGTTTAGGAAAATTATACATTTTCTTAAAACAATGTGGGAACCATAATGTATGACATGCCCCACAAAGCTGAGTAGTCAGCATACAAAAAGTCTGATAACCATCAGTCATACCAAACTGTGTTTACAGATGAGCTCTCTGGGAATCCTGGTTGTCCTTGTAGAGATCCAGCTGGTGAAAAAAAAAAACTCTTGTCTCATTAGTGCCTCCTATAGGTAGATACCCTGTAATGTGTACCATCCATTAAAGAACTGGTAAGCATAGCCAGAGACACATCAGTAGACAATTGTTTCAGGCTTCTAGAGATGAGTGTATCAGTTGTTAATAAGCCAAGTTTGTTACAAATTTTCGGCCGAACCCAAGGTTAAGACTACTTTTTATACTTTGGGTTCTTTTACAACCCTCACAGTATAAAAAACAAAGGCCATGGGTGTGCAAAAATAATAAACAGACATCCACAATATCCCTCACCCCTCCAGGGCTCCCTCGCGGCATCCTCAGTGCTCTTCTGGCTTCCTGGGGGCCAGGGGGACTGTTGATTCTCATGTCGCTAAACAAATTGTGCAAGGTCTGCCTATCTCTAGGTCTTGTCTCTAATATATAAAAATCAGGATACTGGTTGGCTTGTCAAGATACTTTTTACACAGATCTAAATCCCATTGAGAACCCATTGTCAAACCTCAAAAAGCAGGTAAACAAACACAATTTGTAATACATTCCAAGCACTGATTAGGCAAGAATGGGTTGTCATCAGTCAGGATGTGGCCTAGAAGCTGATATCCAGCACGACAGGGTGAATTGCAGAAGCCTTGAAACATACATAGACTTCATGTATTTGTCAATAAAAACTGATAAATTTATGAAATACTTATAATCTCAACTGTATTTTCAACTGTATTATCTGGAAATAGTACAGGTAGAACTGCAACCTTGTTTCAAATGAATGAAGAGAATTTCCTCTTTCATACAAAACCAGGAGCAAGTTTCTATGTTATATTGCCAGTATTGCCAGTCTCCTCTTTCATATTTTTTTTTGTTTTTTTTAAGGATGCTAAAATCCTTTGAAGACCATGTGTATAGGGTATAAAAAATCTGTGAATTTTCAGTTCTTGTATAAGACCATGTCTGATGAAGGAAGCTAGTACTTCCGAAAGCTTACCATCAAATATACTCAGTTAGCCTCTAAAAGGTATCGCCTCATTTCTTCACTCTTCCACTCCTCTTTCATATGACACCTGAAGTAAATTTCTGCATTTTATAATTCCAGAGATATAACAGTTTGAAGTGACTCTTCTCTACCTCTTCTCTATCCTTAATTTTACTTTATTACACAGACAAGCCCCTACACCATACACAGTGAGAAGCAAGATAAAGAATAAAGCACAGAATTTCACAGAAAGGAGGCAAAATGTATTAATGACACAAATGCTGCCAGAAAATTAAAAGTTGTTCAAAAGTTAGAAAGAGTGAGATGACAACTTGATACATAAATTCATAGATATTTTTGTGTAAGTCAAAATTTTCTCCCAAAAACTACGAAGAGTCTGACTGAATAGGAATTTGCCCCAACATAACGCATTGATATGGTCAAATTACCAACATAGTCTATGACATATGCATATGGTCAGATTAAAGTTTTAATAGACATACTGGTATTCTAGAAATTTTTTGCCCAATAGTCCTTGAAAAGTTTCACAATCAGTCTTTGAAGAGAAATTAAACCATTAATAGATACTATTACTTGTATTAGAGGGTTTTTGAAAGCCTGGGCCATATTCTTCATTCATACATCATCGTTGGCAGATTTTCATCATACTGGTCCAAAAAGCATTTCTCCTTAATAGTCTAGACAATCAATCATTTTCGCTTTTATCTATTTCTACATGTGCAAAAACTATCATCTTAAATTTTATTTTATTGATGTCATAGTCTTTGTTCAAATTGCCGTGATAAAGGCACTAGATCCCCTCTCCCTAATAGCTATCACATGTTGTAAAGACCTTACTTTTACGTTTGAAGCCTTCATTTCAATACAGCGATTATGAAACAAGGACTATAACAATCCCCGTAATTTCCATTTTCACTATAATTATCTAGAATATGATTTATCAGGAAAAGAATATTCCTCTGCACATGGGTTTAACCATAAAAACTATGTTAAAGAAAAAAACGATATACATGGAATTTATTTTAAGATAGTGGGCAACAGCTCAATTCCAACTAAACATTATATAGTCATGGGTAAAATATCAGTAGACAATGAATGATGTTCTAGTCCATTGTTCATGGGTTTCTGGAATATTTATCTGTTTCACATGAATGGACTTGTTTCTTCTTGAGGAGATCCAGCCAGGAGGGATGGTCTGGGAATATATTGCAAATTAGCTCTCCTCAAGAAGAAAGTGACACCTATAGGTGTCTACTCCGTAACTTATGACTACAGTTATCACCGAAACCATAAACCCAAACTTATCTGTAGGCAGTAGTCTTGTTTGGCCCATAACTTGTGTTACAAAGCTCTTTAAAGGGAACCTATCACCAGGTTTGGGACTCCTAAACCAGCAGTATGTCCTTAGGATGCTGAGCAATGATTGGGACCCAACAAGTCCCAATCATGGCTCAGTTTTAATCTTCTAGAGAAGAATTCTTGACTAATGTCCAGCAGCTCCTGGCACACATATAATATGCAGTTAAAGCCAGTGAGTGTACACCTTACTTCATTGTGCATGGACACTGAAGCGAGGTGTAATCTCCATGCCTAGAATTTCACAATGCGCATGCACTGGAAACCTGCTGGAGATGAGTCCAGACTCATCTCTGGCAAATTAGAATTTAATAAATTGCTGAACAGAGCCACGAACTGGACTGGGATCACCAAGTTTGAGACTCTAAACTTCAGCAGCAAAATGATATGCTATTTGGTTTATGGTTTATGGACTCCAAACAAATTGGTGACAGGTTCTCTTTAAACCCTTGAAAAATAAATTCACTTTCTCATTGGTGAGTACTGTTGCCTTATACCATCAAGATCTTCAGTTAAACCTAAATCATTGCAATATCTACACTGTCTGCTTGCGTCTGTTTGCCTCAGATTCCTCCAGGTACTCTGATTTCCTCTCACACTTCCAAAACTCATTGATAGGTTTAATGATTTCCTCTGAAATTGGCCTCATTTTGCATATGTGGGGACAGGGATTGGTGTGAATAGTGACAACCTCTGTACAGCACTGCTGAATATGTTGCTACTAAAATAAATGTTCAAGTCCCTTCACCACAATAAAGGTTCACTTCTCTAAGAAACAGGCAAAACTACATTCCTATCATTAAAGGGGTTATTTGGGGAATAATAAAGATTACCAGATTACCCCATTTACTACCTTTGTAGAGCTGGGGAGAGCTCTAACACTTACTGATGTCACTGACTCACCTCTACATGGTCATGTGCAGGGCCGATTCTAGCTTTTCTTCTGTCTGAGGCGAAAATTGAAATGGCGTCACCCCCTTTCCAAAGTTAGAAAATTAGGCTTGACTACTACTGCGCATGTGCAACACTCAGTACTGAAGCCGCCTGACTGAGAACCGTCACTGAGCCCCCAGCGCATGCAAAGTGACTGAACCCAGCTTCAGTGCTCTGCTTAAAGGGTTTTCCAGGAATTGGAAAAACTCCAGAGGGGCCTGGGCAGGTGTAACATAAAAACGCTGATGTCCGCCACTGCAGCCCACTTGATCTCATGCTGTGTCTCAGCATCTGGAAGTCTTACGCCCCACATGGCCATTGAGACCAATCTGCAGTCTTAGTGGTCGCTGGAGAGGGGTCGGTGACATATGTAAGTGACATCATTGGTCCCTCTCCAGCAACCGCAATCTTGCAATGTTCACCCAACAAATACTCTCAGTGCTGCCCCCTCAGGGACTCGGCAATCTGCCACCTAAGGTGAGATACTCATCTCTCCTCATGGCAGATGCGTCCCTAGTCATGTGACTGAGTCAAAGCCCCAGCCAGGGAGACAGTAAGACGAGAGTTTTTTTTTTACCTCCACAAAGGTAATAAATGGGGCTCTGGGGGGATCGTGGTATATAAATTAGTGAGAAAGTTTAATAGTTATCTTTATTTTATCCTGGATAAGCCCTTTAATGCACGGTAACAAGTCGTGGCTAATGGATATCAACTTACAAAAGCCTTAGGTGTGTTAATTGGATAATTAATATTGAACCTAGCTTACACAAAAAGAGAGAGTTACAGGATCCTAGGAACACTATGACATTTCCAAAGGCTTGGGACTATCCCCGGAGAGAAAGGAAAGTTGGTTATAGGATATAGATATATACATACAGTATAAACACGTTTAGCCGAACAACCATGTATGTACCGGATTATGTTGACGTCTGTTTTGTTTTGGGATTTTTTGATTCCTTTTTTTTAACTCTTAAATTAAACCTATTTAAGGTGCCATTCATAGTGAATGAGATCATGGACAGCATTGATCAAAGCTCATGTAGCATATCATACAGATAAACTTTCATTCCTAATGAGAGCTAAGACATTTTGAAAAATGGGTAAAGATCCAAAACATGACGCTTCCATCAATACATCAATACATCATGGTCTTTCCAAATGCTGAGGTTACGAGACCGTGACAAATTATAGTTCAATCTCTATTCTTTCAATAGGGTTGGGATATGGGGTTGACTTTGAAGAGAAGATGCATAATTAAAGTTAAATGTTAATTCCCAAAATGGGTCACTGGATATTGTAGTTTTATCTTGGCTTTTCCCTGCTGATTCTCCCCTTACCGACCAGCTACAATCCACAGATATACTAAGAGAACTCAACAGAAACATTAAATATATAGAAAAGCAAAAATAAAAGGCAACATTTTTATTTTAGGTTCTTTGAAGAAAGTAGAAACATTTTAATGCAAAAATATGAAAAGAATTTAAGGCTTGGGCTATATGATAACTTTGGCCATGCAATTCCCCGTCATACATGTGATTTTAGCGCAGCTTTTTTGCAACATAGTCATTCTTATTAGAAGTCACGTGTTTCATATTGAAATGAATGTCATGTGATTGTAGCCTAAGATGGCACAAAAAAGCTGTAGTCATCTGCAACATTGTTGTGATCAGATGTTAATTTATATTAATAACATGCCCAATGCTCACCGGCTACTTGTCGAACTTCTATTGGATATATACATCTGGGCAGTCAACATATATCTCTACAAGCATGTACTGGTGCATCGTTGCAGAGTTGGAAGGTGCACAAGATCATGCAAGTGCAGAAGCAGACAAAGAGAAGGCACAAGCGGATTGTTACCATCCCTGCCTTCTCGGCCGCTGTATGCACAGCTCTCAATGACCCCTCTATAAACAGTTATTGAAGCCGCCATCTTGCAGCTTCTTCCCAGCCATGTGATCGCTAGGTGTCAGGGAACTGCAGGAGCTACTGGGACCTAGAATGCCAGTATGCTGTATTCCTCCTGTAACTGGGACTAAGCCCCCCCCCAAAAAAAAAAAAACCAAATGTGATGTTAAAATGTCCACCAAAGGTGCTTACTACAAAAATTTAGGAGTCTAAAGTCTAGATTGTCCATATTGGGGTGAATTTATTAAGAGTTGCGTTTCCCTCAGGACCCCAGCATGGTTACTACTCTTCCTGGGTCCTAGCATATGGCTCTTCTTTCATTCCTATACTCCAACATGACTCCTCTTTCCATTTCCCTTAGATTTAACCATATTTTCTGACATGAAGCAAAGTCTGAAATTTAAAGCCCACTTGAGAACTTTCCAAAAATGCCCATTTTGCACTGGGGTATACATAAAATACAACCCTTTTTGTGACCCAGTTTCCTGGCAAAATCTGGACTGTTGGCATGTATGCTGGGAACCTCAGTGGCAGATTGCATTGACTATGACATGGACTCTCTGCTCCAGTTTGATGCTGGCCTCTTTTCTCCAATGGTTTCCCTTTGAAGTCTCTTGCTCTTGTTTCCTGCAGTACATCACAGAGCTGAGTTCATATTAGTCTATCAGTGCATGTAAGTATCATGTGTGGTCTTATGAAAAGGGTTCTACTGAAAAATTTGCTAAAAAAAAGTGGTGTTTGGTTGGATAAGGATTTGGTCTGCTTATAAGGAGGCAGCTTCCTTAGAGTATAATGGGAGGAAAATCAATCACTGAAAACAATCAGTCTTTAAGAGGTGAGGTTCTTCTCAAAGGAGTGGTTTTCTGGAAAGTGTTCACTGTAGAACTTGGAATTTATTGACTGTTAACTGTGGATTTAGGATTCTGATGGGTGGTCCTACTCAGTGATTGACAGCTATTTCTATGTGACTGTGCAGTCAATCACTGAGTAGGTCTGCCCCCGGACCAATAGGCCCTGCATACATTTCACGTAACTCTTAAAGGAGATATCAAGGATTAGAAAACATGTCTGCTTTCTTTCAGAAATATTTCTACTTCCTCTTCATATCGTTTACCATGCTACAGCTCAGTGCAATCGAAAATTAATGGGACTGAGCTGCAGCATGGCCATATTACCAACTGATGTGATGTCACTTCCTGAGAAGAGGAAGTGGTGCTTTTTCTTTAAAAAAAAGCATTCATGTTTATAGTGGTAGTCCAGATGCTCACCTGTCCCCGATGCTCTGATGTGTTTCTGAGGAAGACCTTGCCGCACATGACCTCTGAGGCCAATCATCTGCCTCAGTGGCCTAAGGAAAGGAACTGGGATGTCATGGGTGATGTATGTGAGTGGCATCCCAGGTCCTTTCCTTGGCCTCTGCGGTAACGTGTGAAAAAGGACTTCTGCCGAAACAAGCCCCAGGGTGTCGCTGGACAAGATCGCAGTGGGGCACACCAGAGCACTGGGGACAGGTGAGTATGGGTATTTTTTATTTTTCACCTTATCCGGCCTCCTTGCAGAAACCTATAATATCTGGACAACCCCTTTAACTCCTTTTATCTTTTCTGCAAACCTATATATTAGTTTGCTCCTTCTGCTATACAGGCGTATAACACAGGTAAATTCTTTATATTAAGATGGAGTCAGACAAATCGAACTGACCACGTACTAGTCATGGACCCAGCCATATAGCACTGCCTATACCTTTTGAGCTTCTGACCGACCGAAGTTTGGGCCTTGGAGAATCCTTTGGCGATCGTAACAAGAAGTTCCAGTCTTAAAAATGTAGCAATAAAAACATATTGAAAAGCTCCAGACAAAAAGCATTATAATAAAAACTAAACTTCCAACTTGGAAGTTGATTCCTTTTAGCAATGTGCTGTTGTAAGCTGATGGCAAATGAAAAAGCATACTAAATCCACAGTCATCCTGCAAAAACCTTATGGATTAGCGAGTATTCATAACCCTGTGATACAAAAGGTTAGCACTGAAAAATCTTGCCAGAGCGAGAATAACATTTGTTCGGTGGAGAGATGTGTTGGGAAATGCTGGTGATGTGTTTCTCATGTGAATGCACTTCTGTTGAAAATGTTATTGTTGAAGCTCATAAACTTAATGGACTTTACTTGGTCGTCTGCGCACCATTATGATGAATCAAAGGGAGCTGTTATGTCTCTGCGACATATTCTCCGTGCCCTGCACAAAAAACACGTCCTAAAGAATATACTGTATTTAACACTGAATCTGTAAGGAAAGACTCACCATATGGTTTCGGACATTTATATGTCTTTTAAGCCCTATTCAGCAAGGTCATCAACAATTATTCTGTCCAAGTGTTGCAAGATTGAAGAGGTTGTCCAGGATCTGGAGGTAATTGATACTGATGACCTGTCTTCAGGATAGGTCATCAGTACCAGATCGGCAGGGTCTAACACCCATATCCCATCTCGATCAAGGTGTTTCAGCTGTCAGAATCCATATACTAAGAAGCAGAATGGGAATGGGCGCAGGGCTGCAGTTCAAGACGCCACCGCTACACTGTACGGCTCGGAAGCTGTATAAGCAGCGTGTAATAGGAATGAGTATCATAATATACTGCAATACAGTTGTACAGCTGTAATATATTGTATGGTGATCGGACCCCCGAGGGTTCAAGTATTCTAGGGGGCGTTTAAAAAAAAAAGATTAAAAAAAAGTTTCAAAAAGTATAAAAAATATTAAATGTTAAATATAAATTTTTTTTTTACATAAACTAATGCTGTATCACTGTGTCCAAACATGCCTGAACTATAAAAATATGATATTAATCCCATAAGGGGAACAATGTAGCAGGGAAAAAAAAAACCACACAAACTGATATTTTGTCGTAATTTCTCCTCCACAATAAATTACATAAGCATCAAATATTTCCCAAAATGTTATTGATAGAAACTACAACTTGACCCACTAAAAAAGAGCCCTTATATAGTAACGTACATGGAAATATAAAAAAGTTACTGTTGTGACAATATGGGGACAGAAAGAAAGTTTTACATTTTTGAATGTTTAGAATTTTTGTAAAAACATAACAAAAACTATATAAGTTTGGTATAGCCATGATTGTACCGGCCTACAGAATTTTATTTTAGAGTGCTAGACTGAAACTAAGATAAGGGAAATTAAATGAAAATAGAAGATTATATTTTGGGAATAATTATCAAATTTGGTGAGCTTTGAATTTTATTTATTGATAACTATTTAATCTACGGATGTGGGGCAACACTCCAACTACCCCTAGAAGTTGCAGAATATTGACCATTATATTATCATGGCAGCTGAAGATCTATCGCTCAGACTATGGATCCTACAGTATGTCTGCTCTTCTGCTCTTCAAAGAAGAATGTGACAAAGGGTTATGGGAAGTTTATAGGATTCATGGAATAAGTGTATATGCAGGGGTAACTTGCATATCAGTGGGGGCCGACTGCTGAGGTACCCTCCATCAGGAGAACAGGGGTGTTTAATCCCTTGTTCTGAATGGAGCATTTTTCGGCAGCATGAAGATAACCAAAGTACAGCAGGAATAGGGGATAACTTTGCTCAGATTTGAAAACCCCTTTAATGGCTCTTACAAAACAAATTTCAACATAATGTTGCAACATGATAGCAAAATGTTTGACAAGCTACAATTCACAAGACAATCACTGGATGACATCACATCTACAATAGTTATCTTGTGACAGAATATCACAAATATTATTGTTTTGAAAAGCTGATCATCTTGTGACTCATATATCTGGCCATTTCCAGACAAGAGGAAAGGTAAAGGAAGTTCACATCTGTATGTAGAGTCATTTATCATAGTTTATATGATACACTGGAAATAAAATATACACCTATGGAAAAATAATAAGATGTTGAAATTCTTTATGGGTCATATGGAGAGTGTACTAGAGATAAAGCACAGTATGAGCTGTGCAGTTTTAATATTCAGTAGCAATAATTCAGCAGACGTGAACATGCAGAATGGGTCTGAATTACATCAAAGGCTGACAGATATAGACAGATAGATGAGCCTCAGTGAACTCAGAGTCACAGGGTTAAATTCCAGCTTAGACCAAGACATACTGAAAGTCATTATCATCCAACAGCTGCTTACAGACCAAAGCTTAGCAACTTGATGGTCTACTTCTCACTTGGCAGGTGTCCACATAGCAATTGCATTTCCAGCTAAAGGAACTTTATTGGCAACCTTTAAAAAAATGAAAACTATTTTTTTTTCCTTTTAGACCTGGATACAAATCTGTTATATATTTACATACATTCATTATTAATTCCATGTTGTCAGCACAATCATACACATACACAATCGCATGTGCTCCCATCTAATGGAAAACTTTGCTATACATATTCCTATTATGAAGTCTTTAAAATACCAAGGTCAGGCCTAGTTCTTATATGCATCGTGTGCTTGAACTGTGTAGAAGCCAAGATAATTACAAAAAGTGTAATCAAAAATACTTATAAGATGATATCAAAGGTCTCTACCGTCAATAGCGCTCTCCGTGTGGCTGTCTGCTTCACAGCCATGTAAGATAAATGGCCAAGCATATAACAAGGGGCTTAAAAGTTAACTTCGTCCAGAATCCAAAATCACATGTTCCTGACAGCTTCCAATGGGTGCGCGGGACTGGGTAGAAGTCCAGACACAACAGCATACTGTACTGTGCAAAAATTTCAGGCAAGTGTGGATAAAGTGCTGCAAGGTAAAAAAGTGATAATAGTTTATAGCTGTCAGTTAAAATGAAGTGAACAAATAATTGAGAAATGTAAATTCCATCAATATTTGGTGTGACCTTTGCCCTTTGTCTTCCATCAGTTCTTCTCGGTACTTGCAGACAGTTTTTGGCAGAACTGGGCAGGGAGGTTGTTCCCACCGTCATGTTGGAGAACTAAGCACAGATCTTCTGTAGATGTAGGCTTGTCCAATCCTTCTGTCTCTTCATGTCATCCCAGACAGACTGGATGATGATGAGATCAGGGCTATATCTGTGGGGGCCGGATCATCACTTCCAGGACTCCGCCTCCAAAGGACAAAGGTCACACCAAATATTGATGGGATTTACATTTCTCTTTTCTTCATTCACTTCATTTTGTTAATTGTGAAAAATAAATCAATAACCATTCTATTTTAGAAAGCATTCTTATTTTGCAGAATTTTTTCAACACCAGACAACAATTTGTGAACAGTACTGTATATATGTATATATCATGAATATACTTTATTGTATTTTATTTAATTTTGCT
This sequence comes from Leptodactylus fallax, assembly GCA_947044405.1. Lineage (NCBI taxonomy): Eukaryota > Metazoa > Chordata > Amphibia > Anura > Leptodactylidae > Leptodactylus > Leptodactylus fallax. The sequence goes on from CAMRHE010000308.1 coordinate 1,607,111, forward strand.
TCAATAATATATAGAAGAATAGCTATTATAAGGCTGCTTTCAGATGACTCCTTTTGTGCCTACATTATGGATGAGACACCTGGACCTCCCAGAGTTCATCAACAAAAATTTGCACTGGGATGCCAAGACACTTCTGCCAAGAAATATGAAATTGGCTACAGTTGTCTCAGCTGCACGTTTGTCTAGTTTTAGCCTAGAATCACACATAAAGTTTTTGATGCATTTTTGAAAAGGAATGCACTACACGTGAAAAAAACATATGGTTTGTAGTGCACATGACATTTCGACATTTCCACATTTCCTATTGACTTTAAAGCAGATTTCCAGGCTAATAATATTGACAACCTATCCTAAGGACAGGTCATCCATATCAGATTGATCAGCTGTTCACCGCAGCTGATACACAGAGAATTGAGCAGGAAGCAGATAGCTCCATTCTCTGTGTAGTGGCCAGACCAGGGTACTGCAGATCAGCTCCCCTGCATCATCACTGGGCTGTAAGGAACGTACCCCCCCAGTACAGGGCTATGGATTAGTACAGTCAGGGAGGGCGTTCCTCACAGCTCAGCTAGACTGTCAGGAACGCCCTTCTGATGGTGAACGGTGAACCTAAGACCGCCGATATCTCCAGCCCTGGGGCATATAACGGGAAAGCCGGCAGTGCGCTGAATTCAATGCGCTGTCAGCTTTCTAGCGGTATGTAATACTGCATATACATGAGGATGTGAAAGGTCCTCTATAAGCTGTAGTGACTCAATTCAGATACTACACAAGAAGGGAGATGTCTGCTTCCTACTCTGTGTATAAGCTGCTCTGTGTATAAGCGGTGGAGGTGGTGGGTTAAAACAGACCTTCAAAAAATTGGTCATGTGAATCGATTTTAATGCAGCCATGTGACAGGCGCTACAAAAACATCCGTCAAACAGCAATTATGCCAGATTCAGCAAACAACATTAGATACTGATAAAAAATGTTTATAAGTTTATAAAAATATATATATATTTTTTTTTACTTTTTTTGTTTAAGGCATAGTTTTTTAATCAAATTGTGCACTGGATGTGATGTTTTTCAGGGAAAAAAGTCAAAAGATGTCAAAGATATGCAACCAAAAGGAGACCACCACAAAAAAAACCATTTGTAGAAAATACATAAAATTCAAGGTGTTTTTTGTAGTCCAAAAACCAGCCACAAAAAGGAAGCCTAAAGATGTCCATATACATTAGATTAATGTGGACTGAACCTGACAATTTCATCTGATCCAGCCACTTATCATCGTGTTTGTAAATATGACATGACCCAGTGTTGGAACCATCATGGAATCCCATGGTTCATCCATAGTAGAACCCAAGGGTAGTAAGACATTATGACATTATGAAGAAGGGTGGGGCTTGATGAATTTTATATGCCCAATTCTTTTTTTTTTTGACGGAAGACAGGCCATTATCAGAGGAGGTATCCAGCAGTGACTTACTCCCCTTTCCCCATTGAGAGCAGAAGCATGCTCGTCCAGGTTGAGCATGCATGTGGGGGGTAGGAAGGAATATCTGTCAGCCGAATGAGCACACAGTTGACATTTATTGAAGGTGTGTGTGTCTTTATTCATGACTTGAGATATAGTATCACATAAATTTTCATATAGAACTTTTTAAAAACATCTCCAAGTTACAATTTTCTTGGCAAACGCTGCATAAAAATTGTCTCAGCGCCTTTGGTATACTGTAAATAATGTAAGTTGTACACGGTATTTGCAGCATGCCATTTACGTGCAGCTCAGGAGCAGCGAGCCAAGCTTACAAAAATACTTTCTGTCACTCTAGGGTAATTTAAATATTTGTATTCTGTGTGATCTTTCAACGCCAAGCTATGCCAGTTGGGCAGAGTTTAAAGAGAAATGTGAAAATCAGGCGTTTGGCTCAGACGTCGTGTTTCCATTTCCAGCCCAGCAGTGTGTTTTCTGGAGAGACTGGAGGCTTTGAGTGTCACATTACACCTGCTGGTTTTCGGCATTCAAATTTAAACAAAATCACAGTTTCGCACAGTGCTGCATACCAGAACAGCTGTACCGGGTAGTTCACTCATGCTAGTGGCATCAGGTTCCATTTCAATGAATGAATAAGTGCAAATGGAACATGATGAGGCTGTCTACAAAATACAGCTGGCAAAAAAAACAACAATACAAAAAAAGGCTTCATACACATCAGCATGCAAATATGCCAAATACAGAATTCATGCGAACAGATTTTATTCACCAGATACAAAAAAGAAAAAACCAGAGGCAAATAAAGAAATGGAGTTTGTAGGACCTATTGGGCTTTTATTGTCAATTGTGGTGTCTTTTTCTGGTTCCAGTTAAAATAAAAAAAAAAAACTTTTTACCCAATAATGTGGTTGTAATCTAGTACCAACTTCTGACAGCAGCCAAGCTATGTAGTCTGGACCGCCCACTTTTTACAGTAGATCTTAAAACATCAGTGTGGTTGTGCATTCTATAATTAAGAGGGAGGAACCAGCTTACAGCTCAACCATGAGGCATGTATATAGCAGGAAAACAGAAATCTTGTTCAAGGCTTGGAGGGATCACTTGCAAAGCTTTCCAATAGAATCTGGTTGTTTGTACTCAAATGCTGTCTGGATTGCCCCTTCATAGAAGTAGTCTAGCAGAGTGCTCTAGATTGACTCTTTATAACTTTTATAGTCTATAATGTTTCTTTCTTCACATTTGCAGTTTAACTGTCAGGAATCTCAATTTAGCTACTGTTGCTTTAAGGTTTCCATGCCAACCTATGAAGTTTCTGCAGTCTCCAGGCCTCTACTATGCTGATCCAGTTAAGGAGGGATATTTAAGTCCTGTTCCTGCTCATCCAGGTGCCTGCTATTTGGTTGTACTAAGTGAGTCTTCCATATCCTGATCATTTGTGCTGGACTGCTCTAATTTTGACTTTTGGCTTGTTTCTGAAAATCTACTTGGCTCCTGATTTTGGCTCTGACGTTACCTCTCAGACTGACTTTTGCTCGAACGTTCACTCTTCAGATTGTGGCGTGTTCATTTGTTATATCAGTTTCTGTGGTGATAACTTGGGACCCAAATTCTGCACCAAAGTCCATCTGGCTTTGCAGCTAGCGCTGGTGAAGGCACTTGGATGCCTGGGGTCTATTTCTCAGTACTGTGTAAGAGTTAAACAGCTAGTTCTACTGCTCTCTGTTGTCAGCAAGGTCCTGAAATTTCTGATATTTCCTCCAGAGACACTATCATAACAGTAATATTCCACTCCACTGACAGTTTCAGCAGTTTAGAAATTGCTTATTTTCAGATATGCCCTTCCATGCCATTTTGCTTTAGCATACAGATAAGTGTGTGTCAAAAGATGACCAGCTTTACAAAACAACATGATTTCACGATATTCTATAATGAGATGTCTATCCTGGTGCAGCCACCCAGTGGTTATATTGTGAATTACATCTATTTGCATCATGTTGCAATATTACATTGGAATGGATCCTTAAAGGGGTTGTCTGCTTTCAGACCAATATTGAGAGCCAAATATTATTGTTTGTATAATAAAAAGTTGTACAATTTTCCAATATACTTTATTTTTAATTCCTTATGATTTTCTAAATCAATGCTTGCAGTCATTCATTCTGCTTACTTCCAGTGGATAAAAATCAGTCCATAGTCATGTGATATACATTCCATGGTCATGTGATATACAGTCCATGGTCATGTGATGGACACACAGGTGCATAGCTCGTTACCAGACAGATGTCTGATTACTGTGCAGTGACTGTAACGAGCTGTGCACCTGTGTCCATCACATGACCGTGGTCTGATATTTATACACTAGAGTAAGCAGAATGAATGACAGCAAGCAGAGATATATTGGAAAATTGTACATCTTTTTATTATACAAACAATAATATTTGGCTCTCAATATTGATCTAAAAGTGGACAGACCCTTTAAGCAAATTTGTACAGATATGCGCACCAAATTGTGTTCCCAACAAGAGAGAACTGTGCAGCAGTGACATCATGGCACCATAGTTCTTTCTGTTTCCTGAACTATTTACTGGTCACTATATGGCATAAGGCATTTTGTCTACAAAATTTTATTGTGGCCATCAAAACAGGACTTCTTTCCTGATGAGAAAATACAAAGCCAAGAGAACTGTGTGATCATAATGCCTAGATTTAGTTTATATGATGGTTTGATATCATTTATAATGTTAAAATGTAAATTAAAGACTTTTAAAAAAAAATTAATAAAGAAAATCCTAAATCCTAATCCTAAAGTTCTAAAGGAATGAGATGAATTTTAGGTAAATCCACAGTTTACATAAAAAAACTGCTTGGTTATTTTCTCACTATAGTTCATTGAAGATACAACATACTGTAGTATGGAATAAATTAAAAAGCTATTTGCTATAAGGGTTATTTTATTTGGAAGTAAGTATGTACTTGACAACAAAAACACTTTTTAAGACTTTTGGAAGCCTCTTTATTAAGCTCCATAAACCATGTTTTATGCTACAACTAGATTTATTATAGTCCGCTGTCCCATAAGGCGCACTGCATAGGCAGAAGTATAATACACTTATTTAGTAATAAAATTAGTAATAAACAATCTTTCATTTTAGTTTGGCAAGGTTCAAATGTGGGTGATTGGAATAATTTTTTATGTATTTTAGAAAAGAGTAAAAACTTTAAAAATCAGATTTGCCAAGTGGTTCTTGGTCAGTGTTAATGGTTTATTTTTGCCAATTAAAAAATGAAGTTAATGCAGAAAAGAGAAATGTAAATCCCATCAATATTTGGTGTGACCTTTGCCCTTTGGAGGAGGAGTCCTGGAAGTGATGATCCGGCCCCCACAGATATAGCCCTGATCTCACCATCATCCAGTCTGTCTGGGACGACATGAAGAGACAGAAGGATTGCAGCAAGCCTACATCCACAGAAGATCTGTGCTTAGTTCTCTAAGATGGCGGGAACAACCTCCCTTATAGCTAAAGCCTCCTTCTACCCAGTCCCGCGCACCCAGTGGAAGTTGTCAGGATCATGTGATTTTGGATTCTGGACAAGGTTAACTTTTAAGCCCCTTGTTCTATGCTTAGCCATTTATCTAACATAGCTATGAAGCAGACAGCCACATGGAGAGCGCTTCCTAAATATTACTGGTGGTGGAGACTTGATTTACTTACTGAGATTTGTCACCAACTACTAAGCACTAAATGCCATACATCATTGGATTGCCGCTGTGCTTCTGATCAATGTGGCACTTTTATTTTTAAAATCTGTCCATCCCATCAACAGATATGGCCCCTGAAACATTATATGTAAATTAGTTCTTATTCACCAAGTGGGCGGGAACCTTTTGTTCTTCTCATAGAAAATAACGGTTGCCACCCACTTGGTGAACAAGAGCTAATTGACCTATAACCTTCCAGGGGGCCAAATCTTTGGAACAGGTGTATTAGATGTATAAAAATAAAAATGCCAAATTGATCAGGGGCAGAGTGAGAATCAATGCATGGCATTTAGTATTCGAGACTACTTCCATGCCGGCAGCCATTCAGCAGTCACTTATACCTACTTCTTTATGTGCTAACCTTTGGAGGCAGGGATCGCTGGAGAAGACTATGCTACATACCAGAATGGAATCCTGTATCCAAAAATATCACTGAATCCTGGGCATTTCCTTGGCATGTGTGTAGGTAGCCAAAAGCCAGTTAAAATGTTGCTACCCTGTTTCTACCATAGGTAGAAATAAGCATAAAGACAGCCTATAATTGAAAGTGGAAAAAAATATCCAATATGTTATAAGATCTATGATATTCCAGCTACACTTATCACCAAAATTGGTTCTATAATATTACTATCTATCTTGTTTCTATGGGCAGGAATGCTTCATTTAATTCCAGAGCCATGACTATGCTGACCCAGCAGCCTCAGGAATCCAAACTTCTTGCGGCTTCTCATCCCCACTGTCTCTGGATGGCTGGAAGATGTTCACCTCCAGTTTATTAGTTGCTATAAGACCAGTCTCCTAATATTTGGCGAAATGCTCAGTTCCAAGGCGCAGTAACCAAGGCCAAATAGAAATAGAAAAGGTAAAATACATAAACACTGAAATTCTTGGGTCTAGAAGTATAAGAAATAAAAATGAAATATTAATATGAGGATTGAAGCTGGAACAGTCCCATGTCCGTGAGCGACTTAGACCGTGCTCTCTGTATATAGCATGTATTCCAATCAGTGAAATGCATTTACTGGCATGATACAATTATTTCCTATTGAGTAATGTGGATGTTTATGCGACTGTGAGGATTTGATGAGGTACACATGGACGTCTCCTGTAATTATTGTACAAAAAAAGCTTTGTTAATGAACGTCAGTAGCATCACTAATTTACATAAGCCCATATACTGTAGATATACTCTCTCTAGTAAATTCAACTAATATAAATGCAAGCACTATTGTAGGGATGAAAAGCCAGGCAAAGTATCATGGTACTCATTAACCTTCCATTGCTTCCTCTGTTTATGTAAAGCTCTTGCTTAACAGCCAGAAAAATCAGCCCTGCTATAATGAGATCTTATACAGATGATACTGTCTATAAATAGGAAGTTAGTCCAAACACTGGGATATATCATTAAAATGAAACTCTGGTTATCCTTTTTTTTCTATGCCATTTGTGTCTATTCTGCTTATGAAGATCGTCCTTTGTTATTAAGCAATCCTATTCACATCCACAAGATTTCTCCTGTGCTGCACGGGCACTCTGGAATGCTCTTTCTTTGCTAAAATTTACCTTTGGAAGTGCACCTATGTCTACATTCTACCAAACGATTGTGAAACATAGTTTAAGGTTAGGGCTCCACATTGCGAAATGCAGCTAAAAAACGTTGGAGAAAAAATGCTGTGAAAATACGTCTTTCATTGGGATAAAGAGGTTGTCCAGGCATCTTTTTTTAATGCCTGGACAATCGGGGGAGGTGAAAAAAAGAAACAAAAAAAAAAATCATACTCACCTGTCCCTGATGCTCCGGTGTCCTTTCACTGTGATCCGGCTCCTCACAAGTCTCTTCCTGAGTTCCGCTGAAGTCGCTGATTGGCCTCAGCGGTCACGTGTGGCTGGGACTTATGCCACACATCAGCACGGGACCGAGAAGACCAGACCGTGCAGGAAGACACCAGAGCGCCGTGGAAAGGTGAGTATGAATTTTTTTTATTTTTTTCACTGCCCCCGACCTATTTAAAATTTAAACGGGCTGTCCATTTTTGCTTGGACAACCCCTTTAATGCTGTATTTTTGAAAATGCAGCTTTTCCACAGCTCTTTCTTTCCGCAATGTATGGAAGACAGTACTTAAATCCCGTTCACTTTGCTGGTACTGTAAAATGCAGCGTTTCCGTAAGGCCTTAGACTAAGGGAGTGTTTTTGTATCATTAATGGAGCACTCCAATTAAATCTGGTGCACTGTATTATACTTTGTGTAAAGCTTGAGGGAGTGGAGCATGACCATACCTGCCAACGTTCCCAAAAATAACGGAGACATCCTGGAGCTGGCAAATCTCCTGGGTCGCTGGCCTAACAGTCACTTTATATGTGATTTGGGCACTTTATGTGCCAGTCATGTATGAATACTAGGCGTGTCCAGCACATTTGGTGCATGTTATTATGCAATAGGAGATGTGAGCATGCCGTAAAAGGGCATGGCTGCTCCCATGGGTGGCATGGCTTTATCATGGCTGCGGGCACTAGTTTCTCTAAAGTCTTAGGCAAAATGTTGGCAAGTACAAGCATGATACAAGCAAGTAAAGATCCACAATTATATAAAAAATAAAACTTAACATTTAATAATCATCTAAAATATAATTAAGCCCAATAATTGGATGGTATAAAAATCTAAAAATAATTGCAACGGTCTTACCCGTTCCAGATGAAGGGTGTCATATCCCACCTTTAGGGCCACAATTTATCCAAACGCAAAGGGAACCAAGGATGGGTGCAGGAGATTGACCCTGTGCAACCCTGCCACCCTTAACTCCCCGCCCTTACAAGGGCGGTCCCAATGCTGACCCTAAAATTGCCCTGTTAATATCTCCTTCCCTTTGGTGTTGACAATATCTGTAAAAACGTTGCAGAATATGATGATGGTACATTAACGGACATTTTTAATGACTATTATTTATGTCAAAAACATCACCGTTGTATGAATAAGACCTTACTCACCTCTCATGGGCTCTGTTCAGCCGAACCTGAAATTTTTGGAAAATTTGTAATGAACAAGGCTCGTTGCGAACTGGATCACCCATCCCTTATTGTAGCAAATAATTTTTTGCATTGTTTTTCTAGAGGGTAATGGATTGTAGGAGAATCAATATTACCTCCTAGGCAGAGATTTCCTTTTATACAAATGTTATGTTTCAAAAAATAGTTAAAAAAGAGAAAAAGAATAACTTTTGCTGGAATAAAGGGATATTTAGAAAACCGTAAAAATGGGAGTTAATTAGAAGTACAACGGGGAGATGATTCCGGTCGACTAAGCAGGAGTAAACATATATTGTAGTGAAATGACATTTAGACTGATAGGACAATGGAACATTTCGCTTCTAGAGATTTGGTCCCAGGTGTTTGTGTCTATTCCTTTTGCTTGCAATGCAAACGACTAGTAGACACTAAGGACTGTAAATGTAACCATGTAACTGGAGAAAAAGAAAACTTTCTGCCTATTCAAAGTTTAACATTCTCCTGAGCATCATAAGACAGGTTTTATCGGAAAGAGTAGATGTAGCATTTACACTGATGTGTACAATGACAAATATAACAAAGTGGTAATGGGAAAACAATCGAAAATACATCTGAGAACACATTTAAAGAGAAAGACAGTAAGTAAGTCAACATTAAAATCAAGATTATTAAATGGAATTTACAAAAAATCTGAAAAAATCTGTAATGGTACATTTAGCAAAGACCATTTAGCCTTAAAGAGGACCTTTTTTTCACCATGACCAATTCTAATTAATAGGCACTGCTCCAGTGATTCCAGTTTTGGTGCCTGATGTGCTATTTAAGCTCTGTAATGGAGCAGAGCTGCTTCCGGTATCCTCCAGTGCAGTAGCTTTCGATGCCAAAGGTAGACAGATCAACTGATCGGTGTTGGACTCCCACTGATACGATATTGATGACCTATCCAGAAAATCTCTTTCATGTTTTAAGGACTGAACGCTAGCACAATATGGTTGGTTGACATATCATTTAATGTCTACCTTTGATAACTTCATTAAATAATAGATAGATATAATGAATACTGGAGTCCTATATCAAAGGGGTCCCTCTGTTTGTACATAATTTCAACATGAACCTATGGTGGCGTCCTAATCTTATTTGCCACCATTCTTATCCAGTCAAGGACAACCCCTGCATGGAGTTTATATGTTCCCCCTGTGTTTGCGTGGGTTTCTTCCGGGTACTCCGGTTTCCTTCCACACTCCAAAGACATACTGATAGGGAATGTAGATTGTGAGCCCTATATGGGACAGTGACTGACAATGTCTGTAAAGCGCTGCGGAATATGATGGCACTATACAAGTAAGAGAAATAAATGACCGGGAAGATGGGTACAACTGTGTAGATTCACACAGCCCATAGGTAGTGAACATAAAGAAAGCCTGAGCTGGACCACAATACCATTTACCACATACCATCTGTACATTATAGTATGTGTGGCCTTGTTCCAAAGTTAAAGGGGTTGTCCAGGATAACCTAGTATATGATCAGCAGGGCTGTCATATGAATCAACTGTTCGGGGAGGGGGGAGGTGTTTGGTCCCTGTACTATACAGTGCACAGAGCCAGGAACAATTAGGTCCATGCTCTGCATAGTGGCCCAGTAGTGCTACTACAGCTTGGATGTCAATGGGAGCTGGGCTTCAGTAACACTGCCAAGCCACTATACTGAAAATGGCACCTCACCTTGCCTACATAAAAGGTGCATGACCTGCAAGCACATCCACACCACTGACAGTGTACCTATCCCACAGTCACAACAGGTGCACAGAATTAGGGGGACATTTTCCTGCAGGTCTTCCAATGTGGTGTACCTCATAATGTGTGTGCAATGTCCCACCACAGGCCTCTATGTGGGGGAAACAGGGCAGAGACTCAGTCAGCGAATGAACTCACACAGGTCCAATATTAATAACAGCAGAACAGATCTCCCAGTGGCCGCACATTTCTCCGGAGAAAACCACTCTATTGAAGATTTGCGGGTTGTGGTTTTAATGGGACATTTTAAGACGCAGGAGAAAAGAAAAGAATGGGAGTATAAATTTATGCAAAAATTTCAAACTCTGCAATTTGGACTTAATATTCATGCCAGCTTCATGTCACACTATGCATGAACCATGAACTGAACTCAATATTCATGCCAGCTTCAAATCACACTATGTATGAACTGTGAGGGACACAAATCACCTCCTGATAGCAAACAGATAACAGCAAGAATTACTGATCCCTCCGTCACGCACCACAAGTTTCCAGACTGTTTTTTTGACCTGTTGTAAATAACTTCTCTACTTAGATTGCAATTTTTTTAAAGAATCTAAAATGCTTTGAAAACCATGTGTATAAAAATCTGTGAATTTTCAGTTCTTGTATCACACCATGTCTGATGAAGGGAGCGAGTACTCCTGAAAGCTTACTTATAAATATACTCAGTTAGCCTCTAAAAGGTATCGCCTGATTTCTTCACTAAGCCACTATACCAGACATGGAACTATCTGCTTCCAGAGCCGTGCACTGTATAGTACATGGATTTTCTGGCCTTGAACAGCTGATCCATGTAGGAGCCAGATGTCGCCCCTTCACCAATCAGATATTTATGGCCAGGAGTGTAGCTATAGGGGGTGCAGAGGTAGCAATTGCTACTGGGCCCTGGAGCAGCATGGGGATCAGAGGCCCCTTCACAACATAACAAGACACCAGTATTTTAGACAGCACATGGTAAGTAGGGGCCCCAAAGCAAATTTTGTATTTGTATTGTGGCTCAGGATCTTCAAGTTACACTTCTATTTATCTATTCTATAGATAACCCATAAAAATAAATCCTGGAAATCTCTTTGAGCAGTGTTCCTTGCTAGTTTTCTTTTTATAAATAACTACCCTGTAAAACTTTAAGAACCTTCTGATAGTAGGAGGAACATCAGACACACTTAACACAACGGCGACTAATCTGGCGATGGTTGGCCAGGATCCCATTTGTTGGCAAAATACAGTAGAAAAGTGCTGAAAGTCAACTTAGTTCATGTTTTAATTGTCAAAGCTTTGTTAGAAAGTGATCGGGGTCTTATGACTTGTTTAGACAATTTAGTTTATTTAAAAGAACAAGAAGAACAGAAGAAAACACTATGAGAAGCAGACGGTGCCATACGTCTACATATCACAGCAGGAATGTGCGGCTGAACAACGGACTACTAAGAAAAATGACTAATCTCATTTATGGTTTCAATGTCTTCTTATTCTCAGAGCCAAAGTGTTTAGTTGGGATCGTCCAGTTCAATAAACCCATTTCTATTTTATCCTATTAGGGGGTTCTGAGTAAGTAGAGGGGGCTCTGAGGGTTTCACAGTTTCAGTAGTTGATGGATTTGGCCTGTCCTATATTACACAGACTAATCATTGATTTCAGTGAGAACTAGGAAGTAGAATTTTGCGGAATATAGGCTGCTGGGCACAGCAAAGTCATTTAAAGAAAGCCCTCTGACTTGGCCAGGGTCATTACTGTTGTCACTTACATATTAATAAAATGTATGGAGAAGTAGTCATGCATGTCTATAGAACTGTCAGAGACATCCAAGAGATTGAATAGAGGGTTAGTGCACATGGGTGACCCCATGTTCTCATGATCGGTGGGGGTCCTAGTGGTTGATCATACAGTTATAACCTATACTTTATTAAGCCAACCCATTATTTTTTCAGAAGGGTCATACAGGGTATCGTGTTTCCTCAAAGTGCAGAGTCTTACAGAACATAAATACTTTGCTAAGGCCTCAAGTACACGCCCGTAATTTTATTTTAATGGGCCCATACACATAGCCATAGTTGTTGCTGCTGTGCGTCCAGGCCACATTTAAGAGCTGGAGCAGGTCCTATAACTGTCCTCATTTGCGGCTCAGCCCATTCAATAGAATGGATGGGTCAGTGAAAACCATGGATGACATCTGGATATCAATCCGAGTGTCATCTGTGCCATTTTCACTGAGTCACAGACTGTACACGATCAGGTGCCACCTTTTGGAAGGTAGTTTCCTATACACTGTAAAGGAAATCTCCTTAAAGGGTACAGTACTCCTTCTGACCCACATCTATGATGTCTCCCTCAGTCAACCAGTAACCCAAAGGCTTTAAACCCAGATTCAATCCCTAGATTTCTAGAAAACCTGGCATTGATCTATAGGAAGCTACCTTCCAAAAGGTGGCACTAGAGTAAGTTTTCCTTTGTCCACCAAGGAGATATTTAGATATTATTTTTTGCAAAAAACAGCAAATGCATACCACAGCTAATAGATGGAGATGACTGCATAGGGTGAAACCAGTCACCTACCACTAAGCCAAAACATAGGTCATAACAAAACATAACTTTTAATCTATGTAATATAGAAATCATGATAATTGGAACCAATCTAATACAACAGAAAGAAGGGTGATAGTAACGCCCAAAAATGATTACTAACCAGAAAAACAAATACTCAAGATAGCACACTAGTAGATCAAGCTGAGCCAGCAATGAGCTAGTCCCAAAAAGTATAGAACAATCTTACCACAGATGCAATGTTCTCCTGTGAAAGTTATAAAACGGGAGACGGGAACAGGTGCATCACAAAACAGGGTACTTGACCACACCGCTGGGAGTCACCGAGACCGTAACTGACCCTGCAAGGCCCTTAGTCCAGTGTCCCTTTAACACCCACGTATAGCTCTCACCCTTACAAGGGCAATTCCCAAACTTATCCTGTATCAGTGTGACCCTGTTATGCCCTATTCCAAACACTTTAGGATATTCCACAGGCGAACTCTGCATCTGTTGTGAAAGCATTCTATACTTTGTGGGACTAGCTCATTGCTGGCTCGAGTTGGTCGACTACTATGCTATCTTGAGTATTTGTTATTCTGGTTAGTAGTCACCCTTCTTTTTGACGTATTAGATTGGTTCCAGTTATTCTTATTTTTAGATTACATAGATGAAAAGTTATATTTTAGGCAATTTTTTGCTGTATATTGTGATATTATTTTTGTGGACTAATAAGGGAAATTGCAACAAGTTATCCATACACTTCCAGGAGGAAAAACAGAGAAATGCAACAAGCAATAAAGAGTTCTAAGAAAAGGTGCTCCAGAATTTTCATTTTAAGGGAATTATTTACAAAAAGGCAAGTATTTTAGTAGTAAAATGACATACATAGACGTCCACAAGGACTGAAGTAACTAAAATAGCAACCACAGCATCTCGGTGATTAGACAGAGGGAGGGGTCCTACAGTACAATAGTGGGGCTCTGGTACAAGGGACAGGTACAAATGCTGTACTATACCAGTTTATAGATTGTAAGCTCTTGTGAGCAGAGCCCTCAGTCCCATTGTGTGAATTGACTTACTACTTTGTAATGTATCTTTTTGTCAGTACTTGAACCCTACAAATTGTACAGTGCTGCGGAATATGTTGGCACTATATAAATAAATAAATGTATTATTATTATTAGGTACACCAAAGCATTATAGATTAGCATATATACAGTCATATGAAAAAGTTTGGGCACCCCTATTAATCTTAATCATTTTTAGTTCTAAATATTTGGGTGTTTGCAACAGCCATTTCAATTTGATATATCTAATAACTGATGGACACAGTAATATTTCAGGATTGAAATGAGGTTTATTGTACTAACAGAAAATGTGCAATATGCATTAAACCAAAATTTGACCGGTGCAAAAATTTGGGTACCCTTATCATTTTATTGATTTGAATACTCCTAACTACTTTTTACTGACTTACTGAAGCACAAAATTGGTTTTGTAACCTCACTGAGCTTTGAACTTCATAGCCAGGTGTATCCAATCATGAGAAAAGGTATTTAAGGTGGCCAATTGCAAGTTGTTCTCCTATTTGAATCTCCTCTGAAGAGTGGCATCATGGGCTCCTCAAAACAACTCTCAAATGATCTGAAAACAAAGATTGTTCAACATAGTTGTTCAGGGGAAGGATACAAAAAGTTGTCTCAGAGATTTAACCTGTCAGTTTCCACTGTGAGGAACATAGTAAGGAAATGGAAGACCACAGGGACAGTTCTTGTTAAGCCCAGAAGTGGCAGGCCAAGAAAAATATCAGAAAGGCAGAGAAGAAGAATGGTGAGAACAGTCAAGGACAATCCACAGACCACCTCCAAAGAGCTGCAGCATCATCTTGCTGCAGATGGTGTCACTGTGCATCAGTCAACAATACAGCACACTTTGCACAAGGAGAAGCTGTATGGGAGAGTGATGTGAAAGAAGCCGTTTCTGAAAGCACGCCACAAACAGAGTCGCCTGAGGTATGCAAAAGCACATTTGGACAAGCCAGCTTCATTTTGGAAGAAGGTCCTGTGGACTGATGAAACAAAGATTGAATTGTTTGGTCATACAAAAAGGCGTTATGCATGGCGTCAAAAAAACACAGCATTCCAAGAAAAACACTTGCTACCCACTGTAAAATTTGGTGGAGGTTCCATCATGCTTTGGGGCTGTGTGGCCAATGCCGGCACCGGGAATCTTGTTAAAGTTGAGGGTCGCATGGATTCAACTCAGTATCAGCAGATTCTTGAGAATAATGTACAAGAATCAGTGACGAATTTGAAGTTACGCCGGGGATGGATATTTCAGCAAGACAATGATCCAAAACACAGCTCCAAATCTACTCAGGCATTCATGCAGAGGAACAATTACAATGTTCTGGAATGGCCATCCCAGTCCCCAGACCTGAATATCATTGAACATCTGTGGGATAATTTGAAGCGGGCTGTCCATGCTCGGCGACCATCAAACTTAACTGAACTGGAATTGTTTTGTAAAGAGGAATGGTCAAAAATACCTTCATCAGGATCCAGGAACTGATTAAAAGCTACAGGAAGCGACTAGAGGCTGTTATTTTTGCAAAAGGAGGATCTACTAAATATTAATGTCACTTTTCTGTTGAGGTGCCCATACTTTTGCACCGGTCAAATTTTGGTTTAATGCATATTGCACATTTTCTGTTAGTACAATAAACCTCATTTAAATCCTGAAATATTACTGTGTCCATCAGTTATTAGATATATCAAATTGAAATGGCTGTTGCAAACACCCAAATATTTAGAACTAAAAATGATTAAGATTAATAGGGGTGCCCAAACTTTTTCATATGACTGTAGATAAAGCATAGCTCTAATTATAAATTTTCATAAATGAATAGTATAGCTAAATATAATAAACTTTGTAATACATCCTATTAAGGAAATCTGTTTCCTTCTCCCACTCCACTCCATATCAGTATCCAGCTCACAAGTAGAACTCTATGGAGATGGGAGGGGGAGGAGGCTCTTTTCCGCAACCCAGTCGGAGGAGACCGGAGGATGGAAGTAGTAGTGGCGGATGCTGTGCCACCTAGCAGGCCGAGCACTCTCCCAAATTGCTCCAGTCCCACTCCTAGGCCGGACAAAGTCGAGGGGGGTCCTGCAGAACTACCGAATGGTGGTTGTAGTAGTTCTTTTCCTCGGGGCACTTCCAGTTGAAGAGGGGGACCTCTCCTACCTGAGCCGGTGTGGTGTTAGTCGGAAGAGCCCTGATGGTAAAGCAGGCACAACTCAGGATTCAGCGATGCAGGTAAACCAAACAGCCGTTTATTAAGGCAACTGGAACAAAGGAACAACAGCAGCTTCCAGATGGGGGTAGTAGTCCTACAGTGTCCACCCCCCAGCCTTGGTTCTAGGAGGGTGCCCAGGGATGTTATAGGCTCCACAGGATGGCTTTCTCTACTCCTCCTCTCTGACTCTCCCAGCCAGGTACACTGGGGATGGGGTTACAGGGAGCCCTGACAGGGATTTGGTTACCCGTGTGCTAGGCCAGCATATGATTCTCCTGTCAGAGTCCTCTCCTGCTCCTCCTGGCACGGCACCGAATGAATCCAGCCACTTGGAAATCTTTACTCCCTTGCTCTGGGCTGTCTTCAGGTGAGCCTGGGGCTGATGATGTCCCTCCTGAGGCTGTGAGAGCGGCGGTCAGCTCTGCACACCAAGTCTCATCTGCTGCATGCACTGAACTAACTTACCAGCCGTCACTGGGGAGATAATATCTCCTTACAACCCCGCCCAGTGGCCTGTGATAGGCCAGGACTGAACCAAGGCTAGGTCTGAACACTGCAGGGGGGGAAACATATAAGGAAAAGCTGCACATAAATACATTTAACACAGAACAGAACATACAAACATGAAACCCAGAGGCACACAAGACAAACACATAAAAGCAGTAGCACTCTGGGATGCTGCATCTTTATTTATATTTTGCCTCTTTCTACGCATTTGTAGCCTGATATCTTGAAACAGCAGTGTTAAAAGAGCACCCTGACTCACAATGTAACAGCAGAGTGTAGCAGCTACAGTTATTGTGTGTGTTTTACAGCAGCCTCTTCCTCCCCCTTCCCTCTCCATGAGCTAATATGTAAAAATTTAACTTGATAAACGAAGAAGGGAACTTATTTCTTAAATAAGATGTAAAGTACAAGAACAATATTTCTTATATTCACCTCCACTATTCATTTATGAAAACTTGCTTTATAATTGGCGGCCCACTTTAGCCACTTTAGCCACTTCAGGACCAGGCTGCACTTCCTGGTTCAGGACCGGAAGTGTTTTGGGGTTTTATAAACATCCTTACAGGGTTAAGCATAGACTGCGTCGACGTATATAGTCAACGAGTGGTCTGGAACAAGCTCAACAAGCTCAAGGTGCCCAATTGTTAAAACAACAAAAACACACTTACATGTATATGGTATAGCTGCAATTGTAATAAATTGTATGATAAAGTGAACAGAACAAAAATGACAAAAACAATGGTGGTATTAAAATAAGAAAAGTTAATCAATCATTAATATATGAATTGTCCTGCAAAAAACAAACTCACATTCAAGTATATGGAAAAATAAGATATAACACCTGGAATTCAGCAATGCCATATAAAACCTCACTCCTTAATATAGTAGTATAGTACAGGGTGGGCCATAAGTATGGATACACCCAGATAACCGTTGCACGAAATTTGGCAAGCAGTTTGCTAACTGTGGCATGGGAGATGGGTGGTCTCGTAGGGTTTCTTGCATTGAAGTCTGCTGCAATGACCCGGGTACTGCGTTCACCAGACATTAACACAATGTCTGTCCACTCCTCGTCGGTTAACCTCTGCGACATGTCAATGGCTGTAATAATAAGAAACGTGTCAATAACTCAATAATGAATAAAGCTACGTTAAAAATGAGCACACCATTGCTTTTCTTGTGCAATTCTTCATGTGTTTGATGTGTCACATGACCCCCTTCCCATTGAAAAAAGTAAAGTTGAATCCATAATGGCGGCTTTGCAGATGGACGCCATGGGCGTCACCCAGCCTCAAATGTTTCCCCCCTCCCATGTACTAATAAGCCACAAACGGTAAGGTGATATCAGCAACCACTTCCATTTTATCTGGGTGTATCCATACTCATGGCCCACCCTGTAGATGAGCCCAACCTAAAACCCTACAGTGTTAATCCAGAGGAAGGCAAAAAACCTCCTAAGGCTGATGCCAATTGTCCCATGTAAGGGGAAAAAATTAATTCCCAACTCCAACTCTGGCAGTTAGTATAAAACCCTGTTCAACTTACCAAAAATCTAAAACCTGTAATTTGCAATATTTCTCAATTCAAGACAGGCATCCAGGCTCTTCCTTGCACAATGAATCCCCCATCACCACATCCTGGGGCAGTGACCTTCATAGCCTCGCTGCTCTTACAGTAAAGAATCCCTATCTATGTTGCTGGTGAAATGTTCTCTCCTTTAGACATAGGGGATGTCCCCTTGTCACTGTCACTGGCCTAGAAGTAAAAAGATCATTAGAAAGTTCTTTGTGCTGTCCCTTCATGTATTTGTACTATGTTATTAAATCTCCCCATAGAAGTCTTTTTTTAAAACCGAATAAACCCAAATTTGTTATTCTGTCTCTGTACTACAATCCTCCCATTCCTCTAATTATCTTGGCGGTGCTTCTCTGCACTCTTCTCTTAAAGAGGACCTTTCACCACCTCCACCAATTCTAGTCTTACTATATGTTAATAGGCTCCGCTCCACTGATTCCAGCACAGTTGGAATTTTCTCTCTTGCCACCCTTCTTGAGCAACAAGAGCAGGTAGTTTTGGTGCCTGATGTGCTATGTAAGCTCTGAATTGTCAGAAGGGCAGTGTCAGGTAGGAGAAGGCAGTGTCAGAGCACAGAATCACACCCCTTGTTTGCTCCTGCCTGACACCGCCCTCCTGACAGTACAGAGACTAAATTGTATATCAGGCAACAAAACTAACAGAAGTGATTGCTCGGGAATGGTGGGGACTAGAGAGAAAATTCTAACTGTGCCAGAATCAGTGGAGCAGCAGCTATTACATGATGTAAAGAGCTGGACTTGTAGGAGGTGGTGAAAGGTTTAACAAGCATTGAGGAAATTGTTCCATGGGAATATTGGTCCAATTAAAATCAAAACATCTTTATGTGTATGTAGCACAAAGACAATTGTTGTGTCTGTTCGTGCTGAAATCTTTGTGAGTATAAGCACCCACAGTGGGCCACAGGTTAATGTAGATACATTGCTCATAAGACGATTAAATAACTTCTAAGAAGCACTTGTCAGCCCCCGAATGATGCCCAAAAAAGCAGCAGAGATCAATTACAGGAGTGAATTGCATGCAAACAGTGCTAAAACACCCCGATCCTGCACAGCCCGACTCAGGCAGATGCTGCCAAAAAAGCTTCTAAACAAATCAGTGGTGATTGCCAGAGTTTATACCATAATCAGGCTTCAGAAAATAATCTTTCTTTAATGCAATTGAAAACATATTTTGTCTGTTATTTTAAACTTTTACGGAGGGAAGAAAATAAAACATAAAAGCTACAAGTTGAAATTG
Source organism: Leptodactylus fallax (assembly GCA_947044405.1). Taxonomy (NCBI): domain Eukaryota; kingdom Metazoa; phylum Chordata; class Amphibia; order Anura; family Leptodactylidae; genus Leptodactylus; species Leptodactylus fallax. Next base: position 1,626,315 of record CAMRHE010000308.1, read on the forward strand.
TTGCAGTGCAAGAGGTGGTAAAATGTGTTCAGCAATCTGAATGTCATTAAGCGGCCGGTTCATGGTGGCCCTCCTCCAGTGCACGGGATTGTTCATTAACCCATTGTGGATTCTTCATTGAATAAGATGCTTAAAGAGACTGTGACACCAGTAAATGACTAGAGAAGGGCAAACCCATTAATTCCGAGCCAGGTTCAACCCAAATATTCCAAATTGTTCCATTTTAAACAACACTAAATAAATGGAGATTCATCTCTAACAAACTATAATAGCCACTGACACATGTATTGCGCAGTGAAATTACAGAAGACACTCATGTCTGAGAGTCACTGCGACACCTGACATCACCTGACAGCCTCTCAGTCAATAGTCAGTGGTCTAAAAATGACTTATTTTTTCAATCAAGTTTTTGGTGATTTTTAAAAAAATTTATTATCAATATTTTTTATAAAAATTCTGCAGTTTTGTCTCTGGCCACTAAACCAAATAATATGCTCACTCTTCCTTTTTTATAGGAGATTTCTTTGTAGCAGTCATTTATCAGCACACTGATGATCACAACTATCATGTATATGTACTGTAGAGAAGGTGATGGTCACGGCTGATCTATTATTCTCTCTGCACAATGACTTCTGCACTGGTCACAGAGCATGCCTAGAAAACTGTCCCATAGAAGTCAGTAGTGTCTGCTCTATGCCTATTGTCCATTTCCAGGAAACAGGAAGTAACAGACTATTTTAGGCTTAGTGGTAAGAGCTGGAATTGCAACTGCAATTGGAATTTTTTTTTAAAGATAATAACATGGAAAATTTATAACAAAATCACCAAAAATTCTTTAAAAATATCTTAAAATATAAAAAATATGATTTAGCTCATTTGTCAATATGTCAATATGACATTAGCTCATTTTATTTATTTATTTATTTATTTTGCTTACTTATATAGCGCCATCATATTCCGCAGCGCTTTACAGACATTGACAGTCATTTTCTGACAACACGTTCATTTTAAAGTGACCCAACAGTTCAAAGTAAAAATGTCATAATAAATGTATAGTTCATACCTGGTGCCCTATTTTTTCATCTTTCTGGGGTGGGTCTTCTGATTCTTCACCCCCAGACTCGGACTGGCCTACTGAAGAGCAGGTGAATTTTCAAAGTGGGCCCCTAAACCAAGGAGGGCCCCTAAAACAGGGTAAGCCCCTAGTCACCTGTCCATTGCACAAGTGGTTGCAACACCTGCATGTCCATCACATGACCAGGAGAAAATTTTATCCCCTGAAAGTAAGCAATAAAGGTTCCTATAGCATGCCTGCAAGCAAGCAGTCAAAGTCACATTGAATTGATACAGAATGCATATTGGAAAAAAAGCTTAAATCTAAGGCGTCCTACACATGGGTGAAAAAGGTCCAGAAAATCTATCATGCTAGCAGTTCCTCCCTCCCTGCAGTACTGTCCCATACTTTGTATATACCAGGCAGTAGAGCCATGAGAAGGCCGGGACTCCTGCCATATGGCATATTAGGAGTCCAGGTCTTCTGACCGGGTTCTGTTGACAACTCTGACCAATATATGGGCCGGATTTTCCAGACTGTATTTCCCCCCTGTGCAAGATGCCTTAATAGCCTTTTCGATTGAAATGACATTTTAGATGAACCCCAACACTCATTGCAAAGCGCAGAATATAATAGGATTTCAGATCTCCATTACTAGAATAACACATGACAAATGTGATACATATCATAACCGCTATTCCATATGTTATACATAGGACTATCTATGGAAAAATATACCCTTGAAAGTGCATAAGGAATCTCTTTGAAAGGAAAAGTTCAAGCTTAGATTTCACCTGCACATGTAAAAAGTTCCAGGTGTGGGGGAGGGGGACTGCTCAAGCGAACCATTTTGTACTCTCTGATTCTCACCCTTCTTAGTGTCTTATATTATGATTAAAGTGTCATTGAGACTCCGAAGATAGCACAAAGAGGACATGTCAGCTTTAGTATTTTTCAAGAAACAAAGATTCTGGAACATCTTTTCTTAAAACTTTGTGTTGTGAATTTCCTCTTTTAAGCCTCCTGGAAATGTATAAATTAATTGACAAATGGGTAATATGAAGAAAATGTGCTCAAGAACACTAAATGTAAATGTGTTATTTGTCCTAAGGATAGTACATATGCTAGGTTCACACCTACATAGTTGTCTCCGCTCTTCTGGTCCATCAGAGGACCAGAAGAACGAAAAAACTGATCCATTCTATGATGGTCCATGCAGAGACCGAGCGATTTTTAGATGGATCTGCGTCGCAGATGTGAACCCAGTCTCAGAGAAGTCATTGTGAGGACTGATATCACAATGGCTTGATGTAGACACCTTGACCCGCACCACAGAAGGTTTTAGTAGGTTAGGTGGTACCTATTGAAAGTTCCAAGAAGTTGGAGCAGGCGGAGATGGAAAAAGGTCCACTTTAACCCCTTATTAACATCTGGTATATGTGTGATGGATGTTAGCACTTTAAAGATGAGTGGGCACCGTACCTGTGAGGTCTATGCTGTTTTACACAGTACAGTCATGGCCAAAAGTTTTGAGAATGACACAAATATTCTATTTTCACATGATCTGCTGCCCTCTGGTTTTTATGTGTGTTTGTCAGATGTTTTTATCACATACAGAAATAGAATTGCATTCATATTATGAGTAACAGAAGCTTATATTGACAGTTAGAATGAGTTAATGCAGCAAGTCAATATTTGCAGTGTTGACCCTTCTTCTTCAGGACCTCTGCAATTCTCCCTGGCATGCTCTCAATCAACTTCTGGACCAAATCCTGACTGATAGCAGTCCATTCTTGCAGAATCAATGCTTTAATTTTGTCTGAATTTGTTGGTTTTTGTTTGCCCACCCGTCTCTTGATGATTGACCACAAGTTCTCAATGGGATTAAGATCTGGGGAGTTTCCAGGCCATGGACCCAAAATCTCTATGTTTTGTTCCCTGAGCCATTTAGTTATCACCTTTGCTTTATGGCAAGGTGCTCCATCATGTTGGAAAAGGCATTGTTGAGCGCCAAACTGCTCTTGGACGGTTGGGAGAAGTTGCTCTTGGAGGACATTCTGGTACCATTCTTTATTCATGGCTGTGTTTTTAGGCAAGACTGTGAGAGAGCCGATTCCCTTGGCTGAGAAGCAACCCCACACATGAATGGTTTCAGGATGCTTTACAGTTGGCATGAGACAAGACTGGTGGTAGCGCTCACCTCTTCTTCTCCGAATAAGCTGTTTTCCAGGTCTTCCAAACAATCGAAAAGGGGATTCATCAGAGAAAATGACTTTACCCCAGTCCTCAGCAGTCCACTCCCTGTACCTTTTGCAGAATATCAGTCTGTCCCTGATGTTTTTTCTGGAGAGAAGTGGCTTCTTTGCTGCCCTTCTTGAGACCAGGCCTTGCTCCAAGAGTCTCCGCCTCACAGTGCGTGCAGATGCACTCACACCTGCCTGCTGCCATTCCTCAGCAAGCTCTGCACTGCTGGTAGCCCGATCCCGCAGCTGAAACACTTTTAAGAGACGGTCCTGCCGCTTGCTGGTCTTTCTTGGGCGCCCTGGAGCCTTTTTGGCACCAATGGAACCTCTCTCCTTGAAGTTCTTGATGATGCGATAGATTGTTGACTGAGGTGCAATCTTTCTAGCTGCAATACTCTTCCCAGTTAGGCCATTTTTGTGCAGTGCAATGATGACTGCACGTGTTTCTTTAGAGATAACCATGGTTAACAGAAGAGAAACAATGATGGCAAGCACCAGCCTCCTTTTAAAGTGTCCAGTGGTGTCATTCTTACTTAATCATGACAGATTGATCTCCAGCCCTGTCCTCATCAACACCCACACCTGTGTTAATGGAGCAATCACTGAAACAATGTTAGGTGGTCCTTTTCAGGCAGGGCTGCAATGATGTTGAAATGTGTTTTGGGGGATAAAGTTCATTTTCTAGGCAAATATTGACTTTGCAAGTAATTGCTGTTAAGCTGATCACTCTTTATAACATTCTGGAGTATATGCAAATGGCCATTAGAAAAACTGAAGCAGTAGACTTTGTAAAAATTAATATGTGTATCATTCTCAAAACTTTTGGCCATGACTGTACACTAAATTTTTTACACCCCATTCAGATTTTTTTTTCCACTTCACAGTTCATTTTATGGAATATTAAATGCTGCCATTAGAAAGTATAAATTGTTCCGCCAAAAAAACAATCTCTCATATCACACTGAACAGCAGGAGTTATGGTTATTGAAATGAAAATGCAAAAATATAGGATGACAGTGATATGAAGGGTTAAAGGGGTTTTACAGCCACATGCTGGGGCCCCACATAACATAAACGCCGCAGTTTGGATGCAGCGGAAACGCAGTGGCAAAAACTGCAGCGTTTCACAGTACCTGCAAAGTGGATGGGATTCTAGCTAATCCCATCCACACATTGCAGAAAAATATCCGCAGCGGAAATGCTGCGATTTCAAAAACGCATAATAGAAGCAGAAAGTCCACAGGGGAAAACTCTGCGGCCTTTCTGTGAAAAGCAATGTGTTTTTTTTTCCACAGCGCTTTTTGGCTGCAGCTCACCATGGCCTTAGCCTCAAATGGATTTTTCAATACCACTGACCTACCTGCAGGCTAGGTCATTAGTATGCACATCTGTAGGGGTTCGACACCTGCACCCTACAAAGATCAGCTGTTTGAACAGTGTCCGGACTCTGCGTGCAGGCAGCATCTATAAAAGTAACGGGAGAAAAGCTGTGGTCCTGTACACTGTATAGCGGCAGGTCAGGGGAATTGCACCGCCACTCCTCTTACTTGAATAAGAGCAGCTTGTACTCACTCTAAATCCACCGCACCTGCTTACGGTACCTAGAGGCTGCCAGAAGAGCTGATCTGTGTAGGGTTTGGGGGGAAACCCACCAAACACAGGGAGAACATACAAACTCCTTGCAGATGTTGTCCTTGGCAGGATTTGAACCCAAGGACAGCAAGGCTGTAGTGCTAATCACTGAGCCACCGTGCTGCCCATAATAAATGAGACAATTGCAGAAATTTCGGCAACAAATGTGCTGTGTTTTAATACACCCTATGGTTAATTTTACACAAGCACACCAAAGGCAGATTTTTGCACCATAATTATGGCCAAATGTCCCATCCCTAACTGCAAGTTTACTACCCTAACATCATAACATCATAGATTTGGTTGGGTGAGGATAATTAGCCATTATATGGGAGCTTTTACTCCTCATGTAAAAGTAATCCTAATGGAGGAGCCCATAGCCTGTCTGGTGACATAAGAACTACATTCACATAAAACTACCATAATATTGAGATGTCTGGCACAACTGACCAGAAGCATGAAAACCACACACCGCTCATATACACAGTGCACAAGTCTCCACTAGATAAAAAGCAAGTGGACAGAATCCATCACCACCTTCACGCCTGGTAAAGGAAAGCCAGTAAACTATCACTATAGCGCCGCTATACACAATATAACCAGAAAATAACATACAGATGAAGCTCATTTACTATGAACATAAGTGAATAAAATTATGAAAAAAAAAACTTATAAATGACATTATGCACTAGTGGTCGGTCACCTGCACTAGATTTCATATAAGAGGCTCAATATCTTATAAAATGTGTTAGTTACATAGTTAGCATTACCTTCTTTGTACATCTCAAATCCCAGAATCAGAGACCCGATTATATTCAGAAATTAAAGGGGCTGTCTAGGATTTGGAGTAACCTCTGGGGTGTAAGTGGAAAAGAAAAGAAAAGCATAGTCACCTGTCCCCAGCTCTCCATGGCACACTCCAGTCCCCTTTTCTTTATGTAAAACACCAATCAGTGGCTTCAGTGCTTGCTGGAAAGGGACCAGTGATGTCACTTACATATGTCACTGGTTTCTTACCAGCAACTACTGACTGGGCTCAGTGATTATATGAGCCTCATGGCTTCTGGTACTGCAAGCCTCCGCATGCAACAGAAAGGGGCCTGGGAGTGGACAATGAAGCGCCAACACAAACCAGACAACCCTTTTAAATCTCCATTATTTTAGATATACTGATATACACTGTCAGGGCTCCTAGGAACCTGACCTATTGAGGTGATTTTCTACTTTTTAACACTTTTTTTTTTGTTTTTTTTAATGATTAGGCTTTACAAATATTTGAGTTTGTCCATTTTCTATTGATAATTTGGATATATAGTAGTGTATGCAGCATATATACTTTAGAGTAATTGGGTCAGGATGGCATAGTGGCATGTTCTATGCACTATCCTCAGATGTCAATTGTGTAATGCCTGTATATTCCAGTGGGGGCACTGCAGGAAAACTGAACTCTTATTGTGGGTCTTCCTCATTGACTACAGCCGATCTTACATTATCATTGGGGGATCTTTCTACCAACAAAGTTGACAACCTCCTTAAAAATTATTACTAGAAACTAGCCTATATCTTTACAATCATAGGTGTCAACAAAATCAACCAAAGCTGTTGTATGGAAAAATCCATTTGTCACAATTTTTGATGTCCGTAGTCATCAGACTAGTGATCTCATATTGAATAAACAAAAGGCAGGAAATATTTGTCTCTTTTAGTCTTTAGTGGGATCAGACACATTTATCTCAATAGTAACCAATTACCAAAAATATAAGAAACATATGAAAGACTTAAAGAGGCAAAATGAACAAAAATAAAGCAACATCATTCAAAAACCGTCTCAGATATTGCCCATTTATTTCTGTATATAATAAGGATGTGACATAGTAACATACATTATATATTCAGATACCGCCCGCCCTTCTCTTAATGTTAAGTATAAATGTCATGTGTCGTAGGTCGGGGAATATAATGCATTATGTTCTAACTAACCATGTGGCAAAATAAATGGAAAGCGCTCCCAGTATAAGGATGATTAATGATGTAAACTGCTGAACCATAGTTGTAGAGTTCGACATGCTGGTGTTTGTAATTCTTCATCTCTCATTTCCTTCTTTTCATAGAAAATCAATTGATCTTCCCTCCGGGGAATCATGTTCAACATCAGCTTAGCAAAAAGGCCTCTCATTAGAAGGTTTCAGATCATTTACAAGTAGATATCACAGATTTCACTAGGGAGAAACCTGCCTGTCACTAGACTGCCACTGCTAAGACTAACACGGTACAACATTATACTACTGAAGACTGAACAGATATGCAGAAGTCTAATAGACAATAGTTATAGAAAACTTACTAAAAAATTGACTCTCTGGTCTACTCTGTTTCCTCCGTCTGAGGTTGTTTGAGGTGACGTCAGCCATGTCTCACGTACAGAGATGGACTATCCGGACAGAGATGACAGTCTGAAGATTTCTTTGTCTTGTATGTCTTTTGATTTGTTGTTAGTTAGTGTATGTCTTTGTTTGTATCTACTAATGTACAGTACTGTGCAAAAATTTTAGGCAAAATGCTCCAAAGTAAGAATGCTTACAAAAATAGAAGTGTTAGTTTTTTTTTGTCAATTAACAAAATTAAGTGAATGAAGAAAAGAGAAATGTAAATCCCATCAATATTTGGTGTGACCTTTGCCCTTTGCCTTCCATCAGTTCTTCTCGGTACTTGCAGACAGTTTTTGGCAGAACTGGGTAGGGAGGTTGTTCCCGCCATCTTGGAGAACTAAGTACAGATCTTCTGTGGATGTAGGCTTGTCCAATCCTTCTGTCTCTTCCTGTCATCCCAGACAGACTGGATGATGATGAGATCAGGGCTATATCTGTGGGGGCCGTTTCATCACTTCCAGGACTCCGCCTCCAAAGGGAAAAGGTCACACCAAATATTGATTAGATTTACATTTCTCTTTTGTTCATTCACTACTTCATTTTGCTAATTACCTGTAGTGTGGAGACAAGTTATATTTTATGCCTTTTTCTTATCTATATATTTGCACTGATGTGTATTGCTCAATTTTGATAACTATATATATTTTGTTATACCTAATAAAGATTTGTAATTTTATACATATATGTATTTTGCACTTGGTTTTTGGTCTTTTCTGTCTGGTTGCACTTCCAATGAGCTTTATGTGCAGTTCATTTTAGGATAAGTGGAGGTATTTGTTGTACTAATACTTCATTTTGCTAATTGTCTTAAAAAAACTATTTTTGATAGCATTCATACTTTGGAGCATTTTTTCACACCTGCCTAAAACTTTTGTACAGTACTGTATGTCTTGGTATCTACTTTGTATAGTCCACAAGTGTGTCAAGTTATCTCCCAACACAAAGCTGTGGCATAAGAGGACCAGCAATTTACATCAGCAACCGCAGTGCCAACCTGTGGCAAACACTCCCCTCCATCTTTAGTGATAATGCTCTCCTGGTCCCCCGGACATCTCTGTATACCCGGCCCCCTGTCCCTGCAGTCACATGTGGCGACACGTCATTGCTTAAGACCAGAAAGGGATCAGGGAAGCAAATGTCAGGAGAGATAAGTACAGTGTTTTGCTTTGGGTCCACAGGTATCCTGCAGCAAAATCCAGAACAAATGAATTTTGTTGTAGGTTTTGGCTTCCCCATTGAACTCAGTGGGGAAAATCTGCAACAAAACTATGAAACTATGTCATAAATTGAAGCTGTGGATTGGAAAATGCACACCACAGGTCAATTTCTGTCCGGAAAATTTTTCATCTGAAGATCCCCTGTACCTAGTGACAAATTTTCTTGGACCTGAAAATATCATTATTTCTACCATTCACAAATGGAAACTTAAATTGGAAAAGATAGCTTAAATGAAATCCTACCAAAATCAATGTGGCCCCGACAGAGAACTCATAAGGGCAGAATTATTAAAACTGGTGTGCAGTGCACGTTTCTTAACTGGCTGCACTGGCACGAGACATGTCAAAATTATTATTAAGTATGCCTCTTAATTTTGGCGCATCTTGGGAGGTCTGTGCACCAGAAACTGAAATCTATTGCAGCAAGGATCTGGCATAGACGTCAGGAATTACATCTACCAGTTGCCCATTAAGGACCTGAGTGGAGTAAACTTTAAAAATGTACATTTTTTGGTGCTTTGGGAAGTTTCTAGAGGCTAGACGGCTCAATGGCTCTTATGAGGCGGAACAGGGTGGTGTGCATTAGGTCTAGCCACTGCCTGACCTGCAGCAGCTCCTCTGTATACCGGGGTTGAGTCTTGGAAGTAAGCTATTGTTGACCAGACCGCTCTATGAGCATCCGATTAGGTTCGAAATGCATCGGTATAAAGAATCAATAGGGTTTGCCTAGGGTTTGTGAGACTGCCCTTGTTAGGACAGGAGTCTTGGATCCGGGGTTAGTGGTCACTTAAGGATATAACTCCGTTTTCCCAAACATAGGACCCCGTGATCCACTGTGAACACGTAATTTTATGTCCCCCTCTGACTACTATTTACCGACTAATTGGTAAGACAGTTGTAATTTTATTCACTACATCATATTATATTTGCACAGATTTTGTTGACTCTTTCATAAGATAATTTTTAAAGGTATTTATTAAAAGTTACTTACTAATTATCTGTTACAGATAGGATTCATTTTGGTGCCTGAGAACTTGAGTGTTACCCTCCTGCAGTGCCACACACTGATGTCAGAGGTTGTCTGGGATACCCATAGCGGGTAGAACAGTGTTATTTAAGGCCCTATTCGTATAACCATCAGGAGAGGAGCGTCTTGCTGCTTGCAGGATGGCACGCACAGATTGGTCAGCTTGATGAGAACAGGCACCTTGGCAGTCCCTGATTTGGTAGCTGGTTCACAGAACCAAGACACCAACCAGACTCTACAAGCAGTGACACGGGTTTTAGGAGGCAGGTGTGGCATCTCCTGTATCTGCAGAAGCATGGTGTCTTTTGCCAAGGATGCAGGCAACTGCTCGTCACCTCTGTATACAACTGATGCTGTATCTACTACTACCTAACAGTAAAAAAAACCTGCAATAACAAGTCCTGGTGTCCATAGTGTGTGTCTTCATTCCTCTGCATGTGAAAATCTATGGGAGACAACCTGTGATGGAAGAGGATGGTGTGGCTGGGCAGCTGTTCCTTTAAGGCTGGCCATACTAGTGGTATGTCCCAACCAGTGCCTGAGGCCAGACTACGGTGTGCTCCAGTTACACAATACTTATAGCCAGAGCTGCTTTAACCATAGGGCCAATGGTACACTTGCACCAGGCCCTATGGTAGCGGAGGCCCCGTTGGGACAGCGGGACAGTCCTGCATATGCTGTCCTGCCGAGCTGCCCCAGTTGCATACAATGATGACACAGGGAGCCATCTGCTCCCTGCTTCACCATTCTTCCCCTGGAGCTGCAGGTGCGATGTGATGACGTCACTTACATCGCACATGCAGCTCACTGAAGACTCCGGACCCGAGACAGCAAGGGAGACTGTGGGGACAACTGCAGGGGGACTTTAACCCTTTCCCTGATGTCTTGCCAGGGTGGCACTTTAGTTGCAGAGGACATATGTAATATGTCCTTGCTACTAATGCCGATTTCTCAGGATCCTTTAGGGCTATCATGATGATCTTGGTATCATTTTAAAGATGAGATTTTCATCTTCATAGCCCTAAAATCCTAGGATATGGGGACTCTAAAGTGTCCTCCCCCCTGCAGCCTCAGGCAGCATCTTAGAGCTTTGTGAAGGAGGAGGTAGGGGAAGGAGCAGAGCTGCAGACTGCAGAGACAATGAGAAATCATCATTATCTGTACATAACCTGTATGTGACCCCAGGAAAGGGGTAGCAGGGACTTCTGTCCATGGTATTCCCTCTCCTATCAATCATAGAGCATACTATACTTTTACTCTCTGATTGTCACATAGAGGGATAATGTAATACCCCTCTGAGCCTAATCCCAGGGATATTCATTGTCGAGGTCGTAGCGCCAAAACAGTTACACCAAACACTTACACAACACATAGACAAAGTCATGAATAAAGTTTACATTTTTTCACTGTCCCTGTACTTTCCATACCTGATCTTTATAGAGTAAAATACTCTGATCGCCTCTCTAGTGATATCCGTTACACGCTAAAATAATAGCAATAGCGATTATTACTAGAGATGAATGCGGTGACCAGATGGAAGGTAACGCTGCAGTTGGGATTGCGGGGGTGCAAACAGCGCAGACTTGTCACGGTCTCTGGGCACGAGGGCGCAGCGCTGGTGCTGTCCCACGTTACCACCACTGGTACCGGTGATGAGGGGGCTGCACAAATGTTGGTGGTGATTGTTCCCCCGGGGCGCTTCCCCTATACTGTGCCGACTGGTGGTGTTTGGGGCGCCCTGATGTTGTCGGTGCAGAGTCAGACACAGAAACGGTTGTAAAGTTGAACTTTTACTTCCATGGGTGTGGAGGCACAAATGCTTAAACAGTTTCTTCAATACAAAACAACGGGGTACGCCTGGTGACACAGCAAAGTCCTGGGGTGCAGGGTAGACTTGATGAAAGGTGTTCCTAGCCCCTTATACTTCAGTGTTACAGCCCTAAGGTGCGTCTGGGCTCCTATTTGGCTCATAGGAGGATGCCCACCATGATACTAGTACATAATATTCCCCACTCACGTTATGTGGTCCTGATAGCTCAGAGTTTCGGGGTGCAATAGTCAGGGTGGCAGGATATTCCACAGGTCTGGCCTTGGCCCCTGGATCCTGTGATACTTGCTATGGAGCACGTGTTCCAGAATGTTCTCTCCACAGTCTCATGCTGACAAGATAATGATGCTTGACTTCCTTCAGGGCGATGGCTAGGCAGACAGGGGACAGGATCTTCTGAATAGCTGGAGTATGTCAACTCTCCAACCTTCCTGGGCCTGTCTAGGACTTGAGATTCCTGCACTAAACTCACTGCTTTCTTCACAGGACATTACACTTATCTCCTCACCTCCTCCTCCTAACACTCCACACTTCTAACTTCTCACACGCAGGACCTTCCTGCAGGGGTGTTACCATGGGGACCCAGTGATCAGCTGACTCCTCCCCTTTTCCCAGGCAATGTCCTCCCATTGGACATTTGGTTACTATTCAATCCTATGGGAGGTGTAATGCATGTGTGAGGCTCACTAGGTGGCGCTGTGTTGTGTGAGACTCAGGACCCCCTGCTATGTCACACAGGCTATGAAGCAACAGGAAATAATACAATGCACAGAGATCACCCTCAGCCCAGCCATAGCCAGCTCTGGGATGCCACATACTCCCCCTCTTTCACTGAGCCGACCTCGGCGACGGGCTGGGGTGAAGGTGAGAAATGTAACATATCGTTAATAAATACGAATAAAGTGCAATTGTCACTAACAATTTAGAAAAATATAATACTTAGAAACTTGAGGTAAGACCTCCCGGCATAGTCCTGGAATGTCCATGAGAAGTCTGAAGGGTAACGGAGAGATAATTAAACTCAGACTTATGGAACCTTTTGGCGGTACCATCAGACAGTCCATATAGAAACAACAGTAGTGCAAATGGGTCCAGAGGCTCTCTGGCACAAATTTCGTGAGTGTCCATTATCATGAGAGTCTCTCTGAGAAACAATAAACAGTCCTTTCTGTAAGGAAGAGTAGGCACTCTCGCACGAATGTCCATACCGCAATGGGGTAACAGAACTTCCTTGGCTCGGTGAGCCAGGCACTATGGCTTGGATTGTTGCATATAAATGTAAATACTATATTACATGGCAAGATATTATATATATACTGTATATACACACAGGAAAAACATTAATGTAATCAGAGCAGGAATAACATATATACAGAAGCAGAGACAGTTAACCTCTTTTACCCAAGGACAGCCATGGCATCACTATAGCGTGTTGGAGGTATGCCTTTTGTGGTACGCTCAGAACGCCTAAGTGGAACGAGATTTGGATCAGGAACAGAGTCACTGAAATCAATTAAATCATCTGTCGAAGGGTTCTCTTGCACTAGAGCAATTGGTGGATAACAGCTAAATGGTAGTAGTTTAGGCGCCCACATAAGCTCAGTTAACGTTGGGGGTCTCTCTTTCGCTTCAGAAGGTGACAAGATCTCTGTACTCGTTGTCTCAGCTGGGGGCACCTCTGTGGGTAGTCCTTCTTTAAGGCACAGCTTCAGACGGTTTCGGTGTACTACTTGGGGCTGTCTCCCAGGTTTAGAGATCTCATACACGTCGGATTCAGGATATGGTATGGAGATGACACTGTATGGTTCTTTCTCCCAGAATGGATCCAATTTACCATTCCGATGGTTATTCCTTAACCATACACGGTCGCCAACTTTCAGGGGCGCTGCATGGGCGTGACGGTTGTAATCCTCCTGTTGTCTCCTACGAACCTCATCCATGCGCGTTTCAACTATCTCTTTAGCTTCCTCCATACGTCGGCGGTGTTCAACAACCCAGTCTGTTATGGGTAGTGGATTGATGATGTCAGGGACCTTCACACCAAGGGTTAAGTCTGAAGGAAGTTGACCTTGTCTTCCAAACATTAGATAAAATGGTGCGTATCCCGTAGATGTTTGGGGTGTATTGTTGTAAATATAGGCCAAGTCCTTGATACGCTCAGGCCACTCAACACCAGGTGTAACTGCGGCTATTCTTAGCATGCCGATGATCACTTGATTTGCCTTCTCGCACATACCATTCCCTTGAGGGTGATACGCTGTGGTTCGCAACTTCTTGCAGTCTTGGAACTGACACAGCTCACGGAACAATTGGGATTCAAACGCCGATCCACGGTCGGTGAGGATATGCTCAGGACAACCGTAATGGCGGACAAACTCTGCGTAGAAGGTCTCAGCCGTAGTTCTTGCTGTAAGATCTCTGACAGGCACGATGACAAGGAACTTGGAGTAATGATCCACCATTGTCAGAGCGTAGCTGTAGCCGGAACGTGTGGGACCCAACTTCACATGGTCCAGAGCAACAATTTCACACGGCTTTTGAGTCTTAATTGGATGTAGAGGGGCCTTCTGATCTCTTCGACCTTCCTTGGTGATACTACAGGCGGGACACTCTCGGCACCAACTCTCAATGTCACTCCTCATCCCAACCCAATAGAAGCGACGACGGATGGTAGCTTCGGTCTTTTGTACCCCGAAGTGACCGGATCTGTCATGATACGCCTCAAGTATCATCTGTGCGTCTCTTCTTGGTACGAGGATCTGATGAAGCCTTTCACCTGTGACAGGATCAAGAGTGTTTCTATGTAGAAGGCCTCGTTGGACAAACAGGCGCTTCCTCTGTCGCCAAAGGCGTTTTAATTCCACGTCATGAAGACCTCTCTTTACACGGGTTGGTATTCTTCCTGTAAGCAGGAAATCTGACAATTCTCCTAAAACTCTGCTCTCTTCTTGGAACGTTTTCCACAGAGATGGCTCCTGGAGGGATTCGGCAGCTGTTTTCGCCAGAGATTCTCCTTCTACAGGGACACCAATAGCAACCTGTTGGGCAAACTTGTTGTAGAATGGTGGCATCTCCACCTCTTCCCAGATGTCTTCTCGGGGTGGTTCTTCTCCCACAGGCAACCTTGAGAGTGCATCAGCGTTAGCGTTGGACTTGCCACTGCGATACTTGACAGAGAACTTGTAATTCGCGAGTCTTGAGGCCCACCGTTGTTCAAGGGCTCCCAGTCGAGCAGTGTCCAGATGCGCCAACGGATTGTTATCTGTGTACACGGTAAAGGGTGTGGCAGCCAGGTAGTCTTTAAACTTCTCTGTCACGGCCCAGACAAGCGCCAGAAGTTCGAGTTTAAAAGAACTATAGTTCTGGTTGTTCTTCTCCGCACCTCTCAGACTCCTGCTGGCGTAGGCGATGACTCGCTCTTTGTTGTCCTGAACCTGGGACAACACTGCACCCAAACCTTGGTGACTTGCATCTGTGTACAAGCGGAATGGCTGACTGTAGTCGGGATAGGCTAGAATTGGTGGTTGCGTCAGAAGTGCTTTAAGCGCTTGAAAGGCTTCCTCTTGACGCGCTGTCCAGTCTACCGGAAGCTTTCGGTTGTAGTTTTCTCTGGGACAACCGCGCAACAACTCGTTCAGAGGCTCGGCTACTTGGGCGAAGTGTGGTATGAAACGCCGGTAGTAACCTGCGAATCCAAGGAAGCTTCGGACTTCTTTGACGGTAGTTGGTCTTCGCCAGTTCTGGACTGCAGTGATCTTTTCAGGATCAGGTTGGACGCCTTGTGCGCTCACGACATGCCCAAGGTAGTGAACTTGGGGTTTCAACAGGTAGCACTTGGAGGGCTTCACCTTTAGGCCGTGCTGTATAAGTACCTTGAATACCTCGGACAGGTGACGAAGGTGTTCTTGGTATGTCCGGGGAGAATACAATAACATCGTCCAGGTACAGTAGCACGCTCTGGAAATTCTCATGGCCGAGGCACCTCTCCATAAGCCGTTGGAATGTGGCTGGGGCATTACATAGCCCAAATGGCATACTATTAAATTCAAAGAGTCCCATCGGGGTCGTAAACGCAGTCTTTTCACGATCTTCAGGCGCCATAGGGACTTGCCAGTATCCACTGGTTAAGTCCAGGGTCGAGAAACAGGTAGCTGATCCCAAAGCCGTTAGAGATTCCTCAATCCGCGGCAATGGGTATGCGTCTTTGTGCGTGACGTTGTTGAGTTTACGATAGTCCACACAAAATCGTAGGGTTCCGTCTTTCTTCTTGACAAGGACTAGCGGGGCTGCCCAGGGGCTGTTACTCTCCCGGATGACATCAGCATCTCGCATCTCTTGGATCAACTTTTTCACCGGTTGGTACATCGCTGGTGGTATTGGACGGTGACGCTCCTTGATTGGATGGTGGTCGCCAGTCAGAATGCGATGTTGTATGGTCGTGGTCTTACCAAAGTCCAATGGGTGTTTGCTGAATGCCTGTTGGTAACGCTTGGCCACATTGCGAACCCCATTGATGTGCTCTATAGGGGTATTGGCGTCTCCCACGTTCAATTCATCCCACCAGGACTTCGTGGCTCCATTCTGAATGTTCTCAGCAGCTTGGGTGGAACGCTGTGTGGCGGTAGAATCACCAGAGAGAATGTCTTCTGGTGCTAACCGGTGTAGCAGGGCCACAGAGTGGAACTTGTGGAGGTTCACGGGAGCATCGCCCAAGTTGACTAAGCGGACAGGAACACGTCCATTGGAAACTGTGACAAGGCTGCGGGCAGCCATGACAAGTGGTTGGCCATCTACCTGTATGGGTTGTAGCAAGGCCTCGTAGTCCTGATTTTCTATGCCCGGACGGGCACGGCACCACACCATAGTTTCTGTTCCAGGCTGTAGGGTTACTGGACGGGTATCTTGGATCCGGACTCGACCAATTTCACCTTGTTTGTTGGCGAACTTGTGCTGGGCATTGAGTACACGAATGGCCCGCTGAATGGTCTGCTGGTCACGGGGAGAAGCTGTAAGGAGAGAGGCATGCAAAGCATCCAACACTTCTGCAAAGCAATGGCGTAAAACATTCATGCCTAATATTACAACTGCAAACCTATCATCCTCTACATCAGTGACAATTACACCCTGTCTAGGCAGTTTCAAGTCCCCAATCTGGATAGTGGGTTCCCAATAACCCTGCTGTGGTATGGGCTGTCCATTGCTGGCACACAGATTTATCCATGTGTCAGGTGTTCTATTCAACACACCTAAGTCCCAATGTTCAAGGAACACCTGCTTGCGCAGGGTTGTTACCTGAGATCCAGTGTCCACCAACGCTGTCAGAGGGACGCCGTTCACCCGGATTGTGATGTGTGGGCAGGCTGAGACGAAGCGTGACAATGGCACTGAAGATTCACCTGGGCCCTTCTTCTTTCCTCCCGAGGGGCGGCCCGCTGCCTCGGGGGTGGCCCGTTTAACTGAAAACACTGAGGCCTGGTGTGTCCATATCTATTGCAATAGGTACAGTATGGCCTCTCACTCTGCGGAGGTTTCACTGAAGACGGACGTCTGGGTGGCGACTCAGGTGAGATGTTGAGACTTCGCAAAGGATCACTGGACGATGAAGACGGCTGGGTCAGACGATCTAGACGGACGGTGATCTGTTCCATGGCACGGGTCAGATGATCCACTCGGGCCAGAAGGTCATCTCTGGAGTCTGCTGGTGTAGTCTGCGCGGTTTGGGCGGCAGGTGAGGTACCCAGAGGTAGTGGCAGGACAACTGGAGCAATGCTTGTTGAGGGTCCAGGTGAGAGAGCACAGATGACTGGGCTCGGCTGGGGCTCTTCCTGTCCCAAGACCTGGATGGCAAGGGCCTTGAAGTCAGCAAACGTGATGCTGGGATGTTGTGCAGCAAGCATTCGCAACTGACTCTGGAGCAATGTGGTACCCGCCCCTTCTATGAAGCGGTCAAGCAAGATTTTATCAGAGTCCACATTTTCACGTGGATCCACTTGCACCACAGCTCTGAACGCCTCTTGGAGGGATAAAGCATAGTCCCGCAGGGTCTCACCAGGTAGTTGTCGTCTGGAAAAGAAGCGCATCTTTACCTTGGAGACAGATCGCACGTCAAAGTTCACCTGGAGTTTGTCCAGAATTTGCCCAGGGGTTCTTTTGTCAGAGGCAGGCCAGGATTTGACCTCCCTAGCTGCAGCACCCTCAAGCTGGCCCAGCAGGATCTGTATCTGCTGTTCTGTATTCAGAGGATAGAACTGGAAGAGAGACAGCATCTTCTCACGAAAGTCCCTGAGGGTATGCGCCTCCCCTTTGTAGTGCGGCAGCCATGGTGCGCCAGGGTAAAATGGCATGGAGAATGGTAGGCTGCTCGCCATGGGCACTGCTGGATCACTAGAAACAGATGGCACAATGTCACTTTGCTCAGTCATGTTGTTTGCAGGTATGACTGGAATTAGGTCGCCGTCTCTTTAAGAAACTCAACTGCTTGCTGGCAGGGAATGGAGACTACAACTTGGAATGCTGTAGCTATTAACAGAGTCACTGTGATGCAGGCTGACGGTGTGCTCCCCCCTCTTTAATGGTGGCACTCCCCACGGACACGGTACACGGAAAACACTCGCTGGGGCCGAGGGAGGACTGAAGACAAGGACAGGGAGGCACAGTACTCACTGACAGCAACTGCAGCGTGGACCAGAGATCAGCGGTGCACAGCAGGGACGGTGATGCGGCACCAGAGAGTCAGAAATGGCGCTGGCACGTTCGCCTTTCACTTTCTTGTATGGGTGCGCTGGAGCATTGCGCTCAGCATTCTGGGCTCTCCTAAGATGGTGGCAGATGGGTCTCCTGGCCTCATGGGCAGTGCTAAAAATCTCCCGCACTTTTGCAAGGTTCAGTTAACCCTTTGTGGGCGTTCTTACACAGCGATGTGGCGCAGCAAACAAGTCCTGGGCGTTTTAACTCTTCCAGGGCTGTAACACACTGAGAGGACAGTCTTTAGGGCTTACTTCAGGGGTTTAGGGCTCCCCCTCTTTGTGGCAAGCACTCTCAGGGAATAAACTTGATCTTAGCAAAGTCCACAATAAAGACCGATGCTCTGGAGACAATTTGGCGCACTTTTCGTGGCGACTTTCTCAAAATGGCACACACCCGTATCCTGTTCGTGACGCCAGTTTTTCTTGCGGTGACCAGATGGAAGGTAACGCTGCAGTTGGGATTGCGGGGTGCAAACAGCGCAGACTTGTCACGGTCTCTGGGCACGAGGGCGCAGCGCTGGTGCTGTCCCACGTTACCACCACTGGTACCGGTGATGAGGGGGCTGCACAAATGTTGGTGGTGATTGTTCCCCCGGGGCGCTTCCCCTATACTGTGCCGACTGGTGGTGTTTGGGGCGCCCTGATGTTGTCGGTGCAGAGTCAGACACAGAAACGGTTGTAAAGTTGAACTTTTACTTCCATGGGTGTGGAGGCACAAATGCTTAAACAGTTTCTTCAATACAAAACAACGGGGTACGCCTGGTGACACAGCAAAGTCCTGGGGTGCAGGGTAGACTTGATGAAAGGTGTTCCTAGCCCCTTATACTTCAGTGTTACAGCCCTAAGGTGCGTCTGGGCTCCTATTTGGCTCATAGGAGGATGCCCACCATGATACTAGTACATAATATTCCCCACTCACGTTATGTGGTCCTGATAGCTCAGAGTTTCGGGGTGCAATAGTCAGGGTGGCAGGATATTCCACAGGTCTGGCCTTGGCCCCTGGATCCTGTGATACTTGCTATGGAGCACGTGTTCCAGAATGTTCTCTCCACAGTCTCATGCTGACAAGATAATGATGCTTGACTTCCTTCAGGGCGATGGCTAGGCAGACAGGGGACAGGATCTTCTGAATAGCTGGAGTATGTCAACTCTCCAACCTTCCTGGGCCTGTCTAGGACTTGAGATTCCTGCACTAAACTCACTGCTTTCTTCACAGGACATTACACTTATCTCCTCACCTCCTCCTCCTAACACTCCACACTTCTAACTTCTCACACGCAGGACCTTCCTGCAGGGGTGTTACCATGGGGACCCAGTGATCAGCTGACTCCTCCCCTTTTCCCAGGCAATGTCCTCCCATTGGACATTTGGTTACTATTCAATCCTATGGGAGGTGTAATGCATGTGTGAGGCTCACTAGGTGGCGCTGTGTTGTGTGAGACTCAGGACCCCCTGCTATGTCACACAGGCTATGAAGCAACAGGAAATAATACAATGCACAGAGATCACCCTCAGCCCAGCCATAGCCAGCTCTGGGATGCCACATGAACGTATTAAACATTTCTGACAGGCAGAAAGTTCCATCAGTCAGATAACACATTGTCACCCATTGAATGTCACCATATAAAATCCCAGTTTTTGTCAGCTTTCAGATGGGTATAATAGCGGGTGGAGATGGGGGGGCACTTATTAAAACTTACCATTGGGCCCACCAATGTGTTAAAACAGCCCTGCTTATAGCCACCTTCCTCTTGAAGACCTGAAGTTTCTAAGTTGTAAAGGCTGAACTTGGGTCTTTTACCCCACTATGTAACTGTATATGGTTGCATAGAGTAGTAACAGGTCTTTAGAATGCCACCAATCTCTTCAATGCAATAACTTGCCCGAGCCTGTCAAACGTAGATGATCCTTGATATACAAATGGACAAAAAAAATGAATATTGACATTTTCTGACATTTTAAGAACAGCACTTTTTGACAAGAAGGAATCAATATGTCAAAGAAGTAAAGACTGTAAATGCTTCTAGTGAACAAGCACAGGTGAGAACCAAAAGACATAAGTCATGGATACATAAAATTCTTGTACTTTATCAATTAATAGACTGTTTAACAAAAATTATATTTGGTAATTTAATGATAACCATTTGGGCCTTAAGGAGAACAAATGACTATAATTCCATAACCCAACATTTCATGTATTTCTTTTCTTGTAAAATACTAGTCTATTCCTTTTGAGAATTTTGATTGATGTCTTAGAAACATTCATATCCTAGAAGGAAAATTGAAACGTTGAGCAATCCTCCCACCTCCTCACAATGCTTAACTTGCTCAGCATATGACCTTTACATGACAGAAGAAAAATTAAAACCTTGGACTTTAGGAATGTAAAGGTCTCTCGCTGACCTGTAACACTTCGCAGGCTGCATGTTGGCATTTCATGTTTTAGGCTTACTTGTTGAGATCTTTTCTAAAACTCTCTATTTTCCAGTCTTTGCACCTGCTGAAATAGAAAGCTCTGATATCTCTGAAGCTTTTATAAATGGATTGATGGAAATCATATTATGTAAACAATATGGAATGTGCAAAAAGGTATCCAACAAGTCTGATCTGGAAAGTGTAAGTACACGATTCCAGTATTGTGAATTATAGCCTTCATATAAGAACTGTCCATACAACCACAGGTCATATCTTCATGGAATTTCGAGAACCCAACTGTCATAAGGGAAAATGTCTTCCAAGTCAGTCAATTGACAATTGTCAGTTACTTTACTGTTTTATGCCTCTAATAATAATAATAATAATACATTTTATTTCTATAGCGCCAACATATTCCGCAGCACTGTACAATTTGTAGGGATCAAGTACAGACAAAAAAGATACTTTACAAAGAAATATTCAATTCACACACTGGGACTGAGTGCCCTGCTCGCAAGAGCTTACAATCTATGAGGTAGAGGGGGTGACACAAGAGCTTACAATCTATGAGGTAGAGGGGGTGACACAGGAGGTAGCAGGGGCGGCAATAGACGTAGCATTGCTTATACAATGGTCAGACAATTCTGTAATAGAGGTTACTCTCATTACACATATATAAAGCTGTATGAGTCGTCACCAGTCATGTCCTTTAACGTGCAGACAGTGCCAGGACATATAAAGTTAGTCTGATACGGCATCATATCCTGTGAGGTAATGTGGGAGCGTGAACAGAGGGGATCTAACTACGGAAGGGTTTACATTAGGAGTTGTGATAGGCCTGTCTGAAAAGATATGTCTTTAGTTTACACTTGAAGCTGTAGAAATTGGGGGTTAATCTAATAGTCCAGGATAGAACATTCCAGAAAAGTGGTGCAACTCGGGAGAAGTCTTGTATACGAGCGTGGGAGGTTCTGATAATAGAGGATGTTAGTCTTAGGTCATTGAGTGAACGGAGAGCACGGGTTGGGCAATAGACAGAGATGAGGGAGGAAATGTAGGGAGGTTCAGCATTATGGAGAGCCTTGTGGATGAGGATGATAAGTTTATATTGTATTCTGTATTGAATAGGCAGCCAATGTAGTGACCGGCACAGACCGGAGGCATCGCAGTAGCGACTAGACTGATAGATGAGCCTGGCCGCCGCATTCAGAATAGATTGTAGAGGGGAGAGTTTAGTAAGGCGAAGACTGATTAGTAAGGAGTTACAGTAGTTGATGTCTTCCTTGGATACTTCTACAGGTGCTAGTGCATATTTTTCATTACTCAGATGAGGCAAAACTTATGGTAACATAAAGGGGTCCATATTTCTTAGTGTCTGGGTTCATATTGCATGAGTTGGTACAGTAGACCATATAATGTAGACCTTGCAATACTCACTGTATATACTGTACATATGTATTACCTCTATAGTGAAAGTAATGAAAAAAAAAATACTGTACATCTGACAAAAGTTCTACTACTACTAGTTGTCCCTCTCTGTTTATACTTCAGAATCTTATTGGAGAAAATTATGGGTAAAAATTATTGAGATTTCTGGTGTACAAGGCATGAAAAAGTTGAGGTTTTGCCCAACAAAATTGTGACTTTTTTCTCTTTTATGCCACCCTCGCCACTTTCCTGAAAGGAGTCATGATGCCTCACCATAATGGACAGTAGGAAGTTCTGGACCCATATAAGAACCAAATATTTCTACTGAAGACTCGGAAAGCTTCTGTCATCCAGCAGTTACGATTGGTGGGATATGCCAACATGTTAATGAAACTTGCAGGACATTTAAAGGGGTTATGTGAAGGAGAAAATTTTCACAGTGTCTAAATAAACATAGTTACTTCCATAGATGAGGGTCGCCTGACACCCTGATTATTAGTTTTGCAGAGCACAGCGGGGTGCCATATGCCTCCTTGTTTAGTCTCCTCTGCCGCTGCTCTGGCTCTCCTGTGGATTTTACATAGAGTAGAGTGGAGTCAGTCATGTGACCGAGAGTCGGAGTGTCAGCAGGGGTGGCAGAGGAACGAGACTTCCAGCCTCCACTGCACTCAAATGTAATAATTGGGGCCTCGGGGGCACTCTTCTATATGAGTATTATATTTATTCAGCGCAGTGTGAAACACGTCTCTCCCTACATACCCCTTTAACTCCATCGCCTGCACACCAGACTTATGTAGGAACTTAGTGAGTCCATCTCGGAATTATGACAATGCTAAAACAAGTTGCTCCTCCGTCTCTGCTTTATATTAAAATACATCAGGACAATGTTACAGACTCGGAAGGGGAAAGTTTAATTTTCATATTGGAACTTTAGCTATTAATTGTATTTCTAGCTTGGCCTGAACTTAGTTTTGACCTTTTATGTCACTCACGCTTTCCAAAAAACTGTTCCTTTGTATAGAAATGACTCCATTTTATCCGCTGATCATTAAATTTAATGCCATGTGCATTAGCGGTAAAGAAAGAAATATCCATTGAAACCCTTTAATAACACCTCTAATTACTTGGATACATCTCACCTATTAAGTCTTCTGGGCTTCTCTTTCTCTTTGCAGTGAAAACAAGACCAATTCTTGTCAGTCCCAAAGTTAATTTCATTCCTTCAACACCAATTCTAGTTTTATCTCTCTTATCTTAAAATTTGCCTGCCAGCTATGTATATACAGTATTTCTGCTTCCAAAGCGGAGTGGTGAAAGATCTTCTCCAGACAAGCGCAAATGAATTTGTAAGAAACTGACAATCAGCCTGTTGAGACTGTGTCATGTTACTGGTTTTTTGTACAGAGTACAAGGAGTTACACACTGGGAGGTGAATACAATAATGGAGGAGTATCTCTAGTGGAGTGTTTTACCACGCAGATTTGAAATCTGTGCAAGAAGAAGCTGCAGCCGACCATCGACGGGCTAGGAGGTGTCGGTCGTATCACCACTGGTGGAAGAAAAGAAATGAGAAGTCTCTAAGGGCAGAGTCAGGGGAGGGTACTTCTGGCCTGGTTGGCACACACAGGATCTGGCAAACACAGGATCTGGCAATGAATTGAAGAGCAAGGGAGATGGCAGGGCAACTCATGAAGAAGCAGCTTACAGGAGGCTAGTGTGGAGAGCCCTGCAAGAGCAGGAGGACAAGTGATGGAGGACTCGCCTGTACAGATTGGACTTTTCAACCTGCCTTGTATATTTTCTTATTTCCCCACTTGTTCTGGTACCTAGAATATTGACATTAAAGGTCTCCATTAAGCACAGTCTGTGTCCATCAGTTCCCGAATTGCTTCATCAGTAAGCAACAGGTCACTTATTAAATTGGATTCTGCATAGTTACTGAGAATTAGCCCAAATGGTAGACATGGACGATTTGGTTCGTACCGAGCCGGGTTCGACCAAAATATTCTAGATTTTTCAGTTTTTTACAAAACAAACAAATGGAGATTGGTCTCAGATGAACTAAAATGGCCATTGTGTTATACTCTGTGGTCTCTTCAGAGATGGGAGGTGTAAAAAGTAAAAAAAAAAACATTCACCTTCTGTTACCGCCTCACGAGGTCTGGCACTCTTCTGGTGACATCCGGCACTCTTCTGTGACGTCATCAGCCCAGGCTCAACAATAAGGCCAGTGATTGGGCCTCAACGGTGACCTTGGCATGCAGAGCATCATCATATGACACTCGGCGTGCCCATGTGTCCATTCGTGGCCCAATCACAGGCCTCAGCTGTAACCCCCGGGCCAATGACGTCACCAGGAGAGTGCCAGATGCCATGAGGAGGCCCAAAAGAGGTAAGGAAAGGTGAGTATATTTTTTTTATTTTTGTCACCTCCCCTTGGCCTCCACCTATTACACTCTGGGGTCTGAAGAGACACCAGAGTATAATAATGTCACTTTTCACTTTGGCACAACTTTATCTGTGTTTGCCCTAGAGAGCTAGAAATTGGATAGATAGGTTCCTAGGAGCCATCAGAGTATTCTACACTATGTTTTAAGCCAATTTAAAGTATGGTTTGTACTAAACTTATTCATCCCGAAACGAATCAGAGAACTGAGCCACTGAACACAAACACAAAACCAGTCTTGAGAGGTTCTCCCATCTCTAATATGTGGCATCCCTCAAAGTTTTATAGATAGGTTCCTATGAGCCCTGACAATGTTCTACACTATGTTTTATAGATAGGTTCCTAGGAGTCCTGACAGTGTTCTACACTATGTTTTATAGATAGGTTCCTAGGAGTCCTGACAGTGTTCTACACTATGTTTTATAGATAGGTTCCTAGGAGTCCTGACAGTGTTCTACACTATGTTTTATAGATAGATTCCTATGAGCCCTCACAGTGTTCTGCACTATGTTTTATAGATAGGTTCCTAAGAGCCCTAAGAGTATTCTACACTATGTTTTATAGCTAGGTTCCTTGGAGCCCTGACAGTGTTCTACACTATGTTTTATAGATAGGTTCCTAGGAGCCCTGACAGTGTTCTACACTATGTTTTATAGATATGTTCCTAGGAGCCCTGACAGTGTTCTACACTATGTTTAATAGATAGGTTCCTAGGATCCCTGACAGTGCTCTACACTATGTTTTATAGATAGGTTCCTAGGATCCCTGACAGTGTTCTACACTGTTTTATAGATAGGTTATCCATTTGAACTACAAGGTAGCTGTAGTAACTAAAGTGAATGAAGAAAAGAGAACTCTAAATCCCATCAATATTTGGTGTGACCTTTGCAAAATGAAGTAGTGAATGAACAAAAGAGAAATGTAAATCTCTAAATCTCATCAATATTTGGTGTGACCTTTGCCATTTGGAGGAGGAGTCCTGGAAGTGATGATCCGGCCCCCACAGATATAGCCCTGATCTCATCATCATCCAGTCTGTCTGGGATGACATGAAGAGACAGAAGGATTGGAGCAAGCCTACATCCACAGAAGATCTGTGCTTAGTTCTCCAAGATGGCGGGAACAACCGAGAAGACTTGATGGAAGACAAAGGGTATAGGTCACACCAAATACTGTATTGATGGGATTTACAATTCCCTTCTATTAATTCAGAAGAACTCAGCTATATTTTCTAATCCTGGATTTGATCTAATCCAAAAAATTCGAATTTGCCAGTTGATGGTTTGGGTCTATATCATTTCTGCAACATGATAACTTTTTGAATGTATTGCCAATTTTCTTATTTATGTACCAGATAGTGTATATCAATTTTTCTAATATGTTTTTATTTTCTAACTGCACATCTTGCCTGAGCTTCTCCTCTTCTCTGTTAACAGCATTTAGTCATATGCTTTACAGCATACTCATGATCGTAGGCAGAAATAATCTGGAGCCGACTGAGATCTATGAGAAAGTTTTCTAGACATGCTCTGTGCAGTGAAGGAGAATTGATAACCTGTGACATCATCTATTGTCAGCAGTGCATGAAATGAAGAGTTAACGGGATTATCTGTGGAGGTGTTATCTTCTATTGTAATACCGTCTTTTTTGTTTGTGATGTAAATGAAGTGACTGCTGGAAAGACAACCCTTAAAGAATTGGCAAGTGTTTATTATTAGCTGGCTTAGCAGCTAGAGTGAAAATTACAGGATTTACTACTTTTTTTTTTCTTTTTTAGAAAAATAAGATGGTTACATGAAAAATAAAAAAATCCTAAAAAATATTTGTCACATAAATCTTGGTTTAAAATAGGCCATTTTGG
Source organism: Leptodactylus fallax (assembly GCA_947044405.1). Classification (NCBI taxonomy): domain Eukaryota; kingdom Metazoa; phylum Chordata; class Amphibia; order Anura; family Leptodactylidae; genus Leptodactylus; species Leptodactylus fallax. The sequence continues at coordinate 1,652,638 of CAMRHE010000308.1, forward strand.
TGACAAATTCCTTTTACGATAACACAAAAGGGCAATCTTTAATCCTAGGTGAAACCACATAGATGAATATCGTGTATAATCACTATGAATTGCGCCAAATATCAGCCAACTTAGCTCAGTGTAACAATCTCAAATCTGCTACATCTATTATCTCATCTGTCCTATATTATATAAACTATAGTCATTTATATATGTCTTTCAATACTAAATGCCCTGGTAACCCTAGGTCACGGGATGGGCCTCCTGCTAGGTTTTGATAACCTAAATCTACTGGTTTACATATGTTTTCTAACAACAATACCAGTTTGTGACAGCTCGTCTGCAGCCTTCTGGTACTATGTCGTAGCTAATAACAAAACAAGGGCTTAGAAGCCAGGACTGGAGTATAATGTGGCATTTATAAGTTACTAAATACTGTGCTAAATATTTATCTTGAGTCATATTACCTTAGGTAGACGGCTATACATGCTTACAAGCCGGGCCTTATCCCTGCTTGACATTCTGATTATACACCGATAAAGCGGCTTGTGTTACCTATGTCAGACTTGTTACCTTATACATAAATAAATCATGACTTAATCACTGGCAGGGAATCCATTGCCGAACATGTGTTAATGCCAGTCACTGACCACACTGAGATTTCTGTATAGTGAGATGTCATCATGCTCCTAATGAGGATGTTGGCTAGTGTCGCATTCACATGTATCACAGGAGAAGCCATGCAATGAGATCAGATTTTATCTGCTCCATAAATTCGCTTTATTTTCTTAAGGGTGGTTTCACGCAGCGTTTATTAATCCACCTCTGCAGTTTTTGATGTCATTTTTTTTAGACAAAGCCAGAGATGGATCCAGCAGGACTGAGAAGTTTTTCATTATACTTCTGTGAATTTTAATTCCATCAACAAAAACATAAAACTTGTTACAATAAATGCAGATTTTTTCAAAGAAAAATATCTTTTGCGTGATCATTTGCATAGAAGTAAATATACTGTATATTTTTAGATACACCCACACACAATGTCCCTGATTTATTATCTAGGATGACGTTGCTGTGCAGGGAGAAGGTGGTGAGCCTTGACCATCAGCTATTGTCAATGGTGTCATCCCCTGTGATAAGCTCTCGCTGGCCCATAGATGAACAGGTGAACCCCCAGTGGGCTCCTGAGCCAAGTGTGCCCCCAACTTACCCTAGCAGGGCACACACAATATACTGATTGTACTTCATATAGATGCTCATTGTACAACATTTCAACCAGGCTATGTATTAGTATAATATACTAGTAGATTATTTAGGAAACTGCCCAGTTTATTTTTATATAACACTGGGATGTTGTAGGTGCAGGGTCAGACCAACCAGTACCCTGGGCCCTATCTTCTCAATCACACTGTAGGGGCCCCAATCACCAATAATCTAACAGGGCATCAGAAGAAAGGCAAGAGGAGGGCATCAGGGCTAGGAGCTTGGATTGAGACAATCAGAGGCAAAGGTTAGGTATTAAGCTAACTGAAAAACAAAAATTTATGTTGGCAACATTTTTTGAATTTGCGAATGAGTGTCTGGAAATATTTGCATATAGCTGTATAGTGGGCTCCCAGAATGAATGAGGGCCTTAGACTTCTGAGTCCAGCACGGGATCTGCTTACATCTCTATCATAGAGGTTTTACTGTTCCTTTTAACCCCTTCCTGACATCAGCCATAATAGTACAACGGATTCCGGGTCTTTAAAGATGGCGACAACTTTGCTGCAGAGTGGCTGCCATAGCTACCTGGTCTCTGCTATAATGTATAGCGACCCGGAGCTAATCCCCACGATCAGAGTCCACTCTGATCGCGGGCATTGGAGGCCAGGATGTCCCCCCCAAAGTAAAAAAATCCCCACCAGCCGTTTCCGTTGCAGTCCGGCTTCTGCACAGCGAGATCACAGGAGCCGACCTGTTCCCAGGGCAGCCTGGAGCCTTCTGAAGGCTTCCAGACCTGCAATAGGGATATTACTATTGCGGCTGGTCTATGATCAAAAATGAAGCCAGTAAGAAAGTCGCACAAATGCACTTTTTCTTCAAATTCACCCATTCTGAATTTTTTCCAGCTTCCCAGTACATTGCACAGAATAATAAATGGTAGCAACATGAAAAAAAAATTTGTCCCGCATGCATTAAACCCTCATATGGCTCTGTGAATGGAAAAATAAAAAAGTTATGGGGTTTGGAAGGCAGGGAGTTAAAAACAAAAATCGAAAATCAAAAAATGTCACCGGCGGGAAGGGATTAATCCTGCTTCTGATGATAATGAGATCACTGCTAAAGTGATCTCTACAAAACTGCAAGACTGTTTTTTTATATATATATTTTAATATTTAATATTAAATGCTAGAAAAATATCTAACAACAATAACAGCATAAATCTAGATTTAAATTTAAAAAAAATAAAACTTTTTTGAAGATTTCAACAATAGATAATTTTTTAATGATACATTTCCTTTAATGATGAAAAAATTGCAGATTTGTAAAAATAGAATAGATGCGAACAATGGGCATTTTTTTCAGTATACATGTTATTGATCTACCTCCCTATTGATGCCTTCAAAGCCTAACTATGGAATCTGCTTCCTGGATCTCCACAGCTTAATATTTAAGCAGCTTTTGATGTAATGACTGTGTTTTATAGAGTTAATAACTTGGGATTAAAGGAATGTAATTGGAATTAAAATGTAATTAATTAACTCAACAAAGTAAAAAGGGTTGTGAGAGGCTTACGTGTCTGCTGACCACAGGAGTCAGCTGGTTATGGTGGCCTTGCCAGTAAAAGCTTTAAGTTCTTTAATGAATCACACCCTGAATAAGACACATGGTGGGCAGATAAAAGTATTTCTAAAAATGCCATAAAAACACACCAATGTAGTAGAGTAGCAGGGTAAGGACTCTGCGGCATGTTAACAGGTACATGATAGCTTTGGATGGCCACTGGGGACCTCGTGGCTGCATAGAGGAAGCAAAGATTTGTTGCTGGCATGTTAGATTTTTTTGTTGTAAATTTTGGCACCCAAGATGACAAAAGTGCAATGTACAGTGGCCCCTGACTACAGATGAGTGCAGGACTTTTACTGTAAAGGGGCTGTCATGATATTAGGCTCAGATATGGTCTTGTGATATCAATATTGGTCTATATTACGGCACAGTGGGGGTTGGTGCCTGAGATCAAGCCTAGTGGGGCAAATGGAATGTGGTCAGACTACTATTGTCCTGTCCCTGAAGCAATCAGCCATTTGGTCAAAAGCCTTCATCTGCATAAGACTGCAACCCTCATTAACCCAGCGGTGGTTCATTTAGACAGGAAGTGTTGTATGAACGATCCGCATATCACTGATAGACACACTGGCGCTGCTGTTACTTCAAAGGAATTATGGTTTTATGACAATATCTGGCCTGGAGAACATCCTACAGTTGCCCCGATAAATTCCCCAGATGCGTCAGGTCAAGGCGCACGCTCAGAATATACACATGTCACAGTTCAAAGCCCAGGAAAGGTCCAGGCACTGATCTCCTTACCCAAAGGGAGATGGAGGGTCGATCTTGGAGTCTATGTCTTGTGAATTTGGTGATGCACGCTTCCTGGAGGCGAGGTGCGGGGGAAGTCAACCATGTGATGACCATGTGGCTGACATGCGGCCTAAGCAGCTAGGCTTGAGGCCTTGTGATGAACCTGAACGAGGGATAACCACATGTAAGCAACACATGCTTGGCCCAAGACTGTGCCCTGAGCCTGCCACATGGGCTCAGAGAAATGGACTAACTACTTGTTCCGGAAGGTTTTCTGCCCTTTACTCTGCCAGGATCATCTGCTGCTGGACGTTCATCAGATAAGTGCCCTGGCTCAACACCTGGAGGCCAGAGAAACCATCACAAGCTGGTGTTGGTAATATATATTCTTTTCTTTCTGTTATTCCCATTTTTATTTTATGTACCGTGGTATGCTGTTTTCACTTGTATCTGCTTGCTCATCGCTGCATGTATTCTATGTATGTGTTAAGTGTCTAGTGCCGACCCATTTAGGGGTTAATAAATATATAAAATTTAGAAGGCCCGTTTTGCGTATTATCCTCTGTTGACCCAGCACATTCACGGAAAGTGGGTGTGAGGTAATAGAAGCGATCTCGGTTAGGCCAGAAGCGAGTTCTGTTAGGACGAGATCCTTCACAGGGGCCTTCACCAATGTCTTCACATGCATGCAGATCTAGTCACTATAGAAGGACCTGCACAATTAAAGGGGTTGTTGGGGATAAATGGAAATCCCTACACTAACCTAAACACCCTCCTATTTTCTAAATGACATAATCAAAAATGTATATTTACCCATATGGACATTTGCTGGTTATCCGGTGACGATCCGTTTCCCTGTTCCCGGAAACGGAATGTCACTACTACTCCCCCCATCCACTTCATCATACTTACCTTCCAGGCTTCTTCCTGCGGGACTGCCAGCTCTGCTCTGTTCACTGCGGCCGATAATCCACCTCTACTGCGCAGCTCCCATGCCTGCGCAGTATAGGTGGATCATTGCTGCAGAGCACAGAGCAGCGCTGAGACTGTAGCGCACCAGCAGTCAGAATAGAAGGATGGGCTATCCCACAGGAAGAAGGAAGAGAGGTAAGTATATATTGGGGTCGGGGGCTGGACTGAGTAGGTTGGGAAGAGTTAGTAGTGGGCGTGATAGCTAGAGAGACAGGGAGGGGTTATATGGGAGAGAGGAAGGGGGGGAGTTACATAGCAGGAAGCTGAACCATGTAAACAAATTCAGAAGATACCAGGAGCTCCCAGAGACACCCAGAAATCACTCAAAACACTGCTAAAGGTATTTGGGTGCATTTATTAACCCATTAACAGACCATTTTTAAAAAAACATTTTTTTGCCCAGAAAACCCCTTTAAGATCACACATGCAGGTCCTGAAGCCATAAGGCAAAGCTGCAAGGCTCCACTGAGAGTGTGAATAGCTGTATGGAAGTGCCTGGTGTGTGTAATAGTTAAGGATGTATGTAGGGGGTCTGTTCATGGGTCTGAATTTATTAAGGGGTCTGTATTTGTTTAGGGGGTATAAAGTCTGCATTTATTCTGGGGTCTGGTCTACAATTTGAATTTCTTTGTGTTACTATAAGGGTTGAGGTCTGGTCTGTGGTCTCCATTTGTTTTGGGGGCTGGTCTGTAGTCTATGTCTGGGTTCACACTACAGTTGTTAATGTCCGTTGCTGTCTTCCATCATAGGATGACAGCAAGGGACATTAACTGTTGCAGAGAATGGACCCAGACTCGGTTGACACTAATGTAAACAACATGATGGACGCTATCTTCCTCCATGTTTGTTTACTTTTGTAATGGAATATAAAGTTGAGCATGCAGGACTTTTTCTTCCGTTACAAAAGTAAACAAACATGATGGTAGATGGTGTCCATCATGTTGTTTACATTAGTGTCGATGGGAACGGACACAGAATCAGTCTGTGTCCATTCTCTACAACAATTTAATGTCTGTTTCGGCCTTCCTATGATGGAGAACAGCAACAGACATCAACAACGGCAGTGTGAACCCTGCCTAAGTTCATTTTTGTGTCTATGTTGGGTGAGAAAGCAGAAAATCACTGGTTTTGCAGAGGAGCTGTCACTTCTCCTGACATGTCTATTATCAAAAATACCTGTAGTTTGCAGAAAGTCTTTGTGTGACCCAGGCCTCAATAAGAACTGGTTGTTACAATTTGTAAAGCGGTTGTGTCCCTACACATTCTGATATTGTCAGGCATGGTTGGATACAGTGTGTAGGAGCACAGCCCTTTTTTCAGTGCTTTTATTTTTACACAATAAGGTGTAACAACAGCAAATGAACAGTCATTCATAGTGTGTCAATAAAGCAAATTGACACTCGAAGAATAAGCAGATACAACGTAAGGCACTATTCAGCGTCTATCATATTACGGAAAAACAAAGTCTCCACATGGAATCAAAGTGATGACAAATAATTTAGGGCGCTCACACGCTCATACACTCACTGTAGTGCACCGTTCTGGTGAAGGTAGTCCAGGACAATGGCAACCTGGCTGTTTACATGTTGCATAAAGTGATCTGGGGTGCCTCTGGCTACATATGTTAAATTGTATTTAGGTAGCCCTTATGCTATCTGTTGTACCCACTACATGAATGATGGGACATTAGGAAGTGGGGCACAGCACTTTGGCAAGGAGAATGGTAACAGTCAAATCTAGCACAGAAAAGTGGTGTTGTTGATGCAGACACGGTATGACAGGGCAATGGTGGTGGATGGAGGCCTGAGTTTGGGGAACAGTTCAAAGTCTATGATCTACTTAATCCAAAACTGAATATCCCTTCGCTATGCTTTTAAAATGAGGCACAAAGTTTCATCTTGACTTTGGAGGTAGTTTAATGTACCTGTATTAGAGGTTAGCTTATAAATACTGAGAAATATTCTAGAACACAGCTGACCTCTTTAATTTCTTTCAATGAATCAGTAAACTAAAGCAAAGTCCTAGTCCTAAACCTAGTCCAACCAAAGCTTTGTGTAGTTGCATTGCTCTTACAGCAAAGAACCCCCTGTCTATGATTATTATTATTATTTATTTATTATGCTTACTTATATAGCGCCATCATATTCCGCAGCGCTTTACAGACAGTCACTGTCCCATATAGGGCTCCCAACCTACATTCCCTATCAGTGAGTCTATGATGATGTAAGGAAACCTTTTTTTCTCTAGAAATATTGAATATTTCTTTGTCAGGCCAATGTATAAAGAGGTTGGTAGACAGATCTCTTTGCTGTCTATTGATGTATTAGGAATTAGGTAAAATAATAGAAATTATGTTTTTTGTTGATTTACACTTTGTACTGATTTATTATTATTATTATTATTATTATTATTATTATTATTATTATTATTATTTGTATTGTTGTTGTTATTATTACTAACATTATTATTTATTATTATTATTCATATTTATTAATTTTATTGTTATTATTATTACTATTATTATTTGTATTTATTGTTATTATTATTATTATTTTAATATTATTGTCAAAAATAAATGTAAAAGTTTATAAATGACCTTTCATATTCATTTCCTATTTTGTGTACAGTTTATATGACGCTTTATGTCACTTTCTACAATTTTTTTTATAAAATATAACCCTATAGAACACCTGCATGGAATATCTTCAACTTTTTAGTAAGCAAAAGCAACAGCACCACCATCAGACTGATGTAGCATCTCCATGAGACACTGGGATGAATTCTATTAACCTCCGATATTACGTTCCCTTTCACTTGCCTCTTTGAAGAACCTGAACTGAATCACGCCTGGATGTTATGAAGGTGAGATACGTCTGTTACCGAATCCTCATTCTTTTCTATTACTCACTGTTCAGAACCTTTAATAGCAGCCTTAGGCAGCCTGTGACTTTGCACATTTGATCAGCATTGGTAACAGTATACCCCTTTGCTGCTTTTATTTCTCATTTCCCTCTATGATTATAGCCTGAGACGTTTACCTTAACAACCGCACAAACTGGGTTCTATTCAAACACATAGAAATGGCTTTTGTTTGCGTTCCATGTGACCTATTCCATACTGGCGCATAGTATAAAACTATGTAATAAGGTAAATAGCCTGAACAAATCAGGCCTTTGAAGTAGAATACACAGAACTCTGTGATTTCACCCCATGAAATAAGCATTAAAAAGGAATGATAACATTGGAAAACGGATGAGGTTTAAGGCTTGAAACACAACAAAGTAAAGATAGATCAGAATACAAGGACTTTATTTGCATTGCAAACTTTACTAGAAGATATCAAAACTAAAAAAGAGCTTTCCCACAGAACTAAGAGGATTTACAGTATATTATTCTAGCCATGTCCCCATGACAACACTTCCTGTCGCAGTGTTCTGGACGCTAATTGATATTTCCATATACAGTACAGACCAAAAGTTTGGACACACCTTCTCATTCCAAGAGTTTTCTGTATTTTCATGACTATAAAAATTGTAGATTCACACTGAAGGCATCAAAACTATGAATTAACACATGTGGAATTATATACTTAACAAAAAAGTGTGAAACAACTGAAAATATGTCTTATATTCTAGGTTCTTCAAAGTAGCCACCTTTTGCTTTGATTACTGCTTTGCACACTCTTGGTATTCTCTTGATGAGCTTCAAGAGGTAGTCACCTGAAATGGTCTTCCAACAGTCTTGAAGGAGTTCCCAGAGATGCTTAGCACTTGTTGGCCCTTTTGCCTTCACTCTGCGGTCCAGCTCACCCCAAACCATCTCGATTGGGTTCAGGTCTGGTGACTGTGGAGGCCAGGTCATCTGGCGTAGCACCCCATCACTCTCCTTCTTGGTCAAATAGCCCTTACACAGTCTGGAGGAGTGTTTGGGGGTCATTGTCCTGTTGAAAAATAAATGATGGTCCAACTAAACGCAAACCGGATGAAGTAGCCACCTTTTGCTTTGATTACTGCTTTGCACACTCTTGGCATTCTCTTGATGAGCTTCAAGAGGTAGTCACCTGAAATGGTTTTCACTTCACAGGTGTGCCCTGTCAGGTTTAATAAGTGGGATTTCTTGCCTTATAAATGGGGTTGGAACCATCAGTTGTGTTGTTCAGAAGTCAGGTGGATACACAGCTGGTAGTCCTACTGAATGGAGTGTTAGAATTTGTATTATGGCAAGAAAAAAGCAGCTAAGTAAAGAAAAACGAGTGGCCATCATTACTTTAAGAAATGAAGGTCAGTCAGTCCGAAAAATTGGGAAAACTTTGAAAGTGTCCCCAAGTGCAGTGGCCAAAACCATTAAGCGCTACGAAGAAACTGGCTCACATGAGGACCGCCCCAGGAAAGGAAGACCAAGAGTCACCTCTGCTGCGGAGGATAAGTTCATCCGAGTCACCAGCCTCAGAAATCACAGGTTAACAGCAGCTCAGATTAGAGACCAGGTCAATGCCACACAGAGTTCTAGCAGCAGACACATCTCTACAACAACTGTTAAGAGGAGACTGTGTGCAGCAGGCCTTCATGGTAAAATAGCTGCTAGGAAACCACTGCTAAGGACAGGCAACAAGCAGAAGAGACTTGTTTGGGCTAAAGAACACAAGGAATGGACATTAGACCTGTGGAAATCTGTGCTTTGGTCTGATGAGTCCAAATTTGAGATCTTTGGTTCCAACCACCGTGTCTTTGTGCGACGCAGAAAAGGTGAACGAATGGACTCTACATGCCTGGTTCCCACCGTGAAGCATGGAGGAGGAGGTGTGATGGTGTGGGGGTGCTTTGCTGGTGACACTGTTGGGGATTTATTCAAAATTGAAGGAATACTGAACCAGCATGGTTACCACAGCATCTTGCAGCGGCATGCTATTCCATCCGGTTTGCGTTTAGTTGGACCATCATTTATTTTTCAACAGGACAATGACCCCAAACACACCTCCAGACTGTGTAAGGGCTATTTGACCAAGAAGGAGAGTGATGGGGTGCTACGCCAGATGACCTGGCCTCCACAGTCACCAGACCTGAACCCAATCCAGATGGTTTGGGGTGAGCTGGACCGCAGAGTGAAGGCAAAAGGGCCAACAAGTGCTAAGCATCTCTGGGAACTCCTTCAAGACTGTTGGAAGACCATTTCAGGTGACTACCTCTTGAAGCTCATCAAGAGAATTCCAAGAGTGTGCAAAGCAGTAATCAAAGCAAAAGGTGGCTACTTTGAAGAACCTAGAATATAAGACATATTTTCAGTTGTTTCACACTTTTTTGTTAAGTATATAATTCCACATGTTTTAATTCATAGTTTTGATGCCTTCAGTGTGAATCTACAATTTTTATAGTCATGAAAATACAGAAAACTCTTGGAATGAGAAGGTCTGTCCAAACTTTTGGTCTGTACTGTATATCTAAATACGTGAATGTATATTTCATTTGATTCAGTGTTAAAAAGAATCATTTGAGTATGGAAAAGTTGGGTTTACGTGCAGTTGTGAAGGACATAGACACTATCTGGAGCAATACTGTGAGATAATGAAGACAAAAACATTTAAAAGATCAGATGTTTTACAAAAATAGTGACACTCTTAGTCGTCAAAATCACTGAAAAATGTGGAAAACCAAATAAAATATAACTTTTATTATATACGAGTAAATTGGAGTCGTGTCAAGATTATAAAACACCAAATACTTGGCGTGAACTCCCGCTAGCATAGGAGCAGCAGAACTTACTGATACATGCACCAAAAAGCAATTATGGGGACACGGATATTGAATATGCCCCAACCGTGTGCTAAGATGTAGTGTGCCATCATTTTACCAGGCACCTACATCATAAGGCCACCACCCCTATGTTCCCATGTGATACTAAGTAATTATATATACAGTCTCATCAGGGATTTTCTGTAATGTAATGCATTAGCCTACGATTGTCTCAATAGAATGCATTAGATGATAGGCAGCCGACATCGACCTCTTTTAACTCTCCCATAGAATGTATCAAGAGGGAAGGTCCTGCGAGCTTTTTTTGGCTAATACGGGTCACATTAGTGCTGTCCTGATAATGGCGGATAACAGCGAACAATAGTGGATGTGGGCGGCAATCCTCTGATAATGGTGTAGGTGAGTGAGGCTAGGTTCAAATCTGTGCTGGAGTCTCCATTGGAGACTGTCCTGTACGGAGGTCTTATCTCTACACTGGTTTCAGTATAAAAATGAGGGACACCCGACGGGCACCCAGCGGATCCCATTGTAGTCTATAAGGTCTGCCGTTGTCCCCGGGTAGCCTCTGTTTTATGCCATTGGACCCAAATGATGGAGACCCATGTGCAGATGTGAACCTAGCCAGAGGCTATTAAGAATGAAGAACTTGCTTCTATTGGCTAATATGGGTCATGTGATGTATATTTGCTTTTGTGAATATATGGTAGGTCCTAGAAAGCTAAAACCAGGTCTAAAAATCTTCTGAAGTGCCTGATTTACCTGTGTGCCAAATTTGGTGCAGATTGGTCCAGTTGTTTGGTCGTGCATAAAGAAAATGCAAGAGACATCAGACAACAGAAATTAATATATATAGAGAGAAAGAGAGAGAGAGATAGGCGGTCAGCAAGTGGTTAAAAAATTGCATTTCTCTGACTTTGTAACACAATGCTAAAGTAACTACGTTTTTGGTTGGTGATTTTGTGCCACTTTTCTCAGGAAATCTTGAGCCTAGAGGAAAGGTAAGGACAGTGTGTATGTGTCTACATTGTATCCTTCTGGACCTCATGACAACCAATTCACATCCAGCTCCCATTCTCCGAACCTCCAGACTACAAGACATGGGGATAAATCTTCTCTCATGAAAACTCCACCAATCTTACACTGGAATATTTAGAAAGTTCTTTTTTTTTTTTTTTTTTACACAAAGGGACTTTGGAACAGATTTGAGGTAGTTTTCCTTTAAACTACATAAACCAGACTCTATGGAGAGTTGAGTCTATACAGATACTTAGCTCTCATTAAATGGTGCCGTAATTTAAGCAAAGACAGAAGTATCAACAGAAAAATGAGGAACCAAACACTATAAAAATCTTTGAACTCGGAGAGGATCAAAGAGGAAACGACAAGTCTAATTTACACAAACCTGTCCAACCATGTCACATGCACATTAACGTTAGTCCTAACAATGGAAAGCAATTGAAATCCTTTACCTTAATATATATAATTTCCAAGAACACAGGAGCATGGACACAATTTGGTTACAAAGGAATTTCTGCAGACTGACAAGAGACAAGTCTTGTGGGTGGACTCATTTCCTTTCTAATAACTAGCCATGGACTATGAAGTGGCTTTTATTGTTTGGGAACAATATCAAATAAAATTCTCATTCTGGCTTTTAATTTTTCCCTTCAAGTTGTGATACGGATTGTAATGTGTCATCAAGTAGAAAGTGACCTCGGTATGGAATGAACAGAGTATAATTCCATTAACCCGGTATTATAGAGCTAAGTTACAGGGCACATTTAGTATGAAATGAGTTACATCTCAGCTTATAGGCACAAATTTGCTACTCATCAAGTAACAAACCAGTCTGGAATAAACTGAATTTGTCACAAATTGTCCAAAAGTTTCGGGTTTTGCCTGAACCTGAAACGTCTGAGTTTCAACACACATGAACCACTATTATACTCTCTTCAGACCCCAGAATATAATAAGTGGAGGCCTAAGGGAGCTGCAGCAACATAATACACACTTCTAGTCTCCTCAACTCCTTTGCAGCAAGCCTTGGTCCCCCAACATCCTCTTCTGGCCTCTTCCAGCCTCCTGGTTGATGTCAACGGCAGACAAGGGTCTCGAGAATAAATTAATTTCACAAGGTTCACCCATCTCTAGTAGGCATTAGGACAGCAGTATGCAACAGTGGCTTACAGCTTGTTGGAGGCCATATTGTTATAAGTGGCTATAATGGGCTTCTAAGTTCATGATAAGGTAGGGGTGTGGGTTGCAAATAAGTCACTGACAAACCTGGATCGATGCCCTTGAACCAGTCTTTACTATGGTACCAGCCTAGGTGGGAGGTCAATGCTTTAACGTTGCAACACAGGCCCAGACTGTAGCGTGACTACTATACACAGGTGTCATGGCGGCAGCGATGGTTTTCCTTTATTAGCTTTTTTCTTCTTGATATAGTTGTACATTGAGCATTAAAGGGGTTGTCCAGAAATTTCAGAACTCATTCAGGAGGCCAGGGAATGTAAAACAAAAAAAAAAAAATCATACTCACCTGTCCCCGGCGCTCTGGTGTCCACTGCCGCTATCCAGTCCAGCCTTTGCTGGCAGAAGTCGTGTGCTGCACATGACTGCACGTGACAGTATGTGACAGTACGTGACAGTTCTTAGTTTTTACTGCAACTCATATGCTTTTCCTGTAACATGGACTTGACCCGCCCCCCAGTTTGGGGATGCACACTCCTGTCACTAAAAACTATACCTTATATATAGAATCCACTGCTCTGACTTAAAGGGGTTGTCCAAGAAATACAGAACTGGGACAGGAGGCCGGGGAAGGTGAAACAATAACAAACCTATACTAACCTCCACCGTTGTCTGCGGCTTGTTCCGGCAGGTCCTCACCACATGTAACCACTGAGGCCAATCAGTGGACTTAGTAGATACAGGAAAGGACCCGGGATGTCAAAGTAGGTGTATGTGAGTGACGTCCCAGGTCCTTAGCGGTTACACATGGCAAGGACTTCTGCCGGAACAAGCCCCAGACAGCAGCTGGGGACACTGGAGTGCTGAGGATAGGTGAGTATTTTTCATTTTTTTATGTTTCATCTTCCCCGACCTCCTTCCCCAGTTCAGTATTTCCTGGACAACCTCTCTAAGGACCTGCAGGTCTGGTCATGTAACTGCAGGTCCTTCAACAATAGTCATCTCTGTTAATTAAAGAGGAACATTCAAAACAGCTTGAAACTTGTTTACAACTGTCCAGGCACACCTTACAGGATGACCATATGACCTACAGAGCCTAAAAACCATGTGGTGTCCACAGGAGACTAAGCTGCATGTCACAGTCCTAGCTATTTGGATATTTTGCTCTATACATTGGCAAAGTTGGTTGAACCCTCACCAATCAGATATCAATGTCATATTCTACTAACTCTATGTTTGGCGCATGCACCAGAAAATCTCTTGTGCATGTGCCGAACATATCCATAGAGCACCATTCACTTGATAGATGCCAAAAGAGTTTCCTTTTGACATCCATTAAGCTGGTATATATTGGTACACCCTTTTGGTCAGAAGTATATTTCAGTGATAAATTTTTGATGCAACATCTCCAATGTATACCTCCAGTGTGAACAGGTCCAACCTAGTTTGCTAACGAAAATACATTTTCCATAAATGTACACCTTATACATAACAAAAGGAGAACCTTTCCAAAAAGAAAGTGCTATTGTTCCCTATAAGGTATACAGGACAGTATATAATAGCACAAGCACTGAGTATTTTTCATTGGTGATGTGAACCTAATACAAGATTAAACATGATCCTTCTAACGCTTTCTGCAGGTTTTCTTTTGGCACAATACACAACTTTACAAAGCAGTCGTCAAAATACCATATGAATGACAGAGAATACCGCACCGCCTTGTTCGCGGCCATGGACATACCACATGCGAGTTTGTACAATTTACACAGGCGTGTTCGCTGCTTTAAATCGCCTGAAAAACACACACACAATGTGATCAGGTATTTATGTTTTATTGTGGCAACAGATTTATGTTCTCCTTCCTTCACGACGGGGAAAAAATAGCAATTATTTCAGGAAGGCAATGAGCAAATTACTTAGAGCAAGGCTTGTTTGGCCCCCGGCCAGCAAACTTTACCTGAACTTAAACCCTTCCCAAGAACTACTTTGAGACATATCTATATGATGAGTATTATCATTACTGCAAAATTATCCTTTTCTGCTTTTTGGACATAATTATATAAAATCGCAGCCCCGAAATCTATTCATATTATCCGCTCAAGGAATTTATCACCAATAATATAGTCTGTGCTTTCTATGGGGCTTATAATAATTGGCTTAGAGTCTCTCTCCTGGTGCCCCAGTTTAAACTGGGGGAAACTAGAGGGGGACATTAAACTGGGGCAGCTGGAGGGGGGGCATTAAACCGTGGGGGTAATTAGAGGGTGACATTAAACTTGGGGCAACTAGAGGGTGACATTAAACCGTAGGGGTAGCTGGAGAGGGACATCAAACTGGAGACAACTAGAGGTGGACATGTCCCCTTCCAGCTACTCCCACTGTTTAATGTCCTCCTTCAGTTGCCCCCAGTTTAATATCCCTGTCCAGCGACCCCCACTATTTAATGCATCCCTCCAGCTGCCCCCAGTTTAATGCCTCTCTTCGTCTCTACCCCCAGTTTAATGTCCCTCTTCATCTCCTCCCCCAGTTTAATGTCCCCCCTCCATTTGTCCTCAGTTTAATGTCTCTCCTTCATCTGCCCCCATTTTAATGTCCCCCCTTCATCTGCCCCCAGATTAATGCCCCCCTCCATCTGCCCCCAGTTTAATGCCACCCCCCCCGTGTTATGTGTCGTTTCTGTGTGTCAGTTCATGAATCAAAATGCAGCACATAAGGTGCCCAAGTCACATACAATGTGACTGCCATCCCGGCAGCCTGGGAGATCTCCTGCTCTTCCAGGAGTGCGGGTAGTCACGGAGCATATAGGAGAGTTGGTAAAATGAATTACATGTAGTGGTCACATGGACATTTTAGTATATCATTGTATTAAAACAGGAAGCAGAGACTAGAGGGCACCATTATAGCATCTGTGCTGGAGCAGTGGGGTATTGCAAAAGTGGGGGGGTCAGGTAATGGGACAGCATGTGGGCTCCACCAGGTTTCCGCCCGAAAAATAGGGAACGGAATCCCTGAACGGAACCCGGGTGCAAGGTATGAACCTAGCCTTAGAGCAAAGACTGAGAATTACATTGGGCATATAGAAGAAAAGTAGCACTGTGCACTGTCCATATATAACTATGGTAAATCCTGGATGACACTCCTTAAATACCATCTCTATGGAAAAAGACACATATTATAAAAATCCTTGACCCCATAGAAACCACGTGACATCATAGAGCACATGACATCATAGACACCACGTGACATCACAATGGGTGTAGAATGTGTAAAGTTCTTATCCTGAGCCATCTTGTGTCACTTGAGCTTGACAGCTTGAAGAGGACAGACGTGCAGGTAAGTAGCTCTACACTCACTGCTGAGGCCTTGTTCACACACCATGCAGTTGGGGGGAGGGGGTAAAGTTCAGGATTGCACCATCGGTACTCCCACAATCTCAACTAGAATCCCTGTACAATGTGTTTCTTGCTGTCATTGTCAGGACGATTCTTTACAGGAAAGATATTTCTAAGAAATGTTCTTCAACCTGATTCCATGACCATGTGCACACCTGGGGAATGGATTTTTGCCCCTCCAAAATGGACAAAACATATGTCCACGTGGCCTAACAGGGCCTTTGGACAGGGAGGGGACCCAGAACGGTAACCCCTTCATATTAGGTTCTCTTTTTGGTAGCATTCCACATAATATGGAGCACAACACATTCTGTGACACAAATCCGTTCACAAAGTGCTTTAGTTCTCTGTTATCAGCTCCGTTTGGTCATGTGACCAGTCTGGAATCTTGTGAGCTTTCCTTAGTACATACAGCAGTAGGTGATAAACATTAAAATAAAAGGGTCCCTTTAAATGTGTGTCATGACTCAGACATGTATTACGATATATCATGGCTGTGCTGTGATGCAGGTTTAGGCTCGATTCAGATCACGTTTGTTACATCTGATAACCATCTATTTGGATCCATTTGCATCTGCTTTTTTGCATCCGTCAAAAGGATGTAAAAAACATGATCTGAATAGAGCCTTATATAGGTGCAGTCACTGTTATATATAAATCTATAATGGGATCATGTACACGAAGTTTTGTGGTGCGGATCTCTGCTGCAGTATAATACCACATGACATCACAGGACACATGACATCACAGACAGTGCATGATGTCACAATTGGTATAGAATGTGCACAACTCATAACCTTAGCCATCTTGTGTCACTTGAGCTTGACAGCTTGAAGAGATCACATGTGCAGGTAAGTAGCTCTACACTCAGGGCTGAGGCCTTGTTCACACACTGAGGCAGATTTATTAAGAATAACATATCACATGCCAGTCTTAATAAAGGTCTTATTGGCGCAGGGAATGAGAGTTTTATAAAGAGGCTACGTCACATCCCAGCGCCAGAATGGAGATCTACGGCAGTCAGGACCTGGCCAAGATGTGGAAGTGTGCCCTACAATATCATCCCTCTAAGCCAGAAAACTGGTGGAGATGGATTGAAAAATCTCCCACATTGTGGTGTTGTATGATTGGTTAAGTATGCATGTGCATGAGAGATTTAGGAGGAATAGCTGGCAAATGAGTGTTCAGCAACAGCTATTAATGTGTGTAGTGTAGTGTATGGGTAACATGCAGCTGTAGTCTCATATGTATCACCAACTTTGTTATTTTTTAATTTTTTTACAGGTCATTCAGACGCGCTGGATGACGTCGGATCAGTCCTCACTTCAATAAAATATTTTTTGTGTGTTTATTTCTTTTCTTGCAGATTCAGCTCTCATGAGCTTAAAATACATACATACACACCTGCATACAATACACATACATACATATATACAACAAACATACATGCACACCTGCATACAATATATACAGTATATACAGCATACATACATACACACCTACATACAACATACATATACCCATACATATCTATATTCACATATACATACAGCACTAGGCAGCAGGCAAGATAAGATCCAGGGAGATATCCGATCGCCATATCTGGGGTCAGGAAGGAATTTTTGCCCCCCTGAGGTATAACTTTCGGGGGGGTTTGTTTCGCCTTCCTCTGGACCATCGGGTCGGGGGCTCTCATCTCAGGACAAGGGCGGACGGGTCACAGCGAGCTCTGTGCTCTCCACCAGGCCTGACCTCTGAGTCACTAAGACCTTTTTTATTTAAAGGGCCAGTAATATTTATTACAATGCTGTCAATAAAAACACCTTTAATATAATCTCTAGTGTGTCTGTGGTTTTTGTCTTTAGTGTGGATTCTTCATTAGTTACCATGATGAGTTATGGCTATTGCCCAATATTTCAGTATATTACAAAATATGTATATACAGTAATAAAGTGTGACATTCCCTATATATATATAGCAGCAGATGCTGCAGGACAGGGGACTCTAGGGGGCGCTATATGCAGTGAGCAGATCACTCATAACTATAACCATTGTGATACTATAATGTCATCTCCTGTCCCAGGTTACATTACATGTGTTATGGGGTTTGGTCCCTGTGATGGGGTAATAACATTGTAAGTGTCCTCACATCTGTTCACAATATCCTACCTGAAGAAGACTGAAGAGTCTGCAACAGCTTCTCAACAAGATGGGGAGCGGGGGGGGGGGGGGGACAGAATAAAGAGGAGTCATATCTGCAGGGGGGAGAGATGAAACTGGGGGGAGAGATGAAAAGGGACATTAAACTGGGGGCAGATGAAGGGGGACATTAAACTGGGGCAGATGGAGGGGGACATTAAGCTATGGGGCAGCTGGAGGGTGACATTAAACCATGGGAGCAGCTGGAGGGTGACATTAAACTGCGGGCAACTAGAAGCAGATATGTGCCCCTCCAGCTAATCCCATGGTTTAATGTCCTCCTCCAGTTGCCCCCAGTTTAATGTCCCCATCCAGAGACCCCCACTATTTAATGCCCCCCTCCAGCTGTCCCTAGTTTAGTGTCCCTCTTCATCTCTCCCCCCAGTTTAATATCCCCCTTCATCTGCCCCCAGTTTAATGTCCCCCTTCATCTGCCCCCAGTTTAATGTCCCTTTTCATCTCTCCCCCCAGTTTAATGTCCCCCTTCATGTGCCCCCAGTTTAATGTCTCCTCTCCATCTGTCCCCAGTTTAATGTCCCCTCTCCATCTGTCCCCAGTTTAATGTCCCCCTTCATCTGCCCCCAGTTCAATGTCCCCCTTCATCTGCCCCCAGTTTAATGTCCCCTCTCCATCTGTCCCCAGTTTAATGTCCCCCCTCATATGCCCCCAGTTTAATGTCCCCTCTCCATCTGCCCCCAGTTTAATGTCCCCTCTCCATCTGTCCCCAGTTTAATGTTTCCCTTCATCTGCCCCCAGTTTAATGCCCCCTCCATCTGCCAACAGTTTAATGTGCCCTCTCCATTTACCCCCAAAGTTTAACATAATAAAAACATTGATACTCACCTCTCCTCGCTCCCCTGCTGCTCAGCCTGCAGTCTCTTTTCCCGGAGTCTTCAAGGAGCTGCAGGTGTGATGTGAGTGTCGTCATCACATTGCGTATACAGCTCCCGGGGCCGGAGAACACAGGGGTACAGTGGTGAGACAGGAGCTGTCTGCAGACGGCTCTTGCTTCATCATTGTATTCAACTCATCTGCATCCTCCGCCGACCGGGACAGCAGAACAGGACCCAGAAACCGGGACTGTCCAGCTGAATCCAGGATGGTTGAGAGGTATGCTCTTGTAGGAAATTATAATCTATAAGTCTATTAGCTGTACTGTACCATTTGTAAATGGGTGAAATAGTAGTCATGACAAACCATACACTCTGGCCTTCCATACCATCCATAGGATAGGTCATTATTATCTGATCTGTGGAGGTCCGACACTGGGACCCAACACAGACCAGCTGATCAGGCTGTCAGAAGCTACAGCATTGAATGAGGAGCTACAGCAGTCTTTTCCTATTCAAGTAATAGGGTATATTGGTGGCAATGGGGAATTGCAGCTCCGCTCCCCATACACTGCTGTCTCTTCTGCTACCTAGATCAGTTGATCTGTGCAAAATCTGGGTGTTGGACCCCCACAGATCAAACACTGATGAACTACCATGTGTATAGTAGATCTGTATGAAACATGCATTTGTGGGGTCAGAAAACCCCTTTAGGCTGAGGCCCCACGTTGTGAAAACGCAGCTTTTTTTGTTGCAGATTTTGCTGCGGTTTTTTGAGCCAAAGCCAGGAGTGGATTGAGCAGAAGGGAGAAGTATAAGAACTTCCTATATATTTCCCATGGGACACTGATTGGCCACTGATTAGCTTCGGCAGTCAAGTGGGACAGGGACTCCCACCAGAAGAAAACCATGGAGCTGAAGGATCAGACCGGGATGGAGGCACCGGAGCATCGGACTCCTAAACTCAGACTGAGCATGGATTTCAATCAATAAGTGACAAGTTATACTAAATCTTTTCCCACAATCTATACATCAGTCTGCTCAACTCCTCCTGCTCTATAACATGAGGTGAGTAGACTGGAGAGCAATTTTAGGGTGAAAGATTCCCTTTCGGCAGGGGCCCCACATTGTGAAAACGCAGCGTTTTGCTGCGGCAAAAAACACTGTGTTTTACAGTACCTGCAAAGTGGATAGAATTCTAGATAATTCCATCCATACATTGCAGATGTGCAGAAAAACACTGGTGTTTTTGTAAATCACAGCATGTCAATTATACCTACGGAAACGCTGACATTTTTCATATAGGTATAATAGGAGCAGAAAGGTCTGCGGACTTTCTGTGAAAAGCACTGTGGAAAAAAATGCGATGCGTTTCTGCTCCGGTCTTAGCCTTGAATAGGAATTCAATGACAGAAAGTGCTGCAGAGCTCCGCCTGCACCCTCTCTATCCTCCCCATCATGATCCCCTGCCCTGGAGAATCTGATTATTCATTGTCCTGGTTTCCATGGTGCCTGTTTGTTTGTTTTGCCCTTCACCGAGTGTTTTACGTAATTTGCTTCTTCGTGTTTAGCCTATCCACACCTTTCTTTCCATACACGCACACAAGACTCACTTTCCCTGAATGACTTCCTTATTTCTCTTCTGCTACAAGTTATCATAACTAGAACTAGAACTGAAATGTTCACATGGAAGTTTCAGCGCTCTTACAAGTCAACCTTTGAAAAATAATTTTATTCTATATTTTTTTATAGCTTTTGCTTATTCATTTTTAGATAATTTTGCGTTTCTCAAAAAATAGTTATAGGAGAAAAAGACACTGATATTAATGAAGTATCAAAAAAGTACTAAAAATGAAATTAAATGTATGTGAATATAATAATGATGGGAATTTATAATAGTAATTATATTACCTTAGTATATAATGATCTTATTATTATTGTTATTAATATTACATATACATTTTACAAACTTAATAACAATAGCGATTGCTTTTTTTTTTTTTTTTTTTTTTTTTTAATAAGGACCTACTATATTTTTTAACCCACCAGCAATGCCGGTATTCCCAATATACACCAAATCGAAGAAGTCAGCACCAAGAACAGGTAGCTGTAGCTGCACCTTCTGTGGATGTAGGCTTGTCCAATCCTTCTGTCTCCTCATGTCATCCCAGACAGACTGGATGATGATGAGATCAGGGCTATATCTGTGGGGGCCGGATCATCACTTCCAGGACTCCTCCTCCAAAGGGCAAAGGTCACACCGAATATTGATGGGATTTACATTTCTCTTTCCTTCATTCACTTTTTATTTTGTTAATTGACAAAAAATAAACTATTAACTCTTCTATTTCTGAAAGCATTCTTACTTTGTAGCATTTTCCACACCTGCCTAAAACTTTTACACGCAACTGTATATTACTTTAGATACAAGTAAAGCCAGCCTGAGCCATCACATGATTTATAATCACCACTTATTTTAGTCAATTGACACACAGCCATAGTTTATACTAGTTGTTTGCTGCAGGTATTCTGCTCTACATCATATAAATCAACAGTTTTTGACATCTCTTTCCAAACTTATATAACTTATAAACCTGCCAGAGTCTGGCAAGAGAAGCAAATATGTCTCAACCAGACAAACCTTACTAGATAGGACAGCTGAGCTTTAGTGGAATAACCAAGCGACATAACTGGGAACGGGAGCAGAGTCTATACCTACGTATGTCTGGCCATAGGATAAGACCCTGGGGGGATTTCAGTTTCCCCTGAGAATCCTTCAGTGGACATAAGGTGTCAGTCTAGGCTTCTTGGTCAATTTTCAGCGCAAGTGTTGCACAGGGGCCATTTGGCTGCCGCTATTCTGCCCTGACCAAGGGATTTACTTAGATACAAAGCGAGGGCAGCAAACAGAAAAAGCCCTACAATATATTAGGGAGCTGCTAAACAGCATAGACATCATAGTTACAGGTGAGGTAGAGGAGCTAAATGTCTAATCTTACTGTCATTGGTGCATCATAAAACCTCTCCATAAAGGTTCATCTGCAGTTCTGCGCACAAGGTGATGTCATAGAATTGTGTTCAAATAATAGTCTGACAGATTAACCCCTCCAATGCAAGATCAAAATTGAACACGGCATCTGGCTGCTTGAGGGGGGAGCCCTGTCTTTCTGCACCATGGCTCCCCGATGCCGAGAGGTTGCCATTGCTTAGCCTCCTGGCTGTCTTGGCCTAATTAACATAGGCAGTAATATAAGGTATACTGCAAAACAGAAATACTGCAGTATATTGTACAAGAGATCAAGTGATCTCAGCTTCAAGTTCCCTTGTGGTATCTGAACCTGGGGAGAAAAAGAAAGTGAAAAAAGTTGTTTTTTAAAAGTATAAATAATAAATAAATAATAAATACACTTTCCTGTTTCAAAAATAAACCGTGCACACAAAACCGACTGCAGCACTCACTGTTGTTCTCTGTTATCAGCCATTATCAGACACAATAGAAGCACTGCAGTTCTTTCATTCTTAGCATCACTGACACACACCGTTATTTGCAGAACTCGCTCACTCTTTTTCTCTGTTATCAACCGATATCAGAGGATCGTATATATACATATATACAGCACTTGTTCACTATCATTCTCTGTTATCAGTCATTATCAGGAGTATCAGGAGATTGTATATACAGTATATATGTGTATTATAGTTACTTCAGGTCATCACACTGCAGGATTTGTTTCCATATCAGCCTTCATCTGACGCAGTCTCCAAGTTTTTAAACATAACTGTTGAAGAGTTGCGGCAGGGGCCAGGTGATCTTCTTGACTTGGGTGGCACGCTTTGGATACACATTTTTTAACACTGGGTACTTTTTATAGTGATTTATCATTGTAAAAATGTTTAACTTTTAATTGTCTACAAATACACTTATGGTTATGTTTGTGGGAAAACCCCTTTGAGGCCGGGCCCCACTTGGTGTAAACACTGTGGTTTGGCCGTGGTGGTAAAAAACATGGTGTTTTACAGTCACTAGCGAATTCCATCCCCATAGTGCGGGAAAATATGCGCTGCAGACATGCTGCAATTTACAAAAACATCGCTGTTTTGGTAATCGCAGCATGTCAATTATACCTATGGAAATGCCAGCGGTTATCCTATAGGTGTAATGGAAGCAAAAAGATTTCCTCTATGGACTTTCAGTGAAAAGTGCTGCTGGAAAAACTGCGATGCGTGATGCTACGTGGGGCCTTAGCCTCAGGCTGAGGCCCCACATTGTGGAAACGCAGCTTTATTTGTTGCAGATTTTGCTGTGATTTTTTTGAGCCAAAGCCAAGAATTATTATTATTATTGTTTATTTATATAGCACCATTAATTCCATGGTGCTGTACATTACTATATTAATTCCATGGTGCGGTACATTATTATATTAATTATATGGTGCTGTACATTATTATATTAATTCCATGGTGCTGTACATTACTATATTAATTCCATGGTGCTGTACATTACTATATTAATTCCATGGTGCGGTACATTATTATAGTAATTCCATGGTGCTGTACATTACTATATTAATTCCATGGTGCTGTACATTACTATATTAATTCCATGGTGCGGTACATTATTATATTAATTATATGGTGCTGTACATTACTATATTAATTCCATGGTGCTTTACATTACTATATTAATTCCATAGTGCTGTACATTATTATATTAATCCCATGGTGCTGTACATTATTATATTAATTATATGGTGCTGTACATTACTATATTAATTCCATGGTGCTTTACATTACTATATTAATTCCATGGTGCTTTACATTATTATATTAATTCCATGGTGCTGTACATTATTATATTAATTCCATGGTGCTGTACATTATTATATTAATTCCATGGTGCTGTACATTATTATATTAATTCCATGGTGCTGCACATTATTATATTAATTCCATGGTGCTGTACATTACTATATTAATTCCATGGTGCTGTACATTATTATAGTAATTCCATGGTGCTGCACATTATTATATTAATTCCATGGTGCTGTACATTATTATATTAATTCCATGGTGCTGCACATTATTATATTAATTCCATGGTGCTGTACATTATTATATTAATTCCATGGTGCTGTACATTATTATATTAATTCCATGGTGCTGTACATTATTATAGTAATTCCATGGTGCTGCACATTATTATATTAATTCCATGGTGCTGTACATTATTATATTAATTCCATGGTGCTGTACATTTCTATATTAATTCCATGGTGCTGTACATTACTATATTAATTCCATGGTGCTGTACATTATTATGTTAATTCCATGGTGCTGTACATTATTATAGTAATTCCATGGTGCTGTACATTATTATAGTAATTCCATGGTGCTGTACATTATTATAGTAATTCCATGGTGCCGCACATTATTATAGTAATTCCATGGTGCTGTACATTATTATATTAATTCCATGGTGCTGGACATTATTATATTAATTCCATGGTGCTATTCATTATTATATTAATTCCATGGTGCTGTACATTATTATATTAATTCCATGGTGCTGCACATTATTATAGTAATTCCATGGTGCTGCACATTATTATATTATTTCCATGGTGCTGTACATTATTATATTAATTCCATGGTGCTATTCCTTATTATATTAATCCCATGGTGCTGCACATTATTATATTAATTCCATGGTGCTATTCCTTATTATATTAATTCCATGGTGCTGCACATTATTATATTATTTCCATGGTGCTGTACATTATTATATTAATCCCATGGTGCTGTACATTATTATATTAATTCCATGGTGCTGTACATTTGAGGGTTAACATACAGTACACCAGATTTACAAAACAGATAATACTAACAGTGAACACTGGCACAGTGGGATAGAGGGCCCTGCCTGCAAGGGCTTACAATCTATGAGGGAAGAGGGATAGAGACAGAATGATACTTCTACCTTATACTTCTCCATTCTGCTCAATCCACTCCTGGCTGTGGCTCAAAAAACCTCAGCAAAATCTGCAACAAAAAAACTGCATTTCTGCAATGTGGGGCCTCAGACTAAAGTTCTCAATAAAGGATCACGTACAGACTCAATGTAATAAAGCAGGAGTTGTGCTAAAGGACAAACTCAGCTCTGCGCATCGTGAATGTAGATATCTCATGTTCTGCACACAAAAGAAAAATATCATGTCAAAGTGAAAAAAACTCTCCAGGCAGTAACAGTGGGAATTTACATTGCATGATATTAAGCCATCAGACACTTTTGTACAAGTATTTGCAACGTCACGGCTGGGAAAAAAGAAACGGTCTTAACGGTAATCTGAGTTACTGCTTTCAAAGAACCTGGAGATTAACCAGGAAACAGCCATGTAAAGTCCGTCTACAATAGACTCTTACCTCATACAAAGTAAACAGCACAACAGAAAGCCCGAGAAGAAAAAGCCAAGCCAAAGGTTTGTTCAAAACGGTAAATATTGGTTTGCGGGTCTTTGAGAGAAGACATTTCAAACATATATGCGTGCTGTGAATAACTTTACAGCCGGGGCGTTTGGAGTATTAGCTGGAAAGAAAAGCAAACACATACTTATCCACCTAAGATGTTAGAATAACACAACAAATGATAGCTCCATGTGAGAACAAGAGGGAAAAAGCCAAAAGCAAACACAGCAATGTGCTACAGGTCCCTGAAGCATAAAATGGCTAACCCTCAGCTGTCATCACAGCCTTGCCCCAACCAGGCTGAAGTTTCATTTTATGTACTGTATGGCAGGCATGACAGTACTCAGGCACATTCATCGTGGGGGAAGCTACGGGATCACATCTTTAAGAGATGATGTTTTCGCTTGCGAAATGAGCAAACGTTGAATAAATGAGCCTTCCGGAATAAATTTACACATATTAGGGGGTAATTCGTAGAAACAAACACACTTGAAGGAGTACTTCACAAACATTTACCAGCTCAAGGAGGTGCATGCTAAAAAGGAGAACACTTGATCTACAGATGTAGCAGAGCCGAGTTTGTCATTTTGCTATTCAAGCTGATCAGTTGCTGGATGCAAGAGGAGTAACTTTGTAAGATGTGTTACCCATACCCCGTCTACAAAGTGTTATGTATTTATTTACTGACTCTTAAAGGGACCTTTCACCACCTCCACTAACTCCAGCTCTTTGCATTCAATAGCTGCCGCTCCACTGATTCCAGAGCCGTTGGAATTTTTTCTATAGTCCCTACCATTCCCAAGCAATCATTCTGTTATTTTAAGCACACGATATGGTAATGAGGCTTTCTACTGTCATGTGGGTGGTCCCAGTCTGTCTGCTTAGCCTAGGACCGCACATCTTAAAGTAGACAGCCATATTGGGGGCTGAAACTAATAGAGCCAAATGGTCAGGAATGATGAAGGCTAGAAAAAAAAAAATCCAACTGTGCCAGGATCAGCGGAGCAGCGACTATTGAAGGATGCAAAGCTGATGTAGTAGGTGACAGGTCCCTTTTTACATGACATGGTGTTTTTTAGGCACTAGAAGCTGTTTGTGGCTGCACCAGGACTGTGGAGTCGGCAGCCCAGAGCACCAACCACAACTCCTCTGTTTTTCCCACAGTCAACTCCGACTCCTGCCCCAACTCCAACTACTTCCTGAATGGCTGACAATGATGGTCAGTAAGTAGCAGTAAAGATCCTCTAATTCATGAAAAAGCCAGTGATTGATCCTATGGAAGGAAATATGCAAGTAGGGTTTTTCTAGGGGGACTTTACTGATGCCCACTGAAACATCAAGAGATTAGAAAATGAAGTGTGGGTCACCTTTGACCCTGATGGATATAGATGCAGAAACTGCAAAGCATTTAGTCACTTACTTGCCAATATGTAAGTGATACAGTTTATCCAGTCTGTCACGAGACAAGTATTGTAAGCAAGGAATGCACCACTCTGGAGTCCTGTGTACTCATGAGCAGCGGTCTACCTCCTCTGATCCACTGCTGATTGACAGCTTTCTCCCTATGCACAGTAATAGAGAGAAAACTGTCAATCAGCAGTAGAAGGACCAGGGGAGGCCACTGCTTATGAGACCGGAGGTTACACTACACTTGATAAACTATGATGTGGTGAAAACTACTATGCTGTATATTGAGATATTACATATATATACAGTACAGACCAAAAGTTTGGACACACCTTCTCATTCCAAGAGTTTTCTGTATTTTCATGACTATAAAAATTGTAGATTCACACTGAAGGCATCAAAACTATGAATTAACACATGTGGAATTATATACTTAACAAAAAAGTGTGAACCAACTGAAAATATGTCTTATATTCTAGGTTCTTCAAAGTAGCCACCTTTTGCTTTGATTACTGCTTTGCACACTCTTGGCATTCTCTTGATGAGCTTCAAGAGGTAGTCACCTGAAATGGTTTTCACTTCACAGACGTGCCCTGTCAGGTTTAATAAGTGGGATTTCTTGCCTTATAAATGGGGTTGGGACCATCAGTTGTGTTGTTCAGAAGTCAGGTGGATACACAGCTGATAGTCCTACTGAATGGAGTGTTAGAATTTGTATTATGGCAAGAAAAAAGCAGCTAAGTAAAGAAAAACAAGTGGCCATCATTACTTTAAGAAATGAAGGTCAGTCAGTCCGAAAAATTGGGAAAACTTTGAAAGTGTCCCCAAGTGCAGTGGCCAAAACCATCAAGCGCTACAAAGAAACTGGCTCACATGAGGACCGCCCCAGGAAAGGAAGACCAAGCGTCACCTCTGCTGCGGAGGATAAGTTCATCCGAGTCACCAGCCTCAGAAATCGCAGGTTAACAGCAGCTCAGATTAGAGACCAGGTCAATGCCACACAGAGTTCTAGCAGCAGACACATCTCTACAACAACTGTTAAGAGGAGACTGTGTGCAGCAGGCCTTCATGGTAAAATAGCTGCTAGGAAACCACTGCTAAGGACAGGCAACAAGCAGAAGAGACTTGTTTGGGCTAAAGAACACAAGGAATGGACATTAGACCTGTGGAAATCTGTGCTTTGGTCTGATGAGTCCAAATTTGAGATCTTTGGTTCCAACCACCGTGTCTTTGTGCGACGCAGAAAAGGTGAACGAATGGACTCTACATGCCTTGTTCCCACTGTGAAGCATGGAGGAGGAGGTGTGATGGTGTGGGGGTGCTCTGCTGGTAACACTGTTGGGGATTTATTCAAAATTGAAGGAATACTGAACCAGCATGGTTACCACAGCATCTTGCAGCGGCATGCTATTCCATCTGGTTTGCGTTTAGTTGGACCATCATTTATTTTTCAAGAGGACAATGACCCCAAACACACCGCCAGACTGTGTAAGGGCTATTTGACCAAGAAGGAGAGTGATGGGGTGCTACGCCAGATGACCTGGCCTCCACAGTCACCAGACCCAGGGCCGGTTTTAGACAAAGTGGGGCCCTGGGCAAAAATTAAAAGTGGGGCCCCAAATGCTGATATGCAAACAACACCATCGTCTTCCAGTGACAACCCCTATAATAACGCCTCCTTTCTGCCAACAAAAAAGTAATAACAAGCCCTATTTTACCACATACAATTCAAATGAGCACCTTTGTACCACCTATTAGATTTTTGCACCCAGTCATCAGTTATTATAGCGCCTCCTTATAAATAATAGTCCCTGCTTATAAATAATCTTACACCTTTATTAATAATAGCTCCCTTATAAATGATAAATAGTGCCCTGTATCAGTAATATCCCGCAGTATCAGTAACAGTCACCCCGTAAAAATAATACTGCTCCCTTATAAATATTAGCCCCCTCATAAACAATAGTTACCCTTATAAATAATAATCCCCATTATCACTAATAGCCCCCTTTATAAATAAGCCCACTTAACAATTATACCCCCCTTATAAATAGTGCCCCTCTTATAAATAATAGCCCCCTCATACTTAAGTTTCCCAATTATATATAGTAACCCATCCTTATATATAATAGTTCTCCATTATACAGTGTCGGACTGAAGGGCCTTAGGCCCACCAAAGGAACTTGTTCTGGGACCCCACCCAACAGCTTCCTGCTAATAGCCTACACCACGTCTCCTTCACTGAAGTCTTACATATGTGCTGACTATCTGGTGTTACTGAGTATGTTCCCAGTATAGTCAGCCCCTATAGTACTGTGTAGGCCCCAATAACTCCATGGCCAGTTCATGCACAGTACTGTATGGGGAATGACATGGCCTTGGAGCACTACACATATGTGCAAGATTATAGTGAGGGAGCTATGATGCAGACATAGCACACAGGGCTGCCAGCAGGAATTGTGAGCCCCCCCCCCCCACAGTATAATGCTATACATGGTATATAATGCTCCACAGTATAAAATGCTCTCCTGAGCCCTCCAGTTTCCCCACATGGTATATAATGCTCCACAGTGACCCCACACAGTATAAAATGCTCCCCTGAGCCCCCCATTGTGGTCCCACATGGTTTGTAAGGCTCCACACAGTATAATACTAACAGTGACCCACACAGTATACTACCCCTTAGTGGCCCCAGACAGTACAATATGCTCCCCAGCAGCCCCACACAATATAATATGCTCCATACAGTATAATATGCACCCCACAATGCCCCCCCAGTATAATGTTCCACAGTGGCCTAACACAGTATAACATGCTCCATAATGACCTCCACACAGTATAATATACTCCCCAGAGGGGTTCCCCCAGTATAATGCTCCACAGTGGTCCCCCACAGTATAATATGTTCCCCACAGTCCCCCCCAGTATAATGCTCTACAATGGCCCCACAGAGTATCATATGCTCCCGAAAAGCCCCACACAATATAATACACTGCACAGTGGCCCCACACAGTATAACAGGCTCCCCACACTGTCCATTCCCCCAGTATAAAGCTCCACAGTGGCCCATAGTATAATATGCTCCCCAGAGGGCCCCCACTAGTATAATGCTCCACAGTGCCCCCTCCAGTATTTTGCTCCACTGTGGCCCCACACAATATATTATGCTCCCCAGAGCATCCCCCCAGTATAATGTTCCACAGTAGGCCCCACGTAGTATAATATGCTCCCCAGAGGGCCCCATAGTATAATGCTCATTAGTCCCCCCCCAAATAATGCTCCACAGTGGCACCACGCAATATAATATGCTCTGCTGATGCCCCCCCAGAATAATGCTCCACAGTGCCCCACTCAGTATAACATGCTCCAGAATGGCCTCCACACAGTATAATATACTGCCCAGAGAGGTTTCCCCAGTATAATACTCACAGTGGCCCAAAACAGTATAATATTCTCTCCAGAGCCCCCCCCCAGTATAATGCTCCACAGTGGCCCAAAACAGTATAACATGCTCTCCAGAGCCCCCCCCAGTATAATGCTCCACGGTGGCCCCGCACAGTATAATATACTGGGGGGCCCCTCTGGAGAGCATATTATACTGTGTGGGGCCACAGTGGAGCATTATACTGGGGGGCTCTGGAGAGCGTATTATACTGTGTGGGGCCACTGTGGAGCATTATACTGGGGAGGGGGCCCTCTGGAGAACATGTTATATTCTGCGGGGCCTCTATGGAGTATTATAAAGTGGGGGGGGTCTGGAGAGCATGTTATATTCTGTGGGGCCACTTTGGAGCATTATACTGGGGGTCCCCTCTGGAGAGCATAATGCTCCAAAGTGGTCCAACAGAATATAACATTATCTCCAGAGCCCCCCCCCCCCCACACATTATAATTTTCCACAGAGGCCCCACAGAATATAACATGCTATCCAGAGGGGCCCCTTCTCCAGTATAATGCTATCCAGAGGGGGCCCCCCCAGTATAATATGCTATCCAGAGGGGGCCCCCCAGTATAATATGCTATCCAGAGGGGGCCCCCAGTATAATGCTCCACAGGGGCCCTACAGTGCTATTATTATATTAGATTCTGGGGTCTCTTCAGACCCCAGAGTATAATATTCGAAGGCCCGGGGTAAGTAAGGTAAAATAACAAACAGTTATACTCACCTTGTTCTTACCTCTGCTGGGCCTCCTCGCGCTGCTCCGCTATCCCCGCCGGCGACCGCTTCTTCTTCTCTGCGGCTGACGTCACGCGTTGTGGACGTCACCTCTGAGGCCTGTGATTGGGCCTCAGCGATTACGTGAGGCACGCCCCACGTGACCGCTGAGGCCAGGCCTCAGCAGTGATGTCCGGAACGCCAGAAGATGACGTCGGATGCCAAGGACAGGTGAGTAAAAATGTTTGTTATTTTTACTCACCTCGTAAAGGGGCCCTGCGGTCCCTTTCTGTTATTGCTTTGGCCGGGCCTGATTGCTTTGCCCAGTTTGCCCCCCCCCCTAACGCCAGCCCTGACCAGACCTGAACCCAATCGAGATGGTTTGGGGTGAGCTGTACCGCAGAGTGAAGGCAAAAGGCCCAACAAGTGCTAAGCATCTCTAGGAACTCCTTCAAGACTGTTGGAAGACCATTTCAGGTGACTACCTCTTGAAGCTCATCAAGAGAATGCCAAGAGTGGGCAAAGCAGTAATCCAAGCAAAAGGTGGTGGCTACTTTGAAGAACCTAGAATATAAGACATATTTTCAGTTGTTTCACACTTTTTTGTTAAGTATATAATTCCACATGTGTTAATTCATAGTTTTGATGCCTTCAGTGTGAATCTACAATTTTTATAGTCATGAAAATACAGAAAACTCTTGGAATGAGAAGGTGTGTCCAAACTTTTGGTCTGTACTGTGTATATATAGAGAGAGAGAGAGAAAGAGAGAGAGAGACATCTATTTATCTATCTATCTATCTATCTATCTATCTATCTATCTTATTATCTATCTATCTATCTATCTATCTATCTATCTATCTTTATCTATCCTGGTTTATATATACATTATATATTTTATATATATATATATATATATATATATATGCGCATAAGGAACACATTAAGTCCGTTTAACCAATTATTTGCCTCTTATTTGCCTTTTGTCAGAGCTGATCACAAACCAAACAGAAAGTTTCCAATAATCCACAAGACATTTTGAAAAGCTAACAATGAAGAAAAACGTACTAAGCCTTTCATTCCTAAAGGGTTATTCAAAGCCATATTCTGTAGTAGAGATCTGGTTTCACGTCTTAAGTTACATTTAGCTGTCACAGCCGTCAGACACTTCAGGAATTCAGTTACCATCAGATAATCTCAGCCTCAAACTCCAAACAGGAATTACCTGATAGTGACCAAACAAGTTCCCCAGTTGGCCCATGAAATGAAGAGTTAACATTGTATAATATTGTAATTGATGAATATATATATATATATATATATATATATATATGACAAACAAATC
This sequence comes from Leptodactylus fallax, assembly GCA_947044405.1. Lineage (NCBI taxonomy): Eukaryota > Metazoa > Chordata > Amphibia > Anura > Leptodactylidae > Leptodactylus > Leptodactylus fallax. Next base: position 1,684,882 of record CAMRHE010000308.1, read on the forward strand.
TAAAGTGACCACTGAATATTCAAGTTTAATGGTCGCTTTGGCAGCACATATACTAAAACTGGAATAATACAGAGAAGAATAGCATGGCCCCTGTGCAAGGATGACATGAAAATTCATGAAACGTTCCATAAAAAAAAAAAAAAAAAAAAAGAATATTCCAGAGCCGATCTCCAACTCTGACTCCTGCTCCGACTCCGACGGCCATGGTCAATCACAAGCCGTAATAATCCTATAATTTATTAAAATGTCAGGGATTGACTTCCTATTAAAGTAAATATGTAACATATTATACATCTAATTAACTATACAATATTAATAAATATTAATTGTATAATATAATTAAAAATAATTAATCATTTTATTTTAAAGTTGGCGTCGGTAACTTTTTTCCACCCAAAATTGGTCTAAAGAACTACCAAATCTATGACTCCATTTCCATTACCCTGCAATAATCTTTCCAATTTATATTTGGGATTACATTATTCCTTGGGGTGCATATCAGCTGCTGCAGAAGCTCTTTTTTTAAAGCGAGTGCATGCCACAGACATCAATGCCAGATCTATAACAGACACTATATACCATTTATAACAATTGTGTTTTCATATGTAGCAAAGTGGCTTTTGGTCCCCCTAAACGCCATGGTCCAGCACACCTTATACCTCTGCACCCTGTATAGCTAAGCCCCTGGTTGGCGCAGGAGATGGAAATAGACTGCAAGAAGAGATAAGCAGTGAGATATAAAGATAAGTGGCCAGTGAAGATGATATTATTTACAGAGATGTCAATGGTAACATTTGCAACAATGTCTATTATATACTATTAATATTACTCCATATTTGTCAGCTGATTCTTTGCCCACTTACTCACTTACTGCTTATTGTTCTGCCGCATCCGCATGTAGATTGTTATAGCCCAGTCTCAGACTACCCCCCAGTGTTCATAGGCACATATAATATTTTCCATGAGCTGCAGACGTCGTACACCTATAGAGTCACTTCCAGGATGTTGGATATTTATGATGTAAGTATATATATCTGTATGAGGATGTTTAGATTGGACTTTACACCCGTTTATTCTGCCCAACATAGAATACGTATTGTGCTGAGCTGGCGTGTTACTTATTATGAAGCCAAGGTGATTTTTCATTGAAATTCATCCATACTTTATAAAATCTGTCACCGCTCTATTTTCTGCTTTAATTAGATGAAGCATTTACAGAGATTGATCTTGCATAAAAATACATATTGTATAGCATTTGACCTGTTACCCTCCAATATCACAACCCAAGCCCTTATCACCTGTCACTGAGACATATCTCTTTAATATTGCTACAGATAATTTATGGCCATGTCTATAAAACGCTTGCATACATAAAATCGCTAGTGAAAATCTATCCCTATGACGTCCCCTGCCATATATTACAGCTGCGTTCTTATGTATGTGCTGTATAGACACGCCAGATAAATAATACTTTCATACAATTTGATAATAAAATCATCTTGTAATTGTATTTTGGACAAGATAAACTGAAAACCGCAAATAGTAACAGATTTACTGTTAATACATCAAAGACGGTCCAAAAAAAATCCACATACTACAAATACCCTTCCCCATTGTTATCAAAGTTATCTTACTAGGGGGCTGAAGATAAATTAAGCAAAAAAATATATATATAAATAAAAGCAAAAAAAATAATAGATATTAGTATGAGCATAGGATCCGACTACATAAATGTAGTGTGCAGTCTGTTGCCATGGAGACACATACGTCTACATATAAAAAAAGATTTGCAAAGTTGATTCCTTTTTTGAGATGCATTGGTACTATACAATTATGGTGACAAAGTCTGTAAGGAAAGAGCCTAAAATCATTCTTTTTTGGGCTAAATCAGTTAAAGTTGACATCTGATATCTCTATTTAGTTATTTTAAGAACAATTCTTAAAGGGGACTATGGTACTAATATTTTATTGGTGGGAGTCCAACTTTTGAGAACCTTCTAGTCAGCAGAGCGGCTGCGGTACTCACAGCTGCACTCTTTTCATTGTTTTTACAGGCGCAGCGCCATTCAACTGGTTGTGGTTGCACTTGGTACTACAATCTAGTAATACATTTATAGAGTACCTTAGTGATGAATCAACTAGAACCCCCGTGGATCAGCTGCAATCTGTGAAAGAATCTGACAGCAATTGTTCTATTCTCCTGCAGCGCCTCCATAGGTGAAATGGAGTATGGTACACTTATTAAAAAAAATCAATGGTATATTTTTGTATTGCACAGTCCTGCTAAGATCTCCACAGTGAGTAAGGCTCCTTCTAAGTTATAAGATGATGGTGCACAAAGAGTGACCCCTATCCATTCTATCTCCAACCCCTTCATTTGCATCATTTTTTACCCTTTCTGGAACAATTTTTAATTTCAAAAATAAACATTTCGACCTATTTTAATATGTTTTATTTTTTGTAAACTGAGCTGTTAATCTTCGGTCCTTGAAAAGCTGTTGTTTGTATTGCGTGGTTGGTTATGGGGCTTGGCTTTACACTTCATAACACTATCACACCTGTAGGTTAGGCAAGGAGAATGGCTTAGTAGGTAAGAAGGGTGTAGTCCTTTTGTCAGTATAATATAAAAGGAGGAAGATTGCATATATGTTATTTTACGGACTAATACCTAAGTCTAAACTTGTCAAGTGCAGTCACTTTGTCTCAAAACAAAAAAGCTTCTTTAATCCGGCTTTATTTTACGAGATTAATATTTTTCTCACTAGGTAAATTAACACTCCTTAGAATGTAGAAGTATTGAATGAGACTACCCAGCATGCTTTGTGCCACAATCAATTGACTCATTGGATGTAATATTTTATTATTTATTCTATAGACTATTACTAGTATTATTATAGAAATATACTGGATTTTATAGCTACCAATGTAACTAATTAAATATGTTGCTATAAAAATCATATTATACAACATTATGGTGCAATATACAACAATATATTACTATATACTATAAAGCAATATATGCTTACTATACAAAGATTTTATTCACTTATAACTGTTTTTGTCCCAGGTGAGAACATCTCATTTAAGGGTCAAATTTAATATAGGGCCAATGAACCAATTATTATACTTTTAGAAAGAAACCCCTTTAGGCTGAGGCCCCAGCTTTTTGTTGCGGATTTTGCTGCAGTTTTCTTGAGCTAAAACCAGGAGTGGATTGAGTAGAAGGGAGAAGTATAAGAGCTTCCTATATATTTCCCATTCCTTTGTAGCCACTCCTGGCTTTGGTGCAAAAAAACGCAACAAAATCTGCAACAAAAAAAGCTGCGTTTCCACAATGTGGAGCCTTAGACGGAAGCACAGTATGGAAACATCTCTTTTCTATCATGTAATAATATTACTAGTTAAAGGAACTGGGTTATTGGAGATGGGTTGTCGATCGAGGGTTCCAGATTTAGGGTCAAGGATTTTTTTTCCCCTGGGAGAGAAGAACAACTTATCCAAAAATCACAAACAGACATTTTTTATGGACAAATAAAACCATAATAAATCATATAGATTATAGGCTGTATTTATCTAGAGCTCAGGACACTGATATGGACACATTAGCCTCATTCAGTGAGAGCTGTTCATGACAATAATCACAATTACAATGATCTGTGCAGACCAGAATTAATCATAGACACAGCCATTTTTTAATGGATGTTGCAAAAAATTCTCCTTTTTACAGATTGCCTGTGTTACTTTAAAACATATAATTGTATATAAATATACATGAACATATAATTGTATCTGTAGACTTTTCTAGAAAAAGTGTTTATTATATATGAATACTCATGTTCTATTGTAGATGGAAAGATTAACGATAGATAAATAGAAGCTAGATTAATAGATATGAGAAACAGATAAAACTGAAATAGATAGACAGGACAAAGAGATAGATAGATAGATAGATAGATAGATAGATAGATAGATGGATAGATGGATAAACAGACAGACAGATAATAAATTTATAGGCAAATATAAATGAAGAGAAGCTGAACTTTAAGAACCAGAAGACTAGTGGTAGGTCCCATACAGCAGAAACGTTAATTTATTCAACAGCATTTCAGTCCTCTAAAAGGGTATGAAAAAAGTGATGATTCTATAGATATATTAATAGATAGATGGAAGGATATATCAATAGACCAATCAATAGACAGTTAGATTGATAGATAGATGATAGATATGAGATAGATAGATAGATAGATAGATAGATAGATAGATAGATAGAAGGATATATCAATAGACTGATCAACAGATAGATCAATAGATAGATAGATAGCTTTGAGAAATGATTAATGGAATATGATGGTGCTATACAAGTAAGCACAATAAATAAACAATAAATGACAGAAAAGGACTGAAACTGAGTGAATAAAGCAGTCACCTCTTTCTTCATGTATTGGAGTGCCACATTATTTGCTTATTTTCCTACTTTTAGATATAGATAGATGATGGTTTTGAGATTAATTGGCATTGGTTAATTTATTTTAACGTATTTGTATATTAATGTGTACTTTTAATTTAAATGATAAATATATGCATAGATAGATAGATAAATAGATAGATATGAGATAGATTGTTTTGCAGCTACCTCTCATATAAATAAATACATTCATATATATATATATATATATATATATATATATATATGCACGTGCTTCATAGATGCCCTGGGTGATCCTCGGCTATTGTGTGGCTGCTGCCGACTACCTTAATCGTTTTTCTTTAGGCTTAGGTTAACTTTAGAAATCCCCTCTCGGTTGGAAATGTGTCACTACTTGTTGCGAGAATGATCAGGCCCTTTGAAGCCGGGATCCGATTACGTATTTGGCATCTCCTTGTGTATTCTTGATTGCAGTTTATTTTCAGTTTCACATCACATTTCTCCGGCCTTCCCATGCCACTGCCTGAAAACAATTTCAACATATAAACTCATGTCAAACGTTGGATTAATACCGGGCTACAGGAAAATCAGAAGGCTCCATTCTAATGAGTTGGCAGGTGGTCTGTGATTATGATGAATTTCATACTCGGGTTGACACATTTTCAAATGTTAATGTTCTCTGGAGGAATAAACTGTGGTCTAATGATTGAAATAATGGATTAGGAGGTGAGAATTCAGCTTATTATAGTCTCAAACCTTGGCACTCGCTGGATGTAGGTGCGAGGTTACGCTCTCTCCAGATAGATATAATTATGATCACATAATGAAGAGAGGTTGGAGGATACGGGATTATGAAGAGGGTTTGAATCAGAGGGAATCGCAACTCCTTCATCAATGCGAAACAATGGTTAATCAAAAGCTTCATATGACGGCGGCTGCACACTCACAAATTACTCCGAGACCACGATTCTTTGTGAAATACAATATGAGGTTTATCATGAATACTTAACTTAAGCGAACTACGACTTGAACTCTCTGCTCCTCCCTGAAGCTATTTTCCTAAAGACATAAAGAGGATGAACGAGAGGAACTGGTCGAGTCAAAGCAACATGTCATACAAGTTAAACAGAAAAAAAAAAAGCACAAGGAGATTTACTCTTATAAACCACAAGGTACTAATAAGGATTTTCTTTTTGTTTCGGCTGAGAGGGGACGTATAAATTCCAATGACGTGGCCGGAGGGCAATGTCCATTTATCGTCCTACTCGTATGAAAGTCATTAGCTTTTAATTCAATGTAACAAATGTTTGGCCAAAAATGTCCAACGGTCGATGTCTCTGCTAAGATATAATAGGAGGAAAAGGCTAGGAAATAAATTGTGGGTGTATGTAGCGGACAAGGCCAGGTTTCGATTAGATAATTTAGTTTATTAGATTCAATATTTATTCCCCCAAAAATTTAATTGTGCAATTTTTAACCCCAACCCAAATACGCCGCTTTAAAACGGCTCCATTGTACAGTGCTGTATTTTTATTGCTGTCTAGAATAAGTTCTGCATAGCATGGTCAAATGGACAAAGTCCTTTGATTAGGTCACCAACTTTCCTGAATGGAGATTGGGGGACCCTTGTGCAGTCAGCCCTGGAGAACTAGAAAGGACCCCGGGGCTGTTTGTTTACTTAGTCCGCTATTAGGTCACACTAAGGCTATATTCACATGACCAAAGTGAAAAATGTCCATGAAAAAACGTGCATTTATCACAGCCATTTTTGTACCCGAGGGGCACCCCTTTTCACAGATCCACCATACATTTTAGTGTATGAAGGGATCTGTGAAAATGCACAAAAATGGGACATGACTAAGGATGGAATTGGCTTGTAACGAGTCGGGTTCATCCCGAATATTCCAAATTGTTCACTTTTTTTAAACCAAACAAATGGAGATTTGTCTCGGGAAAACGAAAAAAGTCTCTTCAGACCCGAGAGTATAATAGGTGGAGGCCCAGGGGAGATGGAAAAAAATAAAAAAAACAGTGATACTCACCTTCTGTTACCTCTCTTTGGCCTTATGACATTATGACACTAGAAGTGCCCAGACGCTACAAGGAGGACCAAGAGAGGTAACAGAAGGAGAGTATAAATGTTTTTTTTTATTTTTTTCACCTTCCCTGTACCTCCTCCTATTGTATTCTGGGGTCTGAAGAGGCCTTTTTCGTTTGTCCGAGACGAAGCTCCATTTGTTTGGTTTCAAAAACCTGAAGAGACCCCAGAATATAATAATGTCATTTTCACCTTGACATAACTTTGGCTGTGTTTGCCTTAGAGAGCTAGAAACTTCATAGTTAGGTTCCTAGGAGCCCCAAGAGTATTCTACATTATGTTTTATAGATAGGTTCCTAGGAACACGGACAGTGGTCTACACTGTTTTATAGATAGGATCCTAGGAGCCCTGACAGTGTTCAACACTATGTTTTATAGATAGGTTCCTAGGAGCCCCAAGAGTATTCTACATTATGTTTTATAGGTAGGTTCCTAGGAGCCCTGACAGTGTTCTACACTATGTTTTATAGATAGGTTCCTAAGAGCCCTGACAGTGTTCTACATTATGTTTTATAGATAGGTTCCTGGGAGCCCTGACAGTATTCTACACTATGTTTTATAGATAGGTTCCTAGGAGCGCTAAGAGTATTCTACACTATGTTTTATAGATAGGTTCCTTGGAGCCCCAAGAGTATTCTACATTATGTTTTAGAGATAGGTTCCTAGGAGCTCTGACAGTGTTCTACACTATGTTTTATAGATAGGTTCTTAGGAGTCCTGACAGTGTTCTACACTATGTTTTATAGATAGGTTCCTAGGAGCCCTGACAGTGTTCTACACTATGCTTTATAGATAGGTTCCTAGGAGCCCCAAGAGTATTCTACATTATGTTTTATAGGTAGGTTCCTAGGAGCCCTGACAGTGTTCTACACTATGTTTTATAGATAGGTTCCTAGGAGCCCCAAGAATATTCTACATTATGTTTTATAGATAGGTTCCTGGGAGCCCTGACAGTATTCTACACTATGTTTTATAGATAGGTTCCTAGGAGCCCCAAGAGTATTCTACATTATGTTTTATAGGTAGGTTCCTAGGAGCCCTGACAGTGTACTACACTATGTTTTATAGATAGGTTCCTAGGAGCCCTGACAGTGTTCTACATTATGTTTTATAGATAGGTTCCTAGGAGCCCTGACAGTGTTCTACACTATGTTTTATAGATAGGATCCCAGGAGCCCTGACAGTGTTCTACACTATGTTTTATAGATAGGTTCCTAGGAGCCCTGACAGTGTTCTACACTATGTTTTATAGTTAGGTTCCTAAGAGCCCTGACAGTGTTCTACATTATGTTTTATAGATAGGTTCATAGGAGCCCTGACAGTGTTCTACACTATGTTTTATAGATAGGTTCCTAGGAGCCCTGACAGTGTTCTACATTATGTTTTATAGATAGGTTCATAGGACCCCTGACAGTGTTCTACACTATGTTTTATAGATAGGATCCCAGGAGCCCTGACAGTGTTCTACACTATGTTTTACAGATAGGTTCCTAAGAGTCCTGACAGTGTTCTACACTATGTTTTATAGATAGGTTCCTAGGAGCCCTGACAGTGTTCTACATTATGTTTTATAGATAGGTTCATAGGAGCCCTGACAGTGTTCTACACTATGTTTTATAGATAGGATCCCAGGAGCCCTGACAGTGTTCTACACTATGTTTTATAGATAGGTTCCTAGGAGCCCTGACAGTGTTTTACACTATGTTTTATAGATAGGTTCCTAGGAGCCCCAAGAGTATTCTACATTATGTTTTATAGATAGGTTCCTAGGAGCCCTAAGTGTATTCTACACTATGTTTTAAGCCAATTGAATGTGTGGTTTTCACCTAACTTGTTTGTTCTGAAATGAACCAGGGACCCAAGTGTAAGGGAATTGCTAGTTGTGCAATTCCCTAGTGCTGCTGCTGGAACAGTGGAAGAAGGGAAAGACAGGGATAGTGAGCCCTAAACTCAATCCAGCCCCTGTCCCTTCCTAATTGCCACAACTGTCCTAATGACAGGGACAACTGGGCGGCAATCCCTTCTCTGAGTAAGTGTGCACAGAACAAGACAAGACAAACAACACAGAAGCAGAGTCAGCAAGCTAAAGGGTTGGTAACAGTCAAGCATCGCAGTACAGAATCAAAATCCAAGAGAATACTCAAAGGATAAGCCAGAGGTCAGAAGTCAGAATACAATAATAGCAGAAAGAGAAGCTTAGCAAGGACAAAGTGTCAATAGCGAGTAACCATGTGTAAACTGATAACCTGTTTATAGGAAGTCCAGAATCTGGACCAGACTTGATAGGTAGACAGACTGTCAATCACAGAGGCAAGGCTAAGATTATTTGAGGAGCGGAGGAAAACAAAGGAGCAGGAGATGGGTGTGGTAGGAAATCAATTACAGAGAACAGGTAGTAGAGCAGTGTTCAGACAGAGCAACAAGAACTCTAAGCAAGGAATCAAACTGAAAACGCCTCCTGCGCCGCAGCGTGCGAGCGGAGGGTGATGCAGAGACTCGAACAGGCAGAGACTTTACACCAAGTCTCCGAACCTGAACACAAAACGAATCTTGAGAGGTTCACCCATCTCTAGTCTCTAGTCCATTACAATGGACCATCAATATAATGGTCATGTGAATATCTCCCATTCACGTGATTTGAATTTAATGCTGCCGTGTGACGTCCGTTAAAAAAAACTTGTGTGAATATAGCTTTAGCATTGCTTTATCTACAGCCTGTGTCAGTGACACAGAGGATAATGTAGTAGCACGCAGGAGTATTCTAATTCGTTATAAGTGTAATAATAATATGATAAAGTGTCATCTCTTAATGGGATTAAAAATATGATGAAATTTTATTTCACATAGTATAAAAAAATCTATATTCATTAGGCATCCCCATAACTTTAATAACCTGAAGAATTAAGTTAACAGGTTATTCAATGTGAAGAATAAATAGTATGAAAAAGTTTAAAAAAATGACTCCCCCAATTTTTTTACTATACTCATAGCTTAAAAAAATTATATAAATTACAAAGCATTTTATCTGTAACTCAAAAAGCTCTGAAAAAATACAATTTCTCTGCATAAAAGGAGGCCACATAGAGCAAATGAAAAAATTAAAAAGTTATGACTGCTGAAATGCAGAGGCAAAAGGAAAACAGTTACTAAAAGGGGCTGTCCAGTTTCCGATAAATATTCAGAGACCAATGTCATTGTTTGTATAATGAAAAGTGATACAAGTTTCTGATATACTTTCTGTATCAATTCCTTGCGGTTTTCATTGTTTACTTCCAGTGGATCAGTCCATGGTCATGTGATGAACGCAGGTGCACGTGTACCTGAGTGTCAATCACATGACATGACATACGTGCTAGTAAATAATCCGGGCACATACTTTAGACCCCTAAAGACCTGACAGATGCCAAATGATTGTACTTTTGGCATTTGCCAGGCTGGCTTATGTTGGAATAACTTTTCTGCTGTAAGCCTATACCTCTTGGCATACTATTTTAACAATGAGAGCCTATAGATGACATATACAACAGTATGGCATACAATTACATATGTTGGGGCTTTAATCCAAGAGACTCTCCTGGTGTAGGTGCTGAACGTAAAACTAAAATGTGATGGGAACAGACTCTGTACAATATGGCTTCAAGTAATGTTGTCATGTATGGCACAAGATAGCTGAGGCAATAATTGGCAGGAGTAGTCACATGAGTAGACATCACATCACCACCGCGGGCAATCAACAAAGACTGGCGGGGACCATCGGAGAGGCGGGGATTTATCAGGTGAGTAATGGTAACTATTTTATTTTACTTTATTTTATGCCATTTCCCTTTAGTATAATGTTTGCCAATCCCAGAAAATCCCTAAAATCCAAAGATGTTTTCTTCAGTTCTAATTTATGACTGTACAACACACGATAGCCAATCACAATAACAATGTCATGTTTATGAGTTAGCGGACACGTCAATGCCAAGTCCTTCCATTACCATCCCCTAGCTATGAGGGGTTTACAATGAATAAAATATTATCCACATCATAACTGAGCTTGTAAATGAAACTGGATAGTAGTAAGCGATTCTTCAACAAAACAGTTTTAAGACTAAACACTCTTCCTAACCTCACAATGAAATCCGCTTTCCTGCCTTTCACCACCTCCACCAATTCATGTTTTAAACATCTATTAATAGCTGCTGCTCCACTGATTCTGGCACAGTTGGAATTTTCTCTCTAGACCTCACCGTTCCTGAGCAACAAGTGCAGTTAGTTTTGGTGCCTGATGTGCTATTTAATCTCTGTAATGTCAGGTGGGTGGTGTCAGGCAGGGGGACATGGCTTAGAGCTCCAATCAGAGGCAGCCAGTGTCAGAGCTCAAAATCACACTCCTTGTCTGCTCCTGCCTGACACCGCCCTCCTGACACTACAGAGTCTAAATAGTATATCAGGCACCAAAACTAACAGCAATGATTGCTCAGGAATGGTGGGGGCTAGAGAAAAAATTCCAACTGTGCCGGAATAAATGGATCAGTGCCTATTAAATTATATAAAGAGCTGGACTTGTTGGAGGTGATAAAATGTACTCTTTAACAAAAATGGAAGGCATGGTCATCTGTCACTTGCCTGGCGCTGCCTGCCCATTACTGTATAGGACTACAAAGTTTTAACTATACAGAACTAATGGGCCTCAATGGATCAGCAAATGCATGAAAATATATATAATTATATCTATACAAGTACACAGTGAAATACAATCTGTGTAAATGAGGATAAAATAAAGAATATACTTTACAATAATGACAGTATCCCCCAATCCAACACTGGCACTCAGGCACCTACTGAATGTATCCTGTAGGGTTTACAAAAGAGGGATCTTAGGGGCCATTTAAGTTGACAATTCTAGGGATTTGTCTTTTGAACTTTAAGTGAGGTTGAGGAAAATGCAATGAATGAGCTGAATCTGTTCATGTGTGAGCCTATAGTTTCCATAACAGCAAGCAGTGACGTGACTCTCATTGACCTTATTGCTGAAGCATGCACACAAGCGCACCACCACCAAAGGAGTATATGAAGAATGCAGTGGTCAAGAATTTGTGAACAGGAGCCAGTGGAGCATTGTTCTCCCCATAGGTGGGAGTTCCACCGATCTGATGAATACGGCATTTCATCTGTATACACCATAAATATCTAAGCTAGGATTACCCTTTTCCCTTTTAGGTATTGCTAAGTTATATGTCTGACAGCCACTTATATTCCTTATGTCCTCCATATTACAAAATAGGTATTCCTATCTCAGACATCATTGACACATCCAAAGAATCACACCCCTCCTGAGGAATTAGCCACTGGCTGCCGACTCCAGCCACAAAATGGATAGAGAGATGACCACGCATCTGTGTGGCTCTCTCCATTGACATCTATAGTTGTGGAAAAAGCCAAGCAGTAACCATAACCCATGTCTCTCCATTTTTAGACTTTACAATGTAGAAGTCACCTCATCACGGGTTCAGTGGACCACCCTTTCTTGAGATAGGTGGTGGTCCCACAGGAGATATTGGCTCCTATCAGACATTTATGCCATATGCTGTGGATATAAATATAGAAGATAAGGCTAGCCCTTTAAACATATGTATTAACCAAAAAGAACAATCGTCATCTGAAAAATTGTTTGCCCACAAATTATATGGTCCATTGTTCAGTAGGAGACGATCTCATGAGACTAATATATTATGGAGATACATTGTCAATATTCATTTCTTCAGCCTATTGAAGAAATATCCTTGGGCAGTCTATGCGAATTTCTTAAGGAAAACTAAATATACCAAATACTGTAGGGACAAGATCAGCAAAAACTAGGACCACAAAGGAAGCAAACTTACAACCAAAGGTCAACGTCAGAGCTTCTCATCTCCCCAAATGTTACTAATTAACTGTAATAAAGTGAAACTCAGGAGGGTAACGCATTGTCTCTGAGGCTCGGGGATGTTTCATCCCTTGGTATTTATTGCTTTTTAGGAAGCTTACCACTCATCTTATTATTTTTAGGGAGTCGGACTGTTTCTGGAAAGAACAAGCTCTCCGAATGAAACGCTTTGTGTAATCCCATCTCCTGTAAAAACTTACAGCTTTGTAAATTTTCTATGGTAAACAGTATAAAAACAGAAGGTTGTCCCGGTGCCCATTATTCTGTGTATACTCTCCTTATCTTGATTTGTACAAGAGATCACATGCCTGACCATGCACGGAAAGTAAAATCTCTATCTATCATTTGTGTAAAAGATGACATTTTACATGTATTTTTTATTGAATTGACCATTCAGCACTACAGAAAGATATTCACCTTACAAATTTGTCTTGTGTCTTAACCCTTTACCAATCAAAGTCCTAAATGGAGAGTTTTCCCGAATTTGGACACATGGTGGTTTAGAGGCCCTTTTTTTCTCTTTTTGTAACTCTTAGGGTTTTTTTTTTTATATCTGTATCTCTTTTATGTTTTATTAGGAATTAATTAAGTAAAAATTAGAAAACCAAAACCAAAACATTTTCCAGTTAAGATTAATTTATTTTTAATTTTTCAAATTCACCCTCAAAATAAAATAAAAATACAATAAATAGATACTCACCATCCATGACAACCCAAACCATACTCATACACATAACCACCCTGATCACCCAAGACTAAACTTAGAATATATCAAATCAACAGAAACATTTTGCTTCCGATAGGTCTAGTGCAGGTGATCTGGAGGGCTAGGGTTATGGTTTAGGTTCGCATGGATGGTGAGTGTCTTTTTATACATAAGTACCAAAAGATGTCATCAAAGACCTCTGAGAAGAGAGGACATTCACATTTTTTTTTATTAGGTGTTCAACCAGAGTTTTATTTTATTTTTATTGTGATTCAAAATATATATCAAAATCAGTGTGAAAAAAATACTAGAGATGGGCGAACCTCCCATGATTTGTTTAGTTTCAGATTCAGGTGGTTTGGGTCCCTAATTCATTTTGGGTTGCATAATTATACTCTGGGGTCTCTTCACACTGCGGGAATATAATAGGTGGGGGTCCAAGGGGGGTGTAAAAAAAAAAAATAAAAAATACTCACCGGCCATCACCTCTTTTGGGCCTACTTGCGGCATCCTGCGCTTTCTCTTGGTCTCCTCAGTGAGTCATATCGCTCTGCATGCCCGTTTGACTGCTGTGGTCCAATCACAGGCCTCAGATGTGATCCTGGGCGCATAACGTCACTATGAGAGCACCGGAGGTGAGAGAGAATGTAAGTATGAATGTTTTTTATTTGTTACACCTCCTCTGGGCCCCCACCTACTATACTCTGGGCTCAGTAGAGATATCAGAGTATAATAATTTGCTGCAATACATATAGAAAAAACGAACAATTTGGAATATTCGAATTGAACCCAGCCTGCAACGAATCAATTCACCCATCTTCCTATCTTGCCCTGGAAACAGTGCTAAAACTGTAGCATATGACCACATTCTCATCAGCCCCACTGAATGCATTGAATGGGGATAAATTGTGTACAAACCCATGGCAGTAACTGCAGCAGAAGACCAAGGCTCATACTTGGCTCATCCTTGGGTTTCTGCTGCAGATTTCACAGCCTAAAACACGCTAGACTTTTCTGACAAGTATTTTGACTGTGTAAACATAACCTAACTGGGCAATCCATAAGGTAAACCAGCCCCCAGTCCTGCCATGCATTGCAAAGAGACCCTTTATGTCAATCCCATTGAGTGGGAAACCCCCAAGAGTGACATTCTTCAGAGCTTACCAGCATCTTCTAAGGTGAATGTTTTGGAAAAATTACTAAAGGTTTGTTTTGGTTTAAAATATTGATGAACTATCAAGCGTTAGTCATCAATAGCAGATTGGTGAGGGTTCGATACCGGGAACCCCCCACTGGTTAGACCGGAAAGCCTATTTAATACTATGCCCACCCACATGTATACATGGAGAATAACTTAAAGGGAACCTGAGTTTTTATCAAAAGTTGAAAGATCTGCAGGGTCTTGCTGGACAAACTCTTGCATTGCTGTCTAAGCCTTGGTTAGAGATGATGTATTTGTTGTTCTGCTGCTAATAGCCTCATTATGATTACACCAGACCTTGCATTTCTCTCTGAGGCAGAGGCTGTGTATAACGTCTGCCAGTATATTACTGTTCCACACTTCCTGTCCCTCACTTACCATAAGGCTTTGCATTTCCCTCTAAACAATAAAATCAGAGCACAATAAAGTATCACAAATAGATAGACTCTCGTCGATTCTGTAGCGCGGCGGGGGCTGCGACGATCTGCAGACTCCTCTGTAAGCAGTGCACAGGCAGGGAGCACAGAGCAGCAGATCCATGTGTAAATATGCAGAGGATGTGAAGAGTCCTGGCCCCCCCCCTCCTTTGTTCTGACTAGAGCCTGATGGTTTCTAAAGATGGAACTTCCCTAGTAAGAGGGAGTGAACGGCAAATTAGGAAGGACAGAGACACCTTGTGGCAGAGGTTTTTCAGGCAGAGAACAACATTTTTAAATAAAGTTCATTACAATTTGGTTCAGAATCACATGTTCTATTATATGAGACTAAGTTGTCTAAAAAGTTAGTGACCATTTAATAATGAAGTTAGAAATCTGCAGTGTAAAGGATCAGACCATTGCATTCCATTCCACTTTTACGACTGCCTGACAATCAATTGGAATCTCTTAGCCTAATGTAGTGGAGTATTTTCATTGAAGAATCATTTTCAGGGTTCTGTAATGAATAGAGTGTATTTAATGGGCTATATCATTGAAGCTTCTTAAATCCGGCAGTAAAGTTGGGTATTGATTCCAGTCAGCAATAAAGAGTTTATTTGTGTTGAAATGTGCAGCAGCTTTGGAGTATTTGTTTTGTGTTTTAATACATTTTATATTAATCATTTTTGTGTTTCCTCCAGCAAAATGCAAGTCACTAAATCCGATCAATGTTACTTAATGTATATACACAGATTTTATTATATGGCCATGAAATGCTGCTCTAATACAGAATGATCCCAGCTTCTGATCCATAACATAGTTCTATGAAGTTCTATGAACTCTAAGGCTTCTGTGCAGGCTGAGTTAGTTCAGATTTTTTAGCTGCATGCACTCGGATGACTTCCAAGTTTTATCTAATTGTCTTCCATACCCCATTGATTTCAATGGGGTGTTCCGCTCTATTCTGTTTTGATGTTATAGACCAGGATAGGACCTGCTCTTTAATTATCGTTCCGGAACGGAGGATCGGACCCCCCATCGGAAGAGCCTCAGCCTGCATACTCGGTCGTGTGCATGAGGCCTGAAGGGTCTTTTTGCATGGGCAGATAAATTCAAAAGAATGTTCATAAAAACGTTCATGGAGTCGATCTTCAGCCCCAGCAAACAAGGCAATGATCAAACGTGCAAGCACTCCATCTGATCACATCTTTTATGCAACATATGAGACCTAAAGCAAGTGTATACATTTTAGAATGTCCAAGATATAAGTGTTTGAAGTGACCCTCCCGCATCCTCATTTTCTCTACATGTTAGGGTGGGTTCACACCTGCGCTTCAGTCCGTCCGTTGCCAATGCGTCGCTGACCGGTCTGTATCCGATGCCAATCCCGTTCGACGAGATTTTCACTCGGATTGGCAATGGACGGACTGAAGCGCAGGTGTGAACCCACCCTGATACAGCCCCGTACTCCATACACAGTAACATTTAGTGAGAGGCAGGAACAGCTCTCAATACAGGAGGAAGGAGAGAATAAAGAGATGCAAGATTTCACAGAAAGGAGACAAAATTTGTTAATAAAGTATATTACAAAATTTATTAATAACACAAATAATGCCAGAAAACCAAAAGTGGTTCGAAGGTTTAGTTAATCTTTAAAGGAACTCTCCCAGAATAACAATTTATGACCTAACCACAGGATAAGGGACTAGTGCCTGAATATGTGAGATCCTACCATTGACACCCACACTGATCATGAGAACTGGGATTCAGTGTGCCCTGTTTGAATGGGGCAATGATCTCACATGTACATGGCTGCTACAAAGTCTATAGGACTGACAAAACTAGCCAAGCACAGTACTCAGCTATCTACATCAGTTCCATAGGGATTGAATGAAGTATCAGCTCACTTGACAAACTATTTCTCCATTTAAACCAGAGACACTGGACCCCCATTCTTGTGATCGTTGAGTGGTGCCAATGGCAGGACCCCCAATCAGGCACTTTTCACCTATACTTTGGATGATAGCTTGTAATTCAGGGTCAATCCATTTACTGGACACTGTTCCTTAGGTAACATTCACATGAATGATGTAAAAAATGGCTGTGAAAAATGGAAGATCCATTTTTTCATGGTCATTTAGCATACATCTGGGGCCCATTTTCAGTCTATTGAGTGATCCATGAAAATGGACAACAATAGGACATGTTCTATCTTTTGACCATCGTTTGGAACGGACCTTCAATAAAATGAATTTTAAAAAAAAAAGTCACATGATGACTGTTACAAAAACAGCCATTTTTGACCTTCATGTGAATAAAGCCTTATCAAACATGGTTCATTTTTCTGCTAAGCAGATAATCTGATGTTTATCCCCATTGTCTATTATTACAGTGTAAACATTATAGATATAAGACTAAACATTGTTTCATTAAAGGGATTTTCCAGCACTTAGAAATTGGGACCTATCCTTAAGGTAGATAACCAATAGTGGACCGGTAGAGGTTTCAGACTGCTGCCTCCGCTTCACAGGCCTGTCATGTCATGTTCCTCAGTCACATGGCATGTTTGCAGCTCAGTCCCATTCAAATGAATGGGGCTGAACTGCAATACCAAGCACAGCCACTATACAATGTACAGCGCTGTGCTTGGTAAGCAGTGAAGAATATGCAGTGCTTGCCTGAACACTGAAACCCCTTTACGCTGGGTTCAAACTAGCATTTGGGTCTCTGTTGTTGGGGTCCACATGGGGACCCAAAAGATGGAAGCCCTGTCTGCCTAAAAAGCTGTTACCTATGGAAACCAACGAACCCCATAGACTATAAAGGGGTTCAACTTGTTTCTGCTGGTTTTATACTGAAACCGGCGGAGAGAAAAGTCCTCCTTGCGATTTTAAGTGGAATCTGCGGCGGAGTTTCGAACAGAGACTTCAACGCAGATGTGAACCAAGCCTTAGTCTGTTCCTCCAATTATAGGCTACAACCCATCACATCCCCTTTTATAATATCAGAAAACTTAGCACTCTGTCCACATATTCACAGGGTAAACAGCTGACTATTAGTTAATGAGAAGTCCCATGTCAATTAGCTATGATGTAATAAATGTATTTGATTGGGGACCTTTGGCCGGATGACTATGGAGCGGCCGCTCTGACTGCACGCTGTGCTTATTCCCTACTTATTAATGTTACACATGACAAGAATGGGGCTGGTGCATTTCACACAGGCTGCTTTTATGTCAAACAATCTTCCAGGTATTTTTATCCAATCCCCCTGATAGTTCTGCAGGACCAACAAATCAAGCTGAGAGGTTTTGCAAACATGAAAATGTCAACAGCTTCACAGCAGATCTCGCAGGCGCTCGGCATCTCTTACAGAAACGCGGCGTAACGAGACAGTAACTTCACAGCTTCCTGTCACTTCGCAAGCCCAATTATTGTATTTGGAAGGAGAATTTCTTTGTAGCTCGATTGTACAATTAATATGAGATGGAATAAATAAGAATAACAATGTGTAAGAATCAATAGAATTACAGGATGTGTATATATAATTATATATATATAGTACACCCAATTACAGAAATATCCAGAAATATCATTATACATTTTGTTAGGTGAATGGATTTAAACCTGTTCCCAAATATTGATGGACATCGAGATCACCGACATACTATTACGGCACTAAGATCGTGCAGGTCAAAATTGTTGTGCCCTTTGAACAGGTTGTCGGACATATTTTTTTAACATATAACAGTGCTCCTGAAGGGGCCATGAACATAAAACAACTTTACTCACCTCTCCCCAGTGCATTATTTCCAATGACGCCAGGTCTGGTCTTGTGTTACAACCCTCCAGCTGTTTGTGCCAGGTGACCGCTGCAGCTACTCACAGGCCGCAGTAGTGACATCTTCATAGACAGCACATCGCAGCAGTCACGGCTGACGTTAGCAGGGGAGACCTGTAATCAGGAGACAGGGATTTTTTCTGGGTTAAATCATACTTGCTAACTTTACTGAGAGAAAGGAAAAAAAAAAGAGATAACTTCCTGGACTTCCAGAAGAGCAAGAACATGTCCTAAGGGGCACTTATATGATGGGTATTTTATATGCCATCATATCCAAAAAGGCAGGTTGGCCAACACATTTAGTGCCCAAAGGGGGCGTCGTGATGTACAAAGGTGGTATGGTAATGTCCTGAAGTTGTCAAAGCCATGTCTATAGCTTGGTAAGTATGTGTTAAATATAGAGGACCTATCCTTAGGATAAGTTATCAATATCTGATCGGGGGGGTCTGATGTATTCGGTTCCTCCACAGATCAGCTGCTGGAAGCAGCAGCAACGCTTGGATGAACAACACTTCCACTTCACCTGCCAGTGACATCACATTCATCGGTCACATCGTCTGTTTGTAGCTCAGTCCCTCAGTCCCATTCAAGTGAATAGGGCTGAGCTGCAAAACCAAGCACAAGCCTGAACGTGCAGGACATAGACAAGGTCAGCTGGTTATGTTTAATGGTTTACTTTACTGGCAAAAAACTAACGATACAAAGAATAAGGAAATGAATGTGATAACAAACAAGCTCGTCCTCTCTACAAGAAAGCATGCCCTCTGCGATTCTCCTCCTGCAGGGCTCTCCAAACAAGCCTGCCTTGGTGGGCCTTCCTGGATGCTCCTCAATTGTCTTCCTCGCTGCCTGTGCGCCAACTGCAGGTCCAAAATACATTTGGTTAACTGCCTCCAGTGACTGTGTCGTCTCCTCCACCAGTGGTAATAAGGCTGAAGATTCCTAGTAGGCTGGCAGCCAGCTACAGGCCCTTCAGCTTGTATGGTGCTTGATATTCAGTGAAGAGGCCACCAAAAAGCAGCTGATCAATGAGGGTCCCAGGTGTCAAACTCCCAACTAAGGATACGCCATCAATCTTACAATCCTTGAAAACGTATTAACAGTATGCAGTCAGCCCCAAAACCGACTCTAGTGGTGACTACAGCCAAAAGGCAGCCAAAATTCAACCCTTTCCATGCAGTAACATCCATGCAGCAAATCTGGGACTATGTTACCTATAAATGTAATCATATAACCAGGAATGACAATCAAGGCTTCAAGAAGCTACTGCTTCAAAGGGGTTATCCACTTTGCAATTTTGATGGCCTATCCTATATTAAATTTGTGAGGGTCCAACACCCAGGAACCAGCAGATCAGCTGCTCCAGGACAGCACAGCTATCGGTAATGTTTACACTTGCCGTACATACTGTAGTGGTGGCTGTAGGTACTGCAATGCTGCCCTATTGAAAACTATCGGACAGCGCTGCAATGCCTAAAGCGGCTGCTACACTTTGTGTGGCAAGTAAGCATGTAAACATTACTGGGAGCCATGCTTTCCAGGACCAGTTGATCAGCAGGGATCCCAGGTGTCAGACCCTCGCAGATCTAATATTGAAGACCTATCCTAAGGATAAGCCATCAATAGAGATGGGCGAACCTCTTAGGATTTGTTTGATTTCGGGTTCAAGTGACTAGGGGCCAGAAGTTCAGTATGAACAACACCTTAAACTGGCTTAAAACATAGTGTAGAACACTGTCAGGGCTCCTAGGAACCTATGTATAAAACATAGTGTAGAACACTGTCAGGGCTCCTAGGAACCTATCTATGAAACATAGTGAAGAACACTGTCAGGGCTCCTAGGAACCTATCTATAAAACATAGTGTAGAACACTCTTAGGGCTTCTAGGAACCTATGTATAAAACATAGTGTAGAACACTGTCAGGGCTCCTAGGAACCTATGTATAAAACATAGTGTAGAACACTGTCAGGGCTCCTAGGAACCTATCTATAAAACATAGTGTACAACACTGTCAGGGCTCCTAGGAACCTATCTATAAAACATAGTGTAGAACACTGTCAGGGCTCCTAGGAACCTATCTATGAAACATAGTGAAGAACACTGTCAGGGCTCCTAGGAACCTATCTATAAAACATAGTGTAGAACGCTGTCAGGGCTCCTAGGAACCTATCTATAAAACATAGTGTAGATCACAGTCAGGGCTCCTAGGAACCTATCTATGAAATATAGTGAAGAACACTGTCAAGGCTCCTAGGAACCTATCTATAAAACATAGTGTAGAACACTGTCAGGGCTCCTAGGAACCTATCTATAAAACATAATGTAGAACACTGTCAGGGCTCCTAGGAACCTATCTATAAAACATAGTGTAGATCACAGTCAGGGCTCCTAGGAACCTATCTATGAAACATAGTGAAGAACACTGTCAGGGCTCCTAGGAACCTATCTATAAAACATAGTGTAGAACACTCTTAGGGCTTCTAGGAACCTATGTATAAAACATAGTGTAGAACACTGTCAGGGCTCCTAGGAACCTATGTATAAAACATAGTGTAGAACACTGTCAGGGCTCCTAGGAACCTATCTATGAAACATAGTGAAGAACACTGTCAGGGCTCCTAGGAACCTATCTATAAAACATAGTGTATAACACTGTCAGGGCTCCTAGGAACCTATCTATAAAACATAGTGTAGAACACTGTCAGGGCTCCTAGGAACCTATCTATGAAACATAGTGAAGAACACTGTCAGGGCTCCTAGGAACCTATCTATTAAACATAGTGTAGATCACAGTCAGGGATCCTAGGAACCTATCTATGAAATATAGTGAAGAACACTGTCAGGGCTCCTAGGAACCTATCTATAAAACATAGTGTAGAACACTGTCAGGGCTCCTAGGAACCTATCTATAAAACATAGTGTATGACACTGTCAGGGCTCCTAGGAACCTATCTATAAATCATAGTGTAGAACACTGTCAGGGCTCCTATAATTACATCGATGCAATTTCTATCTCTCTAAGGTAAACACAGCCAAAGTTATGTCAAAGTGAAAGTGACATTATTATACTGTGCGTTCTCTTCAGATCCCAGAGTACAATAGGTGGAGACCCAGAGGAGGTGCAAAAAGATAAAAAAAAACATTCATACTCACCTTCCTTTACCTCTTTTGGGCCTCTATGCAGCGCCTGGTGCTTTCTCTCGGCCTTCTTGATGATGTCATACACCAAGGGTCACTGCTGAGGCTTGTGACTGGGTGCTGAGTGTCATGACGTCTTGAGGCTTGGCGTGCCCATGTCACCGCTGGTGGCCCAATTACAGGCCTCAGTGGTGACCCTGGGTGCATGACGTCACCAGGAGAGCGCTGGAGCCAAAGAGAGGTAACAGAAGGTGAGTATGTATGGTTTTTATTGTTTTCATCTCTGCTGGGCCACTATCTATTATACTCTGGGGTCTGAAGAGAGAGAGAGACTATAATGCGGCGGCCATTTTAATTCAAATCTCCATTTGTTTTGTTTCGTAAAAAAACTGATCAATTTGGAATATTCGGGTCAAACCAGGCTCGGCATGAGTCGATTCGCCCATCTCAAGCCATCAATTTTAGGCCTTTAAACTGGTCTCAGCCAAACTTCCTGTATCCCCCAGACTCTCAGTACAGCATGGCTTCTACTTAGTACCGTGGCCATTAAGGATGCGTCAAAATGTTATACGGTATTTGTCACGTCTTAAAATAAACATGTCCCTGAATATATTAGGTTATTGATAAACCTTGTTTTTACTGGGGATCTTAAAATTCCAAGTACGTCAAAACAGCTGTCTGAAGATACGTGCTTACATCTCCCTGGGTACATTTTTCTGCTTAAGAAACACAAATAGCTAAGTCAAATTTAGGTAGGATGTGGCGGCAGAAGACTTGGTATGTAGATATAATGTAAATATAATGCTAATTAACCTAAAATAATTCAGATTATTATTCAGGTCGGAGAATGTGATAAATAAACATTTATCATTTGCATTTCTAGATGCCAAGACTCTAAATATCTGTTTTTTTTTCTCCCCTCGTTCTGTCAGCTCACAGCACAAATAAAAGAAAAATTACATCCATAGCTAAGTAATAAAATGTAGAAAGAACTCCCTTTCTCCTCAAGGTGTAAATATCTTTACCGGGCTGAATTTAAAGTCCAACTAATGATATTTATCTTTTATGTGTTATCTTTCTGAGTTTACTAGACCTCATAAACTTCCTTGGAACCATCCATAACCCGGTTGCTAATATAATGGAAAATTCATTTTTTTTATTTTATTTTTTTATGTTTATTTATTTATTCATTTTATTATTTTATTTTATTTTTTTATGTTTATTTATTTATTTATTTTTACTGTCGGAATAAAAAAAAAAAGAAGAAAAAAATTCAACTACAACGAGAAAAATCAGCATCATTTTTATTACCCTGTTAAAGCCACGATAAATCATTTTGGAATAATTATGCAGAATGATTTGCAGCTTTCGGAGAAGTTTTATAGTAAATTTTGTGATGCCGGTGGTTTTGGTGCATGACATGTTAAAGTCAGACTCGCTCATATAAAACAAACTGGAAATGTGATACAATTATTGTGTTGACATGAAAATTGGCCACAGGTGTTGCCATTGAGAGTCTCGTCTAATGAATCTTGAATAGACATGCAAACATTTGTAGCAGAGAGATTTCAAGGTAAGGGAGAGCGAAAAAGAAAAAAGCTTCGAGGCAAAGGTGATGCGTTCGGGATGAGTCGGTGATGAGCTTTCATGTGAAGAGAAAAAATCTATTGTTAGAAAATTACTGAAGTTTTGATATTTCATGTCATCTTCTCATTTGTACAGAAATGGATGTCGGAGAATCTTTAAGGATGAGTGACGTCTGTTTATTTGGATGGGAGAGGTCTATTGGCGAGATACACCAATTCTATTCAAAAAGTTAATGCTGGTGGTAATAAGATAGGACAACATGTCTACTTTTATATGACACCTAATAGACATGAAGGATTAGCAGGATATGACATGTATGTGTAGAACTAAAGTTTTCTAGAACTTTGAAACAATTATTAGAATTTAAAAAAAAAAAAATTTAATTTATCCAGTTCTATAATGTTGGCTACAGACAAGCAAAATGCAAGCATATTTTTGCAACTGTATTACAGCCTCTGCTCCTGGACCACTGCCCACTGATGGGTCTGATGATCTGGACTAAAGCATCATGGATCCTTAGGTCTTAATCCGTCTTTATCTGACCACAGTCTGACCTTCACACGTGCCCAGGTGAGAAGGGAGCTGAAAAAGATCAAGGCGGGGAAAGACACAGGGCGGATAACATCAGTGCAAGGCTAATTAAGACTTGTGTTGACATCCCACTTGATGAAGATCTTAGAGAGATTGGTTCTCACACATCTCCGCCCTCTAGTGAGCCCCGCTATGGACCCTCTCCAGTTTGCTTATCGGCCGGGCATTGGGGTAGATGATGCCATCATCCACCTTCTGCACAGGGCTCTTTCTCACCTGGAGAAACCAGGGAACACGGTGAGAATAATGTTCTTTGAATTCTCCAGTGCATTTAAGACCATACAGCCGGGGTTACTGAGAGACAAGCTGGGCCTTGCTGGAGTGGACCACCACCTCTCCAACTGGATCCTAGACTACCTCACAAATCAACCGCAGTATGTGAGAGCCCGAGACTGTGTGTCAGGTACCGTTATCTGTAATACGGGGGCACCTCAGGGTACAGTTCTCGCCCCTTTCCTCTTCACACTGTACACTGCAGATTTTAGGTGCAACTCATCCAGCTGCTACCTACAGAAGTATTCTGACGACTCTGCAATAGTGGGTCTCATCACAGATGATGATGACAGGGAGTACAGAGAACTGAACCGGGATTTTGTGGACTGGTGCCAGCGGAACCACCTGAAGATTAACGCGAGGAAGACCAAGGAGATGGTGGTGGACTTCCGTAAATGCAGATGCCCTCCTAAACCAGTGGACATTCAGGTGACGGGCATCGAGATTGTCAACACCTATAAGTACCTGGGTGTACTCCTTAATAATAAGCTGGACTGGGCAGATCATATGAAGGTCCTGTACAGGAAGGGCCACAGCACCACCTGCTTAGGAAGCTGAGAGCCTTTGGAGTCTAGGGGTCACTTCTTAGGACTTTTTTCAACTCGGTAGTGGCATCAGCCATCTTCTTTGGAGTGGCCTGCTAGGGGAGCAGTATATCATCCAGGGATAGAAATAAACTCGACAAACTGATTAGAAGGGCCAGCTCTGTCCTGGGGAGCCTCCTGGACCCAGTGCAGGTGGTGGGTGACAGAAGGATACTGTCCATGGTGAGCGCCATGCGAGAGAATAACTCCCATCCCATGCATGAGACTGTGATCGCGCTGAGCAGTACTGTCAGTGACCGACTGCTCCACCCTAGGTGTGAGAAGGAGCGCTATCGGAAGTCTTTCCTCCCCACCGCGGTTAGGCTGTACAACCAACACCGACCTAAGAGGAGATCATTACACACAGAGAACTAAAATATCTCTCTGCCTGCTAAATCCCCCCCCCTCCTCTGCTACGTCCTATCTGTCTGTCTACTATCAATGTAATGCCTCTTACCTTGGAACATTCCTGTACATGTTGTATTTGTATTTGTATTGTGTTATCTTTGCTGCTGTAACACACTGAATTTCCCCATTGTGGGACTATTAAAGGACTATTATTATTATTATTATTATTATTAATCTAGCAAATAAGGGCTTTTGGAAACTTTTCGAAATCTCATTATAAGGTGCACATGGCTAAAAATTAAAAAAAAAAAGGGAACTTACTCCTGCTGATGGTTTGGGGGTCCATTTGTCTTTGGCTTCAGTGATGTGTCCATACCAGCCGGGGTGTAGCTATAGGGGATGCAGAGGTAGCAATTCCTATAGGACCCAGAGTCCTCTCTAAAATATAAGATGGCACCAGTTTTATTGATAACACATGAGACATGGGGGCCTGGATTATATGTTTTGCATCAGGGTCCAGGATCTTCCAGTTAACCCTTGAATCCTAACCATTACCTGCCATGCCCACATGTCACATAGATCAGCAGGGATAAGGGGAATTTAAAGGTAGTGTCTTTTTTAATTTTGCCTATACTCAGCTTATACTAAGGCAAGAGCAGGAATCATTTCATGGCAATTGCTACACACTGCAGTGATGTCATCCAACCCCACCAGTGCGATCTTTTGACATGACTGCATTGTGGGAATACTCTGAGGCATAGACAGATGTAGATTTCCTTCCATCTGCCTTAATATTATTGTTTTCATTTGAGTTTGATAGACGGCTGTGCATATCTAGAAATCCATAAGATAACATACTATAGTAACATTTATAATAAAATCTTTACAAAAGACCACCATATGAACCAGATTTTTCTATGATTTTTTCAGTTTCCATATATACTATCTATTTGTCCTCATATATTCCATGATCTATGATGCACTTATAGAAGTGCCTTAAATTATATGTCTACTAAGGATCATCAGAAATGATAAAAGATGAAGCCCCCCGCTACATTAGTATGTACTCAGTAATAGAGAGAAGGCTCAGTTGTCCTTCATCACTAATAGCATTATCTTTAATCACCAGAACATTCTGCCAATTTCTTGCCTTTAGGTTAAGATGAAAGGCATATATAAAAAAAATCTAGAATTTTTGTTTCTCCCTGTAAATGATGTAGGCACAGATAGTACTGATTCCCTGTCTCTCCCTGTAAATGATGTAGACACAGATAGTACTGATTCCCTGTCTCTCCCTGTAAATGATGTAGGCACAGATAGTACTGATTCCCTGTCTCTCCCTGTAAATGATGTAAGCACAGATAGTACTGATTTCCTGTCTCTCCCTGTAAATGATGTAGGCACAGATAGTACTGATTCCCTGTCTCTCCCTGTAAATGATGTACGCACAGATAGTACTGATTCCTTGTCTCTCCCTTTAAATGATGTACGCACAGATAGTACTGATTCCCTGTCTCTCCCTGTAAATGATGTAGGCACAGATAGTACTGATTCCATGTCTCTCCCTGTAAATGATGTACTCACAGATAGTACTGATTCCCTGGTTCTCCCTGCAAATGATGTAGGCAAAGATAGTACTGACTCCCTGTCTCTTCCTGTAAATGATATAGGCACAGATAGTACTGATTCCATGTCTCTCCCTGTAAATGATGTAGGCACAGATAGTACTGATTCCTTGTCTCTCACTGTAAATGATGTATGCACAGATAGTATTGATCCCCTGTCTCTCCCTGTAAATGATATCGACACAGACAGTACTGATTCCCTGTCTCTCCCTGTAAATGATGTAGGCACAGATAGTACTGATTCCATGTCTCTCCCTGTAAATGATGTAGGCACAGATAGTACTGATTCCATGTCTCTCCCTTTAAATGATGTAGGCACTGTAGTACTGATTTTTTTTCTCTTCCAGTAAATGATACAGCACAGATAGTTTTGTATACCTCACCTTACTTCCCTCACATGAGAGCCATGCCACAGTTTCTCCCATATATCCACAAACAACAATGATTAAGAAGTCTGTGAGAATAAATCATAGAAATGCAGTTTTGAAATAAATGAGAATAAATCACATTTTCATATCAGTTTTTAGTCAATATTATTATTGGAGGGAAAGAACTGAAGCTTCTTTGAAGGGAATGTGTAACCATTTTTGGCGCCCCTAAAATGGCAGCAATACCTATCATGTTTGAGGCTCCTAAGCCAGCAACATATCCTTACGATGCTGGGGTTTAGGGCCCCAAGCCTAGTAACCTAAGTCCCATAGATTGCCCCATTCCACTGCTTTTAAAGTTTTCATCTGTTGGAGATGAGTCTTAGACTAATTTCCAGTGGTTCCGGCGCATGCGCAGAGCACCTTTGAAGGCAAGGAGAGAAATGCTTCGCTGCTCATGCTGCTGGTTTAGGGGCCCCAAACCTTGTAACAGGTTCCCTCCAATAATAATGAGACTCAAATAATAATGAGAAATTCCACCTTATATATATAGTATATGGACTCTGATGTCTGTATTGCCAAGCATAGATACCTTTAGTTACACTTGCTCTTTAATTCTATCGCTGCAAAATTTTTCGAGCCCTCTGCAATGGTGATTTGGCCTCTGGATGCATCTCCATTAGAATAAATAAAGATGCTTATACCAAAAATGTTCCCATATCCTCAGCTGGCACATACCTATGTAAATAATAATGAGAAGAATCGCCATTCCATCGTGTGATTATCACCTGATAATGGCTCCAGTCTGGGTGGAAATATTCTAGATAAGCGTTTCTGGTGTGAAAGCCAAAGGCATTACATACATTTCCTCAGAGGCACGTAACTTTAATAGGGTACTCATAGTGGCATTTAAGATTCTTTGGACCCCTGCCAGCTCAACTGCGTATTGGAAAGTTTCACCAGAATAAATACAATGGAATGAGTGAGAGCTAGAGCGAGAAGGAGACAGAAGACGCTTGCTTTACAACCCCCAAACATTCAATCCTTCTTCAGCAAAGCCATAAACCAAATATGGCGCACTAAAAGTTTCCAACTTTCGCATCTTTGTTTGTTCTACCTGCTTTATTGCAGTAGGGAGACACGAAAAGAAAAAACTTGTTTTTTTATGTAATCACTAAATCTCTTATTATTCTTTTTTTCATTAAAAGAGATAAATTTCTGACTTAAATAAAAGTGTTTGCATGTAAAACGCAGTTCAAACAAGCAGAGTTTACAAGCCACATTACACTACAATAACCAAAGCCTTGTAAAGATGTTATAAGCAGCTCTGGTATCTATGGCTACATAAGATAGCGCACTTTATATGCCACATGAACACTCCCTCCGCCTTGTTTATTCTATCCTACTGTTCTGGCAACTTTTACCCAAAGACACATTTGTTATGGGACTTTGCTGCCACCTCGTGGTAAGTACAGGGAATTGTTCCCAAGCAAACATAATGAAGGACAATGAGAAGAGATTATCATCCCAATGTTATAAGGGTACCCATAAAAGTATCATTAAAAGGAGTTTTGACAACAGGTTTTAGTGCGCTTACACAAAATTCATTACATAATGGCAGAGAACACATATTTGTTATTACCTATACATATACATATAGTACTGTGGAAAAGTTTTAGGCAAGAGTGGGAAAAAGGCTTGCAAAGTAAGAATGCTTTCAATAATAGAAGGGTTAATAGTTTATGAAATGAAGAAAAGAAAATCTAAATTATAATATTTGGTGTGACCTTTGCCCTTTGGAGGAGGAGTCCTGGAAGTGATGATCCGGCCCCCACAGATATAGCCCTTATCTCATCATCATCCAGTCTGTCTGGGATGACATGAAGAGACAGAAGGATTGGACAAGCCTACATCCACAGAAGATCTGTGCTTAGTTCTCCAAGATGGCGGGAACAACCTCCCTGCCCAGTTCTGCCAAAAACTGTCTGCAAGTACCGTGAAGAACTGATGGAAGGCAAAGGGCAAAGGTCACACCAAATATTGATGGGATTTACATTTCTCTTTTCTTCAATCACTTCATTTTGTTAATTGACAAAAATAAACAATTAACCCTTCTATTTCTGACAGCATTCTTACTGTGCAGAACTTTTGCTTAAACCTTTTGCACAGTGCTAGTACTGTATATACATTGAGAAACGTGTACATAGATATATTATGTATTTATAAACCCCACTGTGTACTCTCTATACACTCCTTGTTATAACTGAGCATATATGAGATGCACATAGCCTGTAGATACTAGGTAGGTGTTTAGTTTGGGGGTCATCGTAGTGCCCAGGATACTGGGGACGGGGATTGCACCAACAAACCACTGAATCTTTAGTCATGGTGAAGCAGAACCTAGCTACAGTAAGTAATAAGAGATGGTCAATACACTTAGCAGACACACAGGAAAATACTAATTCTAGGAAAATTCTAGGAAAATACCCAGGCTGAGAGGTGGGTTTTGTCTGTAGTGACATGTCCCTTTTTTATTCTCTATTGTAGCCAAAACTGCTGATCAAATGTGTTCTATATTATACATCAAGTGGAATCATGGTGATTGTTATATGTCTATCTATATATCTATATATATATATATATATATATATATATATATATATATTTATATACAGTAATTATTAGGGCATTTACATGAAATGAAAACATTTGCAATATTTTCAAAGAAAAAAATTGAACAAATATTCAAAATCAGCCTAATCCTCCTGTATAATAAAAGAAAACACATTGCAACAATTCAGTTACATTTGTGGAAAACAGATCTATGCAATGCTAAGCAATAGCAAACTTTGTTTAGTATGTTCAAAAGGACAGATACAGATGAGAGCGAATAGAGACATCACACTATGCATGCTGTAAGCTGACGTGTGTAAACAGAGCTCAAGTAAATGATGTTTAATATGCCCTGAGCATATGTTATAATCTTCCTGAACAAAATAGAAAAAATACCAAGATAAATTGCACAGAACACATCTAGAAAACAGCAACAATAATTAACATCAATTAATTGTTTTCAAATATTTATATAGCAATGTGTGCGGTAAATATCAATTAAAAATATACAGGACAGGCAGACAGGTAAATAGATGGATGGATAGATAGATGGATAGATAATAGATAGATAGATAGATAGATACAGACAGATAGATAGATAATAGATAGATATTAGATAGACAGATAATAAATAGATTAACGACAGAAAGATAGATAGATAGATAGATAGATAGATAGATAGATAGATAGATAGATAGATAGATATGATTGATAGGGTGATAGCTTGATAGATAATAGATAGATAGATCGATAGATAATAGATAGATATTAGATAGATAGATAGATAGATAGATAGATAGATAGATAGATACAGATAGATATTAGATAGATGACAGATAGATAGATAGATAGATAGATAGATAGATAGATAGATAGATACAGATAGATATTAGATAGATAGATAGATAGATAGATAGATAGATCGATAGATATTAGATAGATAGATAATAGATAGATATTAGATAGATAGATAGATAGATAGATAGATAGATAGATAGATAGACAGATAGATAATAAATAGATTAACGACAGATAGATAGATAGATAGATAGATAGATAGATACAGATAGATATTAGATAGAGAGATAGATAGATAGATAGATAGATAGATAGATAATAGATAGATATTAGATAGATAGATAGATAGATAGATAGATAGATAGATAGACAGATAGATAATAAATAGATTAACGACAGATAGATAGATAGATAGATAGATAGATAGATAGATAGATATGGTAATATCTAGGCAGCTTGTCCAAACATTTTTCAAAAAGCAAAAACCATTTTTCCCTTATGCAGTATTTCAGTGCATTATAAATGGGACCTTTCTCAAGCTTAAATAACCATTACATGTTCAACTCTACACAACCACGTCCATGTCTAACAGTTTTAGATGCAATACTAAGGCTATGTTCACATCTGCGCCAGGTATCTGTCCATAAGTAATTGCTGGATTACAAGGCGCTGTAAACTTGACTTTTTCAGCTGTCGATTTCGGTTACAAAAACTGACACCCAACAGAGCCCTTATAGTGGCCTTCATTATATTCATCATCATATGAACAATCTGGTGCAGATGTGACATAGCCTTAGACAAGTTCAAGAAAAGCATTGTGGTCCTAGATTTAAGTCTAACCATGGCAACATCTACATAGTGCTTGAATATTCTCTCCTGTGTAGGTTATCCTCTGGGCACATTGCTCATCTCTGACTCTTTACAATGTACATTTTTTCCCATAAATCAGTATTGTGAAAGATATATATATTCCATCAGCCTGTATTTCTGCAGGTTCTCTGTAAATATTCTTAAACCCCCTCAGCCATCATAAAAATCCTTCCAATATAAAACAGTAAATACTCATACTCTGGGATGATAAGAGGAGGGGGATGCAGCTGCAGTTTTTTTCTCTTTCTGTGAGACTGCATTCTGTGAGAGGGAAGGATGAGAAGGGGAAACATCAGATCTGTCTATGTTCTGTGAATTAAAGGGTTATTCCCATCTGTGCATAGGGGATAAGCTGAAAATTGATGTGGGTCTGATCCCTGGGACTCTCACTGATCAGGAGAAGGGGGTTGTATTATCCCCCATTATGAATGGAGCAATGGTTGGGCAGCAGTCAGGTCAGCTATCAATGGGAGTGCAGGACACTATCTCAGCTATCCCCAGCGCTCCCATTCTAATGAATGTAGTGGTCAGAGGTGCCCCGGACCATTCATGGTTGTATCCATTATATCAAGAGAAAAAATTTAGGTGGTTAAAGAAAATCTTCAAAACTCTGCAAAATTGTTAAGTACTTATATTTAAAAAAAATGTTCAATTTTTATATTGCTACAAATATAAATATTAATATCTTACAGCAAGCCCTTATTAACACGATAAAGACTATTCTACAAGTAGCAGAAACTGTAAAATACAACCTGAGCATCTTTATCTTCATCTCTTTATTAACTAAAACTCAATTAAAATATGAAAAAGGAACAACTTGGTATAAAAGGGGTCCCCGAAGTAAAAATCCAGCAGTGTGAAACTACGGCTCATCCTAGAAATATAGGACACCATAGAATTGGAAGCAGAAAAGGTGGAACAGGAATGTGCGAATTCAATGACACATCTACATATGACTAATTCATATTTACACGTACACACTGCTTGGCAGAGAGGAGATGCAAAATAACATGGCAGCCAGCCATATAATAATAGCCCGTGGGTCTTATTTATTATTTTAAGAGCAGTCCCTTGTATATGAAATTAGAGAGCCAGCCAAATAATTGCTCTGAAATGACCTTGCATTCCCCACGTTCTACCCAATTGTTGAACTTTTATTAACCTTGCCCCGTGAGAGGTCACAACCTGAAGGCTGATGCAAAATGCCACTTATAGCAAATGTAGCATGGTAGGGATTGAGAATAAGTAAAATGCGATGGAATTCTAAATCCCCCTTCCAGGATAACACCCGGATTGTTCATTCCTATGATACATATGAAATACAACCATTGGCAAAAATATAAATAATACACCCAGATAGAAAAATCGGATTGATGCAAAACTCAGCATACGTTATATATACCGTCCTATCAGGTGGGTATGTAAATGATTACAGGTGTGGTCTGATTAGATGCGGGGTCTTGCCACAAGATGGCATACAAGTGCTTGCCCTGCAGCCCAATAACAAGGCTCTCAGAGGCTACTTTTGGGTAGTGCACCTCTCGGTGAGAGATTGTTGACTGCCAAACTTGCCTCTATGTTGCAGTTGAAGACATGTTGTACCCAGCTGACAGGCATTGAGAGGGGGTGCCTCACTGGACTGAGAGAAGCAGGATGGTCGTTTCAAAGAATTGCTCGACATCTAAGCTGTCCTGGCCTAGGTGTTAGGTGGGGTTGGATGCAGGAGTTACGTGAAGGCATACACATGGTGAACAGGCTCCGGGGGGCCACCAGTAGAGAGAATCATTTGATCAATTGACAAGCAGCTCCAAAATGTATGGCCCTGGTAAGGCAGAGCTGGGGCACGTAGGTGTGACTGCAATTTATTTAAGGCTTGTTTTGCAATTTGCAAACAATAAATGTAATTCTGAGATCATCTGAAACGGATCCAAATTACCTGGATGAGAAATGCACATCTAATAGTAATGGACAGGTCTTCATCATTTTACATTACAGCTCTTTCAGATGCATCTATTGCCTGGTTGGATGTTGAAGGGAAATCTTATTCATGTCTCCTACCTGTGGAGCAGGAAAGTGACAAAATTACAGAAGGAAATATTATCATATAGCAACTCACAAGGCGAAATGATGGAGCGCCGAAGTTAAGGATTCGGAACAAGGGTGTTGGGTAAATAGGTAAATTTTCTGGTCAAGAACATGGTCAACATATGTGAAGGGAACCTGAAAGTTTAGTTACGTCTTAAATCTTCTTCCCGTCTCACTATAACTCACCAGAAAGCAGGATAATACGTTTACACATTAATACATTTTATTACGCAATTGTTATTAACGAATTTTGTCTCTTTTCTGTGAAATCCTGCATTTTTTCACTCTTTCTGTAACGTCTCTGCCTGTTCGGGTCTCTGCGCCACCCTCCGCTCGCACGCTGTGGCGAAGGAGGCGTCTTCAGTTTGATTCCTTGCGTAGGTTTCTTGTTGCTCAGTCTGAATATGGTCCTAGACAATTTAATGGATTTCCGGCCACACCTGTGTTCTGAGCATTTCTCTCTGGACTGCATAGAGTTAATCTCTTCCTGGCCTGTGTGATTGACAGCCTGTGTACCTATCAGGTCTGGGGCTGGGCCCAGACTTTCTATATACAGGATGTCACTTTCTCTGCAAGTCGCCGGTTATTGCTCTGACTTTACCTGCTCTCTTTGTGCCCTTGATATTGACTGTACTATTTCTCTGACCTTTGGCTTGCCTTTTGACTATTCTCTTGGATTTTGATTCTGTACTGTATCACTCGTTTGTTACCGACCCCTTGGCTTCCTGACCTCTCTTTTTGTCGTTTGTCTTGTCCTGTTCTGTGTGTCACTTACCCAGTATAGGGCTTGTCTTCTGGTTGTCCTTTTACCGTTTAGGGTAACTGAGGCAATAGGAAGGGACAGTGGCTGGGGTGAGATTAGGGCTCACTTGTCTCTGTCCTTCCTCCCAGACCCCTGCAGTAGTGTAGGGTATTGCTACGGTTGGCAAGACCCTAACACTTTCCCTTGTTTCTTTACTGAGAGGTGTTCCCTTTAAGATACACAGCCTTTCACTGTCAGAAAGGAAATATTACATTTGTTGGTCAGCAGCATATAGTGAAGCATTGTTTCTGTGGCAGTGGCATAAAAATGGAGACAGTTTTCGGGCGGGGGCGCCAACAGGGGATGGGAATGATGGGACATGTTGTGAGCAAGTCTTCATGGCGGTCTGGGCCCAGATAGAGGAGGAAAGGAAGATGTAAATGCTGCAAAAATGTTTGGATGTGATGGTGCTGAGAATTGTGAGAAGTTGCGTAGGGGAACACAAACTGAGCTTCTGTATCAGGGCCGTGAGCCTTTAGTTGCACCTCTGCCTAAAGATACGGTATAAAGATAGATTTCAGGAAAACCCCTTTAAGGTTTGAAATGACCAATACAGTTAAAATATCTAAGTCCACTATCCACTAATCTAAGTCCACTATCATGTACACAACAGGAATGGCGGCTTTTAACATATTCAATTCCTAGTTCTTGCAGGACATAGCAAAGGTGTATGATATCTGCTTAACTTTTATTCAGTAGACATGCATGCTCAGCCAATCCAAGCATGTATGTTTATTTGAAGCATGCATAAGGCTGCTTAAACTAGACTCCTGCAGCACAGTAGGTGTGAACCCACTGTGTCAATGAAGGGATTTCACTTGGGGCTATGCCTAAGTGGTTGTCTAAGTGTTCCCCTTGTATTCAGCCTTTAACCCCCAGATGAAGATCTGAGCTTTGCTGCAGAGATAAAAAATAGGTCACTGTCTGGTGGAGTAGTCTCAATTCACTGACAGCTGACCCTGGAAGGTTGAGAGACAGCAATATGGGGCTCCAAAGAGACAGACATAGACATGGTCAGGGGACAGACCAAGGTCAAGGCAGACAGATTTCATGTGTAATAGTAATCCAGACAAAGGTCAGGCCAGGAAGCACAGGTTCAGAATCACATACCAGAAGCAGAGGTCAAACACAGTTATCATGGACAGTACTATAGTGAATGCCTTTGTACTAGGTACCTTATTGCTCTGACACCCTCTAATTCGGGAGGGACCCTTATACAACAAGGGGTGTGTGGTGACTGCTAC
Source organism: Leptodactylus fallax (assembly GCA_947044405.1). Taxonomy (NCBI): domain Eukaryota; kingdom Metazoa; phylum Chordata; class Amphibia; order Anura; family Leptodactylidae; genus Leptodactylus; species Leptodactylus fallax. Next base: position 1,720,408 of record CAMRHE010000308.1, read on the forward strand.
ACACATACAGGGAAAGACTACTAACATTACACTGTGGCCGGAGCTCCCATCTCCCCCAGCAATACAACGCCTCCCTTCTCACTTGCTAAGATAGTCCTTGTTATTGCAGAATGGAGATATGAGATTATTAGCTGAAATAATACATAGTCAATTCTAATTGTACCATTAAATAATAGCATGATAATCGGTTGTGACAAGTCCACTTCACTTACAAATAACTCTTAATTTCTCTTTAGTATCATTAATGAATCCCTGCAGTCAGATATTCTCACTTTATTACACCAGTTATTGCCTGACCATCCCCTTTTGCCTCCAATCTCAGTTGAGAATTTTCCTGATTAACCATCAGGTCAAACAGGCCAATGAGGAGAATCCACCAAACGTCTGATGTCATCTCTAAGGTCAGCCGGGTAATGTAGAATTGTCATTACAGGCAAATCAAATGTCATTTCCACCATCCATCTATATTTCTCTGTCCACACTTGTTCTGTCTGATAACATGTGTGCATGGCAGGCGCCATTTCTGCTCCATACGCCATGTTACCTAGTTCTAGCATGTCTCTATCTAGTTTCCATCTGCACCATAGTTACTTTTTTGCATATGGCTGGTTGGTGACCCATATGGTACTGGGTCTCCTCTTGGTTTATACCGCTAGCCCTTTGTTGATTTTCATATGATAGCTACGGATTTATTGGATTCTGATGTGTTTAGCCCATTTTTGTTTTATTAAATCCAGGCCTGACCTTTTTTTTTGTCCTCTGATGAACTTTAGGATTTTAAGAGAAATATGACATGTCAGGTAAAGACACCTTGAGGACTTTTTTCTAAGGTACCTATGCTAGGGAGGGCTTACTAGGGCCCCTTAGGTTAGCGGTGTCGCCAAGGTAGGACTTATAGTGGGGCATATTGCAGTTCTTGCCTAGGGCTACTTATGGATAGCTGGTAGGTCACTGTTAATTGTATACATTTTTTGGGGCCTGCCCCTTAGGACTTTGTTCCTACATTGTACACCGTTTACCTCTATTTGCTTTCACCCCACAGTTGGATCCTCTTGAACATGACACGTAACCATCACCATGGTGCATCGGACTGGTAAGACTCACTGGCTGCGCTTTATGTTTTTGAGGGCTACATTGTGTCAGTTATGTTAGTTTTGGAATACCATGTATTTTTTTGATAAGGTATAGACTGTATTGCATTGTACACATTTCTGCACATTGTGCACAGGGGCTATTATTTATTATAGATTTTTTATTGTTGATTGATCAAAGTTATGTTTTTAGGGCACTATTTGTTCGGATATTGGTTTTGTTTCCCATAGTGATTTTTGCAGGGGTACTAGTACCATTACCCCTCACTTACATTTTTTTAATCTGATATTTGATTCTAGTGGTAATTGACAAAAAATGCACAGTTTATACAGATTGTCAGATTTTGAAACCCTAACTTCTACCTAATTTCTGTCCAAGACCCTCATATTAGTCACAAATCAGCTAGAAAGAGCATCTTTGTTTCTGGGGGTCCATTCATTTTGTAGTCCTTTAATTGTAATGGGCACTGTGTAATACTTCATTCCCCCTGTGGTGGTGCCGCAGGGAAACTGAACGCTTGCCCCAGAATTCTTTCATAGATGACAGATGATTTACTTGAGCTATCCTGAGATTAGTTTTCCATAGGGGGATTCATTTAATTAAATGGAATTGTCCAAAGTAGGAAACCTCTTTTAAAGGGTTGTCGGGTTTCATTGAAAAACTCCCACAGGCAGTATGAGGGCAAAATATAACAAACCAAAGTGATGCTTACCACCTGAATCCCCCACCATTCTGGCGCTCAGTCTCTCCTGCTCCCGGCCAATGCCAGTAACATCACGTCAATGACTTGTGCCGGCTGCAGTAAATGACTGTCTTTAGCAGTGCACCACTGAGGCCAGCTATTCGCTGCGGTGATCATGGGATGCCAACATGGCACCACTGCTGCAGCCCCATCAACAAACATTGGCGGTGAGCAGCAGACTAGTGGCAGACTATGTAAAGTTACAGATCAGGATCACAATTTGCTGAAGTGCTTAGTCCATAAAAATTTCTAACACTCTGCTGACCCAATAACTGAAGAGTTCCCAACCTCCTCTGGATTTAACATCAAGCAAAAACTGTCCCCCGCTGGGAGCTTTATGGCATTGGTTTCCATGACTGACCAGCTGCATGCAAGCTTTACATCACCAAGCATAATGCCAAGCGTTGGATGGAGTGGTGTAAAGGACAATGCACACGGGACTCTGGAGCAGTGGAAATGTGTTCTGTGGAGTGACACAAGCCATGCTTCTCTATCTGGCAGTCTAATGGATGAAATTGGGTTTTGTGAATGCCAGAACATTACCTGACTGCATTGTTCCACTTGTAGAGCTTGGCTGAAGTGCCCACCACATAGGTTCTTCTTCCTGAACATGAGCACTGTGTTTCAGTCCTTGCTTGTAGTGTGTGTTGGCCCTTTAATATACTCTAACCCTTGATATCTGCTCCCCGCCAATCTCCTGCACCTGTGAGATATTTAAGGTAGGTTGTCCCACAGAAAGCTGCCCGAGCAAAAGCTTTGTAGCTTGCAAGTGTGTTGCATCTCTGTACTCTGCCTGTTTACTTGTTTCCTGGCCTCATACCTGATTCTGTGCCGCCAGCCCTGACCTCTGCTTGGATTACTGTGACAAATGAAATGCCTGCCCTGACCTTGGGGTCTGTCAACCCATCTCGGTCACCTGTTATCTGCACCAGGACTACTCCTAGAGGTAATGACCTAGTGGCAAAGACCAGATCCCTGTGTAGAGATTAAAGGGTGAAAACTGGGGGATCATTTAGACAGTGCCTCAGAACGAGCCTGAAGCCAAACCATTTAAATGACCCAGTATGTCCATACTCATTGTATGTTATATTGGTGGAGGAGGGATAAATAGGGACATCTTAATGCTTCAGCATACCATGACATTTAGAACATACTTTCAACTTTGTGGGAACAGTTTGGGGAGGGCTCCTTTTCTGTTCCATCATGACTGCCCCAGTGCACAATGCAAGGTCCATAAAGACATAGTGAGTTCAATGTGGAAAAAATGTCTGGCTGCACAGAGCCCTGACCAACATCAGTGTCCTACCTTAAAAATGGCCTTCTGGATGAATAGGCAAAAATTTCCATAGATACCCTGCAAAATCATGTAGAAGTAGAGAGCCTTCGTAGAAGAGTGGAAGCTGTCCTGGCATCAAAGAGGAAACCAATTCCATATTAATGCTTATAAACTTAGTATGGGATGTCATAAAAGCTCCTGTGTGTGTAACGTGTAGGTGCCCCAATACTTTTTTCTATTACATTACAATATAAGATAGACATAAATTACAGTCACATTTGTATCTTGCAGCACTTCTATTCTTCTTCCATGATGCTGAGGTCTAGTTTTGTTCACATACTTCAATAATAAATTAAATAATTGGCATGGCATTTAGTAATTACTGTAAATGGGAATATAGATTAGTATTTGCCACCTTGCAGCATCATAACCTTACAACCACTTACATCCTGGATGTTATTAGTAAGGACTAATATTTATTGCATTGTAGGTTTTAACATGGCATGTGCATCGATGTGCAAATGAGGTAGGAACATGTAATAGTAAGGGACAAGGGAATAGCTATATATTAATGGGGTTGTACTGAAAATGAGTGTGGTGCCCCATTGCAGTGACACTCCATGGGAGACCTTGAAATAGCTGAGTACAGTGAGGTGCATAGAAGTTTTGATCTTGAGACAACCCCTTTATTTTTGTCAATTAGCAAAATGAAGTGAATGAAGAAAAGCGAAATGTAAATCCCATCAATATTTGGTGTGCCCTTTGCCCTTTGGAGGAGGAGTCCTGGAAGTGATGATCCGGCCCCCACAGATATAGCCCTGATCTCACCATCATCCAGTCTGTCTGGGATGACATGAAGAGACAGAAGGATTGGAGCAAGCCTACATCCACAGAAGATCTGTGCTTAGTTCTCCAAGATGGCGGGAACAACCTCCCTGCCCAGTTCAGCCAAAAACCGTCTGCAAGTACCGAGAAGAACTGATGGAAGGCAAAGGGCAAAGGTCACACCAAATATTGATGGGATTTACATTTCTCTTTTGTTTGTTCCCTAAACTATTAACACTTCTACTATAGAAAGCGCCTGCCTAACGTGTTATACAGTACTGTATATATAAAACATAATACATTATTAACCCTTCAACATAATATAATTTTATAGCTAAATAAATTGGAGACTTTTGAGCTAGTTGTTTGTTAATACAGCTGAAAACAGACATACTGCATGTCCATCAAGTTCAAATGGGGATGGGAAAGAGCATGACTGAAGGGACTAGGGTAAGCATTCTATACATTTCCATAACCATCAATGCTATTTTGCTGCTGGGCTAGGCTATTCCACAGATTTACAGTCCTTACAGTATAGAACCAGCTCCTGGGGTAGGCTATTCCAGATTTACAGTCCTTACAGTATAGAACCAGCTCCTGGGGTAGGCTATTCCAGATTTACAGTCCTTACAGTATAGAACCAGCTCCTGGGGTAGGCTATTCCAGATTTACAGTCCTTACAGTATAGAACCAGCTCCTGGGGTAGGCTATTCCAGATTCACAGTCCTTACAGTGAAGAAGCCTTATCAGCTTTTGACATTAAACCTTTTTATCCCCAGATGGAGGGATTGCACCCTTGTCTTTTGAGGATATTTTACAGCTTTTCCCCATATTTCTTATATGGGTCAGTTATTTATTTATACTGGCTCAGTTATTCTAACTTTGTTTCGTATCATAGAGTATGTTTATGAAAATATAATGCTAGTATAAGAGTGGTGGGAGATAATGTATTGAATTTTATCTGTATTTTTTCATGTTGATATTTGATGTATATTTTAGACCATCATCTACATAGGCTTCATTGGTTCTTCTTTATACCATAACTACAACCACCATATTGCCATAAAGTATAGTAAGACATGGATGGATCAGGCTCTTCTACTATACTGCTGACCCTTCATTGTCACTTTTTGACCGTAGGGTTCAACTAGGGTGGATAATATCTCCTCCCAAATACTTTCTTTGCCCTGTACATTCCTGACAGTGTCATTCATAGACAATGTCATGCCATAACTGGATGAGGAAGTGAACAATGATTATTGTGGGTGCCACCATACTCTTCTTTCTGGCATGACTATAGGAAAATGGTGACTAAGAGCTTATGTCATGTGGAAGTGGTAATAGATTCATTCCAGTTATTACAGTAAATATTCCTGGTTTTAATCCAACAGCAGATTATACATATTGTGAAGAAGGTCTGACTGGCTGCTGAGAACGTCTGGTGCCTTCTATCTTTTGAGGAACCAAGATTCTTCTGGCTTGAGAATGGAGAACCACAGGGACAGTCAATATTCCACATCAAAAAACGCCTCCCATTCATTTCAATGGGAGTCAGTAACAGATTTTTTTCTCTAGTTCATTTTTTTCAGCTAGAGGTAAAAAAAAGCGACATAACCTATCAGGTGGATTCTGACATGAAGAACCCATTGAAATTAATGGGGGTAGAAAAAATGTGGCTCTGATTTTTAGCTCCAGCTTTGATCCACACAGTGGTTAGTCCTATGCAGTGTGGATAATGTGCATGTATCTACCTGCCATGGTTTTGGTGTGGAAACCATATTAAGAATTGACTTGTGAATTTCAAATATGAACATGAAAATATCCAACATCGACTCAGAATATCCAGATATTCCACTTAGAAATTCACCCGTGTGAACATTCCAAAATGATGGAATCTCCAATAACACTCTTGTGTACGGGCAGATCTACAAGTCTAGTTAGTTCCCTTTCAGATTAGAATTACTCTTTATATTCTGCCTATGTAATGTCCCAGTAGGACACTAGTAAAGGGTTCATTAATGGCTATCAGTGAACCTTTATAACCTGTTCACAAAGTTACAGTGCCTTGCGAAAGTATTCGGCCCCCTTGAACTTTTCAACCTTTTGCCACATTTCAGGCTTCAAACATAAAGATATAAAATTTTAATTTTTTGGTGAAGAATCAACAACAAGTGGGACACAATCGTGAAGTGGAACGAGATTTATTGGATATTTTAAACTTTTGTAAGAAATAAAAAACTGAAAAGTGGGGCGTGCAAAATTATTCGGCCCCCTTAAGTTAATACTTTGTAGCACAACCTTTTGCTGCGATTACAGCTGCAAGTCGCTTGGGGTATGTCTCTATCAGTTTTGCACATCGAGAGACTGAAATTCTTGCCCATTCTTCCTTAGAAAACAGCTGGAGCTCAGTGAGGTTGGATGGAGAGCATTTGTGAACAGCAGTTTTCAGCTCTTTCCACAGATTCTCGATTGGATTCAGGTCTGGACTTTGACTTGGCCATTCTAACACCTGGATACGTTTATTTGTGAACCATTCCATTGTAGATTTTGCTTTATGTTTGGGATCATTGTCTTGTTGGAAGATAAATCTCCGTCCCAGTCTCAGGTCTTTTGCAGACTCCAACAGGTTTTCTTCCAGAATGGTCCTGTATTTGGCTCCATCCATCTTCCCATCAATTTTAACCATCTTCCCTGTCCCTGCTGAAGAAAAGCAGGCCCAAACCATGATGCTGCCACCACCATGTGTGACAGTGGGGATGGTGTGTTCAGGGTGATGAGCTGTGTTGCTTTTACGCCAAACATATCGTTTTGCATTGTGGCCAAAAAGTTCGATTTTGGTTTTATCTGACCAGAGCACCTTCTTCCACATGTTTGGTGTGTCTCCCAGGTGGCTTGTGGCAAACTTTAAACGAGACTTTTTATGGATATCTTTGAGAAATGGCTTTCTTCTTGCCACTCTTCCATAAAGGCCAGATTTGTGCAGTGTACGACTGATTGTTGTCCTATGGACAGACTCTCCCACCTCAGCTGTAGATCTCTGCAGTTCATCCAGAGTGATCATGGGCCTCTTGGCTGCATCTCTGATCAGTCTTCTCCTTGTTTGAGATGAAAGTTTAGAGGGACGGCCGGGTCTTGGTATCTGCAAATCTTTGCAGTGGTCTGATACTCCTTCCATTTCAATATGATCGCTTGCACAGTGCTCCTTGGGATGTTTAAAGTTTGGGAAATCTTTTTGTATCCAAATCCGGCTTTAAACTTCTCCACAACAGTATAATGGACCTGCCTGGTGTGTTCCTTGGCCTTCATGATGCTCTCTGTGCTTTAAACAGAATCCTGAGACTATCACAGAGCAGGTGCATTTATATGGAGACTTGATTACACACAGGTGGATTATATTTATCATTTAGGACAACATTGGATCATTCAGAGATCCTCACTGAACTTCTGGAGTGAGTTTGCTGCACTGAAAGTAAAGGGGCCGAATAATATTGCACGCCCCACTTTTCAGTTTTTTTATTTTTTACAAAAGTTTAAAATAACCAATAAATTTTGTTCCACTTCACAATTGTGTCCCACTTGTTGTTGATTCTTCACCAAAAAATAAAAAATTTATATCTTTATGTTTGAAGCCTGAAATGTGGCAAAAGGTTGAAAAGTTCAAGGGGGCCGAATACTTTCACAAGGCACTGTATTTGTCTATTTAAAGTTGTGTAACTACTTTCTCACTGAAAAATCTCCACTTCCACATCCTTGTCTTCCACCTGTGTATAACCCCTTTAATTCTGGGACTGTACCATTGTGGCTGGAGTAGAGCAGAGAGGATCCCCTTTGACTTTGGTACATTCCAGCAGGGAGGAGTGAGCTTAGTTGGATTTCCCTCACTCCTGGTTCCAGGATTTGGTGTTTAGCCAGTTGGAGTGTGAGTTCTGCTGCTACAGCCAGGCAAGCAAAAGTCAGATACTAAAGTCAGTGAAACTGGACATGAGCTTGAACCAAATTATGCTCATTTTTGATGTGTGTAACAAGACTTTGAGGAGAATTTCCACTGGGCCTCACACTTACTAGGTCTATTAAAGTGGTTGTGCTGTTAAGGACACTTATCCCCTGTCCAATTGCCAGATCCCAGAGTGATCAGGAGAACGAGGGCACAACCGCAGCCTGTCTCCTTAAGAAAAAAAAGCAGAGATATGCAACACACTCAGCCACATGACAAGATGGCCATATGTCTCAAATTCAACTGTGTCTGCATTTTCAGGACTTAGAGTTGAATATAATGGTGAAGCAGGAAGCCTTCCTATTCCATATTCAGGCTGCCACTAGGACTGCCTGTGGCTCGGTGCCAGTCTGCTGCATCAAGTTGGAGATCTGCATTCTGCACAGAGATCCATGGCAACAAAATTTGTATGTACTTTGTGGGGTTCACTGGGGAGCATTATATTGTGTGGGGGGCCACTAGGGAGCATTATACTATTTGGGTCTACTAGAGTGCATTATACTGTGGGGGGCCTCCAGGGAGCATTTTACTGTGTGGTGGCGACTGAGAAGCATTGTATTAGACGTCAGCTAAAAATATGTTTTAGCTTTCAAATGTTTCAGTTTAGGAGCCAATGGTTCCTAGTTATTTTACTGTACCAGCCCTGAGGAGTGGCAAGAGGTTTAATAGAGACCACCCCAGTTACCGTGCTCAAGTCATGACAAAAGACTACTACTCTCATCCTCTCTTCACTCCCCACTGGGTTGCTGCACCTAGATTGTCTGGTTGGAATTCTTAACAGGAAGGGCAAGGTGTTCTTTGGAAGGTAAGGTGTGGAGCTTTGATGTCCCTTCTGACATTGCTCAGTACAGGTGTGGCTAGATTGTCAGTTAATGCAAATGACTTCACTATAGTGAAAAAATACAATGTAATAAGTTTGTGGATGTGCCAACCAGCCATTCACCTTGGCAGTACAAGGGATATAACTGGCAATGCACCAAGATGCTGAAGAAATTGCAAACATATGGCACGTGGTCCAGCATTACTTACATACTGGTGATATGTCATTCATAGTGACATTATCGCTACAATTAACTGGTGACTTCCATAGTAATGCGGTACCAGATTTCATTTCACAATGCTTCAGTTATTAGGACAAGTGGCCATATTCTCCAGAAAATACAGAGGTAAAGCTGCTTGTGGTCTGCAATATAATATATATAAGTCTAACTTTAGTGGAGCTTCCTTGTAAAGGGTATGCCACCTTAAAGTGAATTTGTTACATTGAAATTGTAGTCCCATCAGCAGGTAGCATGTTATAGTGATGGAGTTGAGCATTGATAGATAGTATTCATAGTATAGTTGTGTTAGAATAGCTGTGTTAAAATTCTCGTATGACTTATCATTTATCTTCTGCTCATTTTGGGCTGAGGGGTCCAATGGGTGGTCCTATTCAGTGTGTGACAGTAGGACTACCCACTGGACTCCTCAGCTCAGAATGAGCAGAAAACTTAAATAGATATAAAAAATTATACTGAAACTTTTCCTACAAAGCTATAAATCAATCTGATCAGCTCCTTGTGCAGACTACAGTGCATTAACAATGTGATTGCTATCTTTAACCATGACATGCGACATATCCTCACATGCCATAGATGTCTGATAGGTGCAAATTCCATCCCTGAGATCCTCACCTACTTGGAAAACTTTCACACTTTTTCCATCTTTTGGGGAACCAAGATTCTTCTGGCTTGAGAATGGAGAACCAAAGGACAGTCAATATTCCGCATCAAAAAACGCCTCCCATTCATTTCAATGGGAGTCAGTAGCAGATTTTTTCCTCTAGTTGAGTTTTTTTCAGCTAGAGGTAAAAAAAAAGTGACATAACCTATCTTCAGGTGGATTCCGCCATGAAAAACTCATTCACATTCAGTTTTCCACATTCTGCTATCACTAACTGCACCCTAGGTTTCACTTCAAATGGGCCCCCTTAGTTGTTGGGCCCCATATCAGCCGCTATGTCTGTTTCCAAAGTATCCATACATGATGGTAACTGATAATTAGGCAGGTAATAACCAAAAATCTGGATTATCCTAGATCAGTCTAGAAGGATGTTATTACTACCGTGTTTCTCCAAAAATAAACCCTAGATAGATTTTCCATGTATTTTAGAGTAGGCTTGAAATATAAGCCCTACTCCAAAAATAAGCCCTAGTTACAGTTGGGTTTAACCCCTTCCCAACATTTGCCGTGCAATTACAGTGGACGCCGGGTCCTTAAAGATGGCGGCCGCTCTGCTGCAAAGCTGCCATCAAAGTTACCGTACCGGGTCTCTGCTGTAATAAAATAGTAAAAAAAAACTATTTAAAAAGTTAAATAAATAAATAAATAAAACTTCAAATTCCCCACCCCCCCTCCCCCCCTTTCACTAGAATACATATAAAACTATAAAAAATTTCTGTGAAATACCTACATATTAGGTATCCTTGAGTCTGAAAATGCCCGGTCTACAAACTTATAAAAATATTTTTCCAGTACGGTGAATGCCATAGCAGGAAAAAGAATCAAAAGTGTTGAACTACTGTTTTTTTTGCTGTTTTGCCTCTGATAAAAATTGGAATAAAAGGTGATCAAATGTGTGATTGCTGTTTATGGAATTGCTGTTTATCTTATTTTTGGAGAAACACGGTATTACTATTATTATTGCTACTGGTATTATTTTTATTATTATTACTACTATTACTATTTTTATTAATACTATTGGTACTATTACTACTAATTTTACTACAATTAATATTATAATTATTAACACTATTAATATTATTATTACTATTTTTACTAATATTATTACTATTATTAACACTTTTAACATTATTATTATTATTATTATTATTATTACTATTATTACCACTATTAATATTATTACCATTATTACTACTACTAATTTTACTACTACTATTACCACTATCATCATTATTACTATTATTATTATTATTAACACTATTAATAGTATTACTATTATTAATACTACTGTTATTATTATTATTATTACTATAATTACCACTATTAATAGTATTACTATTATTATTACTGATAATTTTACTACTACTATTACCACTATTATTATTATTACCATTATTAATATTATTACTATTACTACTAATTTTACTGCTATTATTACCACTACTAATATTATTACTATTATTAATATTATTATTATTACTATATTCACCACTATTAATAGTATTACTATTATTACTACTAATTTTACTACTATTATTACCACTACTATTACTACTATTATTATTATTGATCTGTTCTGCATTCTCTATAACCTAGAATGCCCTAAAAAAAAAAAAAATTGCCACCAAAAGACGATTAAGTACTCTGAGAATAATTTTTGTGCTTGTTTCAATAAACTTGTAAAAATAGTATAAAAGTAATATAAGACTAAAAGGTAGTGTTAGTAAGAGTACTGACAGATAAAAGGAAATGGAGAATAATCATACTTGCCATAAATTGAAACCTATTAGTTATGTTAACTCTCAATGTGGCCAGAATTATATATGCACATATTAACCCTCCCTGAATAACCAGATATAGTGTAACCATTTACTATATGTGTTATATGAACTGCAATTTCCTCTGCTTGGGAAAGAGCGGATAATGTAAATAAAGTAACAGAGAATCGCTCTCTTTAGTAAGGGATTTACTAGGAAACAATAAATCTCACATTTACAGAAGATTTTTTTTTTTATCTAGAGCTGAAAATCCATTAAATATATTTTTAATTATGAAAAGACATTAAAACAGCAGGGACATGGCTTGGAAGGGGGTATTACACTTTATTGCTCTCCAATATACCTTGCAAAGCAGGAATTCATCTTTACAGCAACATTCCACAACCCCCATGGGAACCTGAAGGCAGTGCTATATGCAGCTCCGCTGATTAAAGACTGTAGACATCGGAGTTATATACAGTCCTAGGCGAGAGGGCATAACTCTTATCCTGAAACACTCTGCCTATACTATAAATAAATAAGTACCGTAAAAACGTGACGTCGCTGACAAAAAAAAAAAAAAAGAAAAAAACATAAAACGTTAGATAATAGATGTATATGTTAAAAAAAAAAAGCAAAATTTATGAACAGGTGTGAAAAAATGCTGTGCAAAACATGAAGAGAAATCTAAATGAAATTAATATTTGCAGTGACCGCCATTTCTTCTAGGTACCCCCGGGGTGTAACTTGAAGCTCCTGTTCCCCAATGCAAAATTTGTACTTATAATGTCATATCTACCTACTTTGTGCCATTTAGAATTGTGGTATATTTTATGTGGCAGAGTGACTTTGGGGCTCCCTCTGTGTCCAAGGCCCAGTAGCGACTGCTACTTCTGCACACTCTATAGCTACACCCCTAGGTACACTAGCAGACAGCATTTGGCAGAATTGGGCAGGGAGGTTGTTCCCACCATCTTGGAGAACTAAGCACAGATCTTCTGTGGATGTAGGCTTGTCCAATCCTTCTGTCTCTTCATGTCATCCCAGACAGACTGGATGATGATGATGAGATCAGGGCTATAGCTGTGGGGGCCGGATCATCACTTCCAGGACTCCTCCTCCAAAGGGCAAAGGTCACACCAAATATTGATGAGATTTACATTACATTATAAAACCCAAGTCCATCTATTTCAAGTGGGTTCTATTATGCATTGAATCTCAGTATTTATGGATATATTCACAGGATAATCCATAAATACCTCTGAAACCCCGATCTAAAAAACACGGCTTCATCTGTTTATAAAAGCAGGCATCTTCAGCTATTTCCATATTTCCCATGAAAGTGAATGGAGAGATATGTACTTGCAAGGCCTGTCTTCATTCACTGTCACAAACAGTTCTGTGGATAGTTGTGGCTCCCATATCTATAGGGTGTGTATTGTATAAACACTGGATATAGCCATAAATACCAAGAAAATACCCATTTACCACCATGTCTATGAAGCACCCCCCATTTCCTGAATGCTTATAATATTCATATAAATGAGAAGAAAATGAGAAGCTGGGTGGACCTGTCTTTCTTTAGTAGCTGTGTCATATTCCTCAACAAGCCCAGTCCTTAAGGTGTTAATATCACACTTGTCAACATTCGGACAGAATGGCCCGGGAGATTGGCGTACAAGTGCCATGACACACCTCTTTGGGGGTGTTATATGTAATAATTTGTGACTTGGCTGCACAAGTGTGTTGACCGTGCCCCTTTGGGAGTTGACCAGCACAAGTGTCCAAAATTACAGAGAACCCACCAAATGTAGAAATGCATTCAGGTGAGAATTGCCCACTCCTTCAGGACCTTGGGAGGTCACTCTTTTTTTCAGGTTCCTCCTGGATGTTGGCACTTATGGCTATGCTGTTAACTAATAGCTAATATCTATCGTTTCATTAAAAAAATAGGTAAAATCTATGTTATAAAAAAAAATGCCACATAAAAAATAGGCAGCAAAAAAGGGAGAAAAACAAAAGAAAATGTTTAATCAGGACCCACTATAAAGTGGCTTTATTTTCATTTTAGATACTTTGGACAATACAAACAAGTGGCTGCATTGGTGGAAATAACCTGTAATATTACGGATGAAATACTCAATAAAATTTACAGTCCTATAGAAATTACAATACAGATTATAGTTATAAACATGGGGCTCAGTGGTGTAACTAAAGTCATGTGGACCCCAATGCAAACTTTGCACGGGGGCCCCTACCCCATCCCTATGATGTATACTTGATAGCAGTTATGGGCACTGCAGTGGTGTCCCTTAAATTTGGAAGGAATACAACTATAGTATCCACAACTACGGTTATCAAAAATACTTAGAGCTGCATGCTGTGAGAAACAGCTGATTTGTGGGGGTCCAGACAGTCAGAACCCTGCAGATCTAAAACCAATGGCCTATTACTGTTTACTGTTCTCTTGGTTCACCATTTACAGGCTAGGGCTGTAATCTGAATGTTTCCTAATGTGAAGGAAAGCCTTGCTTTGACTCTGAAATATACAATCCCCTAGCAATGGCATAAGCTCTAGTGCAGGGTACAGTTTAGCAGCGACTATATAAACAAATTGCGTAAAAATTTACGTATCAAAAATATTGCCTAGATTGTATGTGCTTCAGGTATCAGACAGGTCCATTGTTGTTTCTATTCTGGGGAATATAGGTCTCCGTACACATCATATAATAAGAACACACCATAGCTCTATAGTCCTACAATTATAGTGTTCATTCATGTCTATCCCAGTAGGTGCCTCCAATGTGGTTCCTGCGCTCCTCTACTTTATGTGACGGGTGAGTGTATATATATTCACAGCATGGCACTAGAAACTTCATTTTATGTTTACAGAAATCCTCTCCGCTGGAGGAAGCGCTCAATCCCGGGAATGATTGATTTAATCCGCCGTCTTACAGAGAGCACACATGAAGTGTACTGGTTAAAAGCACATCAAACAGGAAAACCAAGCCAAGCACTGACAGGTTAATCTTCAAAAACATGAAGTCGTGTTCCTGACATTATGTGCAACTTCATACGTGTGAAGGTATTAGGACTCCAGCTGGGGATCTGACATGGGATCTGGGTCAGAGAAGATACAACAGAATTCAATTTTCATTGCCTCCCGCAGTGCATGGCTCTGGCAGGCGCAGAGTTTATAGGGGGATCCCTGAAAGAAAAAGTGCTGTGGCCAAAAACTGGTTGGAGGAATAGTAAATTGTTGCTATTGTATCCCAATTACTGGGAGAACTGCATGTTGGACATTCTGGACATTGCCAAACCCCACAGTCTTGTAAAGTGGGCTTAGAATGTGCTGCCTTTCTCAGATGTGACTGCCACATATAGTGCCAAAGTCACATATAAAATGAGGGGCCCAGGAGATTTGCCTGCAGTTTCGACAGTCTGGGAAGTCAAGTATGAGTAAAAGATCATTGCCAGAGTTATGGCTACTTTTGATTTATTAATAAGTAAAGATGGGAGAACCACTTCATCATGACCCGGGTTCGACCCAAATATCCCAAATTACCCGTTTTTTAGCAAAACTGAACTGAACAATTAGGCATTTGTCTCAGATGAACTAAAATGGCCACTGTGAAATGCTTAACGGTAAATTATTATACTCTGGGATCTCTTCAAAAACCAGAGTATAATAGGTGGAGGCCCAGGGGTGGTGAAAAAAAAATTAAAAAAAAACATTTATACTCACCTTCCCTCACCTCTTTTGGGCCTCCTTGCTGTGTCCGAAGCTCTCCTAGTGACATCATGTGCCTGGGGTCACCCCTGAGGCCTGTGATTGGCCCACAGCAGTCACTTGGGCACACAGAGCATCATGATGTCACTGAGGAGACCAAGAAAGAGAGAACGCCATGAGGAGGACCAAAAGAGAGAGGTGAGTATAAGGCTGTGTTCACACGGAGTTTTTGGCAGCGGATTTTGAGGCAGTATCCGCCTCAAAATCCGCCTGAAAAAACTCTTTCCATTCATTTCAATGTGAGTCAGTGGCGTTTTTTTTCCTCTAGCGGAAAAAAAAGCAACATGACCTATTTTGCCATGGATTCCGCCCGCGGTGTCCGCAGCTCGAGCCGCGCTCCTGATTAGGCCCATTCATTCAGGCTTATCAGGAGCGGTTAGCCGCGACAGAATGCTGATGCATGGCATCGGAATCCCGTCGCGGCTGACTGCGGCGAAAACTCCAGGGGCAGAAAATTTTCCGCCGTGTGAACACAGCCTAAATGTTTTTTTATTTTTTTCACCCCCGCTGGGCCTCCACCTATTATACTCTGAGATCCCAGAGTATAATAATTTCATTTTTGGTTCGTACTTGTTCAACCCGAAACGAATCAGGGACCCGAGCCACCCAAGCCCAAAATGATACGAATCTTGGGAGGTTCACCCATCTCTATTAATAAGCTTTACGTTTTATATTTTTTATATAAAAAGATCAAATTTTATATGACATACACGCTATACGTTACAAGACATTTTTGACATGTCGCTTGACATTATTACACCTAATATTTTTTTACAAATCAGGCAGACAACACCATTTTGTAAATCACTCCTATATATCTACAGTATAGGCAATGTAAGAAGCTGATGATGTCAAAGAGATGTGGATCAAATTGACAATTCTAATTATTTTGTCATGTGCCACAGACTTTTTACAAAGCTCCCACATGTCTTGGATTCCTTGTACAGTCATGGCCAAAAGTTTTGAGAATGATACAAATATTAATTTTTACAAAGTCTACTGCTTCAGTTTTTATAATGGCAATTTGCATATACTCCAGAATGTTATAAAGAGTGATCAGCTTAACAGCAATTACTTGCAAAGTCAATATTTGCCTAGAAAATGAACTTTATCCCCCAAAACACATTTCAACATCATTGCAGCCCTGCCTTAAAAGGACCACCTAACATCGTTTCAGTGATTGCTCCATTAACACAGGTGTGGGTGTTGATGAGGACAGGGCTGGAGATCAATCTGTCATGATTAAGTAAGAATGACACCACTGGACACTTTAAAAGGAGGCTGGTGCTTGCCATCATTGTTTCTCTTCTGTTAACCATGGTTATCTCTAAAGAAACACGTGCAGTCATCATTGCACTGCACAAAAATGGCCTAACTGGGAAGAGTATTGCAGCTAGAAAGATTGCACCTCAGTCAACAATCTATCGCATCATCAAGAACTTCAAGGAGAGAGGTTCCATTGGTGCCAAAAAGGCTCCAGGGCGCCCAAGAAAGACCAGCAAGCGGCAGGACCGTCTCTTAAAAGTGTTTCAGCTGCGGGATCGGGCTACCAGCAGTGCAGAGCTTGCTGAGGAATGGCAGCAGGCAGGTGTGAGTGCATCTGCACGCACTGTGAGGCGGAGACTCTTGGAGCAAGGCCTGGTCTCAAGGAGGGCAGCAAAGAAGCCACTTCTCTACAGAAAAAACATCAGGGACAGACTGATATTCTGCAAAAGGTACAGGGAGTGGACTGCTGAGGACTGGGGTAAAGTCATTTTCTCTGATGAATCCCCTTTTCGATTGTTTGGAACATCTGGAAAACAGCTTATTCGGAGAAGAAGAGGTGAGCGCTACCACCAGTCTTGTCTCATGCCAACTTTAAAGCATCCTGAAACCATTCATGTGTGGGGTTGCTTCTCAGCCAAGGGAATCGGCTCTCTCACAGTCTTGCCTAAAAACACAGCCATGAATAAAGAATGGTACCAGAATGTCCTCCAAGAGCAACTTCTCCCAACCGTCCAAGAGCAGTTTGGCGCTCAACAATGCCTTTTCCAGCATGATGGAGCACCTTGCCATAAAGCAAAGGTGATAACTAAATGGCTCAGGGAACAAAACATAGAGATTTTGGGTCCATGGCCTGGAAACTCCCCAGATCTTAATCCCATTGAGAACTTGTGGTCAATCATCAAGAGACGGGTGGACAAACAAAAACCAACAAATTCAGACAAAATTAAAGCATTGATTCTGCAAGAATGGACTGCTATCAGTCAGGATTTGGTCCAGAAGTTGATTGAGAGCATGCCAGGGAGAATTGCAGAGGTCCTGAAGAAGAAGGGTCAACACTGCAAATATTGACTTGCTGCATTAACTCATTCTAACTGTCAATATAAGCTTCTGTTACTCATAATATGAATGCAATTATATTTCTGTATGTGATAAAAACATCTGACAAACACACATAAAAACCAGAGGGCAGCAGATCATGTGAAAATATAATATTTGTGTCATTCTCAAAACTTTTGACCATGACTGTATAGTTTACATGTCCTCTTCAGCCCTTTGTGACCTCATGAGTTTTGCTCCCACCCACCTATGTGTCAGATATATGTACCAGTATCATCTTTGTTCTTTATTTCCCATCTACAAGCCAGCACCACTATGGATGCAGACACTAGCACCACTAACCTAGTAATGGTCCAGGTAATCTACATCATCATCTTCTTCACTATCCCTTTTATGAAGATATTGATGTCCATACACATTAGATTAAAATTGATGAAAACAATCAATTTCAGCCATCATGAAAAATTTTTGGTGAAATTTTGCAATGAACAATCATTTTAGCTGACCAATGACATTCTATAATCAAATGAATAGAAGTTTGCTTGACTTCTTCCATGGACGAAAAATGTTTTGAAAGAACATGTCAAGACATCGCCTGCCCATTGTTCTGGTCCATCATAGGACCAACAGGCCCGGCAGACCTCATTGACTATAAAATTGTGCATGCAGGACTTTTTCATTGACAAAGCTATAAAAATACTCTTTTTTTTTATTAGTATTATTTTCTGGCATGTACAACTTTTAGTCATTATTTATTCATTTTATTGTGAAAGATGAGGTAACCAAAAAAAAAAAAAATGACAATTTCCACCTTGCATTTTTTTTTCAATCATACAGGAGTATAATATTTTGATATTTAAGAATACACATGCAGCAATATCTAACATTTTTTATTATTATTTAAAATGGGATTGGGATTGTATTATTTATTTTGTAGAAATGTTTTATACACTTTTTTACTGTCCCACAAGAGGACTTGGTCCCTTATACAATATACTGCAATACTTCTGTATTGCAGTATATAATACATTACTGCAGATGTGTGTTAGGCCCTGTTTTTAGCACTACTGTACATTACATTGCAACCCCTCAAAGATCATGATTTCTTATGGCATCTTAGTTTACTCTGAATCCCGCAGAGAGTGCCATGTCCTGGTTATATAATACATCTGGAAGCAGGGAGCAGGCACAGAACCTGTGTTATTACAGCAATGAGGTTAATGCAATACAAGCAGGAATGGGTTAAACGGAAAGTGTCATCAGAAAAGGACATATGTTTTAACTCTAATAATTCCAGTTTCAGAAAGAGGCTTTCCATTTCCATTAAAGCATTCCTCCTATTGTAAAACAACTTTTCATAAATGAATAGTCCAGGTGAATATAAGAAACTTTGTAATATATTTTATTAAAGAAATCTGTTTTCTTCTCCATTTATCAGGCTGAGATACTTTTAGAAATGCAACTATAAGCCTTGCTACGCTGTGCCTGAGGGAGCTCTGCTGACTTTCAAGATAATAGTGTACTATGGCACTGAATGAGGCAATAAATCTGTGGCAGCAGCCTCCTCCCTCCCCTTTCCATACACTTCTGTGTGTGAGGCTATGAAACAAACAGTAAAGATAAGGAGGAGAGAGCAGCCTAATGAGTGGAGAAAGAAACAGATTTCTTTAATAAGATAAATTACAAAGTTTCTAACATTCACCTGTACTATTCATTTATGTAAAGGTCTGTGCAGTGGTAGACTCTTATCTTGAAAGTCAGTAGTAGAAGAGCTCCCTCACTTACAGAGTAGCAGAGTTTAGCAGCTGCAGTTATTTGTGTGTCTTTTCCAGTAGCCTCCTCCCATTTCTCCTCTTCATAGCCTTCTATGTAAAAAGTAATTTAGCCTGATAAGTGGAGAAGGAAACAGATCTTCTTAATAATATATAACAAAATTTGTTATATTCACTGTACTATTCATTTATGCAAAGTTGTTTTATAACTGGAGGTACACTTTAATAAAAGGACATTTAAGTACTTACCTCTTCCTGAATCTATTGTTTTATATTATTGGCTTACCATACACCTGGCTAAGGGGATCCAAGTCACATTGTGAACATACTTTTAAAGAATTATTGGTGACTTTTTATTTTTTTTAATTTCATTAAATCTATGTTTTAAATAAATCTTAAAATCCTTCAATTTTCACTCTGGCCACTAAACCTAATAATAGACTGACACTTTTTGTTCTGTACGAGATTTCTTTGGGGCAGTCATCTCAATATCAGCACAGGCATAATAACAATGACAGGTATCATCTATATACAGTGCTGGCCAAAAGTATTGGCACCCCTGCAATTCTGTCAGATAATACTCAATTTCTTCCAGAAAATGATTGCAATCACAAATGCTTTGGTAATAATATCTTCATTTAATTTGTCTTCAATAGAAAACCACAAAAAGAATTGTCAAAAAGCCAAATTGGATATAATTCCACACCAAACATAAAAAAAAGGGGGTGGACAAAAGTATTGACACCCTTTGAAAAATCATGTGATGCTTCTCTAATTTGTGTAATTAACAGCACCTGTTACTTACCTGTGGCACATAACAGGTGGTGGCAATAACTAAATCACACTTGCAGCCAGTTGAAATGGATTAAAGTTGACTCAACCTCTGTCCTGTGTTCTTGTGTGTACCACATTGAGCATGGAGAAAAGAAAGAAGACCAAAGAACTGTCTGAGGACTTGAGAAGCAAAATTGTGAGGAAGCATGAGCAATCTCAAGGCTACAAGTCCATCTCCAAAGACCTGAATGTTCCTGTGTCTACCGTGCGCAGTGTCATCAAGAAGTTTAAAGCCCATGGCACTGTGGCTAACCTCCCTAGATGTGGACGGAAAAGAAAAATTGACGAGAGATTTCAACGAAAGATTGTGCGGATGGTGGCTAAAGAACCTCGACTAACATCCAAACAAGTTCTAGCTGCCCTGCAGTCCGAGGGTACAACAGTGTCAACCCGCACTATCCGTCGGCGTCTGAATGAAAAGGGACTCTATGGTAGGATACCCAGGAAGACCCCACTTCTGACCCAGAGACATAAAAAAGCCAGGCTGCAGTTTGCCAAAACTTACCTGAGAAAGCCAAAAACTTTTTGGAAGAATGTTCTCTGGTCAGATGAGACAAAAGTAGAGCTTTTTGGGAAAAGGCATCAACATAGAGTTTACAGGAAAAAAAAGAGGCCTTCAAAGAAAAGAACACGGTCCCTACAGTCAAACATGGCGGAGGTTCCCTGATGTTTTGGGGTTGCTTTGCTGCCTCTGGCACTGGACTGCTTGACCGTGTGCATGGCATTATGAAGTCTGAAGACTACCAACAAATTTTGCAGCATAATGTAGGGCCCAGTGTGAGAAAGCTGGGTCTCCCTCAGAGGTCATGGGTCTTCCAGCAGGACAATGACCCAAAACACACTTTAAAAAGCACTAGAAAATGGTTTGAGAGAAAGCACTGGAGACTTCTAAAGTGGCCAGCAATGAGTCCAGACCTGAATCCCATAGAACACCTGTGGAGAGATCTCAAAATGGCAGTTTGGAGAAGGCACCCTTCACATCTCAGGGACCTGGAGAAATTTGCCAAAGAAGAATGGTCTAAAATTCCAGCAGAGCATTGTAAGAAACTCATTGATGGTTACTGGAAGCGGTTGTTCGCAGTTATTTTGTCTAAAGGTTGTGCTACCAAGTATTAGGCTGAGGGTGCCAATACTTTTGTCCGGCCTATTTTTGGAGTTTTGTGTAAAATGATCAATGATTTGACTTTTTTTTCATTCTCTTTTGTGTTTTTTCATTGCAAGCAAAATAAATGAAGATATTATTACCAAAGCATTTATGATTGCAATCATTTTCTGGAAGAAATTGAGTATTATCTGACAGAATTGCAGGGGTGCCAATACTTTTGGCCAGCACTGTACAGATAACATAGAAACCACCATTCACAATAGGTGATGAACACAACTTATGTACTCCCCCTCCCAGCACAATGACCTCTGCACGGTGACACAGCACATCTAGAAAACTCTCCCATAGATCTCAATGAACATCTTCAGACTACTGTTTATTTGGTCCATGTGGCTGCTGTAAAGCACCTCTCTACATGAGATGCTTTACAGCAGCGGACAAGATTACTGCCCCAATAAACATGTACAGAAAATGCAATAAATAAATATACAATCAGAAAATAAAAAAAAGATTAAATGAAAGTCATGTGTTTAACTATATGGTTTCAATTAGAGAAAAAAAAATATATACATTATAGATGGATAGATAGATAGATATGAGATAGACTGTATGTGATACATTCCCTTTACGACACTCTTAGGCCTGGTTCACATCTGCGTTCGGGTTTCCATTCGGGGAGTCCACATGCAGCACTTTTCTCTCTGCTTGCTTCGTGCTGAAACCGAGTGGAAACCACACAGACCCCATTATAGTCTATGGGGTCCGTGGGTTTCTTTAGGTGACTGCTTTATTATGTGTATAGGTTTCTGTTCGGGGGTTCCCCAAGTGGACTCCCCGAACGGAAACTTGAATGCAGATGTCAACTGGGCCTTACATAGGCATGTTCTCAGAGTTGTCAACTTCAAGCAAAACTTTATCCCCTATACAACAATAGAAGTTCTAGAAGCAGACAGAGGCCGTACAACTGGAGATTTCTAATGGGAAGGTTATGGAAGACATACTATGAAAAAAAAAACACATCACATAAAGCAAGTCATGAAGAGAGGAGGACGGTAGGGGATTGTAGTTGAATTCGACGGCAAGATATATTGTAGGATCAAAAGTTGTGAACAGCGTCCAAAGGAACGGGAGGATTTCCCCGGATTGAGTTGAAAGGTTAGAATATTTAAGATAAAATATTGAAGCTTCCTTCTTCTTTTTATGACTTAAGCAATAGGACTGTAAAACTTGCCTAAGGGACAAACAACTTTTCGTAGCAGAGGGAAACAAGTGTTGCAATTAGATCAAGAAGTTAAGTGAAAGGGACAACAAGCTCAGACTTGTAGAGAATAAAAGAAGAGTCTGTTCAGGTTTTATAAGCCATTTAATACATGTTTTACCCACAGAACAAATGTTTCCTTTCAAAGAAAGTAATTCACCCTTTTTTCATAGTTAACTTCCAGCTGTTTGGAAACTGATCTGCATCATGCTGCTTCTATATATCTATTTATTACATTTCTCCCGTCATATCAGCATGAAATTAGGGGGCCCGTATTTCACTGGTATTTTAACTACAGTGTAACATAAGCTCTAAATGAGTCCATACTGGATGTGCGCGACACCTTCCACAAAGTTGAATTATTATATTGAATTTCAGTGACCTGTACTTTTCTAACAGATTGTAATATTAAAGGAAAGAAGCTATGACTATAACTTATCAGTGTGGCAGAGGTAACAGAGAGATATGGTCAAGTGATACAATTTAGGCTTAGGCGCCACGTTGCAGATTTTGGGCCAAAACCAAGAATGACTACAAAAGGAAAGGGAAATATATAGGAAGTTCTAATACTTCTACTTTCGGCTCAATCAACTCTTGGCTTTGGTTCAAAAAACCGCAGCAAACTCTGCAACAAAAAATACTGCATTTCTGCATCATGGGGCCTTAGCCTAAAAGGGTTTTCCAGGACTGTGATATTAATGACCTACTCTTACAATAGATCATCAGATGACTGGGGTCTGAAAAGCAGGACCGTCTCCGATGAGCTGTTGGAAAGGGGAGCGGTGTTCAAGCGCACTGCCATACAATGTGTGGTGGCCATGCTTGGTGTGTATGAGCCGCTCCATGGCCATGTGACCAACACACATCATGTCACTGCCTAAGAAAAGGAAGTGGTCATTGCCCAACTTCCATGGCCTCTTCAATCAGCTAATTGGTGGGGGTGTTGGGAATCAGACCCCTGCCAATATTAGATTGATGACCTATCCTATAAATTTTATAGTCCTGGAAAATCCCTTTAAGGAGGACCTGTCCTGAGGTCTAAAAAACCCAGTGACATACATCATCTTATAGGCGCTGATCACCCTGAGCATTTTGATGTTTTGTTTATGCAAATCTGTTCAGCCATTCCAAAGATATAAGCCCTTTTAGTGTTGAGTTTATGCATATTATGATCTAGTAGCCAAGAGGGTGATAACACTGCCAGAGACATACAGAGACCCTGCCCCTAAGAAACCATGGTGTTACCATGCATTTGGCTAGTATACCCTAATTGGCATCGGTGCTAAAAGCGTTTATATTTTTGGAACGACTGAACAGTTTTGGATAAACAAAACACCAAAGTGCGGAGGGTAACAACGCCGATCAGATGATGGATGTCATTGGGATTTTCAGACCTGGTGATAGCTCCTCTTTAAGTCACATCTCAACATAAATACTATTAGAGTCTATAGGGTTACATTGGCCTCTGGCTTGATATACATCCAGTATATGTCCAGTAAAAAAGTATATATAAGTATTTTTTTTTTTTTTTTGCTGGGAGTCTTGGACCCTATAGATGACAGATGTTATGCTATGAAATCCATTGGAGGCATCTATTTAAAATCTATGCCTCTGTGTATACAGTAAACAGACACTATATGTTATGAATGTAGATGCAAGGCCAAGATAAAAGCAATAGCAGGTGATTGTCTGATAACTGTGAGCAGTAGAGAATGCTATTTAAAACTAGCACACTTCTGCGAGCCAAGAAGACCCCCAGATGCCTTTACCAGAGCTCACCACGAGGTGAGTTGGACTTGCGCTGAATCTGGGAATCTGAATTGTCGCCAAACAGAAAGATGTACCAATAATAAATGTACTGCTGCAGAAAACAAAAAAAAAATCCACTATAACTTACACAGTGACGGAGACAAGAGAAGTCGTACAAGCACAGGTCAAAACCAGGACGTACTAGGAAGAATCAGGAGTCAAGAGCAATATCCGGGAAATAAGCCAAAGGTCACAAATCTAAATGAGAACGTCAAAACAGAATCAGGAGGTAAATAGGGAATCCAGGGAGCAAGGCAGAGGTCAGTAAGCAAACAAGTATACACAGACAAGATGGAGAGTCAAACTAGTAAGCAAACTAATTAGTCAGCGCTTGTGTCAGGAAGGCGGGGGTCTTATATAGGCCTCCTCAGCTATTAACTGGACCAAGCCAGGAAGCCTCTGAAACTGCAAAAGCTTCCCAGGTTGGCAACATGGTAACATTAAAGGTGCAGCAGCCGGATAGAGAATCCTGACACCATAAGCACAATATTAACAGAGCCATATCATAAGGACGGCAGAGCTTTGTACATGGATCTTTATAGTGGCACACATGACTCGATAATATGTGCTTAATTTTGGGAATTAGGGAGAAAAGCAGCAACTTTTTAGACATGCCTTACCATTTTGATAGAGGTCACACCCTTCAACCATCTTGAAACATGAGTAGTGCACAGGAATTGCGCCAGTATCCTCCTACCAGACATATTCCATCAATGTTTAGATCTCAGCAGGTGGCAGCACTCAGACTGGGTGATCACTCATTTACTGAAACTGGCGCTTGGTTCCTCTCTTCCTAGACTAGGCTTTACGGGACAAAATACCATCCTCTCTGGTAATAGGGGGTTTTGGTTCAGCAATTGATAAAATAGTTCTTTTTCTGATGGATTATATATATTTGACAAAAAGAAACTCCATTAGTTTCTGTATGACTTCAGAGGCATAGGCGTAGAGTATGGCCATATGCGTAAGCTCTTTATTAGTTCAGCTCTGGGGTTGTTTGAGGTTTCTGGGGCAGGTACAGTTTCGCTAGGTTATTATTAGCATTATGGATGCATCACTGGACTGCAGCAAGGCAGAGAAAGAGACTTGTAAGAGACTTCAGGGGAAAAAAGTCACATTGGTATCACATGCCAACAATCCCAATTTCACCAGGAAAATCTGGGGAGCAAGACCACAAGAGTATTCTTGGGGAATTCTTAGACAGGCTTTAAAGTTCAGGTTTTGACCTAAAAAATGTCAGCAAGTATTATCAAGGTTAGCAGTGAAGGGGGAACATGGAAATGAGAGCCATATTTGATTCTAGGACTGAGAGGGGAGCCATACTGGAGTCCAGTAAGAACTAAGGGCCATAAGAATGAGAGGGAAGCCATGCTTAGGACCTAGAATTATGGGCCCTTTTTGAACTAGAAAATGTGTAGGATACCAGAAAAAGTTGGGGCCCCCTGTAGTTATGTGTGTGGGCTGGAGTGACTTGTGTTCAGTACCATGGCTATTTTATTAGTTCCAGTCTAGACCTAGTTCTGTGTAATATACTGTTGTGATACCTGATGATTTTTGGCTCTTTCATCATTATTTGGGGCTGAGGGGATCTGTACATGCTTGCTGACACCATTAGACATTTTAACCTGCATTCTGTATATTTTATTCTTTGAGAAGACCACCCCTATAAAAGACCAAATTTAGGGGGTTGGCTCAAAGAGGTTTTACTGTATACTATATGAAGAAACGTATTGGGCACCTCCACATTACACCTATAGGAGCTTTTATGTCATCCCTTTCTAAACCCATAGTTATTAATATTGAATTGCCCACCACCCTTTTCCAATTGCAGCTAAAACCACTTCCACTCTTATGGGAAGGTTATCTACAAGATTTTGGAGAATGTCTGTGGGAATTTTAGCCCATTCTTCCAGGAGAGCTTTTGTATAGTCAGACACTGACGTTGGACATTGAGAGGTTCTGGCTCGTAATCTCCATTCTAGTTTATCACCAAGGTGTTGTATGATGATGAGGTCAGAGCTCTGTATGGGCAGTTAAGTTCTTCCACATCAAACAATCCTAGCCATAGCTTTATGGACCTTGCCTTGTGCAGTTGGGCACAGTCATGCTGGAACATAAAATAGCCTTTTCCCACAAAGCTGGAAGCATACAGTTGTCTAAAATGTCTTGGCATTCTGAAACATTAAGATTTCCCTTCACTGGATCTAAGGTATACTTCCCAACCGTCCCGGATTCAGCAGTACAGTACAGGATTCTGGGTGCTGTCTCACTGTCTTGGTCGGTGGGAGTTATGTCCCATCTTCAACTTATATGTGTCTGCTCCCTACCTCACGTTTGTCTTGGAGCAGGAGGCACGATGTGGTGAATGTGATGACGTCACTTACATCGCACCTGTTGCTTCCTGACCTCCAGGACCAGAGACAGAAGAACATCAGGGGAATGGGGCAAAGTAAGTATCAGGGTAGCTGGAGGGGGACATTAAACAATGGGGGCAACTGCAGGGGGACATTATACTGTGGGGCAACTGGAAGCGTATATTTAACTGTGGGGGTAACTGGAGGGGACACTAAACTGAAGGGGGAATTTATACTGTGGAGGCAGCTGGAAGAGACATTAAACTGTGCAGGCAACTAGGGGGAGACTTTATACTGTGGGGCAGCTGTAGAGGGACATTAATCTGTAGGGGCAAATGGAGGGGCATTTTATATTGTGGGGGCAACTAGAAGGGGACTTTATTCTGTGGGGGCATCTGGAGAGGGACATTATAATGTGGGGGCACACCATGTCAGGATGACTCTGGAGGCAGTATACTGTGTGGGGGCACAAAGAGAAATGGATGGGCAATGGGTGGCATTAAAAGGGAAGTGGGTGGGGCTAATTTTGCTGTGGCATTGCACATTCTGTCCCTCCCCTTAGCATTATTTCTCCTCCACTAAACCTTACAGTTGGCACAATGCAGTTAAGCAGGTAACGTTCTCCATCGGACTAACAGAACAGGCAGAAGTGTGATTTATCACTCCACAGAACACATTTCCAGTGTAAATACAGTGGTGGCATTGTGCTTTACACCATTCCATCCAATACCTGGCATTTTGCTTGGTGATGTAAGCCTTACATGCCAGCACCTCGATCATGGAAACCCTTGGCGACTTGCATGCACTAAATCCCTCAGCACTCGGTCACCTCTTTCTGTAATTTGACGTGGTCTGACACCTCGTGGCTCAGTTTCTGTGATTCCTAAACACTTCCACTCTTCAATAATATCACTCATAATGGAATATCTATGGGGGAATAAATTTCACAAACTGACTTGTTGCACAGTAGGGGTAAAATAACACCAGGCACTCGTGTATTGGGCAGTAAAACCCCATACCATAATGGAGTGACTCAGACTGATGTTTGTTACGGGGTCTTCTGTTTCCTCTGTATGCCATAGGAAAAACTGATAAAGTATTTGTGTATGTTCATAAAGATATCCTTACATAGAGAGATTGTGTTCAGAACATGTAATGTTCCAGCAGGTTATTTGCTATTAACAGTAGGGGCTGCATCCTATAAAATACTGTATACTCAGATCCATAAGAAACAGCAGAGGACAGACGTAGTGCATATATCAGCAAATGAATACATTCTATACATTATAGGCCTTCCAGCTTAATGTAGTCTATGTTACAATGAAGAAATGATGAGGATTGCTGCTTCAATAACCTAGATTTATCCCACAGTTAGAACAGTAGGTGATGTATCCAGTGGGGAGTCAGTATTACAGGATTTCCCAATGGTGCTATTTAGTCAGATTTATATAGATATAATTATACCTAAGACAACCAGACATGCAATACAAATTGTTTCATATAAAAAGAGCAACTAATAACAATTGGAAGTATGTGTAAAAATAAATTCAGATGCTTTACAGAAGCTAGAATGATATAAAATACAGGCGCTAAAAATAACAGGTGTTTTAAAGACGCCCTTAGTTAGAATACCTCTGTAAGGCCATAAACACACAGGCAGTTTTTGATGCAGATTTTCCTGTAAAGATAAAAGTGGATCCAGCAGAAAGGCGCAGCATAATCCCCTCCTTTACTTTCCCATTACCTTTTAATTTTACTCCTGGCTTTGGTAAAAAAAAAAAAGAAAGATAAAAGAAAAACTGCACTAAAGCTGGAGATCACATGGGACTGTGAGCCCAATACAAAACTCAGGACAGGTCCTATTCCTGTCTGTTTTGTGGCCCAGGCTCACTGCAGGAAATCAATGGGTACATGGAAGCACATATTTAGCCTATAGAGGACCTTTCACCACCTCCACCAACTCGAGTTCTTAGCATCTGTTAATAGCTGCTGCTCCACTGATTCCAGCACAGTTGGAATTTTTTTCTCTAGCCCCCACCATTCCCGAGCAATCAGTGCTTTTAGTTTTGGTCCCTGATATACTATTTAGTCTCTGTACTGTCAGAAGGGAGGTGTCAGGCAGGAGCAGACAAGGGGGTGTGATTCTGAGCTCTGACACTGACTGCCTCTGATTGGAGCTCTGAATCACACCCCCTGCCTGACACCTCACTTCTGATGTTACAGAGATTAAATAGCACATCAGTCACCAAAACTACCTGCACTTGTTACTTGGAAATGGTGAGGGCTACAGAGAAAATTCCAACTGTGCTGGAATCAGTGTAGCAGTGCCTATTAACAGATGTTAAGAACTGGAATTGGTGGGGGTGGTGAAAGGTCCTCTTTAAAGGAGGGAGTGGATCCACAAAGAAGAAATAGTATGGCAGAAGATGGATACTTCTCTCTTAGTATCCAGTCCTGTGTTAGGCTGGAATCACACATGCAGTTTTTGATGCAGTTTTTTGAGCTAAAGGGGAATAAAAAAAAAGAAGAGTTACTCACGTACCCTAAGTCTTCCATTACGATATCAGGTAACCTGTTCCACCAGTACTGGTCAAACTGGATGTGAAGGGACTGAGGTAACCAGCAGCCAATTACTGGTTTCAGTCATTACAAGGTGGGCTCCAGTGAAGACACCTGATAATATATCACCACCGGTACCCAACATGTGACTGCGGAGGTCAGTGCTTAATTAAAATGGTGACCTGAGCCTCTTCACTTCTGGCCTGAACAGTGTAGGTACGGGATGGAACGAGTGATCCAATACTGCAACAGAATGGAATGGGGGACCTGAGTCTGCCACAGAGGACCAGAGGTAGGTGACTAACCCTTCTTTTTTTTATTTTACCCCACACCATCCCCCTGGGTTATCTGGTGTGACTATTCATGCCTGACTTAAAAAAAAAAAAAAAAAAAAAGCATTCATTTCTTGTTAAAGTGTACTATAAATGAATAGTACAGATAAAAATAAGAAACTTGCAACTATAACGTTCTCTATATATTAGTCTATAAGGAAGGGAGGAGGGTAAGAAAAGACACTCAAAAAATCGCTATTGTTATTTGTTTTTTTTAACACTACTAAGTTGTAGATAAGAAGTTGATAATATACAGAATGAGGCAATAAATCAATTAACCAGCAGGTGAATCCTACTCCACCCCCTCCCTTCTCCATAGAGCCCTCTGTGTGAGGCTGAATATGGAGACGGGTATAGTGTACATTGAAGATAAGGAGCAGGAAAACAACTTAATAAGTGGAGAAGGAAACAAATCTCCTTAACCCTCGTCCGGCTGAGTAGGTACAATTGTACCTATTCCTATGCAGCCTGTTAATGTTGTAAAATTATGCAGCCTGACGAATGTTAAGATATATTACAAAGTTTCTTATATTCGCCTGTACTATTCATTTGTGAAAAGTTGTTTGTATCTGGAGGTACAATTTAAGTATAGATATAGATACAGAGAAGATTAAAGGGTGATTCCAATCTTGGCAAATTGCTTCCAATGTTGGGAATATCTGTTCCCAAGTCCTGCCCCTAAGACAGGACTTATGGCAACAGCCCAGCGTTGCTGCTCTACGCAGTTCCCCTAACTCACTTATAGGAGAATTGGATCTCTAGAACCAACATAGCACATTTAGCTAAGCTATTTCCCCAGCTCCCAGTCTTCTCAATGGGAGTTACGGTTACAGAGTAGGGCAGCACTTCTCGGCTGTTCCCATAAGTCCTGCCCTGGGGGACGGGGCAGGAAGCAGTTATTCTCAACTTGGCAGAGATTTGCTGAGATGGGAATAACCCTTAAATATAGGGATACTCATGACCATAAACAACCAGTCCTTTGGTCCTGCTGGTGATTTAGTGTTCCCTTTAAGGTGTAATAAAGTTTCCTGGCGCCGTTTCCTTATCATTCACTCTGTTGATTGTGTAATAATCTAAAAGAAATCCATCACTTTCTTAAATAAAAGAACAGCTCTACAAAAATATCATTTGTTAGGCGGCCCATCCTTGGCGATTTGGTGGATTTTCTTTTTGGAGAAAGCAATTTGTGAATTGTGATCATCTACATTGCACCTTTTCAGCCTCTGAACAATAATCATCAATGTTCCTGCACTGAAATGAACAACAAATTGATCCCAGTAAGATTATTACAATGCCGCACGGCCTGGAGCATCTCTCATTCATCTACACAATATGGATATTCACAGATGTGTACTGAGCATTCGCCTGAAGAGATTTACTAATTACAACCATCATTTAGTTTAATACATATTTTATAGCATGTAATTAGACTTGGGAAAATGTTATAGGTGGATTTTACTCACATACACCCCCAAAGCACAATGCTTCTATTTCGGCACTCTGTTTACAAATGACTTACTTTTACAACTCCGCAGTAGCTCTTGGGAGGATTAAAAGGTAATAGAAGCAGCGAGGATCTCTTATTCAAACCACACTATCACTTCTTTAGAAATATTAGAGATATAAATGTCTTAAAGAAGCTGTAGAAAATAAGAAAGGGATCTGTTCTTTTTTTTTTTTTTTCCAAAACAGTGCCACTCTTGAGAAAAGGAGATCCTTGGTAATACAGTTTGTCCATAATCAACTAAATGGGCTTACACTAGGTTCACACCTGCACTCGGGTTTCCGTTCTTCAGTTTAGCTTGGGGACCCGAAAATCGGAAACCCAATCTGCTTAAAAAGCGGTTACCCATAGAAACCCGTGGACCCCATAGACTAGAATGGGGTCTGCCCAGTTTCCGTCCAAAAAATGTGGAGAGAAAAGTGCAGGACTTTTTGCTCCGCATTTTTCAAGTGGAATGGGGGACAGAATCCCCAAACGGTCACCGAGCGCAGATGTGAACCCAGCCTTAAAGAGGATTTGTTACCAAATAGAAAATGCTAAACAACATACATCATTTGATTCTTGACTTTCCCCTGAACAATTTGGTGTTTTTCTTTTTAAAATCTGTCCACCCTTTCAAAAGATACAACCCCTGGAAGATTATATGTAAATTAGTTCTGGTTCTCCAAGTGGGAGGTAACCTTATATTTTTCTATGAGAAAATAAAAGGTTCCTGCCCACTTGGAGGATCAGAGCTGGTTCACATTTAATCTTCCAGGGGCCGTATCTTTTGAAAGGGTGGATGGAGTTTCAAAAGAAAAACACCAAATTGTCCAGGGGGAGGCAAGAATCAAATGATATATGGCATTTAACATTTTCCACTGCTGACAGTTCCTCTAAAGAAGCCCCTCTCGTTTCTACATCGGTGGTTCAATTGGGTGGTGTAAGGGTTAGGTTATATTCACATGATTGTGTCCGTTTCTTGGACTTGAAAATTAATAATTACCCTAGGTTCACACTAGAGTTTGGCTCACCATCGTTCAAGTCCGCATGGGGACGGAGAACCTGTCCACTTAAAAAGTGGTTACCCAAGGACTCCCGCGAAGCCCATAGACTGTAAAGCCAGTGGGGAGAAAAGTCTTCCTTGCAGGATTTTTCTCTCAGCTGATTTTAGCCGTAATCTGCGGTGGAGTCTCCTACAGAGACTCTAACACAGATGTGAACCTAGCCTAGTCAATTTTTGACAGCCGTTTTCCA
The DNA here is from genome assembly GCA_947044405.1 of Leptodactylus fallax. Lineage (NCBI taxonomy): Eukaryota > Metazoa > Chordata > Amphibia > Anura > Leptodactylidae > Leptodactylus > Leptodactylus fallax. Next base: position 1,752,691 of record CAMRHE010000308.1, read on the forward strand.
TCCATTTTTGATGGCCAAGTGTCATCCATTTTGTATCCCTTTTTAATGGACCATTAAAATAACAGATGGATGTCATTGGTCTTTTATTTTTGACCCAACCCACTGATCCATTTTTAATGGAAGTATCTTCAATGGCATTCCATTTTACATTAAAAATTGACCCATTGATTTTTACTAGGTCCGTGTGTCTGTCAAAAAAATGGACAAGTGAATATACTTACTATTTGTGTCATCAGGCAGATATAGAGCCCCTTCTGACCTGCTTTTGAGTTGCTGGAGGTTGCTGTCTTATTCAGTGAAGTAGAACTCAGGCTCTCAATATGACAGCATCCTTCTGAGTTCCATAGAAATACATAGAGAGTCAGAGTTCAACTTCACTGAATAAGACGATGCCCTCCAGCAAGTCAGAAGAGAGTCATAAGGGGCAGTGCCAGGAAAGATATCTGCCCTATAACAATAAGGGTTCTCAGGATATGGAGAAAAAAAGGGGGGGTCTATAAGAGCACTGCTACACCTGGTAAATACATTTGAAAGACTGCTCGTGATAAAACAGTAAATCCAATAGCTTTTATTCCATAAAAGAAAGAGGCAACGCGTTACGACACTAAGCCAGTGTCTTCATCAGGCCAACAGAATGAAGAGCTATGTGGGCAAAACAACAATAAGGGGCAATAAAAAAAGGTGGAAGTGCAATAAAAGCCACAGGTTTTTTTGTAATGTGACCCAACACATTTACAATAAAGTCATCCTATGGTTTTACCACCCTATTCCAATATCGTGCTTTATTACATGACATGACCATCTTTGAAAAAAAATAAAAAATTCTGAAAAATTTAATTTTAAAATAGGGTTTGCTGTATATTAGTAACCTGTGAAGAATGCTGGTGTTATATACAAGAGTTAGGGAGTCTGGTGCCCAACACTGTCCCCCTTTCGCCGCTGTAGTCACCACTTTTTATTGGACTGAAAAAGACAGGAAAACGGTGTCTAGTTTGTTGAATTTTTTTAAAAAAATTTTGTTTACAATTTTTTTTTATTATAAATAACAACTTTGGATAAAGACCTTGGATGTTTCGAGAGTTGTATCACCAAACTCATGATGATAACCTGTCCTAAGGATAGATCCTCAATATTTAAGTCCTAGAAAATCCCTTTCACTGGTTCCAGACTGGTCCTAGAGGACCCAGATGAGCTCTGCAGTTATGGTTTGGAGGCTGTATATTCCTCCTGTAACTTGGACTAAATGTATCAGCCTCAGTTACAGGGGAAATCAGCCAAAAAAGGTCTATTATGACTTTATGTTAAAAATTACAAAATAAATATATAAATAAAAAGGCAAATAAACAATAAAAGTTAACAATAAAATTAAAAATAAAACACTAATACCATGCCCACATCACAGGTTCTAGCTCTACCCCCAGCGACACAGCACTATATGTTAGTTACATAAAAATTACCATAATGGATGGGGAATATTATTTTAAAAAGTTTCTTAGTAGTATAATATTTATTTATTTATTTATTTTGTTTACTTATATATTGTAGTACTTTGTGCTATTAAAAAAAAAATGAAACGTGAGAAAAACAGACACGTCTCCCCTTCTTTTTTTGTTTACATTTTCCCGGATGTAAAAAAAAAAAAAAAAAAAAAAAAAACTGGCAAAAATAAAATAACATTAACATAAAGCCCTATGTGTCACGAGAAAAAAAAAGCACAAAAGTTATTTGAATAACCTGAACGAAAAATTTTTTATAGCCCCCAAAACTGCATGTGCAAAAAAAAAAAAATACGAAAATGTGTTTGTTCCTGAACAAAAGAAATTGCCCTGGTCCTGAAGTGGTTAAAGATGATTTTACAGACGGGGGAGATTTATAATGAGGGTCAGGGTCAGGGTCAAAAGTCAGTTTTACTAAAGTCTGCATTGCTGTAATTTGCACCAAATGTATCAAAGGCCACACAATGTTTAATACATTTGGTGTATCTTTATGTCTATCCAGTTTCTACGCCATTCCTCTACTGGAGTGAGAATGTGACAATTTGGTGAATTTTGAAAAAGTTCCATTTCATAAATCAGGTGTACAAGAGGCCAATCACACCCACTTTCGATAACTGAGATGATGGCTTGCGAAAAGTGAAAAGTTGCAAAATTTTTTGATGTCACCCGCATCATACACATACATAGTATTATTTGGAAAAATGTCACTTCAGATATTGATGCAGAGTCAAAGGGGTTCTCAAGGATTCTCAAAAGAAAAATCGGACTCAACGGTACCGTGTGGCGAAAACTTCCGCGGATACAAGCCCCATTGCAAGCTAGAACAGACAGCAACAGCGGACACCGGAGCACTGGCTTTTGCTTGCGATTTCCAAAAACTTTATGAATTGCTTGCAATTCCTGACATGTAGTACCGCAAATTGACCTGAACATGTGAACCCAGCCTAAGGACTTTGCTTATATTTTTTATAATTCCTTTGAATCCACTCCAAGATTTGGCTGAAAAATCAGCAAAACTGACTTTTTTTTTTTCCAGAAAAACCCTATAGTGACGCACATTTATCAAAGCTGGCTAACAGTAAGCCTACATTCACATGACAATGAAAATCAGCAGGGGCTGAATAGGGTTTGGGCCCGTTCACATCTGCATTCGGGTTTCCGTTCGGGGAGTTAGCTTGGGGATTGCTGCTTGCAGCACTTTCCTCTCCACATGCTTCGTGCGGAAACCGAGCGGAAACTACACGGACCCCATTATAGTCTATGGCGTCTGTGTGGTTTCCCAGGTAAACTGCTTTTTATGCTTATAGGTTTCCGTTTGGGGTGTCCCCAAGCGGACTCCCCGAACGGAAACCCGAAAGCAGATGTGAACCGGCCCTTATTCGCATGTCCTATTTTTACCCATTTTCACGTATTCCTCAATCTGTGCCTAATTTGCTAAAAGTGCCCCATATTTTCGGTAACAATCCTTTCAAATTTGAGCATGTCCCAGCCCGAAAAGAGGCAAGGTTTACAGAAACACTGCATAAGGCTAAAGCCCCATGTTGCAAAAACACAGCATTTTACAATATCCGCAAAGTGAATGAGATTCTGGCTAATCCCATCCACACATTGCAGAAAAAAATCCACTGTGGAAAACCTGCGTTTTCAAAAACACTCACGTGAAAATTGCTGAATGTCAATTATGTCTGCGGAAAGGCTGACGTTTTCCCTATAGGTTTAATAAGGGAATCATCAGATAAAAACTTGGCAAAAACACAATGAAAAACGCGAAGGAAAAAAACATTTTCGTCTTTTTTTTTTTTTTTTTTTTTTTTTACTGCATTTTGCTATGCCTAAAAGTGACCGGGTTTGCAAATTTAATTACATTTTAATAAAATGCAATTGGTGAATCAATTAGCAACAATTTGTAAAGGAAACATTTGCATTAAAAACATATAAATGGGATCTCCTGGGATATACATATTGGTGATCTGTCCTTAGGATAGATAGGTCATCAATATCCCCCACAGATCCACTGGTTGAGGTCGCAGTGTTCAGGTGAGTGCTTCGTCGTTAACCCCTTCCCACTCTGTGCCGTACTATTTTGCTGTATAAGTATGGCACTGTTATGCTGCAGGCACATAAATAAATAAACAAAAAATAAAAAGCTAAAAAAAAAAACACCTTTAGGCTGAGACCCCACTTTGTGGAAATGCAGCTTTTTTTGTCGCAGATTTTGCTGCGTTTTTTTGAGCCAAAGCCAGTAGCGGATTGAGCAGAAGGGAGAAGTATAAGAACTTCCTATATATTTCCTATTCCTTTTGTAGCCATTCTTGGTTTTCACACAAAAAACTGCAACAAAAAAAGCTGCGTTTCCGCAACGTGGTGCCTTAGCCTTAGGCTGTGTTCACACGGAGGAATTTGCCGTGGAATTGGAGGCTGATTTCGCCCCCGAATACGGGGCGGATTCCTCCTGGAATCTGCCTCCCATTGTTTTCAATGGGAGGCAGAGATCGCAGCAGGATGCAGAAAAAAGAAGCAGGGTCCGCGGCTCGAGACTCCCCTCCTGATTAGGCCCATTCATCCGGGCCTAATCAGGAGCAGGATGCACTGCATCGGCATCCCGTCGCGGCTAGACCGTGGCGAAAATGCCGGCGGCAGAAAATGAAGAGAATTCCTCATCATTTTCCGCCGTGTGAACATACCCTTATATTTAAAAAATACATAATGTCAACAAAAATTAATAAACATACATGTTAGGTATCCCCCACTAGTGTATAAGTCCCCACTAGCTAAAAATAACGTTATTTATTCAGTATGGTGAACGCCGTAAAAAACATATACCACAATGAGCAAATTAACGTATTTTGGTCACTTTGCTTTCTTCAAAAAATAACAATAAAAAGTGATCAGAAAGTCATACATGCCAAACATTGGTACCAATAAAAAGTACAACTTGCTGAGCAAATAAAGAGCCCTGACCTATCTCCGTCAACAATACAGTAAAAAGTTATAGGGGTCAGAATACGGTGACCCCCAGGAAAATCCTTCATTTTCAAAACGTGACTTTTGTAAAAGCAGGAAAACGTAATAAAAACCAATATAAATCTGGTATTGCCGTAATCGTAATGTCCCGCTGGACAAAGCTGTCGTGTCCTATTTACTGCAGAGTGAACGCCGTATAAACAAACTGCAAAAAATTATGATAGAATTGTGTGTTATTTGCCATGGACCCCCAAAAAACGTAAATAAAAGCTAATCAAAACATTATATGTACCCCAAAATGGTGCCAAAAAAAGTACAACTTGTCCCGCAAAGAATAAGCCCTCACATAGCTATTTCTATAGAAAAGTAAATCAATTTTGTAAGGCAGGGAAGGAAAATATGATAAAGTTGTCGAGCGTTAATGTACAAACTACCCTGCGTTATTAAAGGGTTAATACCAAGCACCGTACCATACTTATAGGGCCACAGTCTCTTTAAACAGCTGTGGGTGTCCCGGGTGTCTGACTCCCACCGATCACATAGGATAAGTCATCAGTGGAAAACCACTGAACCAGTTTCCAAGCGCTTAGATTTACCAGCCAATGGCATCTGAGGTTACTGTTGTGGTCAAGTCCGCCTTCTACGCCGCCCTCACTAACAGTGATCTACAAAGCACGCACCGTGCACACTATGTCCACATGTAATACATATATAGTAACAAGTGACAGTAATGCTATTCACAAATTTCACTTTCAGATTTTACCTTTGTAAAATCCAATTCTTAATAATGCATCTGATTTCTGTACATTAACTCATCCTGACGTACAAACATAAATCCCTTCCACACCTGTTTTCATAATGGGTGTGTGTCCACATTGGCAAAGATCCCTATTCATCTGTACAAAATGCAGGCTGCGTTTATTGCCAAAATATAAGAAGCCTCTGCAATACTTAAGTAGATGGTACGTGCCTGACCTTAGAGACAATGGAGGCGGCCATATGAACAGTAAACATGGCACCTACGTAGTCTGCACACAGTACAAGCCTTACTGCTCTGCTGGGAAAATGTATTTGCCCTTGAACAGATGTTTGTCCGTCCAACATCCATTCAAAAAAGTCACCAGTGCCGAAGTGCATGTGCCAACAGACTGAGCCCCTACTAAAAGGGTAACAAATATATGGGTAAGTCAATTGGCAGAATGCAGAGGGGTAAGACAGAAGCTATTCTTCTTGTCCTGGACATCATATGTGCTTGCATCTTTATAGGGTTAAAGATCAGACAGCATACACTGTGCCAATGAAGCAATAATCTGGCAAATATTTTTGTGGCACAACCTGTTACCACCCAGAGGCTGTCAGGGCATGTCGAAAAACCACAGATTAGAGAAAAACTGAAATCCTCGTGTTTAGCAGAATGTTCTACTGCTCTGGACTCTGTTAAAGGAATTTTCCAGGATTTTCAGAAAATTGCCTGATAGTGGGCAACGGTATAAAATAAAACTAACTGTATTATAAAGGGAGTCTGTCAGCACCAAACACAGTATTAACCACTTCAGTACTGGGCTATTTTCCCTGGTTCAGGATCAGACACATTTTTGGGTTTTTTTTCGTATATGCAGTTTTGAGGGCTAAAACATTTTTTTCCTTTGGGTTATTCAAATAATTTTTGCGTCTTTTTTTCGGTGATAAATAAGACTTTATTTTTAAGTTGTTTTCATTTTTTCATGTTTTTTCTTTAGTTTAATATTCAAGAAAATATCAACAAAAAAAAGTAGGAGAAATGTCTTGTTTTTCACATTTTTCGGATCTTTTTGTTTATTAGCACTATGTGCTACTAAAACATTTTTAAATAGTTTTCTCTCTCGGTTACAGTCATTTTTACTTTAGTGACACTTACTGTTGTGTTGACGTGGGCGTGGTAGTGGAGGAGAGGGGGGTTTCACTTTATTTACTTATTTTTTTTGTATTTTTTTTTTGGGGGGGGGGCATTTTGACTTTAATTTTTTTTTTTGTTTTTTTTTTATGATAGTTACTGGAGGAACACAGCGTCCTATGCTGTACTCCAGAGCTGATCTGGGACCTCTAGGACCCAGCAGCTTATGAGTTACCTGCCCATTAGCAGTCACGTGACTGCCAAGTCAGAGGGGAGCCGCCATGATGCGTATACAGCGATCAGAAAGGTATGGACAGTATTAAACCGTCCCTGCCTTCCTTATGAAAGGTCCAGCTGTAGTAACAGCCGGCATCGTATTCCTAAAGCTGCACATTTTTGTGCAGCCAGCTATCCTTGAAAGGACATATATATTTCCTTGCAGAGTTAGAGGTGGACCGCCCGGATGTATATAGTCTATGGGCAGTCCGGAACTGGTTAAACCAGCCGCAGTATAGTGCTCAGATCCGTGAACACAGTGCTATAATTTGTAGGATGTTTGCTTGATTTTGCTTTTTATTCCTATGCAGATGAGCTAAGACAGTGCATTGGGTGCATGTTCTGGGGCAGCTGAGCATCACGCAAGATCTTCCTCTTGCTCAATACCCCTCAACACTGACTGTTCCCCATCTCTTCCTGAGCAAGAAGAAATCTTGCCGCGATGCTCAGCTGCCCCAGGACACTTCCCTGATGCACTCTTAGCTCATTTGCAACTTTTCAGAAAAATTAAGAGGACATTCTACAAACAAATATAGGGCCATATTTTACAGCTCTGAGCACTATATGGCAAGTATTTAAATATGGCGGCAGCCCTAGTCGCCGGGTCTTCACTGTATTATATTATGACGCCTTAGTCAAAGCTGACTGAAGTCCCATTTTGGGGTGGATTGCCAGCCCCAGAAGTGAGATTCAGGGCTGACAAAGTGTTACAGTGAAAGCCGGGAGCCTATTGAATGCTCCCAGGCTTGTCATTGTATATACAGTGGGTGAAATAAATACTGAACAAGTCACCAATTTTCTAAGTAAATATATATTTCTGAAGTTACTATTGACATGACATTCTCACCAGATGTCAGTAACAACCCATCCAATCCACACAGGCAAAGAACAGCACAGCCCCACACCATGATGTTCCCACCTCCAAACTTCACTGTTGGTATGGTGTTTTGGGGGTGATAGGCAGTGCCTTTTGGCCTCCAAACATGGCGTGTATTATGGCATCCAAAGGGTTTCAGTTTAGGTCTCATCTGACCAGACTATATTCTCCCAATATTTCACAGGCTTGTCTAAATGTTTTTGATCAAACTTTAAATGCCCTTGACCATGCTTTCTTGTCAGCAATGGAGTCTTGCATGGTAAGCGTGCTTATAGGCCATGAAGGTTGAGTGCATGCACCTGTTGATTCCAGATCTTTCTGTAGCTCTCCACAGGTGGTCCTTGGCTTTTGGACATCTCTTCTGATAATTCTTTTCACTCCTCTGTCTGAAATCTTGCGGGGAGCTCCTGGTCATGGCCGCTTTATGGTGAAATGATGTTCTACCCACTTCCGGATTATGGTCCCAACAGTGCTCACTGGAACCTACAGTAGTTTAGAAATTCTTCTGTAACCATTGCCAACAGTATGTTTCCCAACAATAAGGTTGCAAAGGTCTTAAGAGAGCTCACTGGTCTTACCCATCTTGAGATGTTTCTTGTGCGGCACCTTAGTAATGCGACACTTTTTTATAGGCCATCAGTTAAACCACCTGATATTATTTTTCACTATTCCTCTTATTATTCAATATTTTTCTAATTCCGGAGAGATTTCAGCTGGCGTCAGGACTTTTCATTGCTTTTTGCACCTCTTTCTTCATGTATTCAATATTTTTTCCTGTGTCATTTCTCATTATCACACATAATTTATTGACATCTGTAGTTTAAATTTCTTTGCCTGTGTGGATTGGATGGGTTGTTACCGACATCTGGTGAGAATTTCATTTCAATAGCATCTTAGAAAATTGGTGATGTGTGCAATACTTATTTCACTCTCTATATTCTATTACAGGCTGCTCTATGCTTACTGTAATAGAAGTAATGTTAGTTTACAATGCATTAGCATTGTATTAGTGATCAGGCCCCATGGAGTTCAAGACCAATGGGGAGTCTAAAAATAACAGTAAAAAAAAAGTTTAAAAATAATTAAAAATTCAAATTACCCTCCCCTTTCCCAAGAACACATATAAAAGTACTTAAAGGGGTTGTCCAGGGATTACAGTACTTAGGCAGGTGGCCCGGGCAAGTAAAACATAAAAAAAACCTGTCCCTATCAAACAACACTGGTTCCCTTCCTTAGGCCACTGTGGCCATAGACATTACCCAAAATAGTATAAATAAAAGGTACATCTGGTCCCACGAAAAAACACCTTATGCATGGAAATATAAAAAAATTATGGTTGGCAAAGTTTTGGATATTTTTAAGGGGTTAAAACGTTTAAAAAAAAAAAAAAAAGTATAAATTTGGTAACTCCAGAATTGCAGCAACCCATAGAACACAGGCGACATGTCACTTTGGCTGCACAGTGAACACCGTAAAAACAAAGCCCATAAGAAAATTGCACAAACACAGTTTTTCTCCAATTGCACCCCAATCTAAATTTTATTTCCAGCTTCCAAGTACATCATATGGAATATTAAATGGTAACATTCGAAGTACAATGTGACCCGCAAAAGTGAAGTGCTCAAACGACTCTTAACAGAAAAATAAAAAAGTTATGATTTTTGAAAGATGAGGAGTTAAAAATGGAAAATGAAAAATGGCTATGGCAGAAGGGAGTCACCAATGTCACGTTATTAACTGCTGTAGTCAATCGCTGATTTCTGTGGTGACGTTTCCATATACAATGTGACCATTGAGGCCAGTGATTGGCTGTAACAGTCATGTGAATGATGTATGTGATATTGATGCAGAAATTCCAGCAAGAAATTGAAGTTTTAAAAAAAATTTATACCATTACCTGCCTCAGGCAATTTTCTAAAAATCCTGGATGACACCTTTAACGAGTAACTAAACTTTATTTTTTTCATAAAACCATAGTGCTGGTGAAGATAACGCATTTTGCAAAATACAAGATCCTCACAGCAGAGGCATTTGCACTATAGAGAGACATTTTCCTTTCACAACACAGTTGGGTTATCAGTAATCAGAAATGACTGCCTCTTATTCTCTTCCAACCATCTACATTGTAAACTGATTTACTTGTGTTGGAGTATGGGACATCATCTCTCACATAAGCATTAAAGACAGGAGTTATATTTAAAGGCACAGGCACTTTTCTTTAGTGAAACACATTGTAAAGTTTGTTCTCTTCAACTGCACTATAGATTTATGAAAAAATAGAAGTTAATTTACACTTTAATTTTGTGTATGGTAGCATTAAAATGAAGGATATTTTGCTGCTGAAATTACATTTTAGATTTCTGATAAATATCTGTAACTTATATGTCCTATTTTTACATATAGGGCTACACACAAGGTTTGTGTGTCTGATATATAGTGGTGTCACTCCTTACCTTTCCTCTTGGTTAGCTATGTGTATGACAGGATGATCAGATTTTCAAAACAACAACACGATATTCTATTACAGGAGTTCTACCCTGTGTGTGGCCTCCTAGTGTTGTAAATTGCCACCTGTCATGTCTTTTGCTAGAATGTTGTGATCTTGTATTGAATAAGTGTCTTGAGAAAGTCCTTAATCAAATTCAAGATAAGGGCTAACACATCGGTAGCTTCAATAGCAACAGTTACCGCTATTAGCTCTACTTTTGCCAGATTCTAAAGGCTTAACTCCATCCAGTGCTTACATACTAATCCTTTCTTGATACCTAGAAATACCATTACACTAAAGAAGACAGGGAAACATTTTTACTTAAAGGGCTTATTCAGTTTTAAAATAGGGGCCAAATAGCAGGATGCATCAATACAAAACACTTCCTAATATATATCCTGTTTAAATTCAGCACCATTTATCTGCTTTATTTTCAGGTCAAGGACCTCAGAGTGATGTTTCGGTTTCCTTTACAAGCTCACTACCCCTCCCTGTCAGCAGTTAAGGCAGGAAATGAAACATCACAGCATCATGTAACCTCATATGTGAGAGTGATTTATTACCTGTGATTTCATTGCAGGGGAGAGTGGAAAAGGGAGGGGTACACAGAGAGTGAGAGCAGTCAGATGAATCATGGGAAATGTAGTTTGCCCATATTCACTTCATGTATATAACAGTGATACAAGGAGCAGCAAGTAAAATAAACCAAGGAAAGGCTGCACAAGGGAACAGTGAGGATTTAGCCCTGCTGGATAACCCCAACTCAAAATATCTTTGGGATGAAACAGTCTGTAAAATCTAAGGCTTTGGACATCGCAAATTGCTAACAGCTGTAGTTATAAAACACTATTATAAGCTAAACTTTTATCGGTTACCATTAAAGACAAACCACACTGGAAGCTTCAAGGAAGATGTGAAGAGCGCTTTGTCATGCATAATGTGCAAAATATGCCTTTCAACTTCAAAAGGACTACAGATACTTGTAAAGCAACAAACTGCTATAACATAAGCTTTGCTTTACATAAAGTATATAAAATAAGCAATTTAGGCAAATCGCATGTAGTCACCATAGGTCATCTTGTGTTTATTACTTTAATTCTCTCTAGTCAAGTAACATAAAACACGAGAGCACTAACTGGATACATCCAATCTTTGTACCTTAAAATAAAAAAGAAAGGTATATACGCTCCGATTTTTTGACATGGCGACTTGTGCTTGTATTCCACAGTTCAGAAAGAGAGTGGAACCTCCCCTCTCTCTCTCTGGATTTTGAAGGTCAATGAGCTTATGCATATGGTAAATCTCACGTCTTTCCTAAACGACACAACTGAAGGATTCAATAAAACCTGGTATTATTGGATGAAGTTCCAAAGGACTGGTGAATACCAGTTGCTTCTCAGATCTGCAGCTCCCCCATGGGGACCTTAGGATATACTATTGAATAGATTTACCTGTGTATTTCCCTTGTTTTCTTTCTTTTCTCATCATGATCTACTGACCCACCACCCACTGTGTTCATTGATGGATGCTTTTACCTGGTTAGGTCTCTAGGGCCTTGCAAACCCCCATTTTTTTCCTTCTCTTTCTCTTCTCCTTTACTTCTTTTTCCTTCTTCTCTCCTGCCCTCCCTTCCTCTCCACCTGGCCATTATTGACTATTGTTGTTTCCTGTTTTACTATCTCTTCCCATATCACTTGCATCTTTATCTTGTTTTTGTATTTTATATATTGGTAAATTGATAAAATGAACAAAGAATTTGGGTATATATACTGCATATATTGTACAGGCCCACCTTGCACCACAAAACAGCTCTGACCCATCAAAGCATTGACTCTACAAAACCTCTGAAGGTTTCCTATGGAATCCTGCACTGAGACATTAGCAACAGATCTTTTAAGTCTTGCAATATGCAAAGTGGGGCTTCCATGGATTGGACTTGCTTTTCCAGCAAATCCCACAGATATGCATTTGAGTCTGTGGCATTTGGAGGCCATACCAATGCCTTGATATCTTTTATCATGATCCTCACACCATTCCTGAACAAGTTCTGCTGTGTGGCAGGACATATTATCTTGCTGAATGAGGCCACTGCCATTAGGGAACATCACTGGTGTACTTGGTCAGTAACAATGCTTTTGTAAGAGGTATGTGCATAGGTAACATCCACATGAATGCCAGGAGCCAAGGATTCCAAGCAGAACATTGACAAGAGCATCACACAGGTAAGCAACACACTTGGCTGTCCACAGAAAGAAAATGTGATTCATCAGTCCAGGACAGCTTCTTCCATTTCTACATGGTCAAGTTCCAATACTCACCTGTCCAATGTAGATATTTTCAGTGGCAAACATGAGTCAGCATGGGCACTCCGACCAGTCTAGCAGGACATAAGCCCATAAACGGGCAAGCTGCGATGCACACTGCATGTTCAGACCAGTTTCGATCAAAGCCACTAACTTTTTTAGCTCATGTTACTGTAAATTCAGGCAGGCTAGTCTTCATTCCCATATATATACACACATGGACAAAATTGTTGGTACTCCTCGTTTAATGAAAGAAAAACCCACAATGGTCACAGAAATAACTTGAATCTGACAAAAGTAATAATATATAAAAATTCTATGAAAATGAACAAATGAAAGTCAGACATTGCTTCTCAACCATGCTTCAACAGAATTTTTTTAAAAAGAAAACTCTTGAAACAGGCCTGGACAGAAATGATGGTTCCCTTAACTTAATATTTTGTTGCACAACCTTTTGAGGCAATCACTGCAATCAAACGATTCCTCTAACTGTCAATGAGACTTCTGCACCTCTCAACAGGTATTTTGGCCACTCCTCATGAGCAAACTGCTCCAGTTGTCTCGGGTTTGAAGGGTGCCTTTTCCAGACGGCATGTTTCAGCTCCTTGCAAAGATGCTCAATAGGATTTAGGTCAGGGCTCATAGAAGGCCACTTCAGAATAGTCCAATGTTTTCCTCTTAGCCATTCTTGGGTGTTTTTAGCTGTGTTTTGGGTCATTATCCTGTTGCAAGACCCATGACCTGCGACTGAGACCAAGCTTTCTGACACTGGGCAGCACATTTCTCTCTAGAATCCCTTGATAGTCTTGAGATTTCATTGTACCCTCCACAGATTCAAGACACCCTGTTATTTCTGTGACCATTGTGGGTTTTTTTTTCTTTTAACGGGGGGACAAAAAATTTTGCCCCCGGGTTTTTGGGGGGGGGGGGGGCAAAAAACCCCCGCCCCCCTCCCCAAATTTTTTTCCTGGGCCCCCTTCCCCCAAAAAAAGCCTTATTTTTAAAAGCCACAAAAAACCCCCCCTTTTTTTTTTAGTTTCAATAATTTTTATTTGGTTTTCACAATAAATGTAAGAACAAAATTGATATACATTGCACTATACATTCTGATTTGGATTTGTCCATGGTAAATTCTTGAATGGTACATCAATGAGACAAAAGATAAAGATTGTATAAGTGTTGAACAATAACAATAACAGTAACAAGAACGTGTAGGCACTTTATTAGGGTTAGCGTGAGACACTTCATAGACAATCTTTCATAGACAATCTTTCATACTTTCTACCTCTTCTCTATTTCCAACATCTCCACACCCATTACGATATACAAGATCGGACTCTATACAACTCCATAGCTCCCATTATGCGGCAAATCGGGAGTTAATCCACGCATCCCATACCTTTTTAAAGCTATGATATGAGTCATTTCCTAATGCAATTACCTTCTCGTAGGCATATGTAGTATTAATAGCTTGCAACAGTGTGGAATCAGACGGAGGGGTCACCGATCTCCAACGTTGCACCAACAATAATTTAGCTATAGTCAAGATCTTACACAGGAGTTTTTTAAAGTTATTCCATTCCTCGGGAATTCCAATCAATAGGATGGCCAGAGGAGAGGCGTATGGGAGGTGAAAATTAAATATTTCTGATAGCATATCAAAGACTCTATTCCAATATCCGTGAATAATGGGACATTGTCCCAAAATATGGAGAAGGGTTCCTCTCCCCCCACATCCCCTCCAACAGTTTCCAGAGATGGAAGGGTATATCATTTGTAAAGTGGAGGGGGTACGGTACCACCTCAATGTAGTTTTCATCGCTGTTTCTATGTGGGTGCTACATTTTAAGGATGAGTGAGTTAGCTTAATTGCCTGTTCCCACTCATCCAAAGTAATGACTCTCCCCAAATCCCTCTCCCAACAACGGAATGGTATTGATTTAGTAAAAGTCGCTATTCCATCCATTTTGTCATATAGAAACCGTAATCCCCTCATCTTAGTCGACAACCAGGTGAATATCGTACTACTGTGGGGTAGTTGCGATACTGGATTCTTAGATATAAAGTGACATATTTGAGAGTACTTAAGGAAGTCACCACCATGAACCCCAAATTTCCGTGTAATATCTGTAAATGATAAAATTTGTGTGGTACCGGATTGTAAATGGGAAACCCGTGTAATCCCTCTCGCCTCCCACCCTGAAGTTACCAGGTCCTTTATCGCCCAGGCCAGAAGTGACAAAGGCATCTCCGAGGTACAAAAATGACTTTTAGGGTTTGCTTTCCCGTGGAGCAGCTTCCATGCGGTCATTGCTGCTTGCATGATTGGGGAGAAGGACTTAGGCGTAGGAATGTTCCAGAAGGGCGCCCACAGGGCATCCGTCAACTTTAAGGGATATATAAACGAATGCTCGATATGTAACCATGGAACCGAGGTATCAGCTGAACTCCATCTAGCACATTGCGTAACCAAGGATGCTATGTAATAATTCTGTACCACTGGTACTCCCAGTCCTCCCGCCTCTTTTCGTTTAAATAGGAAGCTTTTATTAATTCTGGGTCTCTTTCCACTCCAGATGTATTTCGATATCATCCTTTGCATGGTTTCGAAAAATGAAACCGGGATGGTTATCGGGAGTGTGCGAAACAGGTACAAGAGTCTAGGCAGTAATAACATTTTGAAGGCTGCGACCCGCCCCATCCAAGACACATCTACTTTGGACAATCGCTCCATCTCATCCTGCATTATTTTCAACATGGGTGTATAATTATGTCTATATAGGGCCCCTAAAGAGGGTGTCACTTGTATCCCCAGATATTGAACGCCATCTTTCCTCCAATCAAAGTCATATTGCGATTGTAAGGGTTGCAGCAAGGGGGGAAGAATATTGAAAGGTAAGGCTTGTGACTTAGCCATATTTAGTTTATAAAATGATAGGTGCCCAAATTTAGCAATAATCTCCATAAGTCGGGGAATAGATTTTTGCGGGTTGGACAGGGTAAGAATGATATCATCTGCATAGAGTGATATAAGATGGGTTTTGTCCCGTATAGCAATACCATTCACCTCTGGGTCTAGTCTGAGTGATTGGGCCAGTGGTTCAATCGAAAGAACAAAATATCAACGGCGAGAGGGGGCACCCCTGTCTAGTCCCGTTCGTTATTAAAAAGGGATCTGACACTACCCCATTAGTGAATACTCTTGCAGATGGTGCAGAGTACAGCGCCTCAATTGCTCTTAAAATAGCTCCCGTGAACCCCATGCCCCTGAGCACCAAGAAGGCATACGACCAGCAAATCAAATCAAACGCCTTCTCAGCGTCCAATGCGAGAACCACTGCCTCCATCCTTCTAGAGTTAATGTGGTGTATAATATTTAAAATGCGTCTAGTATTGTCGTATGACTGCCTCCCCTTCACAAATCCCACTTGATCGTGGTTTATCAGGCTCGGAAGACAAGCCGCTACCCTATTCGCTATAATTTTGGCATAAATTTTTAAATCTGAGTTTAATAGGGATATTGGTCGAAAATTTGGGGGGCTGATGGCAGGCTTGCCCGGTTTAGGCAATGTCACCACCAGGGCCTCCTGTTTCTCTCTTGGAATAGTGCTGGAGTCCACCGCAGCCGTTAAAAACGACAGCAGCGGGCTTAACAGGAGTGGAGAAAACTTTTTGTAATATTCGTTAGTCAAGCCATCTGGGCCCGGGGACTTTCGAGGTGGCAGCGACTTGACTACTGATAGCAATTCTGAAGGTGACATGGGCTCATTCAAAGAGTCCAGTTGTGTTTCTGTGAGTGTGGGCAATTGAGTACTTGCGAGAAACTGGGCAATTTCTTGTTTCGTTGGAAGCGTTATAGAGGAATCCTCTCTAATGTTGTATAAGTCTTCATAGAAAGCTTTAAAGGCATTGGCGATGCCTCTAGGATCATAAATTTTGTGTGTGCCATCCTTGCTTTGGAGAAATGGGATTTTGGACCGTGTATGTTTTTGTTTAAGTTTGGACGCTAGAAGCTTCCCTGCCTTGTTAGATTGAGAGTAATAAGTCGCTTTTGCCCTTTTCAAGTTTTTCTCATAGTTATGCAGTAGACAGGCTGTCAGTTGATGGCGTAGTGTCGCCAACTGTGCTGCATTGGAGGGGGAAGGAGATTTTTTGTTACTATTATCGATAGATTTTATTTGGTGCAGTAGGCGATCAATTTCTGCTAACCTAGTTTTCTTTTCAATGTGTCCTAGGCGGATAAATGTTCCTCTGATAAAAGCTTTATGTGAGTTCCATAATATGTCAGGGCTAGGGGCAGAGGGAGCATTGGTCTGAAAGAATTCCTTCAGATCATTTTCCAAGATTGTTTTTTATTTTGGCTGTGACATTAAGAATTCATTGCACCTCCATACGTACGCTCTAGGGCAATCATATTTTTCTCTGAGAGTCAAGGTTATTGCTGCATGGTCTGACCATGTTATTTGTGAAATATCTGACTTCACGGCCAGGGGGATACTAGTTTGTTCTATTAAGAATAGATCTATTCGTGAATAACTGTTATGAAGCGTAGAATAATAGGTGTAATCTTTTTCGGTATTATGCAGGATACGCCATGCATCAAATAAGTCATGAGGCCATATAGCCTGCGAGAATGAAGGATGACGTGTCGTTGTGCCAGAAGTAGTGTCTGCCACTGGGTCCGGAGCCATGTTAAAGTCTCCCATTAATACTAAGCATCCTTGCTTATTTCTCTCCACTACTTTCATAAGTCTCCCCAAGAAAGACACCTGCCTTCTGTTCGGGGCGTAAACCGAAACCAATGTGTATCTGACATTATTAAGGATACAGACTAATATGACAAATCGCCCTCCCGAGTCAGCATGATGGGACACCAGCTGAAATGCCACTGAATCTCTGATCCCAATTAGTGTTCCCCTGCGCTTGGAGGAGCAATGTGCGTGAAATATATGTGGGTATGCTGAATGTTTGATTCGAATGGCATCTATCTCTAAAAGATGTGTTTCTTGAACTGCAAGAATGTCATAGCTTTGAGCTCGGGCCTCTCGCCACAAATGGGCTCTCTTTTGAGGGGAGTTCAAACCTCTGACATTCATGGACATAATGTTAAGTACCATGATTTACAGTTAGTAATGCTACAATAGTCTTACCACAACCATCCATATCCAAAATTACCAGTAGCAGGAAGAAGCATATTCGTCTTTGCCATGTGTACTCACAGCGTCCCAAGTGCCAAAACCGAGGAGAAAACAAACTATAAAAACACAGAAACCAGCGGCAAAGCCACCTCAACAAAACAAAGAAAAGAAATGTGGTACAGCGGACCAGCGGCTGTTGTAATCCTGGGGGGATAAGTTCAGCAGTAGTGGACATACGGAATCCATTTTAAGGTGAGTCTCTAGCTGTGCAGCCCTTTTGGTGGACGTCTTGGGGTTTTTGTTTGATGCCAACCATCAGACACTGGGCCAGGTGGTGATTTGGGCGTCGGGTCAAGGAGCGGAATGTCCCATTTGTTTAGCAACTGTTTGCCGTCTTCCGGAGATTTGATAACATGAGTAAGGTTGTTCCTGGTTATGATCACTCTGACAAGGAATCCCCATTTATATAGGATGTTATGGTGGCGTAGCGTCGTAGTAATAGGGATGAATTGCCTTCTCATTTGTAGAGTTGCGGCCGAAAGGTCGGAGTAGATGGAAATTTTCTGGTATGGGTCAGGTATCCGGCCTATTTTCCGTGAGGTCAGCAGCACCAGTTCTTTAGTGCGGTAAAAATGGATTTTTGCTAATACATCTCTGGGTACGGCTTCGTCTAGGTGTGAAGGCCTTGGGATTCTATGCGCTCTATCAATGGTTAAGTCCATTATCGTGAGGTCTGGTAAGAGCGTGCGTATCAGGTCTTGAAGGAAAGCTGTTAAGTTGTTCGCAGATACTGACTCCAGAATCCCTCTAAACTTCAGATTATTGCGCCGCGAGCGGTCTTCCAAGTCTGCTAATTTAGTTTTCAGAAACGACACATATTTTTCCACCTCATAGTGAGCATCTATAAGAGCATTATGTGATGCAGCAAACTCCGCCATTTTAGATTCCACCTGAACAGTGCGTTTTTGCAATTCCTGGAGGTCTCTATCTAGCGGTTTAACCATTAAAGACATGTCAGTTGTCAGTGATTTACAAAAGGCCATAAGCATGTTTTTCATGGAGGCCTCAGTAAGTAGGCTTTCTGTAGCCGGAATATCTGCAAAAAAGTCGACAGATGGTGGTACAGACAGTGTGGTATCGCTCACCTCCCCTTCTGGAGACTCAGTGTGCTGGAGCCTGGGTTTCTGCTTGATCGGGCTGGCGGTGGGCGAGTGGGGTGTCTCCACGTTGATTAGGCCTGTAGGCCTCGGTGTGTCGGCAGGAGAAGGCCCCGGAACCGCGCTCACCTCGGCCCGCCGGGGAGACGGCCCCGGTGCCTCTGGACCTCCGCACCCCATCAGCTGCGGTATCGATGGCTCTGACAGCGTTCTCTGCCGAGCGGAGAGGGTGAGCGGCTCTTCCGGAGAGTCTCGGGACGGCGATGAGGCCCCGGAGACCGCGCTGGAGCGCGAACCGCCGCCATTTTGATCTTCCCCTCCTCCGTGGGGGAAGTAGAAATCTGAAATTTTCTGCGGTTTAACCGCAGATTTCCTCTTTCTCGGCATCCTCAAGATTAGCAAGCGTTCCCTGTGCCGTTTGGGTGAGTGAGATCCACGGGCAAGTCGCTCTTTCTTGTCGCTATATAGGACTCAGGCCTGGAGCTTTACATCTATGCGGCCATTCCGCTCCACAGTAGGCTCCGCCCCCAAGACCTGCCATTTTTGAGACACTCTGTCCAAACTGTCTAGCCATCACAATTTGACCCTTGTTAAAGTTGCTCAGACACTTGATCCTCAGGTACATGAGTGAATCCTAGTCATAAAATCTGGTCCATACATGGTCTGGATTTCCCAACTCAATCCTAGTCAGAAAACTAGTTTTCCTTGCATGATAGTGATTTTTGGTGATGGGAGTCACTGCCTCCTTGCAGCTCTACTGTTTGTACTTTAAATAGTCGGGACAGTGAAGCAAAGGCAGGCAGACAGGAACTGCCAGCATCATAGATGACTATGGGTTCAAGCTGGGAAATTTGGCTTTCTGACTTTCTGCTGAATCTAACCCACCCACATCGTCACAAGATACTTAATGCCATTTATTTAACTGTACACCTCCACATTTCATACAGATGCCCTTTGTTTTTGTTTTTTGTTGGGTTCTTACCAAAAATAATGGTAGTATTAGTCACTGTATTACACAGCAATGCCACCATACCATGCAAGGATACAGAATGGCTATGGCTACATAGTATGGAGTTGCAGTGCAGGGACCCTTTTAGCTCCTATACAGGATCCATACACAAGGATCAGCTGTGTATATAAGGCCTAATGCAGTCATACCTTTTAACTTCCATATAATGGTTGCCTGAAGTGGCCTAAAGAGTGTTGTAAAGTCACTGATTTCAATGGTGAATGAAACATCAAGAAACCCGAAGACCAACGTACTTGTGTCATCAACAGAGAAATGTTATCATAGTCCAGGAAATCCCTTAAATTGACCGTCTATGAAAATTGGGCCTAGTTGCTATGGGTTTCTAATAGAAGGAAAAAAAAGTTATGCACCCCATTGGCTACAGGGATGCATGGGAATGACCCAGTCTGTAGAAAGTGACAGCACTAGATCTGCAACAGGAAATAAAATTCTAAATAAAAATATTCAATTGCAAAATAAAAACCTTTACAAGTTTAATTAATCAATAAAAATAGATATTCAGGACAATGAATGAATAAAAACAGAACTGAAAAGAAACATAAAAAACCAACACCAGAAAAAATAAATCTCTATTCCCGCTGTGACTTGGACTTTTTTTTGGATGGGGTGCCTTCCTGAGCAGCGGGCTCGCATAGAGCATGCTTTATAAACCTCTTCGCCGCTCCCTTGTCCAGTCTGGCTGCTTTCTTACGATCTGATATTTCTTTGACTCTGTTCATATAACTTCGTATTCTTTCCTACAAAACAAAAGTATATTCAGTTAGAGACTTATGGAGTTTCCCCCCCAAGAAAAGCCAATAGGAGAGGAATCCATGGAAATGCAGGACTCAGGTGTTTTCAGCTAAAGAAACAAATGTTCTGTCTGAATGTAAGCCAAGCATTAGGTAGATGAGCTGCTCATTCTGGCAGGTTGTCATATAATGAATATTGGCAGTTTATATTGTTTGTTCACATTGTGCATTACTGCATACTATTTACCACAACTTGTTGGCAGTTTCCTAACTAGTACTTGCTATTCACATCTGTTAAAAGAATGGAAACACATTTCAAGTACACATCATAGGGAAGATTTATCATGGTTGGGCGCCAGAAAACCGACGTACAAGTTATGAAAAAATTTGCAGGTTAGAATTTTTGCAGAAAAATTGAGGCTTTCTAAATTTTGCACCAGGAGCTGGTGTAGGCACACAGACCCCATAAGATGCACCTTGCCATAAATTAGATGCAAACTTCAGTGGGGCAGGGATCATTAAAGTCGGCATAGAAAACGCTGGTCTTGATAAATCAGCCCTCATGTTCTAATGCAGTCTATACTGGTCAAGTATCCTGAAATCCTTATCTTCCCAAAAGTGCTGAAACAGCAACACCATATGCACATCGACCAATACAGAGCAAGGCTAAGGCTAAGTTCACATCTGTGCTGGAGTCTCTGTTGGAGACTCCATCGCAGGGTCCACCTGAAAGTTGGCGGAGGAAAAAGTACTGGTTCCAGTTTTAAATTGATGGCCATCCAATGGACCCCAATATAGTCAATGGGGTCCATTGGACTCTGTATTTGCGGTCCGCCTATCCATTGTTCTGGTCCTCTGAACAAAAAGGGTTTGTCTGCCCCATCAATATTAGTCTGATAAGGCCTTAGATATTCAGGTGCAACTACAATTCAAATAGAGGACATAGGGTATAAGTGATGGCCTTCTATATTACAAGCTATTTGGCGGGGTCAATAATGCATTTACTATATAGTAGCCTGACCATATATGAAGAAATGGGCTTCATTTACTAAGTACTGTTGAATATAAAAGTCTATGGTAATACCTTGACTTTGTTCTCATCTTTAGTGGTCATACTTATCCTAAATATACTGATTTTTGGGTTCTGGTGACGCTACCCTATCTATCTGCGGGGCTGGGGTGATACGCTGGTTCTGGTGACACTAACCTATCTATCTGTAGGGCTGGGGTGATATGCTGGTTCGGGTGACGCTACCCTATCTATCTGCAGGTCTGGGTTAATATGCTGGTTCTGGTGACACTAACCTATCTATCTGCCGGGCTGGGGTGATATGCTGGGTCTGATGACACTAACCTATCTATCTGTAGGGCTGGGTTAATATGCTGGGTCTGGTGACACTAACCTATCTATCTGCAGGGCTGGGGTGATATGCCGGTTCTGGTGACACTAACCTATCTATCTGTAGGGCTGGGTTAATATGCTGGGTCTGGTGACACTAACCTATCTATCTGCAGGGTGGGGTGATATGCTGGGTCTGATGACACTAACCTATCTATCTGCAGGGCTGGGGTGATATGCCGGTTCTGGTGACACTAACCTATCTATCTGTAGGGCTGGGTTGATATGCTGGTTCTGGTGACACTAACCTATCTATCTGCAGGGCTGGGATGATATGCTGGTTCTGGTGACACTAACCTATCTATCTGCAGGGCTGGGATGATATGCTGGTTCTGGTGACACTAACCTATCTATCTGCAGGGCTGGGATGATATGCTGGTTCTGGTGACACTAACCTATCTATCTGCAGGGCTGGGGTGATACGCTGGTTCTGGTGACACTAACCTATCTATCTGCAGGTCTGGGTTAATATGCTGGTTCTGGTGACACTAACCTATCTGCAGGGCTGGGGTGATATGCTGGTTCTGGTGACACTAACCTATCTGCAGGGCTGGGGTGATATGCTGGTTCTGGTGACACTAACCTATCTATCTGTAGGGCTGGGGTGATATGCTGGGGTCTGGTGACACTAACCTATCTATCTGCAGGGCTGGGGTGATATGCTGGTTCTGGTGACACCAACCTATCTATCTGCAGGGCTGAGGTGATATGCTGGTTCTGGTGACACTAACCTATCTATCTGCAGGGCTGGGGTGATATGCTGGTTCTGGTGACACTAACCTATCTATCTGCAGGGCTGGGGTGATATGCTGGTTCTGGTGACACTAACCTATCTATCTGCAGGGCTGGGGTGATATGCTGGTTCTGGTGACACTAACCTATCTATCTGCAGGGCTGGGGTGATATGCTGGTTCTGGTGACACTAACCTATCTATCTGCAGGGCTGGGGTGATACGCTGGTTCTGGTGACACTAACCTATCTATCTGCAGGTCTGGGTTAATATGCTGGTTCTGGTGACACTAACCTATCTATCTGCAGGGCTGGGGTGATATGCTGGTTCTGGTGACACTAACCTATCTATCTGCAGGGCTGGGGTGATATGCTGGTTCTGGTGACACTAACCTATCTGCAGGGCTGGGGTGATATGCTGGTTCTGGTGACACTAACCTATCTATCTGCAGGGCTGGGGTGATATGCTGGTTCTGGTGACACCAACCTATCTATCTGCAGGGCTGAGGTGATATGCTGGTTCTGGTGACACTAACCTATCTATCTGCAGGGCTGGGGTGATATGCTGGTTCTGGTGACACTAACCTATCTATATGCAGGGCTGGGGTAATATGCTGGTTCTGGTGACACTAACCTATCTATCTGCAGGGCTGGGGTGATATGCTGGTTCTGGTGACACTAACCTATCTATCTGCAGGGCTGGGGTGATATGCTGGTTCTGGTGACACTAACCTATCTATCTGCAGGGCTGGGGTGATATGCTGGTTCTGGTGACAGACTCCCTTTAAAGAAAAAATCAGTGTAGGTTCTTAAAATATACATTTTTAACTTTAAATATATTGTATATTTTTAACACACCGTAGGTGTCAGAATTATTTATCTTCTACGCTGATGAAGTTTCTGTACTTCGTATTTATGTTGCTCAACTCCAAAAACCTCACTTTAATACCAGTGTGAACAATATAATCTGGAGAAACAGCCCAGGCAATTAAAGCTGTGAGTAGAGAGCGAGGCATGTGACGCTGCCCCATACAATGCACCAATTTCATATTTTGCTTGGCTCCAATTTTTTGGATTATAAATGTATATTGAGATCCATTATTATTCCTAGGTGACAAGTCAAAATGGAACCGGTTCATTCCCATTTGTAATATTTCATACTCAAAATAAGCGATATGCTTTGATGTTCCCAGCTGGCAAGAAACCTTGAAATCCAGAGCGTCTATATTCAATCTGTTCATTCAACTTAATGGAACAAAAAAAGACAAACCGAAGAGATTTATTGGAGGTTGTAAATATGTCACTTCTACATGATTACTGGACAGTACACAGCCCGCCGATGCCAAAAAAGCTTTTAGCTTTGTTGTAGAACCAAATTCTTAACTGTTGAGAAAATGAATTAATGAGGGAATAGGATGAGGGCTGCGAGCGTGAATGGATGTGTGTGTGTAAAAAGCCTCCTTCTATTGGGGGCCGCGCTCTCCACTTGGCTAGTAAATCACCGCCTGCAATATTTATGGACTTAAACAGGAATGTAGAAAGCTGAGATACGATTTAAGCTTTTACACAAAGATCATCTTAATGCAACATTTTTGCATTAATATCTCTTGGGGGAAAAAAAAATAGGGAGAAAATATATATTGATATCCTGAAACAACCCTCTACGATATGACAGATAACCTGAATGTCGCATTGGAATCTGTGGAGGAATCAGAGCTTAGCGACGAGCTTTTCGGTGTGAAATAAAGTAGTATATGATCACAGTATATACCCGGTCTTAAATGTATCACAAGTTTATAGACAGGGTGGCCTCCAAGTGGCTCGTGACCTTCTGACTACCAAGCGCGTGCCAGAAAAGCGTCCTGGATTCATTCCGATAGTATCAGATCTCCAGCGTTGTCTCCGCACATCACACATATGTCATCCTTCGGGCACAGCTCGTCTTATCCAGTACTGCCATGACTGGCACAGGAAGTAAGAGCTACATTCAGGTGTCTGCGGACTGGCTGCAAGCATGTAGGATCCTGGTAGAGGACTATAGAGAACACTGCCATGGAACCAAAGGATGTGATGTCACTGACTAGAGAAGAGAAGTGGAGCTCACTCAAGTGCCACAAGCTGTTTAAGCAGCTGATCGACAGGGGGCCCGGGTGTCTGACTTTACCAACCTAATTTTGATGGCTTATCCTAGCATTTAGTGATATGTTTTACAGCATAGTCTTGGCTACAGGCAGTAATAGACTCATGGAGAGAGTTTTTTTTTTTTTAGACATGCTCTATGAAGGGAGGCAAAGCAGATAAGCTGTGACATCATCTATTGTCAGTATTGCCTGCAAAGATGCGTCAGTAGCGTTATCTACAATCTTCTATTGTAAAAGTGTCTGTCCTGTTTATGCTTTAAATGGGTTGACAGCTGCAAAGGAAATCACCAAAGAATTGGCAAGTGCCAGTCTATAATTAGGCTTAGTTGCCAGAGACCAAATTGCAGGACAGTACTTTTTATATACACACATGGACAAAATTGTTGGTACCCCTCATTTGATGAAAGAAAAACCTACAATGGTCACAGAAATAACTTGAACCTAACAAAACTGGAATTTGCCAAACTACATGCTGACAAGCCACAAAGCTTTTGGGAGAATGTACTATGGACAGATGAGACAAAAATCAAAATTTTTGGCAAGGCACATCAGCTCTATGTTCACAGACGGAAAAATGAAGCCTATCTTGAAAAGAACACTGTCCCTACTGTGAAACATGGAGGAGGCTCTGTTATGTTCTGGGGCTGCTTTGCTGCATCTGGCACAGGGTGTCTTGAATCTGTGCAGGGTACAATGAAATCTCAAGACTATCAAGGGATTCTAGAGAGAAATGTGCTGTCCAGTGTCAGAAAGCTTGGTCTCAGTCGCAGGTCATGGGTCTTACAACAGGATAATGACCCAAAACACACAGCTAAAAACACCCAAGAATGGCTAAGAGGGAAACATTGGACTATTCTGAAGGGGACTTCTATGAGCCCTGACCTAAATCCTATTGAGCATCTTTGGAAGGAGCTGAAATATGCCGTCTGGAAAAGGCACCCTTCAAACTCAAGACAACTGGAGAATTTTTATATATTATTACTTTTGTCAGATTCAAGTTATTTCTGTGACCATTGTGGGTTTTTATTTCATTAAACGAGGGGGACCAACAATGTTGTCTGGCCATGTTGCAGTTTCTTGCACACAGGGTTGCCAAGAGTCAAAGGAACGTCAGCCCGAGGAGGAATACAATAATGTAATGAAGTATCCTAGTGTTATGCCATAACATAAAATACCCCTTTAGGTTGAGGCCTCATGTAGCGTTGACACAGCAATTTGGCCATGGAGGAAACGCCGTGGCAAAAACTGCAGCGTTTTACAGTACCTGCAAAGTGGATGGGATTGTGGCTAATCCCACCTACGAATTGCAGAAAAATATCCACAGTGGAAATGCTTCTGTTTTTGTAACTCGCAGCATGTCAATTATGCCTATGGAAATGCGGACGGTTTCCCTATAGGTATAATAGAAGTAGAAAGCCTGCAGAGGAAACTCTGTGGACTTTCTGTGAAAAGAGCTGCGGAAAAAAAAATGCGTTTCTGCTGCGTTTTTTTTTTCTGCAGCGCTTTTTGGCTGCGGCCTGCTACGTGGAGCCTTAGCCCCAAGGGCAAAGGTATTGTAGTTTAGTTCCTACAGACCTCTCAGTACTAAAGCAATAAAAAAGAGAGCAAAAGATTTTTTTTATTTTTTTTTCTTCCAGTGCACAAAAAAGTGAAACCCTAGAAGCCTGTGAGATGGGATAAATGAATCACAGCGAAGTCTCCTGGCTTCAGACAAGTTCATTATCTCCATGCAGGACACGGCTCTTTTGATATGCCTCCTGTAGATATACTCTGCCTCCTACAATGCTCAGCTACCATCGTATATAATAATCACTTACAAAAAGGTCATCTCACAGAAGGAGGCCACCAGCCAACTGCAAATGGCTGCACTGAAGGAAGCCATCCAAGTCCTACTGGCTTACCTCCTAATCTCTGGTCTTTGGCTATGTGCTAAACCTTGCTGTTGTAATTATTATATTTGTCATGGCTTCTCTTTGTAAAAATGATGGATGGCGGCGCTGCATGCACAGTCCTCATTCCTTTCCCTTCTACAAGATATATACTGTTACAAGGCGCAGAGAATATAACGTTACAGGCTGCAGCTGGAGAATTTACGCTCCCAGCTGCAGGAGCCCATAGCTCTCCTTTTTGCTTGTAATGTTTGAAAGGATATACCACTCAAAGGAAGGTAGAGAATACATATACAAGTCACATATCTAATCTCGCTTATCAAGCCGTGGATTCTGCAGATTTTCTGGGCGATTTAACTCTTTGTTTGGAAAAACAAGTTCGCAAACACCATGTATTAGGAGGAAATTCACTTCTTATTAACTAAATCATTTTTTAATTTTGAAACAAGCAGCTTAGAATGGGTTAAAAAAATAACAAGAAGGAGGAATACTCACCGTTCCCACGCTGCCTGGGTGCCCCTATAGTCTCAATACACAGGAAACAACTGTGAAACCAATTGGCCAAACTTCACCCAGTGACTGGCTGAGGAGCATTTCCCGTGTCGAGGGGGTGCAGGAAGAAGAAACCAGTGGGGGACCCGGGCAGCGTCACCACTAGAGTGGTATAGCGTATCTGAGGTGAGTTGTGCTGATATAGCCATAATTTTATCAATTCGGAGCCACTTGAAAATAATTTTTTATCTCCTATAAAACCTCTTAACCTTCTTCCGGCTGAGTAGGTACAATTGTAACTATTCCATTTTAAAATTGCAATAACTTTTTTTCGAAAAGCCGTAGAGGGCTGAAATTTCGTGACATCTCTGCAGTTTTGGTCCAGAATATATTGGCCAAATTTCAATAAAATATCTCCACCCCCTTCCGAGATAAGGGGTCGAGATATTTTTGCATCCATAACAAGCCGCATAGGTACAAATGTACCCTCATATATTTTGAATGAAGATAATGCAAAGAAAAAAATAATAATATTTTTTTTAATGATAATGCTATTTTATTATTATAAACAAGTAAAAAAACTGTTCATTTACATTATAAAAGAAAATGTAAGAAACTTTTTTTTATTGATTTTCTTCGCAAGTAATGCATGTTGTCTTTGCTACCGAGAGTTCATCGCAAATGGGTTTCACACAAACCACACAAGACTTTCTAGTCTTACGTTGTTTTCGCCTCAGGTCTCGGCAGACATAGCAACTACCAACAACAGGGGAGGGTCCACGACTACCATGAGGTATTTGAGGGCCAGCTGCTGCTTACGATGCTACCAGAATGCATCATCCAAGAACCATTTCTACTGCACCTCGAAGAAAATGGTTTCTCAACATCATTCGGTTTGTACTACGATCTTCAATTGCAGGCATACACAGCTGATTTGCGAGATCTTTCAGGAACTTTCTTCGTTGATCCTTTGTCCTGAAGCTTGGATTGTGTTCTCTGTAGATGATGTAGGATGCTAACCCAGTGACGTCAATCATATTGTAGAAAAATGCCAGAGGCCAACGTAATGTTCGTCGTTTCACAGTGTACTCTCCCAACATTTTATCCATAACATCAACTCCGCCTTTTGTTTTGTTGTAGTATTTTATTATCTCTGGCTTGCTGCTAGTGTCTCTTCAACTTCTCCCGTAATGTGCATAGATGATAGAAGCACGACTGATTTGTTCTTCTTTGGTACATATGAACAGACTGTTGCATCATGATTGTAGGCAAAATTTGTCGAATTTACAGGCCTTTCTTTGGCAGGCTGCATGTTGCTAGGTAGGAACCTTTTGTTTTTTCTCACTGTACCAACTAGTGTCATGTTCCAGGAGGTCAATACCTTAGCTAGTTCCATGGTTGTAAAGACGTTATCGGTGGTGACATTTCTTCCACAGCCTTTATACGAGCTCACTAGGTCCAATACTGTTCGTTCACCAATGTTTACTTGTCGAGGACAATCAGTTGGTTTCCCAGTGTAGAGCTGACCTTGTAATGGGTAGGCGTTTGACAAGTCACAATCCCAGAAAATCTTTATGCCATATTTAGCTGGTTTTGAAGGTATATACTGGGTAAATTTAGTATGGCCTCTAAATGGAAAAAATTGCTCGCCGCCGGTGACACATTTTTTTTTATAATAAAAAAAAAAATTTTTTTTTTTTTGTTTATAATAATAAAATAGCATTATCATTAAAAAAAAATATTATTGGGGGCGTGGCCTGGACGCGCATGGAGTAGGTCGCGTGCAGGACCTTCTCTGCTCCACCGCTTGCAGCTGAGACCCGTGGACCCTTCAATACAGCGATTATGGGCAAGCGCTTACCGAGGAGGGTGGCCCCAGGCACTCCAGCGCCTGTGGAGAGGTCTGGGAGAGCCACCCTGGACGGCTTCCTCACTCAGCAGCCTTCTCTGCTGGGCCAGGCTGCTGCGGGGCGGCCATCTTGGATTCCCTCCGCTCTTCAGGCACAGGGGTCGCAGCGCAGCCTTTCTCCTCCCGCGCTCCCCCTGTCAGCCAGCGGAGTACCGCTCCAGCAGAGATCCCTGTCGGCGCCTGGGCAGCCCAGAGCTTCCCCAGCACGAGTGCTCCCACAGTCTCCTCACCCTGGGATGTCCCAGCAACTACACTTTGCTTCACCAGCACTTCTGGCAGAGCGTCATGAGAGGACCCCGGATGTCTCCAGCTCTCCAAGGGGCTCTGAGGTCAGTGGCTCTGCTCCCTCCCACACCGCTGATGAGTTACAGCCTGTGGCCACAGAGCTGGCCTCTGTGGCCCCCCACCTACTATCTTCCCCCATCGCCCCTCCCCTCCATAGCTCAGGGGGGGATGGCGCGGTGGAAGGCGCTGGCGTAGGGGCTCCTCCGCCCCACACTCCCAAGGATTATGGCTCCCCCCCTCCAGTCCTGTACCCCCAGAGCTGCCTCCCAGGTTCATCTTCAGCACCGCCACCTTTGGTGGACCTCCTTCCTCAGCTACCTACTAAACAAGACCTTAAAAGTATGGTTGCGGAAATCACAGCATCCTTCCGATCTGAAATTGCTACCCTCCGCACTGATTTACACTCTATTGCTAATCGAATGGATACGCTGGAGAATGACCATGACACTACCAGGGACTATGTTGCCTCGCTGCATGATACTACCGCTAACCAGGGATCAGCTATACGGGACATGCAACGTCACTTAGAGGATCTTGACAACAGGGGTCGGCGCAACAATATACGCGTCAAGGGACTCCCAGAGGCTGACCAATCTGAGGATCTGCCTGTTCTGCTGGAGGCTGTCTTCAACACTATACTGCAGGAGCCCCCGTCTCACAAAATTAAGTTTGACAGGGCACATCGAGCCCTTCGACCCAGAGGATCCTCCGCTGCACCCCGTGATGTCATCTGCTGCCTCCACGACTTCACCCTTAAAGAGGCTATAATGAGCAAGGTGCGCAAACTCAAAGACTTTGAATTTGAGGGAGCTCAACTACAACTTTATCAGGACCTTTCGCTAATCACCCTCCAGAAACGCCGCCATCTCCGACCCCTCCTCCAGATCCTTCAGGAACACCAAATTCCTTACCGGTGGGGTTATCCGTTTGCTCTCATTGCACGTAGGGATGGTCGCTCCGCTACGCTTCGCTCCTTCTCGGATTTACCTCTCTTCTGCGACCTGCTGGATGTCCCCTTGCTGGATTTAACAGACTGGGGAGCTAATCCCTCCACCCCCTCCCCCACCACCGGTTTGGCATCGACTGGAGCCCAGACGACGTCATGCACCCTCCACGGCGGCGACCGCTCGGAGGCCCCGACTGGAGACTGGTTCCTGAGGAGGATGCTCCTCCTTGAGACGTGTTTTTTTTTTTTTTTTTTTTTCCGGTAGTGCTTTGAAAACTGCAAGCCTTAGCGTTATGTTTGCTTCTCTTTTTCCTTTTCTAGGTCTACGGGTCTCATCTATTATGCTTATTATTGGATTGTTTTAGCGGAGTGGGGCGGGATGGGGTTCCGGTGACTCCCCTTCCATCCTTCTTTTTACTGGTGATTGGGGATCTGCCGCCTCCCCTCCGACCTCTTGTCCACGCTCTCCCCCCTAAGGGGATACTTGGACTGTGCGGCCATTGATCCTGGTTGGACCTCTGGCTGTCCTCACTGGTCCCCAGGCGAGTGACTTAGCCTCGCCCACAAAGTATTGTTTAATTGTTATACTTCTTACTTTGTCATTTATGTTGTCTTTTGCCTCCCCCCCCTTTTCCACCCTCCCTCCCTGATCTAGAGACCTTGCCTCGACTTTGGGTTCCTGTTTGTGGATCGCCCTTCTGCCTCTTCGAGGGAAACCTGCCAGCGTCATGTGAGATGGGTGAGCTTATTACAATCCGCCACTGTCCTCCAATCCTGAGTTCCAATGGTTAGGTGCGTGACAATTAATGTCAAGGGCCTGGGTTCCAACACTAAAAGGCGCCATGTCCTTAGAGAACTCCGCTCCTTACGAGCGGATGTGGCGTTTCTTCAGGAGACTCATTTTGACCGCTCCGGTACCTTTGCCTTCGCTAAGCACTACTTTCCCATAGCCTTTTCGGCCTTCCACGATCGACGCAGAGCTGGGGTGGCTATCCTTCTTTCCCGTTCCTGCCCAATTACAGTGACAACCTCCCACATAGACCCAGGGGGCCAATTTGTTATTCTGGAAGGGCTCCTTCATGGTGCCCCGATTGTTTTATGCAATGTCTATGCCCCTAACTCAGCGCAGATCCCATTCTTGCGTCGGGTATTCTCCCGCCTGCGCGCTCTCCCGGCATCAGCTTGGCTTGTGGGGGGAGACTTTAACATGGTCTTCTCTGAACGGGCGGACCGATTGGCGTTACCCCAGGGTCCAACCCCCCATAGGATGGCTCAGCTTGCACGGGAGTTCCGTAAGCTGATCCGCGCCCATTCTTTGTACGACCTTTGGCGAGTCGACAACCCTACTGCACGCTCTTACACCTTCTTCTCTCACCCTCATAACACTCACACCCGCATTGATTATTTCTTTGGTAATGCTCCCGCCCTTCGTTTGCTCAGGGACACGAACATTGGCTCTCTCACCTGGTCTGACCATGCCCCAGTTGTGGTTACTCTATCTACGACCCCAGTGCCTACTCGCCAATGTCATTGGCGTCTTAACGAAACATTGCTCAAATCACCGACCTCCCTCGAGATCCTGCGCACACACTTGATGGATTATTTTAGGGACAACTTAGGTTCGGTAAACTCTCTTGCCATTCTCTGGGAAGCCCATAAGGCGGTCATGAGAGGACATTGTATCGCATTGGCTTCTAGGCTTAAAAGGGACAGACAGGCCCAGGAACAGCTTCTCCAAGCTCGTATTCGGTCCCTTATGACAACTTTGGCAGCACATCCATCCCTGGGGGTTCTTCGCCGTTTGGTTTTGGCACGGGCTGACCTCCGTGATTTGGAGACCCGCCATGTGGAACGACTTCTCCTTTATACTCGCCAGAGGTTCTTTGAACGAGGTAATAAGTGTCACACCCTCCTGGCAAGAACCCTCAGGGATCATCAGGCCTCCTCCACGCCACACTCTGTCCGTGACTCCACGGGTACCCTTCAACACCACCCTGACGCTCTGGCGCTGGCGTTCCACTCTTACTATTCTAAGCTGTATAACTTACCCCCCCCCCGCGAGCACTACCCCCTGGGGATGACTCAACACTGCTAGAAGACTATTTAAAGGATTGTTGTCTCCCACGCCTGCCTCCTGAGGCCTTGACTTCCCCTAAACACTCCCATCACCAGGGAGGAACTAGAGGGGGTCCTGAGGGACCTCCCAAATGGGAAAGCCCCGGGCCCAGATGGGTTCACTTACAATTATTATAAGGTTTTCCAGGGTGAACTTTCTGCTCATCTATTGTCCCTCTTCAATTCCTTCCTCTTAGGCTCCCCCATACCCCCGACTATGCTCTCTTCACTGCTCACATTGGTCCCTAAACCGGGTAAGGACTTGCAGGACTGTGCTAATTATCGACCGATTGCTTTGCTGAACGCGGACCTGAAACTCTTTACCAAACTCCTAGCCAATAGGTTAAATGCTTGGCTCCCTCTGCTTGTCCATAAGGACCAGGTGGGATTCATCCCCTGTCGTCAGGGTGGTGACAACACCAGGAGGACTGTGGATTTGGTGGAGGTGGCCAATCATTATTCTACCCCGGCCCTTCTCTTGAGTGTGGACGCTGAAAAGGCTTTCGACCGCATAGATTGGTCGTTTATGCATGCTACGCTTAAGGCGTTTGGGCTCACGGGACCTTTCCTCACAGCTATCCAGGCCCTCTACTCCCTACCCACAGCAGCAATCAAGCTTCCCCATGCATCCTCGCCCTTCTTCCCTATTCGAAATGGCACTAGGCAGGGTTGCCCCCTGTCTCCCATCATATTTGCCCTCTGCATTGAACCGCTGGCAGCCAAGATTAGGCGAAACCCTAATATCAAGGGGATCATGGTCCAGGATAAGGAATTTAAGGTCTCTCTTTTCGCAGATGATGTACTCCTCACTCTCACCTCCCCTCATACTACCCTTCCAAACTTGTTGCGCTTGCTGGAGACCTATAGCGATCTCTCAGGATACAAGGTGAACCCTGCAAAGACTGAGGCACTCCCACTCAACATTCCACAGGACCTTCTCCTTCTCCTCCGCAGTAATTACGATTTCCAGTGGCGGGAGTCCTCTATCCGCTACCTGGGAGTCCATATATCCACCTCCTATGCGACCCTCTATTCGGCAAACTACCCGCGGTTGTTTCGTGCGTTAAGAGCCCTATTGGACAAATGGCAACCCTTACCCATCTCCCTTTTAGGGAGAATTGCCGCGGTCAAGATGACTCTCCTTCCGAAGCTACTGTATTTTTTCGAGACACTCCCGGTTGCGATTCCTCGGGGAGAATTACGGAACCTAAAGAAAGCTATTTTTCAGTTTATCTGGCAGGCAAAACGACACCGAATACCCAGTTCTGTTATGCTGGCGGATGCCTGACCGCGGGCCTAAACAACTCACAGGAGGCCTTTGGGGCTATCTGGGCGCCTTGGGATATGTATTGTACATCACAGGGTCTCTGATCTCTAGTCCTCTTCTCCCCTCCCCTCCTTTCCTCTGCTTCTACCCTTGTCTTCTTAATCCCTTCATCCCTCCCCTCCCTTGTTTACTGTCTAATTTGAATGCATATTGCTTAAGGGAGAAGAGGCGGATAGCCTCTACCTACCTCATTGTTTTCTGCTTGTTTGATCTTTTTTTCTCTTTATACCTTGTTAATGAAAAATTTTTTCAATAAAAATTACAGTTAAATAAAAAAAAAAATATTATTCTTTTTTCCTTGCATTATCTTCATTCAAAATATATGAAGGTACAATTGTACCTCTGCAGCCTGTTAACGTTGTAAAATTATGCAGCCTGACAAAGGTTAAGGCTGAGGCTCCAAGTTGCGCAAAAGCAGCTTGTTTTGTTGCAGTTTTTTGAGCCAAAGCCAGGAATAGATTAAGCAGAAGGGAGAAGTATAAGAACTTCCTATATATTTACCATTCCTTTTGTAGCCACTCATGGCTTTGGCTCTAAAAACAGTAGCAAAATCTGCAACAAAAAAAGCTGTGTTTCCGCAACGTGGGGTCTCAGCCTAAAGGAGTATTCCCATCTCAAGGATCATATTCAGACTTGTAGCTTAAAGAGGTTGTCCAGCATAATTATTATTTATTTTTATTTTTTTTAATTAGGCCGGTGGAGGTGAAAAAAAAACCCAAAACAAAACAAAAAAAAAAAAAAACATACCCACTTGTCCCCGATGCTCCGGTGCCTCACAGCTCAGTCTGGTCCTGATGCTCAGCTGTCTTCCTTTGCTGGAAGTCTTCACCGGCTGTGACACCCCGGGTCCCTTCCCTGAGGCTGCTGATTGGCCTCAGTGGTCATGACCGAGTAGTCAGTCACAGGAGGCCAATCAGCGGCCACATGCGGTGGGGACTTCAGCCGAAGGGAAATAATGGAGCTGCAGGACTGGACCGTGCTGGGAGACAGAGCACTGGGGACAGGTAAGTTTTTTTGTTTTTTTTTTTTAACCTCCCCGAGCCTAATTTAAAAAAAAAAAAAAAAAATCCTTTTATCCTGGGCAACCCCTTTAAGCTCACTTAAGTGTTTTATGCAATACATTGCTTTATCTATCATGCTCCAGTTGTCAGATACCACTAAATCTCTTTCCTCAGTGTTTACAGCTGGTTGCCTAGGTTACAGACCTGCTCTCAGGTCAGGATGACGACTCAGTCCCTGACCCAGGCCGTCTATATTCTCTTCTCTCTCTTTCTCTGCATACGGCTTTAAGTTTCTTGAGCAGTGTCTCTTATCTGTGTATGTAAATCCAGAGATAACTGCCATTTACAGCAAGAGGGGGTCAGTGCTAGAATGAGCTGAAGAACAGGAAGTGGAGGGGAGGAGGAGACAGGAGGGCGGCTGAAATCCTGAGATGGCAAAACCCCTTTAAGGATAGAGCAATTTTTTTTTTCATCATTACATTCCAAGCGCTATCATTCTTTTATTTTTCTCATCAATGTAGCTATATGTAGCTTTTCTTTTACTTGCTTCCAGGAGGAGTTATATTTTTAGTCATGCTATATTAGGGTACAAACAACTCACATTTTTAACATACGTTTATTTTTAATAATTTTGGGAGGGAGAATTAAAAAAACAGCACTTTTTAAAAAAATTATTATCTATGCCATTCATTGGATGCCAGAGATAATATTTAAATTTTTTTACGAGTTGCCACCAATACTAGATATTTATAGCATTGTTTATATAGTTTACCACATCTGTACAATAAAAGCATTTTTCATTAAAAAATGTTTTTCTATTAGCCACATAAAAAGCCATTAACTATTTCTTCATCAAGGTAGCTTCATGAGGGCTTGCTTTTTTAGGGGGCAAGCTATATTTTTCAGTGGTGCCATTCTGGGGTACACAATTGCTCATTAGCTTTTACTTTTCTTTCTTGAAAGGGTTCATGGGAAAAACTGCATTGTTGCCACCATTACAGAATTATTTTTACAGAATTCAACAGGAGATATAAATAAGGGATTTTTAATATGAAAATGGATTTTACAGGTTTAGTCCTACAATGGGACTGTGCAATCTTCTGGGGATGAGTAGCTAACTAAATTTTTCATAGGACAACCATTTTAAATGGGTCATACACTTTCTAATATGTATGGTGAATCCTTAGGATAGGCCATCCATATTAGGTCTGTGACGGTCCAACATCCAGGACCCCTGCAGATCATCTGCTTAGACAGTGTGGCTCTCAGCAATTTTACATGCCAGGAGCTGAGCTGCACACTCGCCATACAAAGCGCAGTGGTGACTTTAAGTACTGCAGCGTTGTCCCATAGACCTCAATGGAGCAGTGCAGCAATACCTAAAGCCATCACTATAGCTTGTTCTTTGTGATCAAATATAGCATAAAAGTATAAACACATTACTGATCAGAGGTTTGTGAATTTCTCTTTCCTCATAAGCTGCTATGCTAAATATGATATCATGTTCTCATTGCAGCTTGTTCCCAATGCAGCTGTATCCACATGGTAGAGATTTATAGGAATTAATCAGGGCTTAAGAGGAAGCCAAAGTAGATGGGGCACACCCCAATGAGTATACAGCCTGTATCTAAAATCTGCAATAATTATCATGTTATCAGTGTCACGTAGTCTGTGGAGAACTTTAAGACTCAGATAAAGTGAACCTGAAAAACGTAGAGCAAATCCTGACAGGACTCCTAGGAGAGAGAATGAGAGTCCGGCTTACCCAGCTGTCAATCACTATATGTTGGTGGGGAAAGCAGGACTCTCACTATCTAGAAGAATCTGACTAGGAGTCTAGTCACAATTAACTCACCTTTTTACTCCAAATCATATCACCCTCTATATCACAGAGCTCAGCTTCTCTCCTCTATCACATAACCTATATATCACAGAGCTCAGCTTCTCTCCTCTATCATATAACCCTATATATCACAGAGCTCAGCTTCTCTCCTCTATCATATAACCCTATATATCCAGAGCTCAGCTTCTCTCCTCTATCATATAACCCTATATATCCAGAGCTCAGCTTCTCTCCTCTATCATATAACACTATATCTGTATCACAGAGCTCAGCTTCTCTCCTCTATCATATAACCCTATATATCACAGAGCTCAGCTACTCTCCTCTATCATATAACCCTATATATCACAGAGCTCAGCTACTCTCCTCTATCATATAACCCTATATATCACAGAGCTCAGCTTCTCTCCTCTATCATATAACCCCATATATCACAGAGCTCAGCTTCTCTCCCTCTATCATATAACCCTATATATCCAGAGCTCAGCTTCTCTCCTCTATCATATAACCCTATATATCACAGAGCTCAGCTTCTCTCCTCTATCATATAACCCTATATATCACAGAGCTCAGCTACTCTCCTCTATCATATAACCCTATATATCACAGAGCTCAGCTACTCTCCTCTATCATATAACCCTATATATCACAGAGCTCAGCTACTCTCCTCTATCATATAACCCTATATATCACAGAGCTCAGCTTCTCTCCTCTATCATATAACCCTATATATCACAGACCTCAGCTTCTCTCCTCTATCCTATAACCCTATATATCACAGAGCTCAGCTTCTCTCCTCTATCATATAACCCTATATATCAGAGCTCAGCTTCTCTCCTCTATCATATAACCCTATATATCAGAGCTCAGCTTCTCTCCTCTATCATATAACCCTATATATCACAGAACTCAGCTTCTCTCCTCTATCATATAACCCTATATATCACAGAGCTCAGCTTCTCTCCCTCTACCATATAACCCTATATATCACAGAGCTCAGCTTCTCTCCTCTATCATATAACCCTATATATCACAGAGCTCAGCTTCTCTCCCTCTACCATATAACCCTATATATCACAGAGCTCAGCTTCTCTCCTCTATCATATAACCCTATATATCACACAGCTCAGCTTCTCTCCTCTATCATATAACCCTATATATCACAGAGCTCAGCTTCTCTCCTCTATCATATAACCCTATATATCACAGAGCTCAGCTTCTCTCCTCTATCATATAACCCTATATATCACAGAGCTCAGCTTCTCTCCTCTATCATATAACCCTATATATCACAGAGCTCAGCTTCTCTCCTCTATCATATAACCCTATATATCACAGAGCTCAGCTTCTCTCCTCTATCATATACCCCTATATATCACAGACCTCAGCTTCTCTCGTTTATCATATACCCCTATATATCACAGAGCTCAGCTTCTCTCCTCTATCATATAACCCTATATATCACAGAGCTCAGCTTCTCTCCTCTATCATATAACCCTATATATCACAGAGCTCAGCTTCTCTCCTCTATCATATAACGCTATATATCACAGAGCTCAGCTTCTCTCCTCTATCATATAACCCTATATATAACGGAGCTCAGCTTCTCTCCTCTATCATATAACCCTATATATCACAGAGCTCAGCTTCTCTCCTCTATCATATAACCCTATATATCACAGAGCTCAGCTTCTCTCCCTCTATCATATACACCTATATATCACAGAGCTCAGCTTCTCTCCTCGATCATATAACCCTATCAGAGCTCAGCTTCTCTCCTCTATCATATAACCCTATATATCACAGAGCTCAGCTTCTCTCCCTCTATCATATAACCCTATATATCACAGAGCTCAGCTTCTCTCCTCTATCATATAACCCTATATATCACAGAGCTCAGCTTCTCTCCTCTATCATATAACCCTATATATCACAGAGCTCAGCTTCTCTCCTCTATCATATAGCCCGATATATCACAGAGCTCAGCTTCTCCGTTTATCATATGCAGTTCTCAGACAGGGAAGCAGAAATCACTTGACCGGGTCACTTTAAGATGAGAAGCGACTGTCTGTTTATTTGCTTATGCCAAAGATGTACTAGTTATTTTTTGGTTCTCTACATCTTGCTTATACATTTAGTGACTTGGTACTATGCACCAATAAGCACGCTGCCCATACAGTAATGTACAGAGAAACTTTAAACAGATTATATTTTAATACAAACCCAAATGATAATGTAATTTTTTTGTACTCTATTTCGGTTGCCCCAATACACAAAACTTTGCAAGTAGTCATGATTAAAATTCTACTACTGTGTTTTTACAACCCCTATGAAGAGCTACCTGTCTCTATGGTAACAGACTACAAATACATCCTGTGCACAGCAGAATCCTGCAGTTATTTTTTCTTCTATAAGACTCATGTTTTTTGCTGACCTTGGGACGGTAGAAGAGGGGTAGATTGAAAAAAGTAGGGTGTGGAACAGTAGTGACAATTCTTACAACACAAGGTTTCTTGGTATAACCGTTTACTGAAAACTCCTCAGAAGAACACAGTACAACACTTGCAACTATCACAAACAGGAAGAGTTATGCACTATGGGGCACCCCACCTTCAGAGGCTCACCTGTGGGGGATGAAGTCTCCCTCTCCTCCCACACAGTCTCTGGGAGTGGTCTTGCAATAACAGCACACTTCCATGGTACTGCCCTGGTCTTCAATAAAGAGCCAGTTCTAACAAGGCCCACACAAGAGATACTCTACGCGGTTTTCTGTAACGCCAACAGAGGTTAATGGGAGCTACGTAAACTGTGTGACACATTTAGTTATGCTGTTTTGAAGGTTTGGAGCTATGGAAACAGCATCACTTAGTTGTGCTATACTGTTCTGGTCCTGCTTGACATACAGCAAATGGCTCTCAGCCATGAGGAGGGTCATGACTGTGGCCAGTGTTAAAGTATAACTAAACTTTCGGACAACTTTTAATTTTCTGGCATTATTTGTGTCCTTAATAAATGCAATATACTTTATTAACAAATTTTGGTTCCTTCCTGTGAAATCCTGCATTTTTCACTCATTCCCTAACTGAATGTTACTGTGTATGGAGTACAGGGCTGTGTAACATGTACAGTAACATTCAGTGAGAGGCAGGAACAGCACTCAATACAGAAGCCAGGAGAATAAAAACAAGATTTCACAGAAAGGAGAGAAAATCTGTTAATAAAGTATATTACAAAATTTATTAATGACACAAATAGTGCCAGAACATCACAAGTTGCCCAAAAGTTTAGTTACACTTTAACTGAAGCCCAAGTAGATGAGCACCCCTGTGAACTGCACTAACAGTATCAGCAGACTATCAGATTACAAAGTATATCAAACCTCTATGAGACCAACCAAAATTGCAAAGAAAAAGGGGGTGGTCCTTCCACAGAAGAGCATCACCGTATATACAGGATATAAGGGATATGAAAATCTGTTACATTAAACTCAGGGGTGTGGTCTGCTTTCACATTATATACGTAGGCTGCAGATTTAATTTAAATAAATGACTTCTCTTACCAGCTCTCCTTTCACTGCGTGCTCCTTAGGATTAACCCCTTGAGTCGTCAGGTATACTAAATTAAACAGAAATATGAGATTAAGCACCTTACCTACCCAGGCTGTCCATTTTCAGCACCAGTAACAGAGGAGTACTTACCCCAGAACAGAGAGTTTAAGGTGTACGCAGATACCAAATCTAACTTTGCTTGTTCCAGTGGGTCTATCTGCAACAAAAGAAAAACATTTACATAATGCATAAAAATTGTAAAACTTCCCCATATCCCAGAGTAAAAGGGCTATTAAATAGGTGCTTTGCCAGCCCTGCCAGGGAGCTTATGAAACGCGTTTATGGAATAGCACAAAGTATTTATTTAGAGATGTTGTGACTGCCTGCACCTCTGTTGGATGCTTTCCTAAGCCCGAGACTGTTACTATAACATCCCACAGGCCTGATGTGGTTGAGCACCATATGTCAACACTGAAAAGGCAGGAAATGAGTTGACCATAAACGCCAGAGCTGGAACACACAGTCCACTGAAGAGCGTGTGGGAGCCAGAGGGGTTTTATTGGCCCTCAGTGTGAATAAAGTCTGTGAGCTGAGTGCGCCTGTGTGACAGGAGGTGGACGATTCCAGGGAAGAGTATGCAGGCACGATACAGGAGTCATAAGTGTCAAAGCAAAACGCGTGGGTGAGTGACACTGTCATAGAAGAAAACCAGACCACAGTCATTTACTGGGCTGAACCCTTCACCAGAAAATGGTGACATCACTGGGGAATAGATCATTCTGTACAAACTTTACAAGTGCATACATTGGGACAGATTTATTAAGACTGGCGTTTTGTACACCAGTCTTAAAAAAGGCCCTGACAGGTGCAGGGCACAGATGACACCAAAATGTGTGGTGCCGCTCCTACTAAAGACAAGACTTTCAGGCAGTCAGAGACATCTGCAATGACCTGATGGAGAAGAGACCTGTCATGGCAGAGGAATTATAGAATAACATTGAGGCTCTTGTGTATGTCTTGTATATACTTGTTTTAGCTAAAGGGATTGGCCCAAGTTTTGATGCTACCCCAATCCACATGCTGACTGGTGAGGGTCTAACCACTAATCATGAAAAGTGGGTTCTGTTCTGTCCATCTGCTGCTCCATTTATTCTCTATGGCACTGCTGGAGATAGTGGAGCGCTGCAGTCAGCAATCTCTATAGGTTCCCAAGAAAGTAAAATGAGGCAGCATACTCGGCCTGCCGCTCCATTCGGACAGATATACAGGAACCCTGTTCTCCTGATCAGTGGAGGTCCCATCGGTCAGATCCCCACCAATCAGCATGTTAACCCTTATTAAAACTTGGTACAAACTCTTTAATGGGATATCTGCCACCTTGGTTCGCTCTGTCCCACTGATATGCCTCCCCTAATTTGATCTACATTTCCCATCATGCCGCTGAGTTTACTGAGCACTGTCTCACCACATTGCACTTGCTCTGCTCTACAGGCAGCAACTAATAAATCAATGACACAGACCTTACACGGCAGTGTCTCTGTATCCCCTTCCACTTGCTTGTGATAGATTTCCCACTTTCAGCTCGGAGTGCAGTAGACAGGGTAGAGAGTATAACACTGCATCTCAGAAATACACTGGAGATTCTGCACACAGCACACACAGATAGCAGGGATAGGCAGTGAGAGTCTGGAGAGTTTTATAACTGTGCAGGTAATCACTGTGATTACTTCACAAACTTCACTGCTCCCTTAGATAAGGCAGAGACTATATCTTTAGTAGAAATCTATGTATCAAGGGGCATACAGATGAATATGGAGGGCAGAGCTGGGAAAGGAGGGGAGGTGCCTGACAGCTGCTAGGAGAAAGCTGATAGATAATGAGGAATTCGTATAGCTCATAGGAAGTCAGTCACACAAGGGAAAGGGACAGATCACCAAGAGTCTAGTGCTAGACGACCCCTTTAAGGGCTCTTTTTAAATTCCTTCTTGTAGGTCTCCTTTAAAAACTGAATTAATATTCCAAATAGCAAATTCCATTCAAGATACAGATATTTGGCAAAAGGCCACGCTGTATATTTACCGAAGAGCATTACTGACACCATCAGGCATACACAACAAGAAAAGCTGCAGCAAAGCAAACTCTTTGAAGACAATGAATACATATGGTTAACCCCCTCAGAGTACCTATTGCTTAAACAGTAAAATTCCATAGCGAGAAGCAACTTTCTCACAGAAAAAGGATCAATCATAGCGGTGATACTACAAATGGGGATGGATAAGGGGCAGGTTTGAAGGGGTTGTCCAAGACCCAGACGTAAAGGATACAGATGACCTATCCAAAGGAAAATTCATCAGCATCAGTGTGGTCAAGGTCTGACACCCGGACCCTGCATGGATAAGCTGCTTCAGCAGCCGGAAGGTGTATACATAATAGAGTAGAGCAGAGCTGCAGCTACCCATCATCACCACTACGGTGTATGGCTCCATACACTGTATACAGCTTCCGGCTCTGCACAGTGTAGTGGTCGCAGCGGGAAACTATAGCTCTGCTCGCAATCACTTGACTAGAAGCAGAGCTTAATCCAGCCATCAAAACAGCTGATCAGCATGTGGTCCAGGTGTCTGGCCACAACCGATCTGATACTGATGACCTATTGTGTGGATGGGTCATCAGTATCCATTTTACCGGGATCTTGCCAACCCCTTTAATTTTTTTTTAACCTACTGCAGACAGATCAAATGGGGGGAGGCTCCAACTGCAACCAGTTATCTTACAGACAGAATAGTCAGGAGGGGAACATGGCTGATCTCCTGGGATACATAGAGAAGATTGCTTTATAAAGTATACCCTAACTGTAATATAAGACAAGACAGAATCAGAGGAAAGAAAATGATGAAAGAAGAAAGGGATGTTTACAGTTACAGACCTATCATAAATCGATAGTTATGTATAGATCGATAAGTAATGTTATATATGCAGATTAGCTCTCTCTGCAAAAACATAAGCTGTGCCTTTAATACTACCTGTTGAAAGGTAACAAATTAATAAGTCAATGTATTATAACCGCTCTGCCACTGCTAAACCTTATAGGTTCACTCAGAACTCAGTCCCATCATTATATGAGGAATAGAACAGACCTTTACAGGACATTTCATCATTTTCAACATTTCATCATTTTCCCAAATTCTTATGAAAATATATTCAGCACATACTGCATTGTACTACTAACTGTACCAATTTATTATATATTTTGGGAGTCGGAGTCGGTCCATTTTATACCGACTCCAACTCCGACTCCACCAAAATAGGCACCGACTCCGACTCCACAGCCCTGAACAGGATGCATCTCCGATTCCATTCATTCAAATGGGAAAGGCAGAGATAGCCTAAGTACGGCTTAGTGCCTATATTATATTAAAATGCAGCTGTTTTACAGAGGTTATCACATCCATTGGTTTCTAACATGTTTTCGAAGTGCTGCACAACCAAGTCACAAGTTACTCTCGGACCGCTATAGTACAGTGCTCGGCTATCAGTCCCAATGAAATGAATGGAGTGCCGGCTTCCAAGCTGATGGT
The DNA here is from genome assembly GCA_947044405.1 of Leptodactylus fallax. Taxonomy (NCBI): domain Eukaryota; kingdom Metazoa; phylum Chordata; class Amphibia; order Anura; family Leptodactylidae; genus Leptodactylus; species Leptodactylus fallax. The sequence continues at coordinate 1,796,227 of CAMRHE010000308.1, forward strand.
CCATTTTGAAACTGGGGTGCAAAATACCCCAGTTCTTGGGATCAAGTCCCAACTGTTGGACCCCCACCAATCATGTGAATATATGGAGTAACTTGTTGCGACAGACATACCACTTTAACCATTTCTGGAATGCCCATAGACTTTCCGGGCAGTCCACTCTTAACTCTGAAATGACATAACCATATATCCTGGCAGTGATAAGCAGCTGCAGAACTGGGGAGCTGTAACCACAGCTGGAGCTCCTATAGAGAAGATAGGGATGGTTTATTACTATCCCTGCCTACCCAATCGCTGTGCACACAGAGCTCAATAAGCGTTGTGTACACAGCTATAGGAGCCACCATTATGCGGCTTCCCTCTGACAGCTAGGGGGCCAGGAACTTTAAGAACTGCTGGGTCCTAGAGGATACAGATCAGCTCTGCACTTCAGGTTAGAAGGCTATATTCCTCTTGTAAATGGGGATAAATTTATCAGCCCCAAGTACTGGAAAAGGGAAATTAAAAAAAAAAAAAAAATAAAAAAAAAAAAAAAATCACCCACGTCACAGGTTCTCGCCCTGCCCCCGGCGACACAACGCTACATAAAAATTACTGTAATGGAGAGGGAAAATTAAGTTTTTTTAGTAGCACTTTGTGCGTTTACAAAAAAACTTGAAAAACGTGATCACACGTTTCCCCTCATTTTTGGTTTACATTTTCCTGTATATAAAAAAAGAAAAAACATGCAAAAACAACATAAAAATGTCTCACCGAAAAAAAAAGATGTACAAATTATTTAAATAACCTTAATGGAAAAAAAAAATGTTATAGCCCTCAAAACAGCATGTATGAAAAAAATCCGAAAATGTGTCCATCCTGAACCTAGGAAAGTGGCCCAGTACAGAAGTGGTTAATCTATAAAATGGTAAAGTCTATTTTCTTCATGTCACTGGTTTGCAATGGTTAGGGCTTACCTTCTGGAGAAGTTCAGACCTGGAGACAGACATCATTTTGTTCAACATTTCATCAACGCTGCCAACGGAGTCATTAAAGGCCACCAGATACTCATGGATTTCCGTGGGATAGTCCTCTGTAGTCATCTTTGCGTCAATAATGCCCTCCTGTGAGAATAAGCACAGAGTCCTTTTTTTGAGAAAAGCACATTAAAAATGTAAAACAAATAAATAAATAAAATTTATATATATATATATATATATATATATATATATATATACACACACACAAACACTTTTTTAAAACAAGCAGGCCACAATTTTAAAGTAAATACGCAGATTTTTTTTCTATAGGAATTTCTTACCTCATGTCACTAAAGAACCTCTGCAAATCCATCCACAGCAGTGCTAAATCCTCACTGTAACCCTTTGCTTGGCTTTATTTTACTCGCTGCTCCTTGTATTGCTGTTATTTACATCCAGTAAATCTGTGGACAAACTACATTTCCCATGATTCATCTGCCCCTCCCTTCTCCACTCTCCCATGTGAAAATTCCTTCCCTGCTACAGGGTCTGTCTTGTGTCTCACTTCTTCAGTCTGTGCAGCATCGCCCTCCATCACATATCTGACCAGGCAATAAATCACTCCTATGAGAAGTTTCAAGGGGCACTGCTGTCATGTTTCCTTTGCTGACTGCACTGCTCACGAGGAGGGGTAGCTTTTTTTTTTTGGCGGGACAACCCTGGGGTAGTCAGGCAAGGTCGCAAAAAAAAAAAAAAAAAAATTTCTGGCATTGTTTTTATGCCGCTTACTGTGCGAGTAACGTGTTAGTTTTATACTACAGGTTGTCATGAATGCAACAATATAACGGTAGTGTGAAGTAGCCACAAAAGAACATGCGTAGAATTCAATTGCCACTGACGATTATTTTTGCTGGTGAGTGTGCCGATAGTGGAAAATACTGCATTGGAGTAACTGGGTAAATGCACTGACCCCAATATATAGAGAAATTACCAATTGTCCAATTTATGATAGGTTATCAGTAAGGACACTTATTGGCCACATAAGCAGAATGGTCTACAGATGTGTATACTTTGCTATATACTCTCCTTCGTTTTGGCATTGGAATATGGCAGTATTGAAGCCGTTACTCGCCCGATGCGAGCACCTGAAGCATTACAGCTGTACGTGTTAGCGGTTCACTAAGAATGTTATTGAGAAAATACATTTACCCGGCTACGCTAAACTAACATAAACAAACGAAGGAAAATATGCTGCAAACTGGGGCGGCCAATGCCAAAATCAACAACGTCACGGCACGTTCACACCGACAGATGATGCCAGAAAAACAGACCTCACACACATCCCCAATGCCCACAGGGTAATCCTGTTCTAAATCCTTTAAAATGATTGTTGGGTAAGGGAGTGGATGGTAAGAAATACTGTTGAGATACTATAACAGGATGAGACTGGAACGGATTGAGAAATACCCATCACGTACACAACTAGGAAGTGCAGACTTCTGATCTGTTGTAATAACAATGTAAGTGAGTGGCACAAATCCACTTGGCATACTCAAAAGGAAAAAAAAAAGTATACTGTGCCGGGTGTTGATGCCAGGGTATTTACAAAAGTTCCACTCAGCTACACGGGTTATAAAATTAAAGAGAGATACGGAAGTGTCAAGCAATGGGTCATTAGCGCCGATCCATTAAAGTAATAAGGACAAATGAATGTCTTGATGCTGAACAAGAGGTTTGACATTTTTGTAAATTCTAAAAGGCCCCGAGCTCCAACTGGTGGCCCATGGGAGAACTGCAACAGTAGAATCTGTTGTGGTCTGAAGGTAGGTACTGGTAGGTAACACAAGGTGAGAATACTGCCGCTGGCACCTGATTCGGTATGGCCTGACATGGCATTAGGTGCTTCTTCTGTACTTGCCGAAAAACCGAGTGGGGTGTTGGACACTTGGTTTAAGCAAATGTGACGATAACCATACAACAATTACAACGTGTGAAAGTTCTCTAAGGGGCCGTTCACAAGGAGCAATTAGGGGATGATTTTCAGGGGGATTATCCTCTAAATTCTCTCCGAAATCTGCCTCCCATTGATTTCAATGGGAGGTAATGGTGGACCCTTGCCATGGATTCCGCAGCTGATTCAGCCGCAGAACCCATGGCACAAGACCACTGCTGATCAGCCATATGGTTGCTTCTGCTTTCCACCTTGGATAAGCCTACATTCTTACAAAAGTTTCTTCTGTGAAACTCGGCCCCTGTGTGAGCTGTATTTACCGGCCTGAACACTGGATGAAACTCAGTTGTGCAAATGTAGGTTAACACAGGGCTGAATGGGCGTTTGCAGCTGGCAGATGGCAGACTTTAGTCTGTGGAAAGCAGATCAGCCATCTGCAAGCCAAATATACCAGTGTTTGGCATGATTTGGGGCGATCATCAGCCAACTGGTGCAAACTCGCTGCACTGTTTTTTTTTTTTTTAAACAACTAAATAGCCCCCTGATCAGGCAGTTTAGTTGTAAAAGGGGTTATCAGGTTACTAAGATTAATCAATATTAGATTTGTGGGGGTCCAACACCCGGGATCCCCGCAGATCACCTGTACCGAGACAGTATGACTCTTGGTAATGTTTACATACCGCGAGCCATGCTGCTCACTCACCATATAGGCGATATTAGAACGGGACCCATGAAACTGTAGCAGCGATTGTAGGCACAGCAAGCAGTGGTCTAGGGAGCTGAAGCCCCGCCCCCAGTGCACCAACTGCCTCATTTGAATAAGATTGTTTTTTCTCTAAATCTGCAAAAGTGGCATCCACACCATAGGTATATTTATTGCTGTAATGTGCTCTGTAACATGGAGAGGACAGTTGAATAAAGTGTTAGACTCCCTTTAGCTAAAAATTATATGAGAAAAAAATTAAATGAAATAAGTACAAATAAAATGAAATATGCCTCTGTTTCAGGCCATGAGCCTGAACTACATATATACAAGATGTCCCATATCAGCTGCATTCATTGCACTGAACCAAATCTAAGTGTAGGGTTCAGTGAAGCCTGGGAATAGCAGAGGGGAAGGAGTGTACACATGGCTGGGTTTATGTGCTCATGATATGTTCCTTATCAGCTGTGGTCACTAGCACTGACCTGGATCAGAGAACGAGAAGAGAAGGAGAGATTACAGCTGAGCGGGTATAAATCAGGAGTTATATATCACTATGGGCTCCATAGTACAGATACTGATAAACCGCTACTACACTACATCATCAGCCCAAAGACACTCACTATGGTGGTCTCTGGAGTTAGCAGGGTACACACAGACGTCATAAAAACCATCCAAGCAACAAACAAATGACTTTTCATAGGTAGATGCAGTCTGTAAATCCGGGGAGGATTGTTGTCCTGTCTGGGAACCGGTTGTGTGCAATGCACCACACACTAATATGGGTATGTACAAAGGAAAAAACGTGATTTTTCTTACTGATGCGCCATCCTCAGGATAGGACATCTGTATGTGAACTGTGCGGGGTCTGGGTGTTGAACCCTACAGGTCATCTGTTCTAGCAGCCTCTGGGTGCTGGAAGCTACTAGTGGACTGGCGCCACGTTCAAGTAATAGGAGTGGTGCTGTAGATCTCCAGGACCACCGCTATGCAATGGACAGGGCTGCTGCAGCTACTATGACTTATATAGAGGCGGTGCTGTAGATCTCCAGGACCACCGCTATGCAATGGACAGGGCTGCTGCAGCTACTATGACTTATAGATGCGGTGCTGCAGATCTCCAGGACCACCGCTATGCAATGGACAGGGCTGCTGCAGCTACTATGACTTATATAGAGGCGGTGCTGTAGATCTCCAGGACCACCGCTATGCAATGGACAGGGCTGCTGCAGCTACTATGACATATAGAGGCGGTGCTGTAGATCTCCAGGACCACCGCTATGCAATGGACAGGGCTGCTGCAGCTACTATGACTTATATAGAGGCGGTGCTGCAGATCTCCAGGACCACCGCTATGCAATGGACAGGGCTGCTGCAGCTACTATGACTTATATAGAGGCGGTGCTGCAGATCTCCAGGACCACCGCTATGCAATGGACAGGGCTGCTGCAGCTACTATGACTTATATAGAGGCGGTGCTGCAGATCTCCAGGACCACCGCTATGCAATGGACAGGGCTGCTGCAGCACTATGACTTATATAGAGGCGGTGCTGTAGACTCCAGGACCACCGCTATGCAATGGACAGGGCTGCTGCAGCTACTATGACTTATACGTAGAGGCGGTGCTGTAGATCTCCAGGACCACCGCATGCAATGGACAGGGCTGCTGCAGCTACTATGACTATATAGAGGCGGTGCTGTAGATCTCCAGGACCACCGCATGCAATGGACAGGGCTGCTGCAGCACATGACTTATATAGAGGCGGTGCTGTAGATCTCCAGGACCACCGCATGCAATGGACAGGGCTGCTGCAGCTACTATGACTTATATAGAGGCGGTGCGCAGATCTCCAGGACCACCGCATGCAATGGACAGGGCTGCTACAGCTACTATGACTTATATAGAGGCGGTGCTGCAGATCTCCAGGACCACCGCATGCAATGGACAGGGCTGCTGCAGCTACTATGACTTATATAGAAGCGGTGCTGTAGATCTCCAGGACCACCGCTATGCAATGGACAGGGCTGCTGCAGCACATGACTATATAGAGGCGGTGCTGTAGATCACCAGGACCACCGCATGCAATGGACAGGGCTGCTACAGCACATGACTATATAGAGGCGGGCGCAGATCTCCAGGACCACCGCTATGCAATGGACAGGGCTGCTGCAGCTACTATGACTATATAGAAGCGGTGCTGCAGATCTCCAGGACCACCGCTATGCAATGGACAGGGCTGCTGCAGCTACTATGACTATATAGAGGCGGTGCTGTAGATCACCAGGACCACCGCTATGCAATGGACAGGGCTGCTGCAGCTACATGACATATAGAGGCGGTGCTGTAGATCACCAGGACCACCGCTATGCAATGGACAGGGCTGCTGCAGCTACTATGACTATATAGAAGCGGGCTGCAGATCTCCAGGACCACCGCTATGCAATGGACAGGGCTGCTGCAGCTACTATGACTATATAGAGGCGGGCGCAGATCTCCAGGACCACCGCTATGCAATGGACAGGGCTGCTGCAGCTACAGACTATATAGAGGCGGGCGCAGATCTCCAGGACCACCGCATGCAATGGACAGGGCTGCTGCAGCTACTATGACTATATAGAGGCGGTGCTGTAGATCACCAGGACCACCACTATGCAATGGACAGGGCGCGCAGCTACTATGACTTATATAGAGGCGGTGCTGCAGATCTCCAGGACCACCGCTATGCAATGGACAGGGCTGCTGCAGCTACTATGACTTATATAGAAGCGGTGCTGCAGATCTCCAGGACCACCGCTATGCAATGGACAGGGCTGCTGCAGCTACTATGACTTATATAGAGGCGGTGCTGTAGATCACCAGGACCACCGCTATGCAATGGACAGGGCTGCTGCAGCTACTATGACTTATATAGAGGCGGTGCTGCAGATCTCCAGGACCACCGCTATGCAATGGACAGGGCTGCTGCAGCTACTATGACTTATATAGAAGCGGTGCTGCAGATCTCCAGGACCACCGCTATGCAATGGACAGGGCTGCTGCAGCTACTATGACTTATATAGAGGCGGTGCTGTAGATCACCAGGACCACCGCTATGCAATGGACAGGGCTGCTGCAGCTACTATGACTTATATAGAGGCGGTGCTGCAGATCTCCAGGACCACCGCTATGCAATGGACAGGGCTGCTGCAGCTACTATGACTTATATAGAAGCGGTGCTGCATGTGCATGCAACTTCCAACACTCAGAGGCTGCTAGAACAGCTGCTTTGTGCAGAGTGCGGGTGTCAGATCCCGACAGATCACCTATTCTGTCAATAGCTCATGTTATGGAAAAACCGGTGAGACTACTACATCCAGTAAGAGAGTGAATGGAGAAGTGGGGGCACATGTGCAAGGCTTTATATCTATGGAAGTCACAGATAGGCCAAGCTGTCCTACGGACGTGCCATCAAGGTCTAAGATGGGAATAGCCCATCAGTGCACGGTCGGCGGAGGTCTCAGGGGTCAGCATCTTGTTATACAGTGTGAGGACCCTGCAAAACAAGTTCCCAGATTTCACCTTCCAGGTCCTGAGAGAGAAATTGAGGAATGGAAAGGATAGCTTGTAAATTGTAAACTCACTTAAGCCTAGTTTTATGTAAATAAAACTTAAAGGGTTTGTCACAAAATAAGTGATAAATGTCTGACCGCTGGAATCCCCGCTGATCACTAAGATGGGAGCCCTAAGCCACATGTTCCTCCACAATGCATGAATGGAGTGGCGGTCCTGCGCCATGCCGCTCTATTCACTGACTACAGAACTGACAGATACAGCGGAGTGCAAAGCTCAGTCAGCCCAATAGACACTGAATGGGGCGACAGGGTGCACGTCCTATAGTTGCTGCATTTACATTTTTCCACAATGGGAACAATTGTTGAGGGGTAATAAGGGGATGACGACCCTGGCTCTAGTGATCCAACATAAATGTGCATTCTGGTGAAAATCCCTTTAATTACTGTATAAGTTATATAAGTTATTTAATATAAATATTATACTTTGTGTACCAATTCTTAAAGGCCGTGGTCATGTGACCACTGAGGCCAATCAGCGGCTTAAGAGTGTGTTCACACGGAAGAATTTGCCGCGGATTTGGGGGTGGAATTCGCCCCCCGAATCCAGGGCAGATTCCTCCCGAATACGCCTCCCATTGTTTTCAATGGGAGGCAGAGATCGCAGCAGGACGCGGGAAAAAAGAAGCGTCCTGCTCGATCTTGCCGCGGATTCTGCCCGCGGCTTGAGACTCCCTCCTGATCCGGGACTAAGCAGGAGCGGGATGCTGCGACGGAAAGCTGATGCACTGCAACGCATCCTATCGTGGCTAGAACGTGTGAACACAGCCTAAGGGAGAGACCCCGGGGACGTCACAGCCGGCGAGGACTTCCACAAAAGAAGACAGCCGAGCAGCAGGATCTCAGATTGACCTCAAAGGTCATGTGCGGTGGGCACTTCAACCCAAAGAAAACAATGGAGCTGCAGGACCACGCTGGGGAATGCACAGGAGCCCCGGGGACAGATGAGTATGTTAAACTTCATCAATGTTATGAACGATCCTCCCAAAACAAACCAGCTGTCAAAAAACAGCCCCAAAAGTTCATGCCCCATGACATGTGCCAGTTTTGCACGCTCTGCAGAGAGCAGCATCCTTCACTACCAATTTAATAATCTATGCCGGATACAGGTAACCACATCAGTAACCGTGAACAATGACTGGCAACCTGCAGGGAAAACAAACGAAAATCCTATGCTAGTCTTTGGCAATAAAATGAGCTCAAACAGAATTTGGGCAGAGGGCCAAGCTAAAGTATAGAGGCCTCAAATAATCAGGATGAGCATAAAAGGTCAGCGAGCAGGGCATGATGGTAACACAAGGGTAGGAAACCATCAGAATTATGGGGCTCAATGGTCCATACTGAGTATGTCTGGTTCGGCCATTACGGATCTGACAGCATGTCCTATACTACAATCCACTAGTCATGGTCAGTATACAACATACCCTAAACCTAATACAGGTCTGAGGTCCTGGTCTCTCCCAACGCTGCGTCCCCTGTAAGGATGGACAGCTATCTGAAGATTTGTGTGGCCGACCAGAGTATCTTGGAAGACATCTCTGGGGCTGACCTACCTGCTCTGGGATTAAAAGGATTGGGTCCTCTGACAGATACCAGGGTAGAGTTAGGACATCCCCCAGGGCTATGGAATTGGTAGGTCAAACCACTGACTCTGACTCCTCTGTTTATCCACAGGCTGTCTCAAGACTCCTTCATAAATGGATGACAGCCTTGATCGGACGGATGCAGAACAGATCTTTTAAATCATGAAAAAGCTAAAGATTGAATTCCTAGGAAAGTAAATATGTAACAAACTATATCTAATTATTTATATAATTATAATAATTGTCTATTATATTTAAAAATAATTAGATTTGGAAACTTTTTTCCGACTCCAACTCCACAGCCCTGACATCCCCATACAAGTTAGATGGTCAGACAGCCCAACGGAAATCTGCAGGTCCGATGGACATGCAAGGAATTTTCCAGGACATAGATATTGAAGGCCTAGGATAGATCATTTATATCTGATCCCCGTGGGTCTGACACTCAGGACCCCCACAGATCAGCTGCACGAAGTGGCAGTGACACTTGAATGACGCTAGTTACAAGAGGACTGCTAAGATAGCGGTAACACACAGTGTCCGACGGACCCCAATGACTATAACGGTGTCCGTTGTTTTAAAACTGAAACCGGCATAGGATAAAGTCCTCTGTGCAGGACTTTTTTCTCCAACGATTTTCAGGCGGACACTCCGATGGAGTCTCCAATGTAAACTCCACGCAGATGTGAAGGCAGCCTGAGCACAGTTTCTGCTTCGCAGGCCAATGACATCGCATTTATTCATTCCTCAAGTGGCCTGGTTGCAGCTCAGTCCCATTCGAGTGAGCTGCAATACTAAGCACAGACCCTATGGCCAGGACCCAGCAACCTTCAGCACTCCAGCCATTGTGATTCTATGCTTTCCAGCATACACACTTCATTACTCCAAAGGTAGTGACTAAAGCAGGCTGGGAGTTGTAGTTTCACAACAGCTGGAGTACAGAAGGTTGCTGATCCCTGCCCTATGCAGTGTATGGGGGTGAGCTTGGTGAAGAGGCTGCAGTGCTCACTTTTTTCCTCAAACAGGGACTTCTGTAACAAGATATCAGGCTGCAGCAGTTTACCCAATATCAGAGGCTCGGTTAGCTCTGCTACATCTATATATGTTCAGTGTGACCAAGTGTGCGTATATTTTCGTAATATTTTTAGAAAAGGTAGGATGTTCATTTTAGCTGGGTAATCGCAAACATTTTCCCTATAGATTTAATAAGGGAAGAAAAAACGCAGTTCTAAAACAATGAAAAATGATGCAGAAAAAATGCAATGCTGTGTTTTTTCTGGAAGCATTGTGCTACGTGGGCCTTAGCCTAAAATACAGAAAATGCAACATGGCCACCTGTTAGGAGGCCCACGTAACACATAACATACACAGCTGATCCCCTTTGGTAGCTACAGGCATAATGCAGACTGCCGAAGAGGTTAATTTGTACAGATCTGCAATGCAAATAGTGAAATCTGCAGCAAAGTGTAGCAAATTTGCAGTGGTACAAAAACCCACAGTATGTGTGAACAGCATCATAGGGGAGAGCAAAGCGTGCAGTAGTGAGAGCAGATTTAAGGTTTATGGGCCAAGTAAGCAATGGCTACTCAAGGTAGAAAATATCTTTGTGTAATAGTGGTTAGTGGAGGAAGTCCACCAGACTTGAGGAAGATGCATGTCAGGAGAAAACAGAGCAGAGCAAAGTACAGAGCAATTAAAATAGCGGTCACTGACTATAAGGAGAGCGTAACCTAGGGAGGAAAGAACATAAGACACCATAGTCCACCTGCTCGAACAAATACTCATGTTCTCAATGAATAATTCTGGCGCATCTTTTCTTACAACTCTGTGTTGTGGCTCTGTTGTCCCTCCTGGGAATGTAGGACATTGACAAGTTGATGTAACAATTTCCACTGTGCCTGACTAGACAGGGTTACGCTTATTCAAAAGTGAAACAGTAACACTAAGTTGTCAACTTATTAATACATTTCCAAGGGGGACAACAGAGGAATGCGACAAAAAAAGTATTAATAAATGATGCTACTGTATTGTGTGCACTAAGGCTAGGTTCACTCCAGTGCTTAAACTCCGTTCGAGGTTTCCATCCCTGAACCCGCTTATGCTAGGTTCACACCTGCATTTGGGTTTCCGTTCAGGGGGTCTGCTTGGGGACCCCCCTCAAGCGGAAACCTAATCCGCTTAAAAAGCGGGTACCCGCTTTTTCTCTCCGCATTTTTTTTTAAAGGGATTCTGTCATTAAAAAAAGTTTTTAAACTAAAAGCACGTAGGAATAGCCTTTAGAAAGGCTATTCATCCCTTACCTTTATTCTGCAGGTCCACGACGCCGTTTTTGAATTTTTCTTCTTTTCTTCATTATGCTAATTGTGCGTCTCCTCCTCGTCGCTCCTCCTCTTACACGAGACCACCACAAAATGGCAGACGGAACATACATAGTCGGCTCTGTCCAACCCCAAGGAGGAGACACATCAGGAACAGAAGACAGAGGCGGCGCTAGAATCGATGATGAAGCTGTGCTCTGAGCACAATTAGCATAATGAAGAAAAGAAGAAAAATTCAAAAACAGCGGCGTAGACCTGCAAAATAAAGGTAAGAGATGAATAGCCTTTATAAAGGCTATTCCTACGTGCTTTTAGTTTAAAAACGTTTTTTTTTTTTTAAATGATAGAATCCCTTTAAGGCTAGGTTCACATCAGCGCTTATACTCCGTTTGGGGTTTCTGGCCCCAAACCCTCTTAAAAAATACGGAGAGAAAAGCACTGCAAGCAGCACTTCTCTCTCCACATTTTTCACCCCTTTCGGGCGGAAACCCGGAGGACCACATTATAGTCTATGGGCTCCACGAGTAACCACTTTTTTAAGCGGATTAGGTTTCTGTTCGGGGGGGCCCCACCAGACCCCTCCCGAGTAGAAACCCGAACGCAGGTATGAACCTAGCGAAGACGCCAGGAGAAGTGATATGTAATTCTCTAGGAGCAACGACATGAAAAAGGGGTCGGGGGGGCCCCGTTTTTTTAGGAGATCCAATAAAAGCCCGCCCTTGAAGACTTAATTTCTGGGTCTTGACAACCCCTTTATCAGATGACTACAGGACACACGGATGAAACTCCCTGGAGTATGTTACATCACTGGAAGAACCAGGAGATCATGTGACACTCCAGGAAGTCGCTAACGGGATCACTACAGTACTGACACCATATTGCAAAAATGCTTCACATAGCAAGCCTTACCAATTGCTGTAGTCATCTCAAAAAGTCTGGTCTTGGACAACCCCTTAACCATATGGAGCATATCACATGATGGCAGAGGTCCCAGCACATAAAGCATACACAATGGAGGGGGCCCACTTATGGCAGACTTAATGGTGGGGGTCCCAGCATATGGAACATACCCCATTATGGGGGTCCCAGATGACTACAGGACGGGGGGGGGGGGGGGCCAGGGGGGGCGCACACGGAAGATACACAATAATGGGGGTCCCTGGACGGAGCACACAAGGGGGGGGGGGGGACATATCAGTTACATCACAAAGGGGCCGGGGCAGGCCTGGAGCATACACAATGGTGGGGGTCTCAGGATATGGAGCATACACAATGGTGGGGGTCTCAGGATGTGGAGCATACACAATGGTGGGGGTCTCAGGATATGGAGCATACACAATGGAGGGGGTCTTAGGATATGGAGCATACACAATGGAGGGGGTCCCTTAGGATATGGAGCATACACAATGGTGGGGGTCCCAGCATATGGAAGCATATAGCAAAAATGGTGGGGGTCTCAGCATATGGAGCATACACAATGGTGGGGGCAGCATATGGAGCATACACAATGGTGGGGACTCATGATATGGAGCATACACAATGGTGGGGCACATATGGAGCAACACAAGGGTGGGGGTTCAGCATATGGAGCAACACAAGGCGGGAACCAGGATATGGAGCATACACAATGGTGGGGGTCTCAGCATATGGAGCATACACAATGGTGGGGGCTCAGCAATGGAGCAACACAATGGTGGGGGTCTCAGCATATGGAGCATAACAATGGTGGGGGTCTAGAAAGCATATGGAGCATACACAATGGTGGGGGTCCCAGCATATGGAGCATACACAATGGGGAGCGGGGTAACAAGGGGGCCAGAATGGAGCAACACAATGGTGGGGGTCTCAGCATATGGAGCATACACAATGGAGGGGGGCCCAGCATATGGAGCATACACAATGGTGGGGGTCTCAGCATACGGAACATACACAATAATGGGGGTCCCAGAAGGAAAAAAGGGAAGGATACGGAGCATACACAATGCAGGGGGTCCCAGCAATGGAGCAACACAATGGTGGGGGTCCCAGCAATGGAGCATACACAATGGTGGGGGACTCAGGATATGGAGCATACACAATGGTGGGGGTCTCAGGAATGGAGAATACACAATGGAGGGGCCAGGATATGGAGCATACACAATGGAGGGGGTCTTAGGATATGGAGCATACACAATGGTGGGGGCCCAGCATATAACATAAACAAGGTGGGGGCCAGCATATGGAGCATACACAATGGTGGGGATCCATGATATGGAGCATACACAATGGTGGGGGTCTCAGCATATGGAGCATACACAATGGTGGGGGTCCCAGCATATGGAGCATACACAATGGTGGGGATCTCATGATAGGAGCATACACAATGGTGGGGGGAGATGTGGATACACAATGGTGGGGGCTCAGCAGTGGCACCCCTAGATTAGCTCACCACATGAAGGGTTGGTGTAGGGGCTTATACTAACGTGATGTAGAAGGAATTAACCCTTCTTTATTGAACACTGCAGCCCCATTCACTACACCGTAACGTCCAGCTACCGCAGCAGTGTGAACTGGCTTGAGTAGTTGTAGTCACATGACCCGTCCCGTGCTAAGCTGACACAGATGCTGTGTACAGGTCCCTGCTTTCAACTGCTGTGAGGCTCCAGCACACAACACCCTGCACAGTGCACCATAACATAACATAACACAACTCACATATTCATTACCTCACATACACGCGTGTATGCAGCACTTCCGGGAGAAGCCGGCGTGAAGAGGGTTAAATGTGGTCACGTGGCCAGGACAGGAAAGGGCGGGGCTTACTCTCAGTGAGACAGTGCTGTGAGGATGGAGAGCAGGAGCAAATGTGGGGGGAGATAGTACTGGGGAGTGGGAGAGACTGCAGTATGAGAGTAACAGTGGAAAGATGCTCTGCAGGTGGAGGGGGATAATGTCAGCAGAATAGACCATGTTCACATTGTAGGTTCTGTCACAGATCAGAGACAAAATGACAGACACCATAATGAAAACCTGTCGGATGCCAGTGAGGTCTGTCATATGATGGACCTGGCACTGCACGGTGTGAACGTAGCCTTAGGCTCCATGTACACAACCATATTTTTTTCTGTATGTTATCGATAATTCCAAATAGAAATGAATAAGGCTATATACTATGGCCCATGGTAGATGCTAGAATGGAGTGTGTAAAATTAGATGCTGCTTGATATGCTGTGGATCCAGTAGGTGGCGCTGTCTCCTTGACTGTCAGTATGAAGCACCTCCTGCTGTATCCACATCAGACCAGGTGGGTTAGGGCTGCATATAGGAGAGGCGTAGTTAGCCTCTACTTCACCAATGTAACATCCAAAAATGCCGAGGCTCTGGGTGTGTTAGTGGTGATGGGGTGGCGGGCAGAACCACCTACTGGACACACCTGATTTAAACCGCACCATTCTAGACTGAACCATGACCATCATGTATTTTACAGATCAGTGTGCATGTCAATAAAACAGACGCAAAAAAATATGAAGTTGGTCATATTCCTGTACGTTTTTCAGTCTCAGTTTCCTCTATTGATCAGGTATGTGGAAAACACAGGCACTATAAACCATTCCATGGGGTCAAACATGACTACAGTATTGCCATCACTCGCTGTCCCAAGCAAGGCTCACAATCTAAATTCCTTATCAGCATGTCTTGTAGTGTGGGGGAAAAGTAGGGCTGGGCAATTAATCGAAAAATAACCGAAACCAATCATCAACCAGGATATCCGATGTGATTTTGTTCATGTTGGCTATTTCAGTTTGGTTATTACAATATTCGTGAGGTTCCACCTGCAGTTTTGTTGAGAGAATAATAAGTGGAGGCCCCGGGAGGTGATCAAACATAAAACCAGTGTTACAGCTCCGGTGTGACTCCCTCTTCTCTTAGGTCTTCTGTCTGACATCAGAGACCGCTGAGGCCAACCGTCCAGGATTCAGTCGGAAAGTCCTGGATTCCAGATGTTGTTCCGGTTTCAACTCATTAGCAGTTTCTGTGGGAGCCCATTAAAGAGGACCTTTCATGCCCTCATCAATGTGTGGTATTATATACCGCTATAAACCGACGGTGTGCTGAATTCAGTACACTGTTGGCTTTCCTGGTATGTGCACCGATGCTGGAGATATCGGTGCCATTAGTTACAGCGCTGATATCTCCCCACTGTACTGTCAGGGGGGCGTTCCTCACAACTCAGCTGTGTTAATGTATAAAAACGTAAATTAACGGACACAGAACCTATCTGACCGGACATCCAGCGGTAGTGTGAATGCCCCTTTAGACCTTGGGTCATATTTAGAATCTATAAAGCTGTTAGCTCAGGTCATTAGACCCATGATAGGGCTGGGATTTGCAGCAGTCACCAAAGATGTAACTTGAAGCTCCTGGACCCCAATGCAGAATGTGTAATGGGGCCCCTACATACCTTGTGCCATGTAGACTAGTGGTATATTTTACGTGGCAGAGGGATCTTTGGGTCCAGAGACCGCTTGCGACTGCTACTTCTCCATCCCCTATAGCTTGATTTTGCTGCGTTTTTTTTTCTAGCTAAAGCTAGTGGATTGAGCAGAAGGGAGAAGTATAAGAGATTCCTATATACAGTGCCTTGCGAAAGTATTCGGCCCCCTTGAACTTTTCAACCTTTTGCCACATTTCAGGCTTCAAACATAAGGATATCAAATTTTAATATTTTGGTGAAGAATCAACAACAAGTGGGACACAATCATGAAGTGGAACGAAATTTATTGGATATTTTAAACTTTTGTAAAAAATAAAAAAACTGAAAAGTGGGGCGTGCCAAATTATTCGGCCCCCTTAAGTTAATACTTTGTAGCGCCACCTTTTGCTGCGATTACAGCTGCAAGTCGCTTGGGGTATGTCTCTATCACTTTTGCACATGGAGAGACTGAAATTCTTGCCCATTCTTCCTTGGAAAACAGCTGGAGCTCAGTGAGGTTGGATGGAGAGCGTTTGTGAACAGCAGTTTTCAGCTCTTTCCACAGATTCTCGATTGGATTCAGGTCTGGACTTTGACTTGGCCATTCTAACACCTAGATACGTTTATTTGTGAACCATTCCATTGTAGATTTTGCTTTATGTTTGGGATCATTGTCTTGTTGGAAGATAAATCTCCGTCCCAGTCTCAGGTCTTTTGCAGACTCCAACAGGTTTTCTTCCAGAATGGTCCTGTATTTGGCTCCATCCATCTTCCCATCAATTTTAACCATCTTCCCTGTCCGTGCTGAAGAAAAGCAGGCCCAAACCATGATGCTGCCACCACCATGTGTGACAGTGGCGATGGTGTGTTCAGGGTGATGAGCTGTGTTGCTTTTACGCCAAACATATCATTTTGCATTGTGGCCAGAAAGTTGGATTTTGGTTTCATCTGACCAGAGCACCTTCTTCCACATGTTTGGTGTGTCTCCCAGGTGGCTTGTGGCAAACTTTAAACCAGACTTTTTATGGATATCTTTGAGAAATGGCTTTCTTCTTGCCACTCTTCCATAAAGGCCAGATTTGTGCAGTGTACGACTGATTGTTGTCCTATGGACAGACTCTCCCACCTCAGCTGTAGATCTCTGCAGTTCATCCAGAGTGATCATGGGCCTCTTGGCTGCATCTCTGATCAGTCTTCTCCTTGTTTGAGATGAAAGTTTAGAGGGACGGCCAGGTCTTGGTAGATTTGCTGTGGTCTGATACTCCTTCCATTTCAATATGATCGCTTGCACAGTGCTCCTTGGGATGTTTAAAGTTTGGTAAATCTTTTTGTATCCAAATCCAGCTTTAAACTTCTCCACAACAGTATCACAGACCTGCCTGGTGTGTTCCTTGGTCTTCATGATGCTCTCTGCGCTTTAAACAGAACCCTTAGACTATCACAGAGCAGGTGCATTTATACGGAGACTTGATTACACACAGGTGGATTATATTTATCATCATCAGTCATTTAGGACAACATTGGATCATTCAGAGATCCTCACTGAACTTCTGGAGTGAGTTTGCTGCACTGAAAGTAAAGGGGCCAAATAATATTGCACGCCCCACTTTTCAGTTTTTTATTTTTTACAAAAGTTTAAAATAACCAATAAATTTCGTTCCACTTCACGATTGTGTCCCACTTGTTGTTGATTCTTCACCAAAAAATTTAAATTTTATATCTTTATGTTTGAAGCCTGAAATGTGGCAAAAAGTTGAAAAGTTCAAGGGGGCTGAATACTTTCGCAAGGCACTGTATTTCCCAATCCTTTTGAAGCCAATCTTTGCCTTGTCTCAAAAAACTGCAGCAAAATTTGCAACAAACATGCAGTTTTTCCGCAACTTGTGTCCTTAACCTAAAGGTAGGCAATGAAGCCTGTATTATGCGTATATGAGACAATGGAGGGGGGAGCAATAAATGATTTAATATCTTTTATCCACATGAACCTACAGAGAGAGAAATTAGCAGATTTTTACATTACCTATGCTCACAACCCCCATGTTCAGAGCATCATTCACCCATAAAAGCTCCTATGTACCAGGCATTACCCCCAAAAAGTCCCCATGTCCAAGGCATCACTCCACAACCGCCACTGTGTACAGGGTAACAGCCCCAGAACAGCCGCCATGTACAGGGTAACAGCCCCAGAACAGCCGCCATGTACAGGGTAACAGCCCCAGAACAGCCGCCATGTACAGGGTAACAGCCCCAGCAGCCCAGAAGATTAACAGCCCCAGACAGCCCCATGTACAGGGTAACAGCCCCCACCATGTACAGGGCCCCCCCCTAACAGCCCCAGAACAGCCGCCATGTACAGGGTAACAGCCCCAGAACAGCCGCCATGTACAGGGTAACAGCCCCAGAACAGCTGCCATGTAAAGACATGTAACAGCCCCAGAACAGCTCCCATGTACAGGGTAACAGCCCCCATGTACAGGGTAACAGCCCCAGAACAGCTGCCATGTACAGGGTAACAGCCCCAGAACAGCTGCCATGGACAGGGTAACAGCCCCAGAACAGCCCCCATGTACAGGGTAACCGCCGCGTACAGGGTAACAGCCCCCATGTACAGGGTAACAGCCCCAGAACAGCTGCCATGTACAGGGTAACAGCCCCAGAACAGCCCCCATGTACAGGGTAACCACCACCATGTACAGGGTAACAGCCCCAGAACAGCTGCCATGTAAAGGGTAATAGCACCAGAACAGCCACCATGTACAGGGTAACAGCCCCCATGTACAGGGTGACAGCCCCAGAACAGCCCCCATGTACAGGGTGAGCCCCAGAACGCCCCCATGAACAGGGTACCCCCCGCCATGTACAGGGTAACAGCCCCCATGTACAGGGTAACAGCCCCAGAACAGCCGCCATGTACAGGGTAACAGGCCCAGAACAGCTGCCATGGACAGGGTAACAGCCCCAGAACAGCCCCCATGTACAGAGTAACCGCCGCCATGTACAGGGTAACAGCCCCAGAACAGCTCCCATGTACAGGGTAACAGCCCCAGAACAGCCCCCATGTACAGGGTAACAGCCCCAGAACAGCCCCCATGTACAGGGTAACAGCCCTAGAACAGCTGCCATGGACAGGGTAACAGCCCCAGAACAGCTGCCATGGACAGGGTAACAGCCCCAGAATAGCTGCCATGTAAAGGGAAACCCCCAGGGTAACAGCCCCAGAACAGCTGCCATGTACAGGGTAACAGCCCCAGAACAGCTGCCATGTACAGGGTGACAGCCCCAGAACAGCCCTCATGTACAGGGTAACAGCCCCAGAATAGCTGCCATGTAAAGGGTAACAGCCCCCATGTACAGGATAACCGCCGCCATGTACAGGGTAACAGCCCCAGAACAGTTGCCATGTACAGGGTAACAGCCCCAGAACAGCCGTCATGTACAGGGTAACAGCCCCCATGTACAGGGTAACAGCCCCAGAACAGCCCCCATGTACAGGGTAACCGCCGCCATGTACAGGGTAACAGCCCCAGCAGCCCCCATGTACAGGGTAACAGCCCCCATGTACAGGGTAACAGCCCTAGAACAGCTGCCATGGACAGGGTAACAGCCCCAGAACAGCTGCCATGGACAGGGTAACAGCCCCAGAATAGCTGCCATGTAAAGGGTAACAGCCCCCATGTACAGGGTAACCGCCCCAGACAGCCCCGCCACAGGCAGCCCCAACAGCGCCATGTACAGGGTAACAGCCCCAGAACAGCCCCCATGACAGGGAACCCCCCAGCCCCCCCCGCCCCCCCCATGTACAGGGTAACAGCCCCAGAACAGCCGCGGGGCCGCCCCGGCCCGCCCCCCCGGCCCCCATGTACAGGGTAACAGCCCCAGAACAGCCGCCCCCATGTACAGGGTAACAGCCCCAGAACAGCCGCCATGGACAGGGTAACCGCCCCCATGTCAGGGTAACAGCCCCAGAACAGCCGCCATGGACAGGGTAACAGCCCCAGAACAGCTCCCATGTACAGGGTAACAGCCCCAGAACAGCCGCCATGTACAGGGTAACAGGCCCAGAACAGCTCCCATGTACAGGGTAACAGCCCCAGAACAGCGCCCCGACCCCCCGGCCATGTACAGGGTAACAGGCCCAGAACAGCTGCCATGGACAGGGTAACAGCCCCAGAATAGCTGCCATGTAAAGGGTAACAGCCCCCATGTACAGGGTAACCGCCGCCATGTCGGGTAACAGCCCCCGCCCCATGTACAGGGTAACAGCCCCAGAACAGCTGCCATGTAATACAGGGTAACAGCCTTCATGTACAGAGCCTCAGCCCTAAGGACTGCCCTCACCTACAGTGTTTCATTCCCCAGAACAACCACCATTTGCACCCTCCAGAAAAGCCCCCCGTGTGCAGCAGTCCCTGTATGCAGAGTGTCCCCTCATGTACAGAGTATTCCCCAACTCAAAACAGTCCCCGGTGCAGGGCATTATGGATAGCACAGAGGATGTCTGTCACTACTGTACATTATGCTCTTCTCGGTCATGTGACTTGACAGCTGTGAAGGACTTGTGGTTCACCAGCAGCTGATAGGTCACGTATTATTGCTACTAGTACTCCATTGCAAGAAGTTTTCCCTATGGAAACCGCGTCCTTAACCACCGCGTCTACTAACCTGACCACATCGATAGTCTACTAGTCAGTGTGCTGAACGATATGGCGGCGGCCATTGAAGTGAAGACCAAACTGAATGTAAACCTATAGCAGTAGCCACAGAAATATGGCGGAAATATCGGAGACAAAAAAATCTCCTCTTTTAGCCAGAGATCCTTCAGTGTATCTGAACCTGAGAGTCAGAGGAGAGCAGATAAAGGTAGTCTGAGTATTTATACGTGTTATTTCTTATATGCAGGCTGCATTATACAAATCATAAGACTTTATATAGTATAGTCTGTCCTAAATCTAGTGTAATGTAGCATTTACTGTGCACTTTAGGTTGGTTTGGAATTATTTTGTGCATGTCTTCTCTATAGTGCCATCTCCTTGAAGGCTCCTTACAGTAAGTTAGTAATAAATCACAGGGGTGTAATTTAAGTGTAAAGGGTATATTCATAGATTGTAAGCTCTCAACTGTCCCTGGTGCTTCAGTGTCCCCCCCGCTGTCCGGTCCAGCGGTGCCCCGCGGCTTGTTCTGACAGAAGTCCTTACTGTACGTGACTGCTGAGGCCAATCAGTGGCCTAAGGAAAGGAACCAGAACGTCACTCACATACGTCACCTGTGACGTCACTCACATACGTCACCTGTGACATCACTACATACGTTACCTGTGACGTCACTCACATACATCACCTGTGACGTCACTCACATACATCACCTGTGACATCACTCACATACGTCACCTGTGACGTCACTCACATACGTCACCTGTGACGTCTCGGTTCATTTCCTGAGGTTGCTGATTGGCCTTAGCGGTCATGTGTGGCAGGAGACACCGGGGACAGGTGAGTATGTTTTTGGGGTTTTTTTTCACCTTCCCTGACCTCCTTAAAGAAACCTGTAATTCCTGGACAACCCCTTTAATTTCTTCTCCTTCTGACGCAGGATACACCTGGATTATTAAGAGACTCTGACCTCTTAATAATACTTGTGCATTTTGCAAGGGTCTAATGTGCCAAAATTGACATATACACCAGTCAGGGATTGGGCTAGATTTCACATATAACTCACACCAGATTTCTCTCAGGGTGAGGGGTACCCATCCCAACCCCCCTTGCGCACCGCCATGCTCTACCAACTTTTCTAACAAGTGGCGAGCTGGCCAGAAAATAGAGAAAGTTGCACGATTAATGGTGCAAATGGGCATGTGCTACAAATGCCCCAATTTTGCGCCAGAAAACTGGCGTTCGTATTTTAGTAAATTTGTCCTGGGAAGTTGGAAAAAAAAAGAACGCATTTCTTTGGAGGTTTTATTTTTATTGCATCCAATAGAGGGCGCATGAGCTCTCCAGCTCCTTTCCCATAATGCCTTGTGATATGTAGATGCTAAGTAGAGGGCAAAAGGCAATTAAAATCTCTACACACCTTCACTGGTGCTCTCCTCAATGTGAGAGATTCTTGTCCCTTATTTTTATTGCGTTCACTTTAAAAATTAACATGTGACATTTGTTCTGTAATGAATATCTAATCCAGGCACTCAGTGGGTATATTTGCTTCATTTATTGAATATCTTATGTGGAAATGCAATCCATAAATTCAAAATGAATGTTTTCGGTCCAATCCTGGACCTTCATCAGATCGGATTGCCTAGGAATGAAGAAGGAGAATTGGAGTAGAGCTCTGTAACATGAGGAAGCGCTAGGTGCTGCTGGAGTAATGGCTTTGGCCATTTGAATTTATGGATTGCATTTCCACATATGATACTCAATAAATGAAGCAAATATACCCACTGAGTGCCTGGATTATATATTCAGTACTATTGAGGTGAAACCCTTCCTGAGCACCACCTATTTCTCTATAGAGAGTGCCGTGATTACATTACTCACATTTGATCTGTAAGTCAGTACGATCACAGAGATACCAAATTTATATAGCTTTTGTTATATTTTAATACCATTTTCATTGCATGGCCATAGTCAATACTTGCCAAATTGTCTGGAAGGCTCCCATAAACCGAGTCCTGGAAGAGCAGGCAAGATTCCTGGGCCTGGTGGAATGCTCCTGCATCTGCTAAGCTAGTGGTCATTTTCTATGTGATGTGTGTACTTTATGTGCTGGTCACATCCCAAAAAGACGGCATGACCAGCACATGCCATGCTCACATCACGTGTGATGGTGCAAAGGGGGTGTGGCCTTACCTAAATATTTTCACAACACGTTTCTCATGCCGTTCACCTGGAGGCGAATATGTCTTATTCT
Organism: Leptodactylus fallax; assembly: GCA_947044405.1. Lineage (NCBI taxonomy): Eukaryota > Metazoa > Chordata > Amphibia > Anura > Leptodactylidae > Leptodactylus > Leptodactylus fallax. Next base: position 1,818,704 of record CAMRHE010000308.1, read on the forward strand.
GACCCCCATAACTTTTTTTTATATTTCAATTTATGGAGCTGTGTATGGACTTTTTAACCACTTAAATTATCATTTGCAGGACTCAAGTAGTACATAAGAAACAGAATGAATAACTGTGACCTGGAGAAACTTTCTGTGTCTGGAGTAAAACTACAACCTCCTTTCAAATCAGACATAACAAGATACCAAGTAAGAGTGCCCAGTCAGGTAACACAGATCAGCGTGGACACATGGACTAGTGACTCAGGGGCTACCTGGACATTACTGGTGAGTCCTCTCTAAGGATTTTATTTCTTTAGTATCTTTTTGCCTTGTACTCCTTATTGTAGTTAGAGAGATTGCGGAGAATTTATTAAGATTGGCACATTGTGCGCCATTCTTAAAGGGGTTTTCTGTCCCGAATCGATTTTTCACACAGATAACCAACCCACAGGATAGGTCATCAGTATGTGATCTCTGGGGGTCCAACATCTGAACCCCACACAGATCAGTTTGTGCAGCAGCCACTTTGTGCTGGAAGCTGTTCGTGGATGGGGAGCGCGTGCCGCACTGCTCTTTTACAATTAATAGGAGTGGAGCTGCAGCCCCGTCCACTGTATAACTGTGTGCGCCACCCACCCACTAGCAGCTTCTGGCACTCACAGACTGCTACAATAGCTGATCTGTGCAGGTTCGGGTGTTGGACCCTCACATGTCACATACTGACTAGGTGTCTCAGCCAACCATGATCCCCACCGCACTCAAGTGTTTTAAAAAGTGGCAAGAGTGTCACAAATTGGACAGATTGGCACATTTTTGGCACAAATGATCATGTGCTCAAAAATGCACCACTTTTGCATCAGAAAACCAAAGTGAATACAACCCCCCCCCCCCCCCCACTGTATATCAATTCATTTCAAGGGCTTTTTGCCTTGTAAAGTACAGACAACATGAGTCACATTTAGACCTTTTCTGGACACAATTTTTTTCCGAAGGTGAAAACACCTCAGCTAAGAATAATATACGGTTTTGCATACAAGAACAGGTGAAAGAGAGGTGGTGAGTTAGTCTATTGCACAGAAGATGGAACCTGATATGGTGGACACCTAAATCAGAAATTAAATGAGTTGTCCCAGATTGCTAGTTTTCTGCTATCCACACAATAGGTGATAAGTGTCTCTTTAATGGGATCCAACCTCTGGGATTCCTACCATACATGAGAACAAGGATCCTGTGTCCTCATTTTTTTTTTATATTGCATGTGCAATGCTGCTACAATCAATGTCTATGAGACTGGCCAGGATAGGAAAGTGCAGCCCTCGGCTCTTCCTGGTAGTTCAATAAAGTTAGAATGGAGTGGCTTTATGGATGAGTGAATGAGAGTACAGCCACATACCTGTAGGGGACGCAGTAGTCGCATCTGCAATTGGGCCAAGAAGCCTGGGTGACCGTAGGTCACCCCCACCACACTAAGACTGATCAAACTTGTTTGATCTCCTTTCTGATTTCCTTTGATGGCTGCTTGTCTGCGTATAATAAATTTACTACCCCTGCCTTCTAGTGCATTAAAGTGAGACAGGGTAAGAAGATTTAGCATATATAGAATTTAGCAGCATATAGCCAAGGAGGGATTCTGTGACAAAAAAGTTGGCATGATAACTGTATGGAGGGCACTGATAGGATAGGAATGATGTGAAGCTTGTGTGCACAGACATGTTGTGAACAAGTCTTCATGGTGGTCTGGGCCCAGATGGAGAAGGAAAGGGAAATATGCATGCTGATAAAATGTATGGGTGTGATGTGGCTGATGGTTGAGATCGTGCATAAGCATGCATTAGGTTGTAAAGAACAGAGTCCTGCACAGAGTGCCTTTCATCCTAAGGCTAGGCATTAGACTTTGTGAATCCAATAATGGCAATGTAAGCAGGCTGTATTGTGTCTGCTGTCACTCCGCACTTACAGCTTGCAGAGATGCTGCGCCATTGTTCTTTGTCAATAACTCACTTTTAATGATCTGCTTTGTCTTCTCAATTTCAGGGAGGTGGTGGCTCGAGGACTGTGACTTTGAAAGATGGCCTGAACCCTGTAGTGGTAGAAGTGACTGCTGAAGATGGAACTGCCAAGAAGTATACTCTAGAAATCACTAAATTATCTGCAAGTCATGCTTCACTTGAAGGGATCGGTCTGTCTGAGGATCTGAATCTGGCCCCGTCATTTGCTCCAGATGTCTTCGAATATTCATGTACTTCTGTTCTATCTCCTAGACCTGTCATTGTGAATTATTACTGTCTAATACATTAGGAACTGGCAATTCTGCACAATACTTGCATATTCCAAAAACATTTATTTTATTAGTTATTTATGCTTTTTCCATCTTGATATTAGAATCACATTTGATTTCTTGCGGTAACCGCAATACGTATGTTATACTAAAATTAATTGCTGTTGTCATCACATTAACAGCTGAAAATAATTCTATTTCATTGTTCTGGAAATTGGAATTGCTGGGATTGCATATACAAAGTCTAATATTTTACTAACAGGGTTCAATGGACATGGGTTTGATTGGGGGAGTTTATTAAGACTGGCATTTCTTACCCCAGTCTTCATCAATTCACCCTCTGGAGTGAGATGCATCTCATTTATTAAGAGGATCCGGCCTGTTATTAAATCTGGCACACTCCCATGTGCCAGAATAGAAATCTATGGCAGTCAGGGAGTGGTATAAATCGCACCACTTGTCTGGCATGACTTATAGTAAGTTTGTGGCGCATCTTTGGAGCAATAAAGGACCGTGCGCCAGAAAATTGGCATAAATGGGTAACTAAATTCCCCCCAGTATGTAGTAATTTTTTAATATTCACATGCACCAGTCTTCTTTATCTCTTGCCCCTCCTTGTTGACGACTCATCTTCCTCCCAGCGGGTCAGTCACTGCCCACACCAGTCATATGTCTATACATAATTGGTCATCATGTAGCCTTAGGTCAACAAGTAGCCTGAACAGCTGAGAATCAGTAAGGTTAGTTTTATGCACTTGCAGTGTACAGTTGCCATATGCACTGGGTAAGCTCCTGGTGCATAAATCTAATGTACCCATAGGCCCCCCATTCACCCAACAGTATACATTTTTTTGCTGTATGGAATAAAGCAGCAGGCTGCATGGGTCCATACAGAGGCATCCAGTATAAAAAAGTATAATCGGTATACATTTTATTTTATAATGAGAGCCTGTTGGTGATGGATACTACAATAGGCTTATATAGTTGCATCCATTTGAGGTATTCATTGTGAAATCCTCTTAATATATGCCTCCAATGGACATTGCAAAATGCAGTGTGAAATAGCAGAAGGTAAGTATATTGAAATGTATGTTTCTAAGATACTCACCTATTAGCAGAACAGAGTCTTGTGACCTCCATTTACCGACTTAGAGCCATTGCAATCTTCATATAACTCTCCTGGCACATGTGAGGTCTATCCCTGAGTATGGCTATCACAATGCATGTGCAGTGGCCTTAAAGGGGTTGTCCAGTTTCAGACAAATTTTATTATTTGTATAACAAAAAGATATGTAATTTTCCAATATACTTTCTGTATCAATTCCTCATGGTTTTCTAACTCTCTCCTTGTTGTCAGTCTTTGTTTACTTTCAGTCCATGGTCATGTGATATACAGTCCATGGCCATGTGATATACAGTCCATGGTCATGTGATATACAGTCCATGGTCATGTGATATACAGTCCATGGCCATGTGATATACAGTCCATGGTCATGTGATATACAGTCCATGGTCATGTGATGAACACACAGGTACATGGCTCGTTACAGTCACAGCACAGTAATCGGACATCTGTCTGGTAACAAGCTGTGCACCTGTGTGTCCACCACATGACCATGGACTGTATATCACATGACCATAGACTGTATATCACATGACCATGGATTGTCCATCACCTGACCATGGACTGATTTTTATCCACTGTCAGTAAGCAGAATGAATGACAGCAAGCAGAGATCTAGAAAACATTGAGGAATTGATACAGAAAGTATATTGGAAAATTGTACAACTTTACTTTATACAGACAATAATATTTGTCTGAAACTGGACAACCCTTTAAACCACAATTTTCCAATGAGACTCCATGTGGTGAGACCCACATCTATATGGCATATCATTTGGATATATTGCCTATGTACAAACAGCTGGTCAGTGAGGGTGTCAGTAGTCAGACCCTGTGATATTGATAGTCGACTCAATATTAAGATTCCCTAAAGCCCCTTTAAATTGCAATAATACAACATAGCAAAGATTTACAAACTAAGAAGTGAGTTTTGTTGCTGTGGTTCTACTTTTATTTGCAGATGTCATGTATATTGGGACTTCATTAAATATATTTCAGCACTTGGATATTGTTTATGATCCACATTTTGCGGCGTCCTGCAGAGCATTACATATTAATGACTTCACCCAATTAAAGCAAGCATTCTTTGCTGAATTCTCTTGGCCACGTCAGCTTGTAGTGGTGACATTCGCTGTTCTTAATAAGCTTCCTGCGGGTTTAATTTTACAGTAATTCTCTCTAAAGGTAATTGAATGTGTATTGTTATCATCCTCTATATCTCCTATCCTAGTCATACAGTTAGCTTCTGTCATTGATTAAATTAGATTTAGGCTGAGGCCCAACATTGCGGAAACGCTGTGTTTTTTGTTGCAGATTTTGCTGTGTTTTTTTTGAGCCAAAGTCAGGAGTGGATTTAACAGAGGAGAAACATCTAAGAGCTTCCTTTATATTTTCCATAAAAAAAAAAAAAACACAGCAAAATCTGCAACAAAATTGCCGTGTAAATACACAATTGCAAATAGTGCTTAAAGGGTTTGTTCATGAATTTCAGAAACCCTGGAGGAGACTGGGGAAGGGGAAACATTAATAAAATAAAAAAAGATACTGTCTGGTCCAGCGTGCATAGTAAAATATCTTTTCCAAGGAATCAAAGATGATGCTACTGTTCTTCAAAGCTTTACCTTGCTGAATGTTGCCAGAGTCTGTCCAAAAATAGGACAGATAAGATATGGCGGCAGCTTGTGCTGTCTGTTATTGTAGCTTATGTGTGTATGGAATATATCATGACTTGTCATTCCTTGCCCTTTGTGATTATTTTATGAGGTCTTAAGTTTTCCTGTTTTGTTTCCCCACTAGGTACCGTGCCATATTTCCACAACAGTATTAGCGTTAAGTCCGTAATCCAAGACAGTCAGATGAAGGTGACAGTGAACGGGCGTGATGACGCTATACCGGTCCCTATCGCTGTTGGAGATACAGTTATAGAAGTTCTTGTGTTTTCTGCTGATGGCACCAATTCACAGGTTATCCATCTTTCTATATAGATAAGAGTATTTGTTATACAGTATTGGCTCTATCTCCAAGTAAAAGTCTATTATATTAAGGGACACTTAACGTAAAGTCTGTCTTATCTACTGTTGACTTTTCCACGTCAGTGTCGAAATAATGCGGGGTCTCCCACATGCTTAGGCGCAGGAGCCCGGCTGTGTACTCACATCCAGGCACCTCCTCCTAACTCCCAGGATCGGCAAACCGCCAGGCATTTAACCCCTTAGATGCCACCGTCAATAGCAACTGCAGCATCTAAGGGGTTTTGGAGAGAGGAAGCTTCCTCCTGGAGGCATCAGAACCCCTGCGAACAAGATCACAGGGGTCAAATGCCTTTACATGGCAGCTGGGGGCCTAATGAAGGGCCCCAGGGCTGCCTATGTACATTCCTATCCTTTGGCAAGGCCTTATAGAATGCCTGTATTAAAATAACAGGTAGTATAATGCATAGGTAGTGCAATGTATTATAATAGTGATCAGAGGATCGCAAGTTGTATTAAAAAAGTGAAATAAAGTTTAAAAAAAAATAAAAATACAGATAAAATAGCATATTAAATAAATGAATTCAGCTTTCCCAGTATGTACCTGGGTGCCAGAGATATTGGTGCCGTTAGTTTCAGCACCGATATCCTTCCACTGTCAGAAGGGCCCGGGCTTACAGTCTAGCATCATCATTGGTCTGTGAGGAACGCCCCCCTGACAGTATTCTTCCATAGCCTTGTACTGTCAGGTAGTCTTTCCTCACAGCCCAGCTCAAGTATAAAGGTTTATTTTTTTAAAATGTGGGCATGGATGGATTTATAACAGCGCAATTTAGGACACTAAGCCCCCAGTCTATAAGGACCTGTGGGTGATTTAGTGTCCCAAATCGACCTGACTTGTGAATATTTGAGGGCATAGTCCAGTATGCAAAAATGGAATCAATTTATTGGCTTTGACTCCAAAAAATTGATTCCATTTTTGCATGAGATGCTGGTGGAGGATCTTTTTTGCTTCTCTTTTCATACCCAGAATAGGAGACTAGGTTTCTGTCATGGCATGACCCTTCCAAAGTTGTTGTCTCTTCTACTTTATATAATTGCTTTTCTACCCCCGAGCAGCTGTTTGGGGTTGACCGTAACCAACAGGACTTATCTAATAGTTACACGATTAAAGGCGAGGGCTTGTTCAGCGCCTGTTTAGTTACATCAATAGCAAAAAGCTGCTTTCCTGCTCAGAGGAGGATCTCTTATGTACATAGAAATCTCACACCTTCTGATAGGCCCTGGTAGGAATAATTCTCAGCAGTGATGAGAAGAAAACCTACCACGAGGAAAGTCTCTCCATGTTTCCTTTTTAAAAAGGGAGGAATGGAAGCAAATCTACAAAGTACTTGTAAGAACAAGACTCGATCTTTCTCCAAGTGTTATACATACAGTCATGCAGCCAGTCTTTGTCTCCTTGTGAACTCTTTTCTATAAATGTTCTCTAAATGTCATCTTCTGATGTTTAGGTTTACAGAATCATGGTGACGCGAGCGCAGCTTCCATTTTGTGTGAAGTTTGCAGATGCTCAGGAGCAGATGAAATACGAGTGTCCTATTTCCTTAGCTGCTTTATACAGACCAGTCTCTATCAAAGGAAGGTAAAATCATTGTAAAATGTTATAAGGCTGGGTTCACATTTGCGCTGGAGTCTCCATTGCAAAGACTGCTGAAAATTGGCGGACAAAAGAATCCTGCACAGAGGACTTTTTTCTCTGCCACTTTCAGTTTCAGCTTCAAAACGACAGATACCTGGAGATTCGGCGCTAGTATGAACCTAGGCGGGAATTGTCGGGAATTTATCAAATGATCTGTGCTACTTTTATAGTGTAAAAGGTTACAACTGATACCTTTACATTACACACTGCATTGTGTCACCAGGGGTTAGGAGCTGTCATGTGGGCTAGTGGTGCCATTAATTTTTTAATTAGGTTTTGTCTTTATTGATTTAGATTTTATTATTTTTTATACATTGTGGTCATGAAAGATCTTTAGGGGGGTATTTCATAATTACTTTTTTTTTCTTTACTGCCTATTTTCCCTGTAACTGGGGCTGACATATAAACTTAAGTTACAAGGGATATCCAGCCTTCTGAGACTCACTGCAGTGGTGATCTGGGTCTGCTCAGACTCTTAACATCATTTCTTTATAGTGTCACAGTTATATGAGGCCCAACACATAAAGAGGACCTTTCACGTCCTCATAGATGTTCGGTATTATATACCGCTAGAGAGACGACAGAATTCAGCGCGTCGGCTTTCCCGGTATACTGGAAATATCAGTTTTGGCACAGATATCTCCCCACTATCAGAAAGGCAAGCCTTACAGCTCAGCGTCATCGCAGTGCTGTGATGAACGCCCCCCCCCCCCAACTGTACTCTTCCATGGACTTGTACTGTCGGGGGGGGGGGTGCTCTTTACAGCCCAGTGATGACGCTAGGTTGTAAGGCCCGCCCTTCTGACAGTGGGGAGATATCGGTACCGAAATTAACGACACCGATATCTTAAGCACTGGGGCACATAGCGGGAAAGCCTACAGTGCACTGAATTCAGCGCACTACTGCATATCTATGGGGACGTGAAAGGTCCTCAGCAACATTATGGGTATGTTCACACAGCGGAATTTGGCACTGATTTTGAGTCAGATTCTGTTTCATATCAGGGCCAAATTTCGCTGTGAATCTACCTTCCATTTTTTTTCAATGAGAGGCAGAAATCGAAGTAGGATGCTGAAAAAATAAGGATCCTGCTCGATCTTGCCGTGGATTCTGTGGCTGATCCAGCTGCAGAACCCACTGTGCGAGCCATAACAATGATGTCATCTGAGCCTGCTTAGCAGGTGAAAGCTGCGGCACCACAGGAAGCCAGAGGGGCAGAAATGAAAGAATTTGAGGCTGCAGCCTACCTAAAATTCCTCTTTGATGTGTGAACATACACTAATTGTCTTGGTACATATTATTTGGATAATAAAGACCCCTGGATATAGTCCATGAGGCAATCCACTGAAATCCATCTCTGATTCATAGAATATTAGCAAATGATATATTCATAAATAGTTTCATAAATGTGTAATTTTTGATGATGCATTTTTCCATATAGTCCAACATATATATAAAATTATTATTATTGTACATATAATGTTGTTACTCTGTGTACATTTACTATAGTTTCATTCATTTGTATCTATACTTATATGTATACAGTGTTCCCAAACACACAATCTCAGCACAATACCTGGATCTTCTAACAAGACGATCAAAGACAGATCCATTGGATGAGACCATTCTTAGCGAGAACTGGAGGCTTCCTGAGTATGAACTGGATATGAATATGTCAGCAGCAAATGTTGTGTGCTGTTTTGCTTACCGCGGTATGTCTGTTTAATAATAATAATAATAGTAATAATAATAACTTTATTTATATGGCGCCAACATATTCCGGAGCAGAGGACACATGAACAGACAATATGAGACATTACAATGTGACAAAGAAATAAACATATCAAACAATAGGAGTGAGGGCCCTGCTCGCAAGAGCTTACATTCTATGAGTCTGTTTAACTCTAGAATCCAACCATTCCTTCACTGATAAACTTGCCAGACAGTTGAAGGTAGATTATGAATGATAACTTGTAGGTTGTCCTTTTGTGAATATATCTTTAGACCGAGGCCCCACGGGCAGTGTATGTCGAGGATATTGCTTTTTGTACTGCAGTGAATAGTTCAGCAGATTGCACTATTGGATACAAAGCTATCCAGCAAAACTAGTATAGCTTGCAGTATATGTTTTTTTTAGCATTGTCAGCTGTGGAAATATGATGACACTCAGGGGCATCCATTAGGTGTGAACAATTTAGATTTCTTTTGGGAGATACTCCCAATGGAATCCTCAGATGGGCTCTACACGGACTTCTGTCCACATTTGCATGTTGAACATCCCTTCCAAGGATAATGGGCATTAGTTTGGAGTTGGTTCTCCATTTTTCTGGGAAGGCTTTATACTATGGTTGCTGGGATTTGTGTCTTTCAGTCTTAGTGAGGTAGGGCACTGGTATTGGGTATAAAGATGACTTAAATTTTGGCTCCAATTCATCCCCAAAGTTGATTTGATGTCAGAGCTTTCTCTTCTCTTTCTCTTACCTTTGTATATGGGAGTTTACTATGCTGAAACAGGTATGTTTTGTCTCCAAAATGTTTCCACAAAGTTGTCATTCCATGCAACTTATTAAGATTTCCCTTTACTGGATCTACAGGGCCCGGTCTCAGCCATGTAAACCAGTCCCAGACCACTGTTTCTTCTTCTGAAAACATTACCTTTGCCAGTTTACATTCAGAAAGTTTACGTTGTCCTGGCATCCATCAAACTTGGCATCACATGTCAGACCACCAGATGGTGAAAATAATTTGTTGCTCCAGAAAACCTGTTTTCACTGCTCTAACACTTATTGCGCAAAGTGATGTCAGACATGTGCAGGACTGCTTGGCCATGAAAACCCAAACCATGAAGCTCCAAGAGTTCTTGTAATGTTATTTCTGGAAAAGTTAGATTCATAGGCACCTGAGCACACTGCAGACTATTCTATGGGGCACTTGTGGCCCCTGTTCCTTGTACTTCACAATAAACATAGCACTTACCTAGCCTGACTTTATCAAAAGGTGACATCTTAGGTCCATCGAGCTCTCTAGTAATATCCAATCTCCTACTCATTCACTAGTTAGAAGTGGTGCCAGATACATATGATTGTTTAGTCTATATACATGACATTGGGGTGTTTCCTGCATGCAGCAGTTAGTACCCTCCAAAAGTGATCCAACTGGAGAGCCATCGACATGATGGCATAACCCGCCTCCGATCCTACAGAAGACTTACCATACCAAAAATAGTTGACTGTGATAAAAAGATATTCAAACACATCCCGTTGCTGTATATAAGGTTGTGTAGTACACAATCTTAGGTAATGCTGACTAAGTGATCATTTCACCATGAAACAGAGCACATCAAGAATTTGGGCAGTGCCTTGTGGATCAGGGTGGAGGAGTGAGCAACTTTTCCTGATGTTAAGGCTTTATTTTCCCATGGCTGGGAACCCCTTTAAAGTTAAGATGTATACTTTTTTTTATATCTTGCAGGATGTGGAGACATGGTACAGTTGTCTGATTTCGGTAATCATGCGAGGAGCTGCCCATTTAAACCACAGCCTGAATTGGATCCTAAGGTATAATCTAGTCTAGATTTCTTTGTTATCCTCATTTAGAATACATATTTGTAAGACATCTGTGAGACAACTGGCTGCACTGGAGCCTCCCTGCTGTGCTTTGTCTGCAAAAGGATAAAAGTATTAAAGGGATTTTCCAGGATTTATATATCGATGCTGTATCCTCAGGAACCTATCTATAAAACATAGTGTAGAACACTCTTAGGGCTCCTAGGAACCTATCTTTAAAACATAGTGTAGAACACTGTCAGGGATCCTAGGAACCTATCTATAAAACATAGTGTATGACACTGTCAGGGCTCCTAGGAACCTATCTATAAAACATAGTGTAGAACACTGTCAGGGCTCATAGGAACCTATCTATAAAACATAGTGTAGAACACTCTTAGGGCTCCTAGGAACCTATCTATAAAACATAGTGTAGAACACTGTCAGGGATCCTAGGAACCTATCTATAAAACATAGTGTATGACACTGTCAGGGCTCCTAGGAACCTATATATAAAACATAGTGTAGAACACTGTCAGGGCTCATAGGAACCTATCTATAAAACATAGTGTAGAACACTGTCAGGGCTCCTAGGAACTTATCTATAAAACATAGTGTAGAATACTGTCAGGGCTCCTAGGAACCTATCTATAAAACATAGTGTAGGACACTCTTAGGGCTCCTAGGAACTTATCTATAAAACATAGTGTAGAACACTGTCAGGGCTCCTAGGAACCTATCTATAAAACATAGTGTAGAACACTGTCAGGGCTCCTAGGAACTTATCTATAAAACATAGTGTAGAACACTGTCAGGGCTCCTAGGAACTTATCTATAAAACATAGTGTAGAATACTGTCAGGGCTCCTAGGAACCTATCTATAAAACATAGTGTAGGACACTCTTAGGGCTCCTAGGAACTTATCTATAAAACATAGTGTAGAACACTGTCAGGACTCCTAGGAACCTATCTATAAAACATAGTGTAGAACACTGTCAGGGCTCCTAGGAGCCTATCTATAAAACATAGTGTAGAACACTGTCAGGGCTCCTAGGAACCTATCTATAAAACATAGTGTAAGAACACTGTCAGGGCTCCTAGGAACTTATCTATAAAACATAGTGTAGAATACTGTCAGGGCTCCTAGGAACCTACTGTATCTATCTAAAAAAAATAAAAAAAAAACATTCATACTCACCTTCCTTTACTTCTTTTGGGCCTTCTCACAGCATCTAGTGCTCTCCTGGTGATGTCTAGCACTTTTCTGTAACATCATGGGCCCATAGTCACCGCTGAGGCCTTTGATTGAACCACCTGCGGTTACATGGGCTCGTTGAGCAAGAGGTGAGGGAAGGTGATTATGAATGTTTTTTTATTTTTTACACCTCCCCTGGGCCTCTACCTATTATACTCTGGGGTCTCTTCAAAATATATATAAAAAAAAAAAAACATACTCACCTGTCCTAGGTGCTCCGCTGTCCCAGGATGTTCTCCGGTGCTGCGGCACCCTGGGGCTTGTTCCAGTGGAAGTTCCCGCCGCATGTGACCGCTGAGGCCAATCAGCAGCCTAAGGAAACGACGCGGAACATCACATTGGCTTCAGCAGTCACGTGCAGCAGGGACTTTCAGCGGTGCAAACCTCGGGGGGCCGCGGAACTGGACAACGGCCTTGGACACCGGGACAGGTGAGTATGTTTTTTATTTTTTTATTTTTCACCTTCCCCAGCCTCCAGAGAGAAAAACGTTTTTTTTTCTGGCCAACCCCTTTAATAGCTAGCTTATAAAATCGCAAATCTATTTCTATACAAAATTGTTTTTCTTACTACCTCTTTCCTCTTGCACATAATACCATGACTCCACTGCTCCTGCACATTCTAGTTGAGCCTCGGTAATCCTCCCACCTTACAGTATGACATTTGCCCTCCCGGCAGGGGCGATGGGCAAGCTATGTGGACTTACTACTATTGAGGCTATGACACTATCTTCTAGTCATATTATATTTTAGAATATTATTTAGCTTTCTTTATATCTTATTAGACTGTAACAGATACGGAGTGGTATAAAGAAGAATTTTCCTCCAGTAAATCCTTAGAGCCTCTCCTTAAGCATAAAGTACAGGTAAGGATTAATGTTGTATATCATCTTATAATAAAGTCAATTTAATATTACTTATAGGAACAGTTTGGTCACATTCACACAAGCAATTCATGGACTCTCGCTTTCATGAAAATGATGGATTCCTTCAGTTAGACCAATAGCAACCATACATTTATCACCTATTCCCAGAAATTTGTGTTATGGAAAGCCCTTTAAATGTAAAAGGTTCTTCCCATAAAAGACACTTATGGCATATCAGCTGAATACAGTGCCTTGCGAAAGTATTCGGCCCTTTTAAACTTTTCAACCTTTTGCCACATTTCAGGCTTCAAACATAAGGATATAAAATTAAAATTTTTTGGTGAAGAATCAACAAGTGGGACACAATCGTGAAGTGGAACGAAATTTATTGGTTATTTTAAACTTTTGTAAAAAATAAAAAACTGAAAAGTGGGGTGTGCCAAATTATTCGGCCCCTTTACTTTCAGTGCAGCAAACTCACTCCAGAAGTTCAGTGAGGATCTCTGAATGATCCAATGTTGTCCTAAATGACTGATGATGATAAATATAATCTACCTGTGTGTAATCAAGTCTCCGTATAAATGCACCTGCTCTGTGATAGACTCAGGGTTCTGTTTAAAGCACAAAGAGCATCATGAAGACCAAGGAACACACCAGGCAGGTCCGTGATACTGTTGTGGAGAAGTTTAAAGCCGGATTTGGATACAAAAAGATTTACCAAACTTTAAACATCCCAAGGAGCACTGTGCAAGCGATCATATTGAAATGGAAGGAGTATCAGACCACTGCAAATCTACCAAGACCCGGCCGTCCCTCTAAACTTTCATCTCAAACAAGGAGAAGACTGATCAGAGATGCAGCCAAGAGGCCCATGATCACTCTGGATGAACTGCAGAGATCTACAGCTGAGGTGGGAGAGTCTGTCCATAGGACAACAATCAGTCGTACACTGCACAAATCTGGCCTTTATGGAAGAGTGGCAAGAAGAAAGCCATTTCTCAAAGATATCCATAAAAAGTCTCGTTTAAAGTTTGCCACAAGCCACCTGGGAGACACACCAAACATGTGGAAGAAGGTGCTCTGGTCAGATGAAACCAAAATCGAAGTTTTTGGCCACAATGCAAAACGATATGTTTGGCGTAAAAGCAACACAGCTCATCACCCCGAACACACCATCCCCACTGTCACACATGGTGGTGGCATCATCATGGTTTGGGCCTGCTTTTCTTCAGCAGGGGCAGGGAAGATGGTTAAAATTGATGGGAAGATGGATGGAGCCAAATACAGAACCATTCTGGCAGAAAACCTGTTGGAGTCTGCAAAAGACCTGAGACTGGGACGGAGATTTATCTTCCAACAAGACAATGATCCCAAACATAAAGCAAAATCTACAATGGAATGGTTCACAAATAAACGTATCCAGGTTTTAGAATTGCCAAGTCAAAGTCCAGACCTGAATCCAATCGAGAATCTGTGGAAAGAGCTGAAAACTGCTGTTCACAAACGCTCTCCATCCAACCTCACTGAGCTCGAGCTGTTTTCCAAGGAAAAATGGGCAAGAATTTCAGTCTCTCCATGTGCAAAACTGATAGAGACATACCCCAAGCGACTTGCAACTGTAATCACAGCAAAAGGTGGCGCTACAAAGTATTAACTTAAGGGGGCCGAATAATATTGCACGCCCCACTTTTCAGTTTTTATTTCTTACAAAAGTTTAAAACATCCAATAAATTTCGTTCCACTTCACGATTGTGTCCCACTTGTTGTTGATTCTTCACCAAAAAATTAAAATTTTATATCCTTATGTTTGAAGCCTGAAATGTGGCAAAAGGTTGAAAAGTTCAAGGGAGCCGAATACTTTCGGAAGGCACTGTATATTATAATTAAAGGGGTTTTATCATATTCATAGATCTTCAATATCAGATTGGTGGGGGTCTGACACCCCGGACCCCCGCTGATTCGCTATTCTCAGTAGATCATACACAGAGAATGGAGAAGCAAGCAGACAGCGCTGTTCTCTGTGTAGTGGACTAATTAGGTTACTGCAGCTTAGCTTCTGTTCACTTGAATGAGAGCTCAGCTGCAGTACCTTGCTGAGCCACTACACAGAGAACAGCGCTTTCTGCTTCCTACACCATTCCCTGTGTATCAGCTGCTGAGAACAGCTGATCAATGTGGGTCCTAGTGTTAGACCTCTACCAGTCTGATATTGAAAACCTATCCTTAGCTTAGATCATCAATATTTTCAGGCCTTTAATATCTGATCCATGGGACTTCAACCTTTGGGGCTTAATTTATCCTGTTCCTATTTTCAGTGATGATTTGGGCACATGTGCGTGGTCACTGGCTTTTCCTTAAACCAGAGGCAAAGGATTTCTTTGCTGCCCTAACCCATATATGTAAATATCATGCCATAGGCTGAATAGCTAGTTGGCAAACCACCTTATCCAATCCCACCTCAACCTTCCAGCATCTAACCCTCTGAGCACATTCCTATCTAGCTCCCCGCTATCTACACCCCTAGTGAATAGGTGTGCAGGACCTTAACAGAGAGAATAGGACATAGATATACACACATATATAAAACCTATATATCAGCACTGCCAGAAGTGGTGACAAGGCAAGAGAAAAATGTAGCCTAAAAGGAGCTGAAAAATCCTACAGTAACACCCTAAACTGTATTCCTGCAGGGAGTCACTGGACAGTGTAAACCGTGGGGGCAACATTGTAGTGGCAACATTTTTCATCTTATCTCACCAGCTGTCACCAGCATATAGATAGGTTATCCCCTTGTGAATCGGTGTCTCTATTGCAGAGAGATCACCTTTTTTGTCAATATGCAAATTAGCTATTTGAAGCAACAAGTGCTTTGCCACTGCTCCAAAGAGGAAAATGACAGCGCTCTCATTGCTTAAAAGAGCTCGTTTACATATTGATAAAAACAGGGATATCTCAGCAATCTCAGAGGCAATGATTCACAAGGGGAAAATACTGTTTGATTTGGGTGACCCTAACCTATCTATCTGCAGGGCTGGGGTGATATGCTGGTTCTGGTGACACTAACCTATCTATCTGCAGGGCTGGGGTGATATGCTGGTTCTGGTGACACTAACCTATCTATCTGCAGGGTTGGGATGATATGCTGGATTCTGGTGACACTAACCTATCTATCTGCAGGGCTGGGGTGATATGCTGGATTCTGGTGAAACTAACCTATCTATCTGTGAGCTGGGTTCATATGCTGGGTTGTGGTGACACTAACCTATCTTTAGGGCTGGGTTCATATACTGGTTCTGGTGACACTAACCTATCTATCTGCAGGGCTGGGGTGATATGCTGGTTCTGATGATACTAACCTATCTATCTGCAGGGCTGGGGTGATATGCTGGTTCTGGTGACACTAACCTATCTATCTGCAGGGCTGGGGTGATATGCTGGTTCTGATGATACTAACCTATCTATCTGCAGGGCTGGGGTGATATGCTGGTTCTGTTGACACTAACCTATCTATCTGCAGGGCTGGGGTGATATGCTGGGTTGTGGTGACACTAACCTATCTATCTGCACGGCTGGGATGATATGCTGGTTCTGGTGACACTAACCTCTCTATCTGCAGGGCTGGGGTGATATGCTGGATTCTGGTGACACTAACCTATCTATCTGCAGGGCTGGGGTGATATTCTGGGTTGTGGTGACACTAACCTATCTGCAGGGCTGGGGTGATATGCTGGTTCTGGTGACACTAACCTATCTATCTGCAGGGCTGGGATGATATGCTGGTTCTGGTGACACTAACCTATCTATCTGCAGGGCTGGGGTGATATGCTGGTTCTGGTGACACTAACCTATCTATCTGCAGGGTTGGGATGATATGCTGGATTCTGGTGACACTAACCTATCTATCTGCAGGGCTGGGGTGATATGCTGGATTCTGGTGAAACTAACCTATCTATCTGTGAGCTGGGTTCATATGCTGGGTTGTGGTGACACTAACCTATCTTTCTGGCTGGGTTCATATACTGGTTCTGGTGACACTAACCTATCTATCTGCAGGGCTGGGGTGATATGCTGGTTCTGATGATACTAACCTATCTATCTGCAGGGCTGGGGTGATATGCTGGTTCTGGTGACACTAACCTATCTATCTGCAGGGCTGGGGTGATATGCTGGTTCTGATGATACTAACCTATCTATCTGCAGGGCTGGGGTGATATGCTGGTTCTGGTGACACTAACCTATCTATCTGCAGGGCTGGGGTGATATGCTGGGTTGTGGTGACACTAACCTATCTATCTGCAGGGCTGGGGTGATATGCTGGGTTGTGGTGACACTAACCTATCTGTCTGCACGGCTGGGATGATATGCTGGTTCTGGTGACACTAACCTATCTATCTGCAGGGCTGGGGTGAAATGCTTGGGTCTGGTCAGACTCCCATTAAGAAAACATGATGCAATATATTGTATAATTCATATATATAGTACTTTCTCTAACCTCTGAATAGCTGAAATATGCTAAAATAATGTTTGCACAATGAAAGAGCCCTTGTGCTGTTTTATTGTACTTTCCATCTTCTTTGTATTACATTGTTCTTTGATGGCTGTTCTAGTAAATTTTATAACCGCACTAAAAGTAAATCCCATTGCACTGTGGGGGCTTCACTAGAGTTTCATTTGTATAGAACATTTAAGGGGTTAAGACTTAGAAGCTATTAAGCAGAGCTCTTGTATAAAGGCCGCTTTTGATGTGAGTATTGTAGAGTGTATGCATGAGGTTAGCAGAGTTATTACCTTTTATGACTTGCTACAGTGAACTTCATTACATTTAACAAGCACAATAAAAAACAATGTGATAATGCATGGCTGCTTACCGCCGCCTGACCCATCGCTCTGCTCCACACGCCTGACATATTTATACCACTTAGCGAGGCCTCTTACCTGTACTTTGCAATGCATGAGAACCTCCTCTCTTCCACACGAGCAGCGATGAATGGTATTACCACCGAATTAAGATTTTATTACATCTGGAGAATAGAAATTTTACATTCCTGGAATTTTTTTGAATTTTTCTAGCATTCAACTATACATAGCAAATATTAACACGTGAATCTACACAAAACATATTTGTTAGAGAAGGTTCAATGCTTTGTTTGTGAAAGGGGCTGTATAACATGGTAAAACATGGCTGCTTACACCTAAAAACAGCACCACTATGAATTGCGTCTGGTATTACAGTAGTGCTCCATTAAAGGGAGTCTACTACCTCCCCCAAGCATATTCACCTCCGTATTACAAAGCACATTACAGCACTAAACATCATACCTTTGTATATATGTCATATTTGTAGATTTGGAATAAAACAACTTTGACGCCTTATGGCAATGAAGCAGTTGGTGCAGTAGGGGCGGGGCTTGTCACTCAGACCTCTAGCATTTCCTGCTTG
Source organism: Leptodactylus fallax (assembly GCA_947044405.1). Taxonomy (NCBI): domain Eukaryota; kingdom Metazoa; phylum Chordata; class Amphibia; order Anura; family Leptodactylidae; genus Leptodactylus; species Leptodactylus fallax. Next base: position 1,836,860 of record CAMRHE010000308.1, read on the forward strand.
CACCACCCCGTGTAGTGGGAGTTTATCCTCTCCATCACCCATCCTACTTGAGCAGCAAGAGCAGTGCTCCCAGGGCTGAAGGCCCGCCCCCAGTGCACCAACTAACTCGTTTGCATTATACATCAAAGTTGTTTTTCTCCAAATCTACAAAAGTGACATACATAACAGAGGTATGCTGTTTATCACTGTGCTCTATGACAGTTGAATATTTTTGGGGGAGGTGGTGGACTCCCTTTAAAGGGGTTTTAAGACTTTTTAATTGATCGTCAGTTGAAGATCCATAGGGATCTCACACCAGGGACCACCGCGTATCAGCTGCTTGAAGGGGCAGCAGTGCTCCCTAAGCACCTTTTCTGCTTCACAAGCCACATGACGTCACGTTCATTGATCACATGGCCGGATTGTTGTTCATAACCATTCAAGTGAATGGGCCGAGCTGCAATACCAAATGTATACACTGTGCTTGATAAGTATTGACCCAAATGCTGATGACCTCCTCAAACTGCTGATCGGCCAGGGGTCCGGTGTTGGACCCCACAGCAAATTTTTTTCTGCAATGTGTGGATGGGATTAGCCAGAATCTCATTCACTTTGCAGGTACTGTAAAATGCAGCATTTTTTCCACTGCGTTTTCGCAACTTGGGGCTTCATCCTTAAAGTGAATGCAACAGTAATGCCACTCACAACCAGTTATCAGATGTCAATACAAGACCTGTAAACTGTGTGTACTACAGGCAAAATTATACATGGAGGTTACTATTGGCAAAGCAATCCTCAAAATCACTGTATACCCCCTAAGGCCAGTTGCAGACAACCGTGCTGCAACCGGCCTGCTGGGAATTAAAAGCACGGGCTGCACACGGGGGACACCGGGATATTCCTATGTGCCGCCCGTTTAAGCGCCGTGCTTCCGCGGCTCCTTTCATTAAATGAATAGGAAGCACGGGCCGCAAAATAGGACAGGCATAGGACCTGTTCTATCTGATGCAGCCCGGACTGTCGGCCCGCACACGGGACCGTGAAATTCACGATCATGCGTACGGGCCCATAGAAAAGAATGAGTCAGTGTGCTATCTGGGAAATACACGGACACCACACTGACCCACACCACGGTCGTCTGCAAGGGGCCTAAGTATGTGACTGTAGAGCGTAAATCAAAACGTTCCCGTTTAGTTTCTGTAAGAAAAAGCCATCGGCTCCATTGCCTGCAGGATTTTGAATGTACCTCTGGACTATAATATAGGCTATAAAACTATGGCCACATTTAGCAAATTGCCGCTAAAAAACTGTTAAAAAAAAAAAATAGCACAAACCCTTGTTTTTCAATTCTTTTCAACTGTGTTTTTCATTTCTGTTACCCTCCATATAGGTCTATGGAGAAAATGCATCGTTTCAGCATGTAAAAGGAACATGCTACATGTCATAATAATGCATACGTTTTTGAAAACAATGGGGCGGATTTATCAATCTCTCACCATCTCTCTGGTGTACAGGAGTGATATTGTGCCCTGTTCTGAGCCCCGCTTACCACATTGTGAGCGGAGCAGGGTGGATTGAGGCGGAGTTGCCTTGTCCCAACATATTTATTATATCTTTTGCCAGTTATATTGCATAGATCTCCATTCTGGTGCATGTGCCTGATTTATGAAGAGGCCGGAGGGCGTGCGCCATCTTAATAAATATGTGTTTCCTGAAACTTTTTTTTTTTCCCCACAATATGAGAATTAGATTAAAGGGGTTGTCTGGGCTCCTCAGGATAGGCCTTAAATACCTGATCGGTGAAGGGCCGACAGCCGGTCCCCAGACTATTCAGCTGTAAGGAGCCGCTTCTAGCAACCATCTTATATACTGAGCTGCAGTGAAGGTCTTTGGCTGCTATACAGGGGAAGCTGCTTTCTGCTTCCGGCCCTGTACTGTATAGTGTATATAGCACGGGCACCAGAAGCTGATCGGTCTGGGGGCTGACTGTCGGTCAGGTATTTATGGCCTATCCTGAAGATAGATCATAAAAGCTTAAGCCTGGACAACCCCTTTAAATGAAATTGCATTCACTTTACTGGGATTGTAAAACTGTAAAAAGAATCATGTAGGTTGAGGCTGCAGAAACGCAGCTTTTTTTGTTGCAGATTTTGCAGCGGTTTTTATGAACCAAAGACAGGAGTGGATTAAGCAGAAGGTAGACGTATAAGAGATTCCTATATATTTCCCATTCCTTCTGTAGCCACGCCTGGGTTTGGCTCAACAAAGCGCAGCAAAATCTACAACAAAAAAGCTGGGTTTCCGCAACGTGGGGGCCTTAGCCTTATTGTATTGTTTCTCTGTTATTCCTCTTAGGAATTAATGAATAAGTTGACGTCTGGATGTTACCAGTTACGCCAGCTTCACACTAGCGTTTGGGTCTGCATGGGGACCCAAAAGACAGAGACCCTGTCTGCTTAAAAAGCTGTTATCTGTGGAAACCCGCGGACCGCATAGACTTTAATGGGGTCCACCAGGTTTCCGCCCAGTTTCTGACGGTTTTATACTGAAACCGGCAGAGCGAAAAGTCCTCCTTGCCGGACTTTTCTCTTTTCTCTCTGCCAATTTTAAGAGAATCTGCAGTGGACTCTCCTATAGAGTATAGTATTTCTGCACAGTCTGACAATGTGCAGTCAGGGCCGCAGTGTCAGACTGTGTATGAACACAGCACGTTAGACAAGGGGAATGGTAACAACTAGCTGACAATTTATACCTAGGTCTCTAAAAGGAAAAACAGAGGAATACCAGAATTATAAGAGAAGATGCTCCAGAATTGTTATTTCCTGCAGAATACAAGTATTTTCTAAGACACACCTTTCAGGAGAGGTGAGAGCTCCTTTAAGTGATGGCTTTGTGCTTATTGCTGACATTATCTTTACAGGAGAGAAGCTGGGAGAAGAGGCATCAACTTGTCCATGATAGTGACTTAGACATGCTGCACAGCCAAGCAGAAGAACAGATACATCTATATGAGAAGAATTTACCCAAGTCAGGTGAAAAGGAGCGCTAAGACATGCAGGGGTTTCTAAAGGCTTAAAGGGATTTTCTTGTACATAGGAAATAAGTTGTAAATTGTTCTGGTTCCACTTTCTGGGATCTTCACTGATCATAAGAACAGGGGTCCCTTGTACCAGACCCCAACGGAGATGCGGTCTTGCAAACACACTGCTCCTCCATTCTACTCCTCTGAACAGTATTCAGCTCCTCTTCAGCAGTCCAAAGAGATGAATGGAGAGGCAGCGAGTCTGTGTGACCACTGGTCAGCTCAGATGGGAGTATAGGGACCTGATTGGTCAGGGGTTTAGTGGTTAGACCCCCACTGATGTTTTTGTGTGAAAACCCCTCTAACATATTGATATTACCTGTGATTTTAGTATGGCTAAGACTACACGTTGGCGTAGGTAATTGCAAAATTACACTAGGTTCACACCTTCGTTTGGGTTTCCATTCTTTGGGGCCACTTGGGGTCCCAAAGAACGGAAACCCAATCCGCTTAAAAGCGGTTACCCACAGACCCCATAGACTATAATGAGGTCTGTCGGGTTTCCACCTGGTTTCTGCCTGAAAAATATGGAGAGAAAAGTCCTGCTTGCCTATCTATCTATCTATCTATCTATCTATCTATCTATCTATCTGCCTCTCTCTATCTAGTATATATAAAGTCTATAATAACCTTGAATTACAGGAAATATACCCAGTTACAAGGACGGGACTTCTCCCTTGGATTACCTTAGCAAGGCTGCGGTTTACTATGCATCAGCAATCAAACTGAAGCCCAAAGACGCCAGATCCCATTTTCATCTAGCCTCTGTTTTGGAGGAACAGTATTATGCATCAGAAATCTATGGCTTAAGGAAAAAAGTAAGTAAAACCTATTTATGTAAAAATAGTAAAATTAAGAGGAATTGGCAGATGTCATCCTTAAATTCTTCAGGGGTCTCAGACAAACAAAAGGGCTGTACATAAAAAAGCCCTATTCCTTACAAATTCTATACAATACAAATTTATTGTTAAATAGCCACATATAGTTTAATGTACGCCAGCAGTGGCCCCATATAGTTTAATGTCCCTCTACCAGCGTCCCCATATAGTTTAATGCCCCCCAGCAGTGGCCCCACATAGTATAATGTCTCTCCAGCAGTGGCCCCACATAGTATAATGTCCCTCCAGCAGTGGCCCCACATAGTATAATGTCTCTCCAGCAGTGGCCCCACATAGTATAATGTCCCTCCAGCAGTGGCCCCACATAGTATAATGTCTCTCCAGCAGTGGCCCCACATAGTATAATGTCTCTCCTGCAGCGGCCCCACATAGTATAATGTCTCTCCAGCAGTGGCCCCACATAGTATAATGTCTCTCCTGCAGCGGCCCCACATAGTATAATGTCTCTCCAGCAGTGGCCCCACATAGTATAATGTCTCTCCAGCAGTGGCCCCACATAGTATAATGTCTCTCCTGCAGCGGCCCCACATAGTATAATGTCCCTCCAGCAGTGGCCCCACATAGTATAATGTCTCCCAGCAGTGGCTCTCAGTCAGTACTTACCTCACTGCACTGTGCACTCTCTTCCCATGTTCCAGTTGCACATACATCACAGTGGTGCACCTGGAGCAGGTGAATAGAGCGGTAAGTGTGGGAGAGGTAAGTATATACATTGAAGCTGCCCTGAGCTTGTAGTCTGCAGGTTCATGGCCCACCAGCTGGAGAAGCTGTAAAACTGGGTCGCGGGTTGTTTTCTCTCCAATTTTGATAGCTTGAATGGCAGAACCGGGTTGAAGGCCATGGGCCGCAGATTTCAGCCTTTGAGACCCTCGATATAGCTGACTCTGGATAGCAGAAAGGTCAGGGCCAAGGATATAAAGTCATATGTAAGGACTACTCAGAATTGCAGCTACGAGATTGTGGAAATTTGTCGGAAAGTCTTTACTTACCTTTACCATCAAGTCAATTCTGTTGAAATTACCATTGCCAGTGAGGGGCTCTTGTTTCCCATTCTGCTATGGGTCAGAGAGTTCTTCAGTCCCTATGTATATACTGAATATACTGTGTCAAATTATCGTCTTCTTTTTTTGTCTTTTGGCTGTCATAACCCAAAGCAGAAGAGGTGAACTTTCTATTTGCTTAGGTTAACTACTTTCTAATCTCTAACAAGGAGCCATTGCAGAGATGTTTCTCCTTCACGTCAGAGCAATCCTTTTGACAACATGGAAAAGTGACACTTTTACTGACCTTCTGTTCATCTTGAAATTGTTACTCTTGTTCAATAAATGAAATATTCTAACCACAGAGGAGAATGGATTTCAAAGACAAAAGCACAAAAGTAATCCAGATGATCGACATCAAACAGGGTTAATTGCTGCTGTGCGCTAGAAAATCAGATCCAGACCCGCAGAATTCTCCGCTGTACGTTCTGATTAAAGAGATTTTTCTATGTAAATGGCAGATACATTGTTCAGATGTGGACTGAGATAAGGAGCGCTAGCATAAATCAGTAGGTTAGAGCCACATGTCACTTCCATAAAATAACAGGATGCGGTCGGCTGCAGGACTAGATCTGGTTTCTGTAGAGTCCGCAATTTGTATTTGGTATCAAAAGAAATCTAAATGTTTATTTACAGAAGAACGGGAAAGGTTTCAGCCTGAAGTTCATGGTGTCTGCAGCGTCTTGGTTGCTATAGGGAGAGTAAATGTGAGTAATGTACAGGTGGTCAATGCTGGAGTGTTGGCTGGAAACTGAAGGGTCTTATCATTGTAATAAATGATGGCATATCACTGAGGTATTCCATCAGGTCATGATCTTGGTGGTCCAACCTCTGGGAAACCTGTTGATCAGCTGAATAGATGTGCAGTCTGCATTTCTCCTGCACAGTGGTGCTCTTGTCTACTCACAGTGCAGGGAACTACAACACAGCTCTATTTAAAGGGAGTCTGTCACCAGAACTTGCATACCAACCCAGTCCTACAGAAAGATAGGTTAGTGTCACGAGAACCGAGCATATCACCCCAGCCCTGCAGATAGATAGGTTAGTGTCACGAGAACCGAGCATATCACCCCAGCCCTGCAGATAGATAGGTTAGTGTCACCAGAACCAGCATATCACCCCAGCCCTGCAGATAGATAGGTTAGTGTCACCAGAACCGAGCATATCATCCCAGCCCTGCAGATAGATAGGTTAGTGTCACCAGAACCGAGCATATCACCCCAGCCCTGCAGATAGATAGGTTAGTGTCACCAGAATCTGCATACCAACCCAGCCCTACAGATAGATAGGTTAGTGTCACCAGAATCTGCATACCAACCCAGCCTTGCAGATAGATAGGTTAGTGTCACCAGAACCAGCATATCAACCCAGCCCTGCAGATAGATAGGTTAGTGTCACCAGAACCAGCATATCACCCCAGCCCTGCAGATAGATAGGTTAGTGTCACCATAACCGAGCATATCATCCCAGCCCTGCAGATAGATAGGTTAGTGTCACCAGAACCGAGCATATCACCCCAGCCCTGCAGATAGATAGGTTAGTGTCACCAGAATCTGCATACCAACCCAGCCCTACAGATAGATAGGTTAGTGTCACCAGAATCTGCATACCAACCCAGCCTTGCAGATAGATAGGTTAGTGTCACCAGAACCAGCATATCAACCCAGCCCTGCAGATAGATAGGTTAGTGTCACCAGAACCAGCATATCACCCCAGCCCTGCAGATAGATAGGTTAGTGTCACCAGAACCAGCATATCACCCCACCCTGTAGATAGATAGGTTAGTGTCACCAGAACCAGCATATCACCCCAGCCCTGCAGATAGATAGGTTAGTGTCACCAGAACCAGCATATCACCTCAGCCCTGCAGATAGATAGGTTAGTGTCACCAGAACCAGCATATCACCCCAGCCCTGCAGATAGATAGGTTAGTGTCACCAGAACCAGCATATCACCCCAGCCCTGCAGATAGATAGGTTAGTGTCACCAGAACCAGTATATCACCCCAGCCCTGCAGATAGATAGGTTAGTGTCACCAGAACCAGCATATCACCCCAGCCCTGCAGATAGATAGGTTAGTGTCACCAGAACCAGCATATCACCCCAGCCCTGCAGATAGATAGGTTAGTGTCACCAGAACCAGCATATCACCCCAGCCCTGCAGATAGATAGGTTAGTGTCACCAGAACCAGCATATCACCCCAGCCCTGCAGAAAGATAGGTTAGTGTCACCAAAACCCAACATATCACCCCAGCCCTGCAGATAGATAGGTTAGTGTCACCAGAACCAGCATATCACCTCAGCCCTGCAGATAGATAGGTTAGTGTCACCAGAACCAGCATATCACCCCAGCCCTGCAGAAAGATAGGTTAGTGACACCAAAACCCAACATATCACCCCAGCCCTGCAGATAGATAGGTTAGTGTCACCAGAACCAGCATATCACCTCAGCCCTGCAGATAGATAGGTTAGTGTCACCAGAACCAGCATATCACCCCAGCCCTGCAGAAAGATAGGTTAGTGACACCAAAACCCAGCATATCACCCCAGCCCTGCAGATAGATAGGTTAGTGTCACCAGAACCAGCATACCCAGCCCGCAAAAAGCCCACCCATATCACCCCAGCCCTGCAGATAGATAGGTTAGTGTCACCAGAACCAGCATATCAACCCAGCCCTGCAGATAGATAGGTTAGTGTCACCAGAACCAGCATATCACCCCAGCCCTGCAGATAGATAGGTTAGTGTCACCAGACCCCAGCATATCACCCCAGCCCTGCAGATAGATAGGTTAGTGTCACCAGAACCAGCATATCACCCCAGCCCGCACCCCCCCCCCCCCCCCCCTCCCCCCCCCCCCCCCCCCCCAGTGTCACCAGAACCAGCATATCACCTCAGCCCTGCAGATAGATAGGTTAGTGTCACCAGAAGCAGCATATCACCCCAGCCCTGCAGACAGATAGGTTAGTGTCACCAGACCCAGCATATCACCCCAGCCCTGCAGATAGATAGGTTAGTGTCACCAAAAGCAACATATCACCCCAGCCCTGCAGACAGATAGGTTAGTGTCACCAGACCTAGCATATCACCCCAGCCCTGCAGATAGATAGGTTAGTGTCACCAGAACCAGCATATCACCCCAGCCCTGCAGATAGATAGGTTAGTGTCACCAGAACCAGCATATCACCCCAGCCCTGCAGATAGATAGGTTAGTGTCACCACATCCAGCATATCACCCCAGCCCTGCAGATAGATAGGTTAGGGTCAGCAGACCCCAGCATATCACCCCAGCCCTGCAGATAGATAGGTTAGTGTCACCAGAACCAGCATATCACCCCAGCCCTGCAGATAGATAGGTTAGTGTCACCAGAACCAGCATATCACCCCAGCCCTGCAGATAGATAGGTTAGTGTCACCAGAACCAGCATATCACCCCAGCCCTGCAGATAGATAGGTTAGTGTTACCAGAACCAGTATATCACCCCAGCCCTGCAGAAAGATAGGTTAGGGTCAGCAGACCCCAGCATATCACCCCAGCCCTGCAGATAGATAGGTTAGTGTCACCAGAACCAGCATATCACCCCAGCCCTGCAGATAGATAGGTTAGTGTCACCAGAACCAGCATATCACCCCAGCCCTGCAGATAGATAGGTTAGTGTCACCAGAACCAGCATATCACCCCAGCCCTGCAGATAGATAGGTTAGTGTCACCAGAACCCAACATTTCATCAGTTTTTATTCTGTTACAAAAGTAAACAAATATGACAGAAGACATTACATTAGGTTCACACCTGTGTTCAGATTTCCGCTCTTCGGGTTCACTTGGGGACCCAAAGAACGGAAACATAATCCGCTTAAAAAGCGGTTACCTGTGGAAACCCATGGACCCCATAGACTATAATGGGGTCTGCCTGTTTTTCCACTGGTTTTGGCGCGAAAAATGCTTGCAGGACTTTTTGTAAGCAGATTCGGGGACAGATCTGTGTCTGTTACTCTGCTACAATTAATGTCCGTTGCTCTCATCCTATGACTGATGACTGTAAGGACTTTAACAATGGTAGTGTGAACGTAGTCCTATAGTTTATGTTCAGTTTTGCAATTTTTCCAGGAATACATTCATGTTTTTTTACTATACACCAGCAGCAGGAGTTTATTTTCCAGTTTATTGTCACTTTTATATTCTTTGTGTTCCAGAATGAAGAAGGAGAACTACAGCTAACCAGTGCCAAAGCTACAGGGAAAGATGAAGAAGTACAAGCCATCTGCCAGCTGCATGGATTTTTAGGAAGGCCAAGTATAGAACAGCAGCTGAAGGCTTTAGATATGGAATATCATCAACTGAAGGAGCAGGGTCAGTCAGGCAGAGCTGACTATATCCAGAATCTCTATGCTTGGAAATCGAAACAGGCTGGTAAGGTAAGAGATAGTGTGCTTACAAGTTAATACATCCATCAGCCATAACATTAAAACCACGGACAAGTGAAGGGAATAACATTGATCCGGGGCTGTTTTAACACATTGGTGGGCCCTATTCAAAGTTTTCATAGGTAGGCCACTCTCCTCCATCACCACTTAGACATACCTCCCAGAGGACACAAAGACTGTAAAGGCTAAGGCCCCACGTTGCAGAAACGCAACGTTTTTTTTTGCAGATTTTGCTGCGTATTTTTTTGAGCCAGGTCAGGAGTGGATATAACAGAAGGGAAACGTCCATGCAGGACTTTATTCTCCACCAATTTTCAGCATACTCTGCAACGAAGTCTCCGACGGAGACAAAGCTGTGAACCCAGTTGTGAACACAGCCTTAATCAACAAAGACGCATTCTATAATAAAGATGGATCTAATGCTGCTTAATAGGCACAATGTCCCAGCATAAACACAAATAATACCATTGGCCTCTCAAACAAAATAAATATGGTCATATAACCCTCAATATAAGAAATTATATATCAAGCCAAAGAAAACGTTGCCCCAAAAGGAGCAGAGATACATAGCCCACATCAGGAGAGACCCCCATCACAGCCTCCATGTGCAGCTTCATCGGGGTTAGTTTTTAATGGTGTTCTAATAGTTATGCAATAAAAGTTTCTATCTTTTTACATATTTTTGGAAAAAAAGTGCTTCAAAAATAGTAATGAACAGCAGTAATGTACTGTAGGGCCCCTGAGGTTACTCCATTGCCCCCTGTAACTCACCTGGAGCAAGGATCCTGAACCCCCTGTGTCATGAGCACATTGGCTCTAGCTAAATTGTTATGTGAAGGTAAAGGGTTTCTCCACCATTGATCCTCCTACTGGGGGTTCACAAGTCACAGTCCCTAGTAACTTTTGATCATTGATAATGGCAGACAGTGCATGTAGTCAAATGAGAACCAAGGAGATAATAGGAAACAAACTGATAACTAGTCGGTACATACTGTCATAGGCCAGGGAAGCAAATAAAACCAATACAATAAACCAAGAGATTGAAACAAGCCGCAAAGCAAAATCAGAGGAAAAAAAATAGGAAATTAAAGAAACGATATCTAGATTCAGGACAAGCTACCAAGAAAGGCAGCCATAGAAAGAGCAGCTGGGTTTAAAGGGAGTCTGTCACCAGAACCCAGCAGATCCACCCAGCCCCGCATATTAGGTTAGGGTCCTTTCCCCTTGCAAATCACTGCCTCCATTGCTGAGATATTGTTTTTGTCAATATTCAAATGACCTCTTGCAGCAATAAGGGTGTTTGCTGATTACCTCTTTGGAGCAACAGCAACACCATCATTGCTCCAAACTGCTAATTTGCATATTCACAAAAACTGTTACAACGGAGGCAGCGACTCAAAAGAGGAAACATCAATTCAGGTGACCCTAACCTATCTATGTACGGGGCTGAGTTGATATGCTAGGTTCTAGTGACAGACTCCCTTTAAACAGGGACGGGGGTGAGGGACTGCGTCTTGTGGAGGGGGGGGGAGTTCTTTTTTGAGATAGGTGCAGGTCCCAGAGGTGCATATGCCATAAATAGTCTTTTGTGGGTAAAGCCCTTTAACATGGAATACAGGTAAAGTGCGTCAGTGTCAGGAGGGGGGTAGAAGATTATTCTGCAGAATATCACCCATTTGAAATGTAACCTGATTTACATGACATCACTGCTCAGCATAGTCAGACATAGATTTCAGAGTAGTCACTGTCAATTATCATATTCATAACTTCATACAGATGTAGCAGAGTTAAAACGAACTTCTGCAATTGGTTAAACAGCTGCAGCGTGATATCTTATCAAGAAGACAACAGAAACCAATAAAAGGTCTTTGGAAATACATTTTTTTAATGATTTTTTATTGACTTCTGTGATAAGATATCTCACTGCAACAGTTTAACCAATTACAGATGTTCGGTTTATCTCTGCTCCATCTGTAGGTTATTCTCCATCTAATTTCCTCCAAGAATATATGTAGCCATTGAATATTAGAATGCAACCCAAAATATTCCCCTTATTTTAAGACCTTATTATAAGTTTTAGAAACTACTTCAAGGTCAGATTTGGCCACAGAGGTGTAATGCAGTGAAAGAGTTAACATGACACGACATGATGTATTATGTTGAGTCAGCGTTGCTCTAATTGTCCAGGTTGTGCAGTAGATTACCGAGCGTTCAATATGTGCCAGGTTGTCTCTTTCCTCCTGCAGGTAGAGCGCCCCTGGAGATGATGAAATGAGCCATCTATTGATTTCCGCTGCCCATTCCATCACTGTATTTTACATCTCAGCTTTGTGGTTATGTCTCCCCAGAGACGTCAAATGCTGTTTTTATTTAGGTAGTGAAATTGCTTGGTGCAACTCTATTAACTGCTGAAAAGATCTTCAGAAGCAATATTTACTACTGACCGGTGCAAGAGACACATACGTCTAGAATCTCATATAACCAACTAGTGATGTATTCTTGTATTTGCATGAAATAGATTTCCAGATCTTGTAATTCTATGGAGTCACCAGAAAAAGGGTATAGTTTGAGCTGCAGTACCAGATATAACCTATAGACAAGAGTGGTGCTGTTTCTTAAAGTGAAAAAGCACATCCTTTTATTTCTAATCATATTCAGCCCCTTTAGACCTTGATCACACATGCAGTTTTTGATACTGTTTTTTAAAAGGTATTGCCATCTTATAAAGTGATAGTCAAAATGCTAGGATAGGCCATCATTTTATGATTGGTGGGGTTCTGACCTCGGAGACCCTCACAATCCTGGATCAGCACTGCAGCTCCCCAAAGGGGTTGTCCAGGAATCGGTCTCATGCTGTTTCCTCGTCACTGGATGTTCCTGCTCCACAAGTGACCACTGACACCAATGAGTGACCTCAGCAGTCGCTGGTAAGGATCCAGTTATATATGTGGGTGATGTCCCTTCCCAGAGACCACTGAGGCTAGGGACTGGGGCAAACCTTGGTGTCTTGGTTAAACTTGTGTCGTGTCCATATTTCACAGCGCTTCATAGATATTGGCCCAGATTTACTAGTATGGTTGTGCCTGGAAAGTGTCTGAGACTGCACCCCAAATTGGCTTATCTCAGGCGCACAATGGCGCATCTCAATTCTGCATCTCCTCCGATCCATTTTCCACTTTCTAAGACAATGGGCTGAGCGGGGCAGAACGACCATTTACCGTCAGATTTATTATACCTTACATCAGTTTTCTGACATCCGTAGATTTCAGTTCTGGTGCACAGGACCTCCCCAGATGTGCTGAAATTATTAGGAGACCAGACCTCTTAGGGTATGTTCACACAGAGTTTTTTGCATGCTTAAAAGATCTGCCTCAGGAAGTAGGAAATGTTTTTTGACAGTTTTCTACTCGACGTGGTTTTATGATGCGTTTTCTTTACTCCTACACTCTATTCACTCCTTTCTCCCCGTCCTGGAGTCTTCAAGGAGTAACAGGCGCGATGTAAGTGATGTCACTACATCGCGCCTCCTGCTCCCAGGACACCGGAAACAAAGAAAGCGGCCAGGTGATAAGGTAGGGTACCGTCCGCTCCCTGCTTCATCACTATCTGCAACTCATCGGCGTCCTCTGGACGGTAGCCTGGACCCACTGCCCTGGACAGCGGGACAAAAAATGTAGGACTGTCCTGCTATCCAAAGGGGGCCCCCACTGCCATAGGGCCCGGTGCAAGTGCACTGTTGGCACTATGGTTAAAGAGGGCCTGTCCACCGCAGTCTTTTTCACGTTTTTCAGCTGCGGCTTGCGAAGTGGGGCCTAGTTTTAAAGTGGTTTTCCCACAAAAGCAAGTTATCCCCTATACATGGGATAGGAGATAACTTGCAGATGAGTGGAAGTCCAAGTGCTCAGACCTCCACTGATCGGGACAACAGGGACTTTTGTCCTCCTTTTTCCATTAATTTCAAGGGGAGTGCCAGAGAAGGTAGCCAAAGTACAGACCAGAGCTATCTCCGATCTCCTGATCAGTGGGGGTCTGAGTGGTTGGACCCCTACTGATCTGCAAGTTATCCCCTATCCTATAGATAGGGAATAACTTCATCTTCTGGGTAAACCCCTTTAATAATTCTGACACTTCTTACGCCAGCAGAACTAATTTATTAAGACTGGTGTAAGAAATGACAGTCTTAATAAATTCTCCCCACTGTCAACACTGTCCCCAGTAAGACTCACAACCTAAATTCCCTATCAGTATGTCTTTGTAGTGTGGAAGGGACCTGGAGTACCCGGAGGAGACCCATGTAAACCCAGTGAGAACATACAAACTCTATGCAGGGGTTGTCTTTGGTCGGATAAGAAACCAGGACCCCAGCGCTGATTTACCTATAATATACCAGTCAGAAAACACAGGAAGTGAAACAAAGAGAACTAATTTATTTTTAAAACATATAATAAACCATAAATACAATAAAATTCTATACGATTTCTTCTATGTGTCTCCAGTCGGGCAGATCAGGATGCTCAGTGGTGTTGCAGCAGGAGAAAATTGTCCTCCAGCTTATTGATGTTTGGGCCTCTACTGCTGTGCGGTTGGGGTTCCTCTGCAGACACTTTGGGATCCACCACTTTTTTTTCGGTGTAGGTGTTTCCATGGCCGGCCATGCCTCCTTCACTGGATGTCTCTTATAGGTGTTGTCAGTCTCTTCCTCTTGCTCTATTACACTCATATCCAGACTGAAGGGGCTGTGTAATTTTCCTCCTCTAATGGTGGTCTCTGTACTGCTTTTATTGCTCTTTCTGAGCCATTTTGGAATCCACCATTTTTGGGGGGGTATAATAGGATCTTTGCTCGGCCATGCCTCCTTTATACAGTGCCCTACAGGAGTATCCATTGTCTCATCCATGTCCTTACTCACTGTCTCTGGTTCTGCCTCCATGTTGTTCTCTTCCTCATTGTTTTTATCTGGATCAGGCCAATTTTGGGATATTATCTGGGCACTGATCTTTTCTCCAATCTCCTCTATATCCTCCACCTCTTCTTCTTCCTCCTCCTCTATAACTATAGTCTCTAGGTCAGGCCAACACGAGACCTCTCTGTACTGGAAAGGCCTGAATACTGGCTCAGCGTCCTCCACCATTTGTTTCCAACCTTCATCTGGAAAGTCTCCAATCTCCTCCATATTGAATGTTTTCTAAATTTCTCACCAACTCTGCAATCTCTGCACCATCAACTGTAACCCTCAAGGGAATGTCAGCGCGGCGCCCCCTTATATAATGTGCATGATGTCATAATGTTCTGCAGAGCTAACAATCTGCAACATTCCATGACATCTGCAGCTTTTTCTTTTTTTTTAACATTATATCTTTATTTAAAAAAACAAAACAAAAAAAAAACGCATAAAATCACAACATATCAGTTACATAATACACAAAATAAGGAGTATGTAGTGATAGGACACAATGAAGCCGGCAGATCATATCAGTGCAATAGGAAAAGAAGTCAATGAAATATTTTATTAGATAAAGGTTTCAGCATATCAATGACTTTCCGTAACGATCATGGTCATAAGGGTTGTGACGAGGAACAGGACCAGAGGGGTAGGGTGCCTACAGTCACCTGCAGATGGCCGGGCCCTATAGCACCATGTTAGTGGTCGGGGAAAGCCTGGTTCCCCAGCTGCTATCTCTGCTATACATCTCCAGTAGCAGAAATGGGCACTCATCTCTGATGTCTGTGGACAGCGCTGTTATTGGAATAGGGCCCGGCGCTATGTGATGTATGTACATGCACATCTGTTCACATCTGGCCACCTGGCTGTCCAGTGAATTACAGCCAGCCCCATCCACTCGAAAGGAGCTGTTCTGAGCTTGACATTTCGTACTGGCCATGAGGCAGACATGGTGGTAGTGCTGCAACTGAGAACACCATACCTTTATAACTAAAAACATTGATGATGTTGTGACTTAAAGGGGTTTTCCTTTCTAAGGCCCCATGCACATGACTGAGTGTGCATCTGATGTGGGGCCAAGTTTGAAGCAGAATGCAGTCGGATGACATTTGGAGTGACATCCAAGTGCATTCTATGATGCATTCACGTCTATGGAGTCTTGCAATCCGCTTCATTCTGATGACACAGAGAGGGATAGAGCAGGTCCTATCCTGCTCTGTGTCAGTGAAACAGAAGCCCCCATAGACATGAGTGCATCACAGAATGCACTCGGATGTTACTCCAAATGTCATCCGACTGCATTCTGCTGGCCCATATCAGATGCACACTCAGTCGTGTGCATGGGGTCTAAGGGGTGTTCACCTGCTCTCCTGTCTCCTCCCACCTCCACTTCCTGGTCTCAGTGACAAGTTTATAGGTGGGCTTAGCCTGTGTGCAGTACAGGTCAGGCCAGCAGCATGCTCCTGAGACTAAACTGCATTCTGTTATCTATAAATTTACATACAGAGATAACAGAGGCTCTGATCAAGGTACTGTTCTAGCCCATATCATGGCTCAGCAGCTAAATACACTTTGCAGAGCTGACAGAAGGCTCCAATAGCTGTCAATCATAGTGAAGAGAAGAGAACAGAGGTGGCTGGGAACATAGACTGATGTCACCAACCCAGCCACTGCTTCTAGATAGCAGACGTGGTGTAAACCCTAGGCATTGAGCTGTAAACACTGCGGAGACATATTTAGCAGTACCTGACTGTGATGATTCCACTTAAATATGGCTATAACTCAAAGATGTATTTTGATCTCTGGGTAGCGTATCTCTCTGTCTTAATTCCATTTAATCTAGCTGTGTGTAGCTCTAATCCTAGGTGTATGTTGTCAGTAGTGGCAACAATGTAACAATAGGGCTTTGTACTCATCCCAGAATGGCTCCATTGAATTCCTACATAGCCCCTTGGTGATCAAATACACATGTATTGTTTAGCCTAGGCTATTGGATCAGACATGGTTGATAACATATAGACGGCATTGTGTCATTCCACTTAATCCCATCTTCTTACAAAGAATCTGGACTTGAGTGCGTTAGTCAATCAGACTTGCTGTCGCCGGTGACCTCATTCTGGGTGGTGGCATAAAGGGTATATAAGATGAGGTAGGGATCAGTGGGAGAGAGGCTACTAAGATGAGTTGCTGGCTGGAATGCTGTGTTGATGCTGCTGCTAGGAGCCTCCACTGGTTATCCCCACATGCCAGGGCATGTGTGAGTGTTGGATTATAGAGCCACATCAAGGATATGTGTGGTAAAGTAATTATTTCACTTTTATTCCCTTTTTATTTTATGTGCTGTATATTGTAACTAGTAACTGTTAATGCTTGTATAAATCTGCATATCTGTTCTGAACTGCATGTGTTAGATGTTAATACCGACCCATCTAGGGGTTAATAAATATACAAAATTTAGAAAGCTTGTCTTGTATTATCTTATGAACCCAACACTCACTGGCGGTGAGTGTGGTTTTTATTAAAGAAGTCTCAGGTGTGGCCACAGCGGTGTTGGCGCAATGAGGATCTTTCACACTGACATACGGAGCAATATAGATAAAGAAATGTATTGGCTAAATCTCTTCAGTTAGTTTAAGCTTCAACTTTAAATATGATCCTGGCTGTGAAATATCCCTTTAAGGCTACTATTGCTGTACTTTGGCCACAGGCGGAGTTGGCACTCTATACCATTATCCCAGACTTCTTTGCTGCTTATTTGTAGACATCAGCACAAGCTTCAGTACGAAGGGGCAGTCACGATACATGTGTGGTAGTCTCCATTACAGGAAATGGGAGACACAGCCAAGTAAGCACACCCTCTCCTTGTAGTTGATATGCCATAAAACTGTACTTTAAAATTAACTACCATTTATTACAGAAAAATATCTATTCCTTAAGGAAAATCCATGCTGAAATGTAGAATCTGGGAAATATGCCTAAAACTCTTTTACAGCTGAAACGATTATGGCTAAACAGAACCAAATGTCCGGTGTCGATGCCAGCGAATAATCTGTTATTTACTGTTTGTTTCAGTCTATTGGATGGGCTAAGAGTTAGTTATACTGGTGGTGTCTTAAGAGCTCTCTGACACAAGTGTCTTCAAGCTGTTTTTGATATCTTAGACGTCTTAAAGCTAAACCTTCCAAAAAGTCAGCAGATCCGAACCATGACATCAGGAACAGACAAATACATTCCACAGACGCGGCAAAGTTTTGACTTTATTTAGACTTGGTAGCGCTCATAGTGTGTTATATGTTACACTTTTAAAGCCATTTAACACGTCTGTAGGAGCTGGAAAGGTAAGAAAGTGTAGACATTGCTAGTTTTTTTGTACTGTACAATGAAGATCATATCTCAACGTGGTTAAAGGGGTTTTCTGACCCCAAATCCAGTTTTCATACTGATGGCCTATCCACACATCATCTGTTCTAGAAGCCACTAAGTGCCAGAAGCTGCTAGTGGACAGGCGGCGTACGCACCACTGCTCTTATCAAAGTAATGGAGCCACGCTGCAATACCCCGTGATCACCACTATGCAGTGGATGGGGCTGCTGCGCTGCTCCTGTTACATGAATGTGGCACCCGTCCACTAGCAGCTTCCGGCACTTGGAGGCTGCTAGTGGACGGGTAGAAGCAGTATGTTTTTTGACCGGTTGTAAATAACGTCTCTACTTAGATTGCATTTTGTTTTGGGTTTTTTTAAGGACTCTAAAATCCTTTGAAGATCATGTGTATAGAGTATAAATCTGTGAATTTTCAGTTCTTGTATAACACCATGTCTGAAGAAGAGAGCTAGACTCTTGAAAGCTTACTTATCAAATACACTCAGTTAGCCTCTAAAAAGTATCGCCTGATTTCTTCACTCTTCCACTACTTTCAATGGCTAACACGGTACAACATTATACTATTATAAAGCCAAGCAGGCATGGTACAGGCTCCTAAACAGTCTGCAAAAAAGATCTGTAACTCCCACCCTGCAGACCCGATCACAGGTGAGCACTTCTGCCCCTTAATGTCAGTGAGGTGAGGGTATCAGTCCAGATAATTTTTAATATAGGATCCAACAAAGTCTATAGACCTGTACTTTACCTATGTCCGTGCCATGTACCATCGGATACAGGATCATGGAGACCTAGTGCATGGTGCTATACAAGCACTGTATACACAGCTGTGCTCTGTGGTGGAGTAGTGTATATAATGTGTGATCTGTAGGACACCAGCTACACCTCTGGGAGACGTTCCAGAATCTGTCAGTGAATTGACTATAATTTCTAGTGAATTTAGTTGCCATGATAAAATATTACTTCTTTCAAAAACAAAGACATTTCTAAGTGACCGCAAGTCTTTGCATGACAGCGTGTAAATAACAGTAATTCAATGGAATTGGCAAAAAAAAAAACACTATTGCATGTATGGCTACAGACGTGACCCGTAAGTGTTAGTTGACTGTATTTGAGTGTTTTGCAGGTTTCTCGCCCTCTTCACATTTTATCTCATCCTTCTTATTTATTGCAGGCCAGCGTCTCTTCCCTGGGTGAGGAGTCTCCGGTAACACGGGCGTTCCTGAAGTATAAAGATGCTCTTTCTCTGGATCCTAATAACTGGCAATACAATTTTCACGTGGGCAGACACTTGTTGCTATGGAAACAAAACACCGAGGCCCTGATGTTCTTACAAAATTCACTGGCACTGCGACCAGCTTCACCCATTGCCAGGTGACGTGATGTTTTCCTTCAGATCTTCTTCTGCCTGACATGATTGTGTCATCTATTTATCAAGTATAGTTATATTTGGCCTGATACACCGCACATTTATAGCATTATGAATGTCCGGCAGTGATACGCACGAATGAAGCACTGTGAGGGTCGGAACATTTTACTACGATTACATTGCCGCATAAACAAGACTCCGCAGGGACAGAATTTAGTCATTATTTGTTTTCCAAGTGCCATGTATTTGATTTCCATTGGAAATTGCTAGGGATTTCTCAAGAAAACAGAATTTTGTCAAATATAGATCAGCGGCCTCTACAGGGGAGATGTAGTATTACATGTCGACCATCCAAATCAATGGCTGTCCTTGTAATATGTGAAGGGCTTGAGTCAGCCAAAACAAGGAGAGATGATATTTTTTAAGCAGTTGCCTGGCAGGTGTAAATCTGCCTAAATACACTGGTACTCTGCAGTACGGGTGGCAATAGTTATGTAGGCCATGTATATTGACCAATTTATGTGCCATGTTATGTAGCATTTGCAATAACATGAACCCTCCTTCTTTTAGTGATGTACACACCATAGCAAAGGTGTTCACAAAAGAACAGCAATATCCGCCACACATGCCAGTGTTACTCAGTCCATGTATCCATAGTTATTGTCCCATAATATTTCTTGCTCTAGTAAGTTCCTCCATAGCAGAGCTAGCCACAGCGCCCCCATCCTTCACCCCAGCCTTTCTCCAGTTGTCATATGCTCTTACAAAGAATAAATATATGATCGATTAGAGCTAAACAGTTCATGATATTGATCCGAGTGGACCAAATAGTGAGATGCAATTAGATTAAATTATCATTTTTATTTTCTAATTATAATTAGGTCAAAAATCATAATCAAGAACCAGTTTCGTTTCTAGAAGAACTTGCAATATGGTGGGTGGTAGTGTAGCCAGTGTCATAGGCACACACATTGTTATAAAGAGATTGCCAGGAAATGTCGTACAATATAAAGAGAATGGATAAGAAGAAAAATGGATTCTGGATATTAATGTCTTTGTGTCTGGGGTTTAGGTGTTATGTAGGTCTGGCTCTACTGGAGCAAGAAAATGGGCCCACAGCAAGAGTGCAAGAAGCAATCTCCAGCAAGGCCTAGAGGATTTCATCTACAAGCATGCTGCACAGGAACACAGGTCACTCATCTCCTCTCATATCTATCTATCTATCTATCTATCTATCTATCTATCTATCTGTCTCATATCTATCTATCTTCTATCTCATATCTATCTATATCTATCTATCTCATATATCTATCTATTATCTATCTCATATCTATCTATCTATTATCTATCTATCTATCTATTATCTATCTAGCTAGCTATCTATCTATTATCTATCTATTATAGTGCTGGCCAAAAGTATTGGCACCCCTGCAATTCTGTCAGATAATACTCAATTTCTTCCAGAAAATGATTGCAATCACAAATGCTTTGGTAATAATATCTTCATTTAATTTGTCGTCAATGGAAAACCACAAAAAGAATTGTCAAAAAGCCAAATTGGATATAATTCCACACCAAACATAAAAAAGGGGGTGGACAAAAGTATTGGCACCCTTTGAAAAATCATGTGATGCTTCTCTAATTTGTGTAATTAACAGCACCTGTTACTTACCTGTGGCACATAACAGGTGGTGGCAATAACTAAATCACACTTGCAGCCAGTTGAAATGGATTAAAGTTGACTCAACCTTTGTCCTGTGTCCTTGTGTGTACCACATTGAGCATGGAGAAAAGAAAGAAGACCAAAGAACTGTCTGAGGACTTGAGAAGCAAAATTGTGAGGAAGCATGAGCAATCTCAAGGCTACAAGTCCATCTCCAAAGACCTGAATGTTCCTGTGTCTACCGTGCGCAGTGTCATCAAGAAGTTTAAAGCCCATGGCACGTGGCTAACCTCCCTAGATGTGGACGGAAAAGAAAAATTGACGAGAGATTTCAACGAAAGATTGTGCGGATGGTGGCTAAAGAACTTCGACTAACATCCAAACAAGTTCTAGCTGCCCTGCAGTCCGAGGGTACAACAGTGTCAACCCGTACTATCCGTCGGCGTCTGAATGAAAAGGGACTCTATGGTAGGATACCCAGGAAGACCCCACTTCTGACCCAAAGACATAAAAAAGCCAGGCTGGAGTTTGCCAAAACTTACCTGAGAAAGCCAAAAACTTTTTGGAAGAATGTTCTCTGGTCAGATGAGACAAAAGTAGAGCTTTTTGGGAAAAGGCATCAACATAGAGTTTACAGGAAAAAAAAAGAGGCCTTCAAAGAAAAGAACACGGTCCCTACAGTCAAACATGGCGGAGGTTCCCTGATGTTTTGGGGTTGCTTTGCTGCCCCTGGCACTGGACTGCTTGACCGTGTGCATGGCATTATGAAGTCTGAAGACTACCAACAAATTTTGCAGCATAATGTAGGGCCCAGGGTGAGAAAGCTGGGTCTCCCTCAGAGGTCATGGGTCTTCCAGCAGGACAATGACCCAAAACACACTTCAAAAAGCACTAGAAAATGGTTTGAGAGAAAGCACTGGAGACTTCTAAAGTGGCCAGCAATGAGTCCAGACCTGAATCCCATAGAACACCTGTGGAGAGATCTCAAAATGGCAGTTTGGAGAAGGCGCCCTTCAAATCTCAGGGACCTGGAGAAATTCCAGCAGAGCTAGGTAAGAAACTCATTGATGGTTACCGGAAGCGGTTGTTCGCAGTTATTTTGTCTAAAGGTTGTGCTACCAAGTATTAGGCTGAGGGTGCCAATACTTTTTCCGGCCCATTTTTGGAGTTTTGTATAAAATGATCAATGATATGACTTTTTTTTTCATTCTCTTTTGTGTTTTTTCATTGCAAGCAAAATAAGTGAAGATATTATTACCAAAGCATTTGTGATTGCAATCATTTTCTGGAAGAAATTGAGTATTATCTGACAGAATTGCAGGGGTGCCAATACTTTTGGCCAGCACTGTATCTATCTATCTATCTATCTATTATCTATCTATTATCTATCTATCTATCTGTCTATCTATTTAGTAAAAATTAGCAGAAAGAGACTGCACCAACCTAAGGGATCAAAAAAAGAGAAGTTCCGCCAGCATCTTAGAAAAGTGGAGTAGTTTTGTTGGAGGCAAACATGACCATGTATCAGCCCACTCAGGGGCTTTTTTCAAGTGCACTTACATAAAATCTCTATCAGGTCCAATATGGGGTAGTTTTTGGCTACCATAAAACTACTCCATGCTGCAGGATGCTGACGGAACATCTTAGTTTATTATATCTGTCTATTCATAAATGTATATACAGAATAGGTGATAAATATATGTATAATCGGGGAGGATCTGACTACTGGGATCCACACCGATCACTAAAAGGAAGGCTTCAAACCTCTGTTTCAAGGTCACTCAAATTTAGACTGTAAGCCCTATATGGGACAGCATTGATAATATCTGTGGAATATGATGGTGCTGTATAAGTAAGCAAAAGAAATAAATAAATGGTGGTCACACATGCAGTGATGGACTTGTAGGTATAGCTCTCGAGAACTCTATAAGAACATTTAGTGTCCCGGGAGTCATAGTAGATGATACCATTTCCCAACTCAGTGTTTCCCTAATTCTTGCAGTTTTCCATTACTGGCAGAACTGTCTGGTGCAGTAAATTACTACTGCTGCAAAACTGCAAGAATCACTATGTATAGGTATGTATTCTGGGCTGCACACATACCGGCTGTTATGTAGGTGACATACACACCAGATTCATTAGTATTTTTTATGTATTTATACAATTTTTTTGCATGAAAATCTCATTTATTCCTATGAGGTTTGCACAGGCAATTGCCTATAACAGAAAACTAATAAAATAGAAATAAAGTTTAGTGTTTATAATGTGATGCTTAGATACCCAGGACAGTGATACTTTAGATTGAGCGTGTGAACCTTTTTAGGCTACAAACACATAAGCCTGTGCAGTCTATAGGTCAGTAAAAACAGCATAGATAATACATGGATTGGTATCCAGGTGTCATCTGTGATTTTCACTGACCCATACATTGAAATGAATGAACTGAGCCTCAAATACGGACAGGTATAGGAGCTGCTCAATAATTTACGGCTCTTCACTACGGCCTGGATACACATCTGCAGAAACTACAGCTGTGTGTATTGGCTAATAGAAATGAATGTCACCGTACTTTGATCTGCAATTGCGGATAAAAACTATGGTCGTGTGCATGAGGCCTCAGCCAGATGTTTGCTGTTAACACCTATACATGTATATGGTCTCATGCACACAACCATACTTTTTATCCGCTATTGAAGATCAAAGTATGGGTACATTCATTTCTATGGGCCCATACACACAGCTGTAGTTTTTATGACTGTGTGTCCAGGTAGTAGTGAAGAGCTGCAAAATATGGAGCAGGTCCTATATCTGTCTGTATTTGCGGCTTGGTCCTTTCATTTAATGAATGAGTTGGTGAAACCCACAGATAACACACGGATACCAATCCGCATGTCATCCATGCCATTTTTACTGACCCATACACTGCACACGGTCGTGTGCGTGCAGCCTAATTCCTGGGAATCATTTGATGTCATGTAGATGCCTGGTTCTACCTGTAGATGGCAGCATTGTTATCTGTAGTCATATTACTGACATGGAAAGGTTTTTGCTGGCCTGGCATTGACATCACAGATGGTAATAAATCAGCTGCTCAGGTAAGAAATATGGCTGCCACAGTAATGGGGTACTTGGGTAGCTGTCATGGCGGGGGCACTATGGCTTTCACTGTTATGGATTTTGCCACTGTTATGTGGTACTCGGGTGTCAGAATTAATTGTAGTAAAGTTTTAACGCCACTCTGTCACTTTTCTTGGCCATGATTGCTCAATTCATGTTTTCAGTGGCCATATTGTAGTAGTCCTCTCCGATAGGAAACTACTGTGCGGTCCTATGTATGATTGATGTTGGAGTATCTACAATTCCTGAGCTTTGTCCATCCAAGAAAAGTACCAGATAAGCCCCCTCTTCCCACCAGAAATTTTGGCAGTTGTGGTTCAGGATCCAGAGACGTGTAGCAGTCACAATGTGGGTGAACATTGAGCCGCCGTGCAGTATAACCATAAAGTCTTAGAGTATTTTTAGATCTATATCACACACTATTCTTAGTAACGTACACATAGTGAATGGCGTCATTGACTTCTGATTTTTACCTTTATTTTAGTTCCGTTCTTCTGGCTGAGAATCTTCTCTGTCCACTCAATGCTCAGATACTCAGAGGGTATGTCAAATTTGGGAAACTACTGAAGACCCTTCCTGTAAACCCTTCTAACTCCTTTATGAGTCCACAGCAAGTTCTCCACTTGTAAGTATCAGATTAATATTATTAACTTTATATCAAACCATCTGCACACTAAAACACAAAGCTAGAACAGAGGTAAGGTGGAGCAGCCTAGTTGTGGCTTACTTCACCTACTTTTAAAACTAATTAAATAAATTTTTAAAACTAATTTTGAAAGAATTTTTGATCATCTATTTTAACATTTTCCTTGTCGCTATATAGAGAAGATAATACCTGTATAGATAACACCATTGGCCGATCATTGCATCTACTACAATAGATGATGTCACAGCTTATCTACTCCTCCTCCCTGTACAGAGCATGTCTAGAAAACCCTCCCACAGCCTTCAATGAGTCGGCTCCAGACTATTGCTGCCTATGGCCATGACTATGTTGTAAAGCATATCACTAAATGCTGTTAAAAGAAAAGAGGAGAGGTTCAGGCAAGACGGCCGCCCCCATAATCATGTACAGAAAAGCTTAAAAAATTTACAATCAGAAAATAAAAAAGGTCTTAATAAATTAATAATAAATGAATTGTCTAAATCCCATCCACTACCCTGGTACTGTATATAACAGAGGGTTAGGTACAAGCCATTGCAACAGTTGTGGCATCTGAACAAGTAGCTAAAGGAGTGGAAATGGCAAGAGGGGATATACACAATTATTATACACACGTGGACAAAATTGTTGGTACCCCTCGTTTAATGAAAGAAAAACCCACAATGGTCACAGAAATAACCTGAAACTGACAAAAGTAATAATATATAAAAATTCTATGAAAGTGAACAAATGAAAGTCAGACATTGCTTTCCAACCAGGCTTCAACAGAATTAAAAAAAAAAAAGAAAACTCATGAAACAGGCCTGGACAGAAATGATGGTTCCCTTAACTTAATATTTTGTTGCACAACCTTTTGAGGCAATCCCTGCAATCAAACGATTCCTGTAACTGTCAATGAGACTTCTGCACCTCTCAACAGGTATTTTGGCCACTCCACATGAGCAAACTGCTCCAGTTGTCTCGGGTATGAAGGGTGCCTTTTCCAGACGGCATGTTTCAGCTCCTTCCAAAGATGCTCAATAGGATTTAGGTCAGGGCTCATAGAAGGCCACTTCAGAATAGTCCAATGTTTTCCTCTTAGCCATTCTTGGGTGTTTTTAGCTGTGTGTTTTGGGTCATTATCCTGTTGCAAGACCCATGACCTGCGACTGAGACCAAGCTTTCTGACACTGGGCAGCACATTTCTCTCTAGAATCCCTTGAAAATCTTGAGATTTCATTGTACCCTGCACAGATTCAAGACACCCTGTGCCAGATGCAGCAAAGCAGCCCCAGAACATAACAGAGCCTCCTCCATGTTTCACAGTAGGGACAGTGTTCTTTTCAAGATATGCTTCATTTTTCCGTCTGTGAGCATAGAGCTGATGTGCCTTGCCAAAAATTTCGATTTTTGTCTCATCTGTCCATAGGACATTCTCCCAGAAGCTTTGTGGCTTGTCATCATGTAGTTTGTCAAATTACTTTTGTCAGATTCAAGTTATTTCTGTGACCATTGTGGGTTTTTCTTTCATTAAATGAGGGTTACCAACAATTTTGTCCACGTGTGTATATGGAAATTACATCAAAAATTTGACAACCTCGTTAAAAGAGAACCTGTCTCCTCTCCTGACATGTCCGTTTTAGTAAGTACTTGTATTCCCTATGAAATAATAACTCTGAAGCTTCCTTGTGCTGTTCCTCTATTACTCTTCCTAGAAATTTCTAAATGGGTTTTACCATTCTCCTTGTCAAAGGGGTGTGTTCCTACACAGTCAAATACTGTCAGCACTGTTTGGACTGTGTCACAGTTCAGCCGAATGAACAGACCCTAAAGCTTTCATGCACATAATCGTGTGCACATTCAGTGTGTTAGCCATGTTTTTCATGGCTAGCACACTGACCCTTTTATTCCTATGGCCCCATACACTCTGCCACTCTGCCTTGTATTTTCACGGTCTGGTGTATGGGACTGTGAGACTTGATCAAAACTCAGGTCAGGTCCTATTTCTGTCGGTTTGGCGGACCGTGCTCACTGGCCTCAATGAATGGGGCTGCGGAAGCACGGGGGGTGCATGGACGGCACTTGGATGGCATCTGTGTGCTGTCCGTGCCATTCAATCACCACCCGGTGACACACACACACAGTTGTGTGCATGTCAACTAAGTAAGTATGTTCAAGAATTGTTATTTTATGAGGAATACAAGTATTTAATTACATAGACTTGTCAAGAAATCTGGCAGGTCCTCTAAGCCTACATTCACATTCGCAAAATGGCTGTGAAAAATGTCCGTTTTACACCTGCAGGGCAGCCTTTTTCACAGATCCCACATACATTGCAGTGTATGTAGGGATCCATGAACGCAGACAAAAATAGAACTTGACCTATATTTTGAAAGTCCGTGACTGTCCCACATTCATTGAAATTAACATGACTGTGTGATGGCCATTAAAATATGAATATAGGCTTAAATAGGACCTTTCACCACCTCCACCAATTCTAGTTCTTATCATCTGTTAATAGCTGCTGCTCCACTGATTCCAGCACAGTTGGAATTTTCTCTGTAGCCCCCACCATTCCCGAGTAACAAGCACAGGTAGTTATGATGCCTGATGTGCTATCTCTGTAATGTCAGGTGGGAGGTGTCAGTCAGGAGGGCGTGATTCAGAGCTCCAATCAGAGGCAGCCAGTGTCAGAGCTCAGAATCACACCCCTTTGTCTGCTCCTTCCTGACACCGCCCTCCTAACAGTGCAGAGCCTAAATAGTATATCAGGCACCAAAACTAACAGCATTGATTACTCAGGAATGGTGGGGACTAGAGCAAAAATTCCAACTGTGCCAGAATCAGTGGAGCAGAAGCTATTAATTGATGTAAAGAGCAGGACTTGTTGGAGGTGGTGAAAGGTCCTCTTTAAGCCATAATTATGTAGAGGGCTGATACTTCAAAATTCTCAGCATACTCTATCTGCATTACACCTGGTTTATATATATATATATATATATATATATATATATATATATTATTATTATTATTATTTGTTTATATCCCCTTGTGATAGACAATCAGGACGTTTCCTAGGATTTTTGTCCATATTTTTTGTTGTTGTTTTTTGCAGCATTCCTAGTTGATGTGAATGAACTCTCCACCTCTATTTTGAATGTGATATGATGTGCTATGAGACACTGCAGAGCCAACTATAGGCCGACCTCTGCCAGGAATACTTATAAATCCAGCGAGTTAGCCATGTACATGAACTGTTAGTGGACACCCATGTTGGCAGGCCAGCATTTAGTAAACAGCTAAAATCTACAGAGACCTGAGAAAGGGCATTTCAGGATAATAAGCATTTTCTGCAGTTTGTATAAAACACACGCAAATGCATAAGACAAATGTTCTTTTAGATATTTCTACAATATACTTTGGCTACGGAAAGTATTCAGGCCCCTTTAAATTTTTCACTCTGTTTCATTGCAGCCATTTGCTAAAAGCAAAAAAGTTCATTTTATTTCTCATTAATGTACGCTCAGCACCTCATCTTGACAGAAATGTAGATATTTTTGCAAATTTATTAAAAAAGAAAAACTGAAATATCACATGGTCATAAGTATTCAGACCCTTTGCTGTGAACTCATATTTAACTCACATGCTGTCCATTTCCTTCTGATCCAGAAAATACCAGAACAAGAGTCAACGCAAAGCACACAGTGATACAATAAGTCAGCAGCACTGGCAATAAACCAACTTCACAATATACAGCACAGAACTGCACGTAACAGTACACAGGCTTATCCTGAATGAATGGGGCCTTAATGTCAGCCACGCACTTAAGCCCACTATTGTGGAAAGTGGGGGGGGGGGGGAGACGACTTCCACCACCTTACAAGACATCGACAGAAAAGCAGGGATGGGATGTTTATATGCAGGAGATGACTAAAGGCTCTGGGGCCCTTGCGCAAAAGCTGATACAGGGCCCCCTGTGCAGCTTCTCCTCACAACCATCATTGACGTCCCATTTGAACATTTTACCAGTATTTGCATTTCTCTTTCCTTCTCTATCTGGCCCAGACCACGCGTCTGTCCGTGCAAGTACCTGCAAGTTTACAATTATTTCCATCCCCTGTCATTGCTCCCACATAGTAAGATGTTTATCCAGTCCTAGTGTGGTAAGGGTAATTTGTGGGCCCCGCTGGCTTCTGTACCCATTCACAGCTGTGACCACTGTGATCACTATAATACCACCAGTGTCTGTATGTAGGTAGGTGACCAAATGGCCACTAAAAAGTCATGTTACACCACTGTCTCCTGCTCTTCTTGTTAACCTATAGACAGTAGGATCAAACTGCACAGGTTTTATAGTAGTGTGGAGGCACATATTTATGCATAGGAGCTGCATACTCAAAACGGTAGGATATTTATTATCAGGACTAAATGTAAAGTTAGTTTTGATGTTTTGTTTCCAAATACCTACTAAACACATTAAATGGTCAAAAACACAACAAATTAAAAACTGCTGAAAAAGTACAGTAGTTATACCCTGGTCTAGCAACATTATGCAAATGAATGCTCTTTTGTATAGACAGATCCCCCCAAATTTGTATCATTGCCAGGGATCACCAGTGATTGGCTGCAATCTGGAAGTAAGTGTTCATTTTCCTTACAGCACCACCACAGGCGATTTAAAGCATTACACAGAGCCCTGGGTAATCAATGGGTTGTCTGT
Organism: Leptodactylus fallax; assembly: GCA_947044405.1. NCBI lineage: Eukaryota > Metazoa > Chordata > Amphibia > Anura > Leptodactylidae > Leptodactylus > Leptodactylus fallax. Next base: position 1,866,119 of record CAMRHE010000308.1, read on the forward strand.
GTAATGTATAGTCATGCTGGGTCCTCCACAGGCAGAGGTGCTCTTTATATAGAGGTCCTGGCCTCATAATTCTGTAATAGTTTGTTTAAGAGTGAAGAAATCAGGCAATACCTTTTAGAGGCTAACTGAGTATATTTGATAGTAAGCTTTCGGGAGTACTAGCTCTCTTCTTCAGACATGGTGTTATACAAGAAACTGAAAAGTCACAGATTTTTTATACACAGAAAACATGGACCTTCAAAAAGTCTGTGAATTTTCAGTTTCTTGTATAACACCATGTCTGATGAAGAGAGCTAGAACTCTCGAAAGCTTACTATCAAATATACTCAGTTAGCCTCTAAAAGGTTTCGCCTGATTTCTTCATTCTTCCACTACTTTCTATGGCTAACCCAGTACAATATTATACTACTAATAGTTTGTTTAAAAATTGGGTATTCAGTCCAAAGAAAACAACCAAAAAAGAAAGAAATGAAACATGAAGCACAGTGGCTATAAATCAGTACGTATATGAAGCATGCAATATGGAGTGTGTGTAACTGTATAGCACCAGCCAGTAGTACTGACTCTGTTATACTTCTCAATGTTTTACTTTCTTATGTGTATGCCAGTGTTGCAGACTGGGCTGCCAGGGCCTTGTGCCAGTGCCTGCAAAGAGGAGACGTCGCTCAGGACTTGGAATGGGCTCTGCTGGAAGCTTGCTTTGGTCTCCTTGAGTTGTTGGTTGAAGAAGCATCTGCTAAAGAGGACTGGATCCAGAGAAGATGTCAAACACTCTCTGCTCTGATACGGCTGGCCTCCATTCCTGGATGTGAGAAGCTGTTAGACATGCAAGAGAAGGTACAAGATTCATCGTCCAGCCGTAGATGTAGATACAGAAGGAATGTAAAAATTGTACATCATATTTAATGTTCTGAAACTCTTCATGACCCTGTTTTTTTTTACCCCATAGTGACCAGACACTGTTTAACAATTTTTATTTAATGGCTATGCATTTTAGTACCTCTAAGGCTCCATGCATACAACTGTAGTTTTTACCCACAATTGCAGATGCAATTGATTTCTATGGCTCCATGCACACAAGTGCAGTTTTTACCCACAATTGCATATAAAAGTATGGTCACATCCATTTCTATGGGCCCCTACACATGGCCGTAGTTTTTGCGGGGCGTAGAGAAGAGCTGCAAAATATGGAGTAGGTCCTATACCTGTCTGTATTTGCGATTTGGTCCATTCATTTCAGTGTATGGGTCAATGAAAACCTCGGATGACATACAAAAATGTATTATCTCTGGCATAGATGGGTGATAATATGGCGCGCACACATTTGACACAAGGCCCTTTCTTACACTAAATGTATTACACATTCCCCATTCTGTGTCTCACTGGCCAATGTAGGTGCAGCGGGAAGAGCCGGGGATGCCTCGGCCCAACATATATATTATAACTCACATCAGTTTTCTGCAGTGAGTTATACGGGAAATCTTGTCCAGTTCCTGACTGGCGTGCATTTCCATTCTGGCTCACAGACGTGCGCCTGATTTATTAAGACGCTGGAGCCCCTTGATTCATCAGGACCCTTTATTACAATTGGCGTGCGACATGCCAGTCTTAATAAATCTGCCCCATTGTTTTTTCCTTTATTATTTTTTTTAACTTCTTTTAATATTTAGTTTTACATGGCCTCCAAAAGGCGACAGTTGAACTGTGGGATACAGAAGAAAGCATAGTCACCAGTCTCTGGCGCTCCGTTGTCTGTTCCTGGTCCCCTTTCCGTTGTGTGTTCGGAGCTAGCATCGCCTGTAGCTGTGAGGCTCATGTGACTACTGAGACTACTCAATGGCCACAACAGTCGCTGGAGAGAGACCAGTGATGTCACTCACATACATCACTGGTTCCTTACCAGCAACTGTTAAAGCCACCGATTGCTTTTAGTGGTTATGTGCTCCTCCAGCTTCCACCTGCGAGTCCTGGTGCATGTCGGAAAGTGGACCAGGAGTGAACATCAGAGTGCCGGGACAGGTGACTATGCTTCTATTTTTTCTTTTATACCCCAGGGTTGCTCCAAATTCTAGACAACCCCTTTAAGATAACTGTTTGGCAAACTGTCTTGCTGAACTCCTTCTGTATCGCCTAAGTGCAGACAATGAAACAAACAAGGTAAAATCCAACCTGTCCAGTCTTTATATCCCAGAACAGCACAACACATGAGACTGACCTTCAAGCCAGCACCACAAACATGAGATTGTTAGAGGACCCCACAAAAAATCAGAGAAATCCACTGACATAAATTAAATTCCACAGCCATTTCCCTTTGGGATACATAAAGTGACTATGTCTCTATCTTAGGACATAGCAGACATTTCATAATGTGCCCTTTTCTTCTATATTTAAGGTCTGCCAGCTTGGAGTTATTTCCTGCCCATGTAATAGCAATGCTTTGTATTTGCTGGGTAATGCACAGCTTGCCAGGCATGATGATGAAACATCTTCACAAGAAGCACAACTTGCTCTCCAGAACTCAAAGCTCAGCTTTCAAGCCAGTATTCGCCTAGAAAATCTGCCGACAAGAGGACCTCCACCTACAGAACTAACATGTATGACCAGTGGTCTAAATAAGGCCGGGATCACATAGGCAGGTGTATGGAATCCGTAATATACTTACCCTATGCCGGCCATATATCCAGACTCAAGCCTACTAGTAATCTGTGCTAGGAGCCCCTGCTTCCCCATGGGACCGCTGTCCTGTAATCATGTTTTCTGTACAGGATAGTATATCACAGGGAGGCAGGAACTCCCAACATCATAGATTACTATTAGGCTAGAGTATGGGTCCCTGCTCAGTGTATGGGGTCTGCGGGTTTCCTCAGGTAACTGCTTTTTAAGTGGACCTGAAGAACGGAAACCCGAATGCAGGTGTGAACCTAGCGTAATTCTGTAATGGTGAATGCAATATACCCACTTATACAGTGTATGAGTCTGTATGCTGTTTACCAGTGACGTATAATTGCCACAGATTTATGGCTGTATACACAATGTAAATTTCTGCCACTACGCTGGTTCCCCAGCGATCAGGATAATGGGGACTGAAAGCCCCCTGCATCCTCACTGGGGAACCAGTTATCAAACCCCCAGCGATGCAACACTTATCTTATATCCTGTGGATAGGGAATAAGTCTCTATAATGGGACAACCCCTTTATGAACCTTTTGACTTCTAAACAGCTGGGAATATATGGGGGTTTTTAGCCTTTTGATCTTGAATACAAGACAATACTGACCTCAAGGTAGGTCATTAAAATCAGATTGGTGGGGTCCGACACCCAGTACCACCACAGATCAGCTCTTCACAGCAGCCACTGACACTGGAACTAAACAGCTGTAAGCAGTCCGCTCCATCCATTGTGTAATGGCTGTGCCAAGTTATTGAACTTCTGCTCCCATTCACTATGAATAAATTGACAACTGGGTTATTCACTTGTTATCTGGGTGTAGCTCTACCCAGTCCGGCACAGTCGTCTCTGATTGGACTGTGTCTGACCAGGGCTGTGGAGTCCGTAAGCCAAACTACCAAGTCCGACTCCTTCATAAATGGCCAACAACCATGGTCAGATAGAAGCAGCAAAGATCCTCTAATTCATTAAAAAGCCAGTGATTGAATTCCTAGGAAAGTAAATATGTAGCTAACTATACATCTAATTATATAATATTAATCATTGTAGAATAGAATAAAAATAATTTATCATCTTATTTTGGAGCCAGAGTCGGTAACTTTTTTGACTCCACGCAAAATTGGTCCGGACTCCGACTCCACAGCCCTGTTTTTAATGGGTAGCAAACAGTTATTATTATTCATACATTTCTAGGAGGAATAACAGGAACCACACAAGGTAGTGTGCTAAAAAACTCCAGAATTATTATTGATGGGGAATATTATATACTAAAACAGACATGTCAGGAGAAATTTTGGAGGTAGCCAGGATTACACCCATCTCTGTTTTTGTTGCTGAAAGATTGCAGTTTTTGTCAATATGCAAATGAGCTCTTTGAAGCAATGAGGGTATTGCTGCTTACCTCTTTGGAGCAATGGCACACCCTCATTACTCCAAAGAGCTTATTTGCATACTGACAAAAATGGTGATAGCTCAACAATGGAGACTCACAACGGGTACACCACTTGATTCAGGCGATACTAACATATCTATTTGCGGGTTGGATTGATATGCTGGGTCTGGTGACACTAACCTATCTTTCTGCAGGGCTGGGGTGATATGCTGGTTCTGGTGACACTAACCTATCTATCTGCAGGGCTGGAGTGATATGCTGGTTCTGGTGACACTAACCTATCTATCTGCAGGGCTGGGGTGATATGCTGGGGTCTGGTGACACTAACCTATCTATCTGTAGGGCTGGAGTGATATGCTGGTTCTGGTGACACTAACCTATCTATCTGCAGGGCTGGGGTGATATGCTGTGGTCTGGTGACACTAATCTATCTGCAGGGCTGGGGTGATATGCTGGGGTCTGGTAACGCTAACCTATCTATCTGCAGGGTTGGGGTGATATGCTGGGTTTGGTGACACTAACCTATCTATCTGCAGGGCTGGTTACTATTCTGGGGTCTGGTGACACTAACCTATCTATCTGTAGGGCTGGGGTGATATGCTGGTTCTGTTGACACTAACCTATCTATCTGCAGGGCTGGGGTGATATGCTGGGTCTGGTGACACTAACCTATCTATCTGCAGGGCTGGGGAGATATGCTGGGGTCTGGTGACACTAACCTATCTATCTGCAGGGCTGGAGTGATATGCTGGTTCTGGTGACACTAACCTATCTATCTGCAGGGCTGGGATGATATGCTGGTTCTGGTGACACCAACCTATCTATCTGCAGGGCTGGGGTGATATGCTGGGTCTGGTGACACTAACCTATCTATCTGCAGGGCTGGGGTGATATGCTGGTTCTGGTGACACTAACCTATCTATCAGCGGGGCTGGGGTGATATGCTGGTTCTGGTGACACTAACCTATCTATCTGCAGGGCTGGAGTGATATGCTGGTTCTGGTGACACTAACCTATCTATCTGTAGGGCTGGGGTGATATGCTGGTTCTGGTGACACTAACCTGTCTATCTGCAGGGCTGGGGTGATATGCTGGTTCTGGTGACACTAACCTATCTATCTGCAGGGCTGGGGTGATATGCTGGTACTGGTGACACTAACCTATCTATCTGTCTGCAGGGCTGGGGTGATATGCTGGTTCTGGTGACCCTAACCTATCTATCTGCAGGTTTGGATTGATATGCTGGGTGTGGTGACACTAACCTATCTATCTGGAGGGCTGGGGTGATATACTGGTTCTGGTGACACTAACCTATCTATCTGCAGGGCTGGGGTGATATGCTGGTTCTGGTGACACTAACCTATCTATATGCAGGGCTGGGGTGATATACTGGTTCTGGTGACACTAACCTATCTATCTGCAGGGCTGGGGTGATATGCTGGGGTCTGGTGACACTAACCTATCTATCTGCAGGGCTGGGGTGATATGCTGGTTCTGGTGACACTAACCTATCTATCTGCAGGGCTGGGGTTATATGTTGGTTCTGGTGACACTAACCTATCTATCTGGAGGGCTGGGGTGATATACTGGTTCTGGTGACACTAACCTATCTATCTGCAGGGCTGGGGTGATATGCTGGTTCTGGTGACACTAACCTATCTATCTGCAGAGCTGGGGTGATATGCTGGTTCTGGTGACACTAACCTATCTATCTGCAGGGCTGGGGTGATATGCTGGGGTCTGGTGACACTAACCTATCTATCTGCAGGGTGGGGTGATATGCTGGTTCTGGTGACACTAACCTATCTATCTGCAGGGCTGGGTGATATGCTGGTTCTGGTGACACTAACCTATCTATCTGCAGGGCTGGGGTGATATGCTGGTTCTGGTGACACTAACCTATCTATCTGCAGGGCTGGGGTGATATGCTGGGTCTGGTGACACTAACCTATCTATCTGCAGGGCTGGGGTGATATGCTGGTTCTGGTGACACTAACCTATCTATCTGCAGGGCTGGGGTGATATGCTGGTTCTGGTGACACTAACCTATCTATCTGCAGGGTGGGGTGATATGCTGGTTCTGGTGACACTAACCTATCTATCTGCAGGGCTGGGGTTATATGTTGGTTCTGGTGACACTAACCTATCTATTTGCGGGGTTGGATTGATATGCTGGGGTCTGGTGACATTCCCTTTAAAATGTCTTCATTTTGTTGCAGCTCAGAAATGGTGGCAGGAGTGGAAGGCGTCACAAGAATTAAAAAGACAAAAACAGGCACCTCAAGGTCATACTGGTAAAGAAATAGCAAAAGAAACATCCAAAGGGAAAGGAGTCACACAAGTGCCCAAAGCTACAAGCACTTCATCCAGACCGTGCCCTCCTGCCAAGAGAGGAGGTACAAGTACATCTGGCGCCAGCAGCCACCCAACAGTTACACCGGGAGGAAACAACACCAGACCTGTGAAATCCGGAGGGGGCAGCAGTAAAATGGTTAAACCTGGAGCAACCAGCACTAAAACTGATAGTAAACGTGCAGGACCCAATACAAAACCAGTGTCCACTGGGGCTGCCAGGTAAGCGTTACATACAGTATGTGCTCGATAGTAAGTTCCTGGTGATTCTTAACCTATTGATTTTGTCTTGTAATAAATCATGTATAGCATGTCAATGCACTGGACCCATTGTAACCCACCTCCCCTAACCCTAATAGACCGCATCCATAGCTTCATAGCTTTAACAGATGCAACCGTGATCAAAGCCATATCATTGCCATGTTAGTTGTTGCTGTGGATGTGGAGAAAATTAACTTTGGCAAATTAGGCAGTTGGTGCACCAGAGGCGTTCCCCCAATCCAGGAGGGCAGCTCGTGCTGCTGAAACCACACCCCTTCTCATTTCTGCACCGCCCCCTATGCAGTGGGAGTTGATCCTCCCATTGCTCTAATGTCAGACAGTAGCATAACTCAGGCCCTAACAAAGATTGCAGCATTAACCATTATATTAAGATATATATAATATAACACATTGTTAAGTTGGAGGCATACCATTGTGTATAATATCTTTGTAGGCTGTAGTATTTTATATACTTTCCCTTTATTGAAATTAAGCGGCCACATGCTGAAAATCAGCCCCCTCTTCCTCCAGATATTTGTGTCTGAAGGCCATGAAGTATGTTGTCAGATGACAATGATTAAGATGTAATTCTAACCACTGCGGTCCTCACCCAGGCCTGGGTTTGATTTTTCCGTATTTTGCATTTACCATAATGGAGAATGAGTGCTAGTGTTGGTGCAGGGCATGGACTGTACTGCATTGACCTGGGTGTGTGGACTATAAAACCAGACCAGATGCTTCTAGCGCCACACATTTCTGAAGTTTGCATGTGGTATTGCATCCTGATTCACTTCAATGGAGGTGACCTGCAATCCCACATACAACCTTTGAACAGGTGTGGTTCCATTAGCATTTAAATTATTATTATTATTATTATTATTATTATTAGCATTCATGTGGTGCCAGAAGGAAGCCATGCTATGCTAATCTGGGAAACTCTTTATAATGTGTTGTCTAGACCACCTTTGCTCTATTACGTTCTATGAAGAAGAGACTCGGACACACAGATACTTAATATCCACTGACTCCTTTATTAACTTCATTCAAGGTGTGTAAGAAGTTACAATGTTGTGAGGTCAGGGAAGTATGTCTTTATAGTGTGGGAGGAAACCGGAGTACCCGGGGAAAACCCACGCAAACATGGGGAGAACATACAAACTCCTTGCAGATGTTGTCCTTGGGCAGATTCACACCCAGAACCCTGCAAGGCATCAGTGCTAAGCAGTGAGCCACCGTGCTGCCCATGTCACAGATGGTTGGTTGGTGCAGCAGATAATTCACTGGCTCTGTGAATATATCTAGCTGCGGAAAGTCCAGGTAAATGTCAAGTCCGGTGAAGAGAGCAGAGACGAGCCAGGACTCTGCCCTCTTGGTGCAGCAGATGACTCACTTGTTCAGCGAAGACATCTAGCCGCGGAAAGTCCGGTAATAGGGTCACATCCAGTAATAGCAGCAGAAACCGAGCCCGGAATCTGCTGCGGAAAGTCCAGTGATAATGTCACATCCGGTAATGGGGGCAGATCATCAGATCATAACATGGTGGTCATCATGTCCTTGACTTGCAGGAGAGTTGTCAGATATTGGTCATTATTCTGGAGAAGAGAAGGCGCTGATAGATGGTGATCGGCTTCCTGGAGAGGAGGGTTAGATCGCTGGCACTCAGGAATTCATCAGGGACTGAGGAGAGTCCTGTAAAATAACATCAGTATGGTCAACCCAAGTGTGAACTAACATCTAATGTATATGGCTAACCTAAAGCTACTAAAGTCACAACAAATAGGAACTACTGTTAGGATTATGGAGAAGTAAAGAGATGAACATAAACTATAGCTGGTGTGTGTGTATATATATATATATATATTGGTATATTTTATAGCTGGTATACATATATATTCTATAGCTGATATACATACATATTCTATAGCTGATACATACATATTCTATAGCTGGTATACATATATATTCTATAGCTGGTATACATATATATTCTATAGCTGATATACATACATATTCTACAGCTGATATACATACATATTCTATAGCTGATATACATATATATTCTATAGCTGGTGTACATATATATTCTATAGCTGATATACATATATATTCTATAGCTGATATACATACATATTCTATAGCTGATATACATATATATTCTATAGCTGGTGTACGTACCTGTTATTAGGCTGAATGGTGCCCTATATTAATGATGAGCCTAGGACTTGTGCACAGGCCATTAGATGCTTTGCTGACTGGCCTATGTGCAATCCTCCATTATATCCTGCTTTGAGGCTCCTTGGCTGAGCTGAATATGGAAGCTGATCAGACTGGTGCAGGGTCCTGGTGCACTGGAGCATTGTGGTAGTGTGCACTCCAAGCAGGACAAACAAATGGGACATTCTGGAAGAACTCTTGGTATTTCATATTGCTTGGCCCCTGACTGGCTGGTGCAGATATCTGCCTTGTCACATATTCATCCATGGACTTTTTGCTGATTTCGAGGGGTGACTCTGTTTTTCCTGATTCCAGTTCATCCCAGTTTATAGAAGAGAAAAAGGCATGTTCGCGGATGTTTCCTCTCATCCCTAATCTTAGAGACTTGTCCTCACAGAAGAGCCCTCTTATGAAGTCTTTAGCTGCATGGTCAGACTGTTCAGAGGTTTCAGCGACTTGTACAATCGTCTCTGCAGGTCTTAGATTGTCAACCAAGTCCGATGTAATAAAACCTAAAGCATACCAGTCATCTGCAGCAATATTCGGTCCACCAGTGATTATTTCTGGTATAGGGCTCCCATGGAAGTCTCCTTCTGTTGGTATTCTCATAGCCAATCCAAAATCTGTGATCTTAATGTGGCCTTGGCTAGTCAACAAGATGTTATCGCCTTTCAGATCTCTGTGAGCGATGCCTTTGGAATGAAGGAACTGTATTCCACATACCATCTCTGCTACTAGAAATGTGATGGTGCAGAGACTTAGCCATTTCCTCTCTTCAACCAAGTTATAGAGAGTCCCGCCAGTGACCAGCTCCATGACAAAGTAGACATGACTATCAGTATGAAATGCTCCATAGCCATGTACCAAGAAGATGCTCTCGTGGGCCATCTGCAGGACTTTACATTCTGCGAATCCTGTTCTGTATGCTAGTAAGGGCCTCTTCATTACTGCTTTGATGGCAACATGTTCTCTCCGTATGGAGTCTGTGGCCAGCATCACCATCCCAAATGCACCTTCTCCAAGGACATGATGAAATGTAAATTTGACCACGGTTAGAGGCTCTGTGGCCTCTGCCCCTTCTTCTACTCTTTCTTTATCAGAATTTTTGCTGTCTAATTTGGCCTTCTTTTTTTGGCTCGGTGTTGGATCCGCTATCTATAAAGGGTCTTTTTCTCCCACCATGGCGCTTCTCTGTTGTTTTCACTTCATCACATGCAACATTTACATAGTTTGATTTTTTAGCTGTTGCACTTTCTATTTTGGGTCTTTTAGTGGGTGCACCAGGGTCTTCTTCTCTTGCCCTTTTGCGAGATCCACTTATTTGGACAGCTTTGGTTGAGCCTTGACACCCTATTAGTGTAGTATTATTGGGGTTGTCAAGTCTTAAAAGTTGTCTTCCTTTTTTTAGGATTTCATTTTTTTTCTTTGTTAAGAATCCTGCGAACCTTCTCCACTGGTTCTGCAGAACATGAAGACAGGAGGGTTTTTTAGGCAGCTGAAGAGCAGATTTGGCCTTGCTCATCTGTTGGCTGCACCCCTCATGGGGACCCTCTAGGTCAATTCCTCTCCTGTCTTCATTTGATAGTGTTGGATTATTTCTCTTTCTACTGGATTCCATGTTGAGTCTAGAACATCAACAGAACACTTGTAGAAAGGAGCTAATAACAATGGATAATCGCTAGCAAGCTGCAGGTATGTCTTTACTCTTTGAAGGTTTGAGACAAACTGAGGTCACCACTGTGATGTCATCAGTACAGCCATGGCAGGAGTAGAGGAATGTTCAACCGGTTTAAACCGGATTAATAAAGTTTCAGGTGGCCATTTTAAATTAAATAAATGTAAGTTTTTTTTCACAGGAAAATTACCACATTTAATAAATAGATTAAAGGTTGATAGTTGACTAGATGACATTTAGGATGTATGCTATATATACAGTACAGACCAAAAGTTTGGACTCATCTTCTCATTCCAAAAGTTTTCTGTATTTTCATGACTATAAAAATTGTAGATTCACACTGAAGGCATCAAAACTATGAATTAACACATGTGGAATTATATACTTAACAAAAAAGTGTGAAACAACTGAAAATATGTCTTATATTCTAGGTTCTTCAAAGTAGCCACCTTTTGCTTTTATTACCGCTTTGCACACTCTTGGCATTCTCTTGATGAGCTTCAAGAGGTAGTCACCTGAAATGGTTTTCACTTCACAGGTGTGCCCTGTCAGATTTAATAAGTGGGATTTCTTGCCTTATAAATGGGGTTGGGACCATCAGTTGTGTTGTTCAGAAGTCAGGTGGATACACAGCTGATAGTCCTACTGAATGGAGTGTTAGAATTTGTATTATGGCAAGAAAAAAGCAGCTAAGTAAAGAAAAACGAGTGGCAATCATTACTTTTAAGAAATGAAGGTCAGTCAGTCCGAAAAATTGGGAAAACTTTGAAAGTGTCCCCAAGTGCAGTGGCCAAAACCATCAAGCGCTACAAAGAAACTGGCTCACATGAGGACTGCCCCAGGAAAGGAAGACCAAGAGTCACCTCTGCTGCGGAGGATAAGTTCATCCGAGTCACCAGCCTCAGAAATCGCAGGTTAACAGCAGCTCAGATTAGAGACCAGGTCAATGCCACACAGAGTTCTAGCAGCAGATACATCTCTACAACAACTGTTAAGAGGAGACTGTGTGCAGCAGGCCTTCATGGTAAAATAGCTGCTAGGAAACCACTGCTAAGGACAGGCAACAAGCAGAACACAAGGAATGGACATTAGACCTGTGGAAATCTGTGCTTTGGTCTGATGAGTCCAAATTTGAGATCTTTGGTTCCAACCACCATGTCTTTGTGCGATGCAGAAAAGGTGAACTAATGGACTCTACATGCCTGGTTCCCACCGTGAAGCATGGAGGAGGAGGTGTGATGGTGTGGGGGTGCTTTGCTGGTGACACTGTTGGGGATTTATTCAAAATTGAAGGAATACTGAACCAGCATGGTTACCACAGCATCTTGCAGCGGCATGCTATTCCATCCGGTTTGCGTTTAGTTGGACCATCATTTATTTTTCAACAGGACAATGACCCCAAACACACCTCCAGACTGTGTAAGGGCTATTTGACCAAGAAGGAGAGTGATGGGGTGCTACGCCAGATGACCTGGCCTCCACAGTCACCAGACCTGAACCCAATCGAGATGGTTTGGGGTGAGCTGGACCGCAGAGTGAAGGCAAAAGGGCCAACAAGTGCTAAGCATCTCTGGGAACTCCTTCAAGACTGTTGGAAGACCATTTCAGGTGACTACCTCTTGAAGCTCCTCAAGAGAATGCCAAGAGTGTGCAAAGCAGTAATCAAAGCAAAAGGTGGCTACTTTGAAGAACCTAGAATATAAGACATATTTTCAGTTGTTTCACACTTTTTTGTTAAGTATATAATTCCACATGTGTTAATTCATAGTTTTGATGCCTTCAGTGTGAATCTACAATTTTTATAGTCATGAAAATACAGAAAACTCTTGGAATGAGAAGGTGTGTCCAAACTTTTGGTCTGTACTGTATATATATATATATATATATATATATATATATATATGTATTGTGAATGTTGCTACATTGAAGCTAATCCAGTAGTAATGCGACGTCGACAGAGCAAAGATATAACTGTACTTCACTGAAAGTGGATCTTTGTTATGTATGGAGAAAACCCTTCACTATAGTGCTTGACTGAGCACCATGGCCATTTCAATCCACAGACAGGCAAGGATGCCAAGAGATAGACCCAGGCAATCTGATATTGTTGGTCTATCCTAAAGATAGACCAAACATTCAAAATTGCATTGCAAGATGGTGTTCTAGACAGTGGTTCTCAACCTGCGATATATGTACCACTGGGGATAAGCCACACACCACAGTGAGAGCAACCCCCTCATAATGGTAGCTTGTGAGATTTGGCACCCATGAACTACTATAATACCCTCAGAGTATAATAAACGGAGGCCCATGGGCGGTAAATACACATAACAAACAGTATTACTCACCTCCTCTGGGCTTTAGCACAGGCCCCACTCTCTTTGGGCCTCTTCTGGCCTCCCGAGTGACGTCAGGGACTCGGGACATCAGGGACCTTGGTGTAATGACACTATGATGTCCAGAAAATGTGAGTTTGGTCAAACCCAAAATTGTATGTGCGGTTTTTTAAAATTGTATTAACATAGGGGCACTCTGGGACATTATACTGTATGGAGGGCCACTATGGGACATTATACTGTTTGGAGGGCCACTATGGGGCATTAGACTACATGGGGGACATTATACTGTGTGGAGGGGTCACTATGGGACATTATACTGTGTGGAGGGGCCACTATGGGGCATTAGACTACATGGGGGACATTATACCGTTTGGAGGGGCCACTTTGGGACATTACACTGTGTGGAGGGGCCAGTATGGTACATTATACTGTATGGTGGGGCCAATATGGGATATTATACTGTATGGTAGGGCCACTATGGGACATTATGCTGTGTGGAGGGGCCAGTATGGGGCATTATACTGTTTGGAGGTTTCAGTATGGGACATTATACTGTGTGAATGGTCGCTATGGGACATTATACTGTTTGGAGGGGCCAGTATGGGACATTATACTGTATGGTGGGGCCACTGTGGGACAATACTGTATGGATGGGCCAGTATGGGACATTATACTGTGTGCAGAGGCAACTATGGGACATTATACTGTATGCAGGGGCCACTGTGAGAAACTATACTACATAGGGGCCATCATGGGACATTATACTGTGTGAAGAGGCCACTATAAGACATTATACAGCATGGAGGACCACTATAGGACATTATTCTGTATCTTCTATATCTTTTCCATGAGTGGATGGGGATGGGGCATGCTTTATGAACAGCCTGACATTCATTCTTAATCCAAAGTATTGCATGCAACTTACCACTCACTCTTTAAACATCATTGAGTGTGGGGATCATCATTTTACATATGAAGGCCATTACATTACATATGGGGACACTGTGGAGAACATTATATTACATATGGGGCTCTGAAGGGGCCATTTTAGTAAATGTAAGGGCCATTATACTACATGTGAGAGCACTGAGGGGGGCCTTTATACTACATGTGAGGGCACTGAGGGGGCCATTATACTACATGTGAGGGCACTGAGGGGGCTTTATACTACATGTGAGGACACTGAGGGGGCATTATACTACATGTGAGGACACTGAGGGGGCCATTATACTACATGTGAACGCACTGAGGGGGCCATTATACTACATGTGAGGGCACTGAGGGGGCCATTATACTACATGTGAGGGCACTGAGGGGGCCATTATACTACATGTGAGGGCACTGAGGGGGCCATTATACTACATGTGAGGGCACTGAGGGGGGCCATTATACTACATGTGAGGGCATTGAGGGGGCCATTATACTACATGTGAGGGCACTGAGGGGGCCATTATACTACATGTGAGGGCACTGAGGGGGCCATTATACTACATGTGAGGGCACTGAGGGGGGCATTATACTACATGTGAGGACACTGAGGGGGGCATTATACTACATGTGAGGGCACTGAGGGGGGCCATTATACTACATGTAAGGGCACTGAGGGGGGCATTATACTACATGTGAGGACACTGAGGGGGGCATTATACTACATGTGAGGGCACTGAGGGGGCCATTATACTACATGTGAGGGCACTGAGGGGGGCATTATACTACATGTGAGGGCACTGAGGGGGCCATTATGCTACATGTGAGGACACTGAGGGGGCCATTACATAATTGTTAATGAAGGCTCCAAATGAAGTCTTATTTTATTAACATTTATAAGTGATGGCTACTTTAGAGGTACTTGGTTGGGACGTTTTCTTACTGGGGGTACTTCATTTGAAAAGGTTGAGAACCTCTGGTCTAGAAGGTTGGTTTTATTATTAAGATGTCCAGTTTGCATGATACGTGTATGTAAAACTGTGACTGGAAATCAGGTCTGGAATGGTCTTCTCTAAAAGATGATATTTTGGAGAGTTTTAGGTGTTTTTTTTATTGTGTAGAATGTTTTCACCCCTTCTGGTCAAGTTCCATGGGTCAAGTAGCGGAGATAATACACATCATTAACAGACGCGTTTCGCTTGGTACAACAAGCATCAGATAGACTCCAGAGCTCATTGGCACTATCAGTGAGATGGAATATTGGCACTTATTGGGCTTTTAAAAACACATTCATTAGCAGTATTTATTGTTATGTAACTAAAACTTATATTTTATGGGGATGGGAAATGAACCTTAGTCCTTCTGTGTGGGATTTTGTTTTGTGGTTGATCCTTGGTTCATACCGGACCTATAGCAGTCCTATATTGAATCTGCTGGGACCACAAAGCACATGCAGTGGAAGGTTCATCCAGCTCCGCTACGTCAGAGAAACGTTTAAGAGGTCCTTCATTCCCTTGGCAGTCTCACTCTCAATCCATGGGGGCTCTGATGGTTCTCTGCAGTGCTGCATGGACTGTTATATCTTCTGTTCTCTTCTTGTACGTTGTTGGATTGTATTGATGTCACATGTGTCCATATGTTACTTGTGTTACCTGGAGCTGCTGGAAATACCAATATCCCCAAGGGGATCAATAAAGTACTATTCAATTCTGTCTTTATATATATATATATATATATATATATATATATATATCCATCTCATATCTATCTATGTATCTATCTTTCTGTCCATCTCATATCCTATCTATCTATCCCTATCTATCTCCATCTATCTATCTATCTATCTATCTGTCTAAAAACACTCCAGTTGATGATAAAGACAATGTGGTGAATTGGTGAATAAAATACGCCACCTATTAGAGTGCCACCTCTTTTTGTTTTGTTTTTTATGTAATTTGGAGATCTTTTTGGTCTGGATCCTAGGCAGCACCCAACATCTAGCGATAGCAGAGCTGTATTTTTTGTTTTCTATCTATTTATCTGTCTATCTATCTATCTATCTATCTATTGATCCATCAGCCTTTACATCCATCTCTCAATCTATCTACTTATCTATCTCATAATCTTCATATCTGTTTTGTATCTATCCACCTCATATCTACTATTAGTCTATCTATACATCTATTTATCCACCTACAAATCTGCCTAATTTGCATACTTCATCAAAGTACATTTTCTCCCCATCCACAGCAGTGATAAACATGACAATGGGATCACTTTTATAGCATGGGTACAGCCATTGAGGCAGCCTAATAGGGTTAGGGGCTCGCCATTACTATTATGTAATATTAGGAACATATTTTTGAGTCTTATGCAATTATTTTCTTTCCCACTAGAGGGCGTGGTGAATCTGTATTGTCTAAAACAGCCACATCCAGGCCCCAGGCGGTGACGGGTTCTGGGTCCGTAAAGCCTGGAGAGCAGTCGGCACCATCGCTGGAGTGTTCAGCTATTGTAGAAGACAAGTCCGTACTCACTGAAGGCAAGTGATCTATTTACAGATGTGTAAATGAGTTTTTACATATATATTGTACTGAAAAATGTATACACTGAAGAGCCTAGGTGCTAGTATGTAACCATAGCATCACCTATAGTTATTCCACCTATCATACCTACATTAAAGGGGTCTGTCATGTCCTAAATGCCTCCTATACGAATGTTAATGCTGGGCAGAAGGAGAAACCTACCTTTGTGGCCGCAAACTGATGTAGCAATATAGAGATAATCATGTGCAAATCAGCCTGCAAGTGCCCTGGGGGCGGGTCCTGATTTTCTAGATAGTCACAAGTGCTCTGAATGTGTCACAGTGGCTGCTTTATACATTATGGGGCATGTGCTATTCATTGGAGCATCAGTGAATTTTCCCAAACCCCAAAAATAGAGGGCTTAACATGATCTCAGTTGGTAGAGTCCACGTTTTGTGGACTCCTTTTGATTTAAAATTTTTTAATTAAAATTTAATTGAATGTGGCGGTCCTCTGTAAGCTTGCTTAAAGGGGTTGTCCAGTAAAATTAAATTGACTTACCTTATCTAGTGGATGATGATGAAGGACACTGGGGTTCCAGCCTCATCATGAACCCCGGGTCACATAATTGGCTCCAACCCCTGGGTCGCTATGCCCCTGAGTTGCTCCACCCCCTTCTTCCCCAATCTCATAGGTAATTAATTACCTGTGCTATAGGTGCTGGATGACTATAGTAATGCCATAGCGCAGGTGATTAATATTTTTTTTTAAACTCGTTTTATTGAAAATTGCGTATCAGACACAAGAAAAGGAATCAAAACAAATACATAACATGTTGCGCACCAAAAAACGAGAATTTCAATGTAAATTCACTCAACACACCACATCCCACCTCGCCAGGCCCTCGTCCCATCCGGACCATATAACGTAGACTCGGTACAGAAAGAATATAATCAGGACATGCGTAATACTGTATACATCAGTTATCATGTATAAAACATGCAGTCAATAAGTCAAAGGTAACAACAAGGATACACTCCAAAATGAGAGGTCGTGGATACTCCCGGTGTCTCGCACCCCTCACGGCATGAGTAAATGAATGGCAGAGCGCAATGAGGGAGCCGTATATTGGGTTACCGGAGAATTGCACCATGCTCCCCACACCTTATGGAATTTCTGAGGGCACCCTCTCCCTTTATACACAATCTGGTTATAAGGAAGAACAGTATTAACAAGTTTCTTCCACTGAGATACTGATGGGGGTTTCGGAGCCATCCATCGCAGTGCGATAGCTTTCCTAGCATAAAATAAAGACTCCCTCAAAAGGATTCTAACATGGTGTTGCCATAATTCTTCATCTAATACGCCGAAAAGGCATATCTCTGGGGTTAATGGTATAGGTTTAGCCAGAACTTCCGCCAGGAGATCCACGACCCCTTTCCAAAAACATTGTATGATCGGACATTCCCAAATCATATGCCAAAAGTCTGACTGTAGACAAAGACACCTAAGGCATCCGGGGTTGGGCAGACGTCCCATTTTGTATAGACGGGAAGGTGTCAAGTAACATTGGTGTAGAATATATGTTTGAATCAGTTTGTTGTTAGCTGAAGGTGACACATGTTGAGGAGATTCAAGGATATCTTGAAACATCTCATCTGTGAGAGTTGGGATATTTATGCTCCATCGCGTCAGGGCCGGGGCGTCCAAAGTGGACACCTTGGCCTGTATCAGATGTGCATATAAAGTAGATATCAAACCCCCAGGGCCCTGTGAGCGAAGTATGCCGATAAGCGGATGCTCAGATATATTGTCCAATCGATCCGGGAACTGAGAAGAAAGTGCATGTCTAATCTGTAGATATCTAAAGAACTGCGTTCTAGGGGCCATAGGAGGATCTAAACGGTCAAACGTTTAAAAACCCCTTGTATGTACAGGTCACTAAGAGAGGACACGCCATACTGCGACCAGGCCCGGGCGCCAGGCAGGGCAAATAACGTCGGCAGACCAGGGTTGTGCCAAAGCGGGGTCTCCGCAGGTATATCAGAATAAGCGGACACCTTTTTCGCCTGACGCCAGACCTGTCCCGCCAGGGCATGGATGGGCAACAATTTCCCCCTGAACATGGCCGGGTGTTCCAACACCGGCCACAGATTATGCAGACCCAGGTGGTGAGCCAGATGTGCCTCGGACCTCGGTAGGGGATCAGATGAGAGCCACTTCCTAATAAAACGGAGCTGTCCTGCCAGGTAGTAAAGAAACAGATCAGGGAGTGATGTACCCCCGAGCTGCTTTGGCCGTTGTAGAGATGACAACCTAAGCTTAGATCTAGAGTTTCCCCATATAAAGGAGATAATGAGGGAGTCCATTTGTTTAAAAAATCTAAGGGGCACGGACACAGCAGAATGGCTTATAGCATATAGACATTTGGGTAGTACTATCATTTTAACTAGGTTGATTCTACCAGCCACCGACAAAGGCAGTGTAGCCCAAAGATTAAACTTAACCCTAAAGTGCGAGATGAGCGGAAAGATGTTCTGTTCCAAAAAACACCTATGGTCCCTAGATATAAAGATGCCCAGATATTTGCAGGTTGAGACTGTAGTCAATCCACATACCACATTTCCCTCAGCTACACTTGATGCGCGGCCAATATGCATGTATGAGGACTTAGTCCAATTGGTCCGTAGGCCAGAATAATTACCAAATTCGTCAATTATAGCCATGGCTCTGGGCAGAGACCGGGAGGGGTCGCTCATAAACAGGAGTAAGTCATCGGCATATAGTGCTGTTCTCTCCTCCCGGGTGCCTATCACTATGCCTTTATATATGGGGTCATTCCGAAGCAGTATTGCCAAGGGTTCCACCGCCAGAGCAAACAGTAGCGGTGACAATGGACATCCTTGTCTTGTACCCCTACCCAAAGGAAAGTAGGAAGACAACGCGCCATTAATGGACAGCGCCGCTCTAGGGGAACAGTATAGAAGGGAAATCCAGGTAACAAACCCCTCTCCAAATCCGTATCCTCGCAACACCTGCAATAGAAAAGGCCATTCGACAGAGTCGAACGCCTTTGTTGCATCTAAAGAAGCCATCGCCCAGTCATGTGAGGATGATGCCCCAATCTGAGTTATCACCTGAGCCCTTCTAAGATTATCCGATGTGGATTTTCCAGGCATAAAGCCTGTCTGATCCGGATGGACAAGGTCGAGAACAACAGAATTTAGCCTTTTCGCCAACATTTTAGTAAGGAGTTTATAATCTATATTAAGCAGTGATATAGGCCTATATGAGCCACAGTCCAGCGGATCCTTGTCAGGCTTAAGTAACAGGATAATGGTGGCGTCATAAAAGGACTCCGGGAGACTGGGACCCACAAAGGCAGCGTTATAACAGTCAAGCAACACCGGGAGAAGCAGGCCCCCATACTGGGCGTAAACCTCCACCGGGATGCCGTCCGGACCCGGCGATTTGCCCCTTGCCATATCTGCCAGGGCTCCCGATAGCTCCTCTAGCGTAAAAGGGGAATCTAAAAATTCACGTTGGTCTTCTGACAATGTAGGAAGGGGGATCAAGCCCAAATAGGTGGCAAGCTCTCCGTCAGTGACTCTAAGCTTGGAGAGGTATAACTCACTGTAATACCTATAAAATCTGTCACTAATGGCCAAGCCATTGGACAGTACCTCCCCCGTCTCTGAATGTACTCGTGGTATTGCAGGTGAGGCTGTGTTTTGATGTATCAGTTGAGCTAGAAAGCTGCTCGACTGGTTGCCGAGTTCGTAAAACTTCTGTTTGCTAAAAAACAGAGACCTACGTGCCTTGTCATGCAGTATATGCAGATATGGTCTACCCGTCTGCAACCATTGAGACCTAGCCTCATCAGTTGGATTAGCCACGTATGCGGCTTCGAGCGAGGCACACTGGGTCGCCAAAGTGGTCTCCAACAGCGAGGATTCCCTCTTTACAAAGGAAATGGAGGACTTAATACAACCCCTAAGATATGCCTTCATAGTTTCCCATAAGAGGAGCGGAGAAGTGTTTGGGGAATTAATGGTCAAAAATGTCTGAAGTTGATCAGGTATTCGATCATGTGGTACAAATAGTTTCAACCAAAATGGGTGGATTCGCCAACCCTGTCGTGGCTTAGCAGCCGTACTACTATTTAATTGGACCAACAACGGGGAATGATCCGACACTGCCCTGGGTAAATAGGATATGGTCTGCAACAAAGAATATGCTTTAGTATTTCCAAAAGCATGGTCAATCCTGGACAGAGTATGTCTGTTGGCAGAGTGACAGGAAAAGGTGCGGGCCTCTGGAAACCGGACCCGCCACAAATCCAACCACCCCAATTCACGGATCACTCCGGCCATTGTAGTAGGGCGAGGCAGAGAGGGGGAACCTGGCTCCGCGGAGAACCGATCCAATGCAATATCCATAACTTTGTTAAAGTCACCCAAACATAATGCAATAGCCCCAGGGAATCGGGTCGCAAACTGCGCAGCCTGCTGGAGCACAGCGAGACCAGACGCCGGTGGCAAGTACACACCCAGGATAACATACAGGACAGAGTCAACCCAGGCTTGGACAAAAACGTATCGTCCCTCGGGGTCCTTTACAATGAGGCCTGGCTCCCACCTGAGTCTACGATGCACCAAGATGGACACCCCCCTGGAATAGGAAGTATGTGTAGAGTGAGCCGCCCACTGAACCCATGGCTTCCGAAGTCGTCTGGAATTGTCTGGAACCAAATGAGTTTCCTGAAGGCATATGAGGTGTGGGTCAGCCCTCGTAATCTGAGAGAAAACCAACGACCTCTTTCGTGGGCTACCCAGGCTCCTCACATTCCAAGATAGTACACTAAAGGACGCCATGGTCGTCTAAGAATGTAATGTAATCATGGCAATTCAGGACCCCAAAAGTGACCCGCCTATGAGTGTGTAGTGCGTGGCTGAGTGAGACACAGAGTGGTGTGCAGCAACCTAAGAACCATATACAAACGAAATGAACCATTACACCCCTAAAGGGTGTGAGACATATTACTGGCATAAACAAACAATATTTGTTAAATTAACCGTGGCTACAATTTACGGGGGAAGAAGTGCACCCACAGTGGTTGGTATACGGGGCACTGTCTTAAAGGTATGGATAATCACTAGGCTAGGAGATATACTATTCAACAGAGCCAGGTTCACATGAGTAAATGAGATACACCGGCGCCCCGGGGGTCGCCAGCCCAGGTAACTATAAGGCTACAGGATACTATAATAACAGAACAGCACTTTTCATAAAACTACTTATGCAATAAACAAGGACATCCCGTAATATATAAGTCCCTATGTATGGTCCGATCGGACCTCTCACCACACGCCGTCAGGATCATCGTCTCGGAGATCGAGGAAGAAGAGATAGCCAGTCCTCCACATCCCTCGGTGAAGTAAAGAAAAGGGACCTGCCGTCATGGACGACCCGAAGACGTGCTGGGTAAATCATGGAGTATTGTATAGCCTTTTCTCTCAACCGCCTCTTAACGGCCACGAAGGATGCTCGGGTCTTCTGGAGAGCCGCCGAGAAATCTGGAAACATGGCTACTGCTGCTCCGTTGTACTTAAGCTCGCCGGCCTGGCGCGCAGCCCGCAACGCCGTATCCCGATCCGTGCTGTTAATCAGACGGGCCAACAAGGGTCGAGGAGGTGCGCCCTGAGGCGGCGGTTTAGCCGGAACCCTATGGGCCCGTTCCACTGCAAATATTGGTGAGAAGTGAGCCTCCGGCGCAGGTGATTAATATTACCTATCAGATCGGAGAAGGAGGGAGGGGTTGGAGCGACCTGGGGGTCAGAGCACTGCTTCCAGTAACGTGACCCAGGGGCCGTAATGAGGCCAGAACCTTTGGGTCCATCATTATCATCCACCAGATCAGGTAACTCAATTTAAATTCCCTGGACAACCCCTTTAGGTTTAGGCCCTATGCAGCAGGCTGCAGCAAAAAAACCGTGGCAGCAACACATCGCGGTTTTTCCCACAGTGCTTTTCACAGAAAGTCTGCTGAGGTTTCATCCTTGGACTTTCTACTTCAGTTCTATCTATAGGGAAACCGCCAGCATTTCTGTAGGTGTAATTGACGTTTCCGCTGCATGTATTTTTCTGCAGTATGTGGATGGGATTCGCTTACGCCATGTGGAGCCCCTGCCTAAGACTAAGGCTCCATGTTGCAGAAACGCAGCTTTTTCTGTTGCAGATTTTGCTGCGGTTTTTTGAGCCAAAGCCAAGAATGGCTACAAAAGGAATGGGAAATATATAGGAAGTTCTGCAACAAAAAAAAATCAGCTTTTCTGCAACATGGGGCTTTAGGCTAAGGATGTTCACAGGGCGGAATCTGGTGCTGATTTTGGTGGATTCTGATTCTGATTCAAAATCATAGGCAAATTCTGCCCTAATTCAGCATCCCATGTTCAGTGGGAGATAGAGATGGAAGCAGGATGCAGAAAAAATAAGCGTCCTGCTCGATCTTGTGCAAGACATCCTGACAATTCAGCTGAAGCCTACTCAGCAATGGAAAGCCAAGGCTCTGCTTCAGCTATTGGCCACCGGAGGCCGGATGTCCGCCTCAAATTCCTCTTCATTTTCTGCCATGGGATTGTATTTTAGGAAACTGATACTCAAACTGCTGCCTCTATAAGTACAAGCAATTCTGGAAATGGAGCACTAGAGGGGAAATGACCAATCCCATTACATTTCTGCAAGCAACGTCTGCCAAATTCTGACACAATGGAGGAGCAATGGATTAAGCAATTCAGTAATTTGCTCCAAAAAGTTTCTAATGTGTTTTAGACACTTTTCCAACTTGCACAGGAAAGGGGTGCAGCCTTGTAGGACGGGGACATGTCCTAAATTGCGTCAAGTATGCACTAGAAAAGTGCTAAGAAGCCAACTAATAAGTGGTGTAATGTTAGACTAGACAGTATAACAATATGCCTGATTTATCAGTAAGGAATACAAGTAACCTTATTGGTGAAAAAAGAGGAACTTGCTCCTAGCGCCACCTATTGTAAGGAGCTCCCTGTAGATTAATATCTGGTTTTCAAAGAAATTTAAGAGCATAATCTGGGAATAATAGCCAAGCCAGAATAACTCCTCCAGAAGGAAGAGGGTCCCATCCACAGACAGCTGTTTCGAGGTTTTATGCCCTTAGGTATCTTTGAAAACCAGGTATTAATCTATAGGGAGCTCCTTCCAATAGTTGGTGCTAGGAGCAAGTTCCTCTTTTTTACCAATGAGGTCTTATTTGTATTCCTTACCCAGAATTCTTAGCAGAGCATGCATGGTGTAATAAGTCCCTGCACCAGTCTCTCCCTATGTAAAACTTAGACTCTGCCAGTGAATCTGCCCCGCTATATGACAGTCTGTGTTGTGTGAAGGCAGTGACGTTGGTCTCTGCTCCCTGTTCCAGTCTCTTGGCTTGCTCTGCTTGAGAATACATGCTGCCGTAAGCAGTGCCAAGAAAAGCAGTGGTCAAAGGCAAAGGTGCCATAGAGGTCCCGGTCGTGTCCTATTTAGGATATGTCTTAACATACACACGGCCCTGTCGGTCACAGAAAGGAGGGAGGGAGGAGGACATAGCAGTTTGGAGCAATGGAGCCGTCCTCAGTGCCCAGATTGCTCATTTGCATATGTGAAATAAATGAACATCTTGGCAACCACAGGAATTTTCATGGGGAAAAAGGCTTTACATTCAGGTGAGCCTGACCTGTTTAACTGTGCTGCTGGTTCAATAGGCTTCACCCTGGTGACAGACTTTCACGTCCTCCAGCATCGGCGGTATTATATACTGCTAGAATACTGACTGCGCTGAATTCAGCACACTGTCAGCTCAGCTTTGCCGGTACACGCCCATGTGCCAGAGATATCCCTCTACTGTCAGAAGGGCGGGCCTTACAGATCATTGTCATCCCTGGGCTGAGGAACTCTCCCTCTGATAGTACTCTTCCATAGACTTGTACAGTCGAGGGGTGTTCCTTACCACCCATTGATAACGCTAGGCTGTAAGGCCCGCCCTCCTGACAGTGGAGGGATATCGGTGTGGAAACTAATCTCCAGCACCGGGGCACATACCGGGATAGTGCGCTGTATATAATACCACCGATGCTAGAGGATGTGAAAGGTCCTTTAAGAGCATTGTGACATTATTGTGACTGCATTGAGATACAGTTTCCTATATGTAAGACCCTCGGATATAGGTCCTATATGATCCTATTATATATTAATGAGATGTAATGGACAGGATGTGTATCAGCTTGTAAATAAATTATCATTTCTGCCATGTCCATGTAGTAGAGGCTTCTGGCCCTGTATCGCTTAACATCAGCTCCTTCCTGCACCGGCTGGGTTTAGCGCGCGCTCTCTCACGTACCAGCAATACTCTAGAAGACGCTGCAGATTTATATCGAGAAGTCATTAAAATGGCACCGGAGGTAAGGGGGATATTATATAGGTTTCTAGAGGTTTTATATGGTATATTTAAGAAAAATTTAAAAGGAAAGGAAAAAAAAATAATAAAAAAAAATAAAAAGGTCAGTGATGGATCCTATGAAAGTAGTATAATGTTGTACCATGTTAGCTATAGAAAGTAGTGGAAGAGTGAAGAAATCAGGTGACACCTTTTAGAGGCTAACTGAGCATATTTGATGGTAAGCTTTCGAGAGTGCTAGCTCTCTTCTTCAGACATGGTGTTATACAAGAAACTGAAAATTCACACTATTTATACATACACAAGACATGGATCTTCAAAAGAATCTTGGAATAACAAAATGCAATATAAGTAGAGAAGTTATTTACAACAGGTCAAGAAATAAACAGTCTGGAAAACTTGTGGTGCGTGACAGAGGGATCTGTTATCTGTTTGTAATCAGGTGGTGATTTGTGACCTTCACAGGTCATACATAGTGTGACATGAAGCTGGCATGAATATTAAGTCCAAATTGAAGAGTTTGAAATTTTTGAATTAACTTATATTCCCATTCCTTTCTCTCCCTCTGTGTCTTAAAATGTCCCATTAAAACCACAACTCGCAAATCTTCAATAGAGTGGTCTTCTCCGGAGAAATGTGCGGCCACTGGGAGATCTGTTCTGCTGTTATTAATGGTGGATCTGTGTGAGTTCATGCGCTGACTAAGTCTCTGCCCTGTTTCCCCCACATAGAGGCCTGTGGTGGGACATTGCACACACATTATGAGGTACACCACATTGGAAGACCTGCAGGAGAATTTCCCCCTAATTCTGTGCACCTGTTGTTATGAATGTGGGACAGGTACACTGTCAGCGGTGTGGATGTGCTTGCAGGTCATGCACCTGTTTTGCAGGCAAGGTGAGGATCTTCAATGACTTTCACCCTACCATCAACCTTAAACTTAGCTATTCAGAGAGTGAAATTCACTTTCTGGACACCACAATATACATTAAAGACCACCGGCTACTCACATCAATATACCACAAACCCACAGACAGAACGGCCTACCTGAGAAACGACAGCTTCCACCCCAAGCACACAAGACAATCTATAATCTACAGCCAGGCTATACGATACAATCGTATTTGCTCCGACAAAACAGACCTGGACAAGCACCTCCTGGATCTGAGGATGAAATTTCTCAGATTGGGATACAAACCAAAAGTGACAGACAACCAATTAAACAAAGCAGCAGCCATTAACAGAGACAGTCTGCTCACATATAGAGAGACCCAGAAAGATGCCCGAGTGCCCCTAGTTGTCACCTACAACCCACAGCTGGAAATCCTACGAAGGATTGCCAAAGAGCTCCAACCTGTGCTACATAGGGACAACAGACTCAAGGACATATTTCCAGCCCCCCCTCTCCTCTCCTTTCGGCAACCACCAAACCTGAGGCGCATTATCGTCCGGAGTGCCCTGAAGGCCCCAACTGAAAATGGCACCTCACCTTGCCTACATAAAAGGTGCATGACCTGCAAGCACATCCACACCACTGACAGTGTACCTATCCCACAGTCACAACAGGTGCACAGAATTAGGGGGGACATTCTCCTGCAGGTCTTCCAATGTGGTGTACCTCATAATGTGTGTGCAATGTCCCACCACAGGCCTCTATGTGGGGGAAACAGGGCAGAGACTCAGTCAACGAATGAACTCACACAGATCCACCATTAATAACAGCAGAACAGATCTCCCAGTGGCCGCACATTCCTCCAGAGAAGACCACTCTATTGAAGATTAGCGGGTTGTGGTCTTAATGGGACATTTTAAGACGCAGAGAGAGAGAAAGGAATGGGAATATAAGTTAATTCAAAAATTTCAAACTCTGCAATTTGGACTTAATATTCATGCCAGCTTCATGTCACACTATGTATGAACTGTGAGGGTCACAAATCACCACCTGATAGCAAACAGATAACAGATCCCTCTGTCACACACCACAAAATTTTCCAGACTGTTTATTTCCTGACCTGTTATAAATAACTTCTCTACGTATATTGCAATTTGTTATTCCAAGATCCTTTTGAAGATTCATGTCTTGTGTGTGTATAAAGACTGTGAATTTTCAGTTTCTAGTATTACACCATGTCTGAAGAAGTGAGCTAGCACTCTCAAAAGCTCACCATCAAATATACTCAGCCTCTAAAAGGTATCGCCTGGATCCTATGAAAGTAAATATGTAACAAACTACTATCTAATTATACAGTATTAATAATTCTATAATATAATTAAAATTTATTAATCATTTTATTTTGAAGCCGGAGTCTGAGTCGACTGCATAATAACATTTTTCTGACTCCACCCAAAATTGGTCCCAACTCCGACTCCATAGCCCTGAATATTACATATCTTACTATACATTTACAATAACTTAGTACCTAGGGCCACATGGAGATCCTACTATACTGGCATCAGTCAGTACCATATTATGGGTGGTTAATAAGGGCACGTATGATGGGTATCAACATTCTCTCATAGACCGCTGCTGTGTCAACCATATTCATACACATCCACTAGCTGAGTCCTTATTATTCTGCTGGTTGCAGGGGTGTAACTACCGGGGTAGCAGTGGTAGCGACTGCCACAGGGCCCGGAACATTACGGGGCCCGGAGCCCTGTGGCAGTCGCTACCGCGAACCCCACAAACACTGCTGCTATCGTTATACTCCGGGGTCTTTTGAGACCCCGGAGTATAACGATCAGGGGCCCAGGGGAGGTGAGCGAACATAAAAAACACTGTAACTCACCGCTCCGCAGGCTTCGGGCCTGTTTGGTGACGTCCCAGATGTCAGCCGACGTCATTATGCGTCGCGACGCCGGCCTGGATCGCGCGAGATCCGGTCCGACTTTGAAAATGGCCAAAGTAGCGCACGGGAGTGCACCGGAGCGAGGAAGAGGTAAGTTGCAGTGTTTTCTATGTTTCTATCCTCCCCTGGGTCTCCGATCATTATACTCTGGGGTCTGAAAAGACCCCAGAGTATAATAATCGTTCATGGGTGGTCCACTATGGGGCATAATACTGTGTGCAGGGGCCACTATGGGACAAACTACTGTGTGCAGGGACCACTATGGGGCAAACTACTGTGTGCAGGGGCTACTATGGGGCAAACTACTGTGTGCAGGGGCCACTATGGGGCAAACTACTGTGTGCAGGGGCTACTATGGGGCAAACTACTGCGTGCAGGCGCCACTATGGGGCAAACTACTGTGTGCAGGGGCCACTATGGGGCAAACTACTGTGTGTCGGGGCCACTATGGGGCAAACTACTGTGTGCAGGGGCCACTATGGGGCAAACACGGGTCGGGGGCGCGATGGGGGGAATACTGTGTGCTGGGGCCACTATGGGGCAAACTACTGTGTGCTGGGGCCACTATGGGGCAAACTACTGTGTGCAGGAGCCACTATGGGGCATAATATTGTGTGCAGGGGCCACTATGCTGCATAATACCGTGTGCAGGGGCCACTATGGGGCATAATACCGTGTGCAGGGGCCACTATGGGACATAATACCGTGTGCAGGGGCCACTATGGGGCATAATAGTGTGCGCAGGAATGCGGTTTGTGTGTGTGGGGGGGTTGGGGGCGGCGGCTTGGGGGGGGTTGGGGGCTGCGGCTTTGGGGGGGTTGGGGGTGGCGGCTTGGGGGGGGGCCCCATGTCAAATGTTCGCCTTGGGGCCCAGCCATTCCTAGTTACGCCACTGGCTGGTTGGTATTTATTTGTAGGTTCCCGATGCCTACACTGAGCTGGCCGAGCTTCTGCTGAAGACTGACCCACTTGGCGCAGTAGACGTCTATTGCCAGTACCCTCACAAGCCATCCCACCAGCAGTCATTCGATGATGCCTTCATTCCTGGGGAAATTGTACGTCTGCTGATGAAAAGTGAGAAGTACGACGACCCTCGCCTGCCTGTCAACATGATTTTATATGGGAAGATTATGGGGATTGGTAGGTAACAGGACTGATGAACAAAGATGTCTACGGAACAGGCCATGTGAACCTAGCCTTATGGGGAATTGTCGCCATTTTAGGCTTCTTTGTAATAGTTTTTTGTATAAGTTCTCTGCTCTCTTATATATTCAGCTACTCAGCATGACAGCTTGGCTATCAATCATCTCTACTTTAAGGAGTGCAGGAAAGACACAGATTTTGTCCTCCCGGTATCCCCTATCCCAAATCCCAAATCACACACTCTTGTGAATGTGATGACATCACTACGTCAAGTCTCTTATAGTAACAACCACAATTTCAAGAGGACCTCTCCCCTCTCCTGACATGCCTGATTTAGTATTACCTATGAAACAGCAGTTATGGAGAATCCTTTGTAATAACTCTGTGTAGTGTTGTTCCTCTGTTAGTCCTCCTAGAAATTTTGGAATAAATTGACAACAGGATCTTAGCGATCCCCTTGTGAAAAGGGTGTGTCTGTGCATAGCACTGATTGGACAGTGTCAGACTGTATAGGGACGCACCCACCTGGTAATACCCAGTTGTGAATTAATTTATAAATTACTAGGAGGAATAACAGAGGAACAAACTAACATAGAGCTATAAGATACTCCAGAATAATTATTTTATGAAAAATACAAGTATTTACGGAAACAGAGAAGTCAGGAGAGGAGAGCCGTGAAGGGGGTGAGGTGCTCTGTACAGTCTCGGTCCCCTTTCCTTCCCATGCTGGGATTTGGACGGCTGAAAGCAGAGAGACTCGCATGAGGCTGAGACCAACCAGTGGCCCTTCCAGTGACCGCTGAGGCCAATGATTGGTTTCAGTGGCCCCACAAGCATAGGAGAGAACTGGGATCAGGACTGTATAATGGAGCGCTGGGGATCGGTGAGTGCGGCTTTTTTTTTTTTTTTTCCACCCTCTCTGGTGTCCTTGAGTCTGCTATAATTCATGGACAGCCCCTTTAAGGCAACAAATAAGCTAAAAGTCAAACTGTGTATATTTAGATATTAAGCACATCAAGTTGCTCAACTGTACAAAACCTTTAGTATGGGCAGACGCTGGGCAGGGGTGGGAGGGATATTGGGGGTTATACAACTCTTCAGTCTTCATAGTCAGTGTGTTGCCAATCCCCTATGTCTATGGTATAATGGCAGCTTTCAGGACATCAGATGAAGTGCATTCACCTGTACCCATTCTATATGTTAATGGCATATTGTTGTAAAGGAATCACAATGAGCAGACATAGAGAAGAGTTACACGTAATACGATTATAATTCCTCGTACCGCCGTATTTTTACTGTAGTTATCAAGCACCTTTTCGCATTGAGTTTGAGAAGAAAGACCATGAAATGGCGATTGTTAATATTTACATAACATTATCCGTTATGTCTTTTGATCAAAAGCTTGAAATCTGGAAATGGTCACCAATGTATAGCATCTCCATAGAAAACAAGTCTAATGTGAACAGCCTCCAATAATGGGGAGGGGATCAAGAGCCAGAAGAACAAAGAACATCTGGTGATAGGCCTGGAAGTGGATGAATAATTCAGATACAGAACATGGATGTAACAAAGAGATTCCCCTCATTTATAGATGTCCTAGGAGTAGGTGCTTTATACAGAAGGCGGAGAGCATGCTCGTGGTCCTCAGTATGGACATCAGGCTCTCGATAGAAGAATAAGGCCGAGCTTAGACGTTGGGACAAGTATCCCTGCTCCATCCAAGACCACATCTTTATGTTTGGTGAATCTGTAATTTTTTTCACTTGGCCCATTCCATTAACAGCATAGAATTTAAAGGGGTTTCTCCATCTTTCATATAAGTCACCTGTTCCCATAGAATTCGCTGGAGTCCCCCTCTCCATTAAAGTCTATGGGGTCTATATGGGTCACAGAACCCAATGGGTGAAGGTCTTTAAGGTGACTTTTTTTCTAATTATTTTTCTACCATTTCAGGCTCTCTGGAGAAGTATATAACCATTCTAGAAGCAAAATTCAAAACTAAAATTCTTAAGATGGTCTATGCTGGCATCCACAATAAGGAGGAGGATGATGAAGATCTGCAAGATTTCTTCCGGTTTAAATGCTGGATATGACATGATGAACTTTTTTTTTTTTTTATACAGGTTTGATTATTAAGAACATCTGATCATCAGTAACAAGATTTAGTTGTTTTTTGCCTTTATTATGTGCTACAATGTGAGATCCATTGCGGTTTTACAGGGGACCATTCACCAACTCCAAGTCTTTGCATCCTTCAATACAATTGGAATTTTCCTCTAGCCCCCACCCTTCCTGAACAATAAGTGCTGTTACTTTCAGCCCCCAATATGTTAATAAGTCTCTATACTGTCAGGTGGGTGGTCTCAGCTAGAACAGTCTGAGACCGCGCACCTGAAAATAGACAACATAGTAACAAAACTAATAGAAATGATTACTCAGGAACACCGGGGGCTAAAGAAAAAATTCTAATTCTGCCAGAATCAGTGAACCAGCACCTACTGAAGTATGCAAATAGTCTGAGTTGGTTAAGGTGTATGGATATTTGCATATTGTGAAATAAATTAATATGTCAGCAACAGAGGCAGGAATTTTTATGGGGGGGGGGGGGAGGTGAAACAATCTGTCTGTCTTAGTAAATGATTGTACTCCCTATGAAATTACAATCCTGGCACATTATCCTCTATATTGTGCCATTCCTCCATTGTTACCCCTAAGAAAATGATGACTAACTTGACAATTGGTTGTTAAAACCTCTCTAGTCAATGGGGTGTGTCTGTCCAATGAGTGCTGAAAGTGGCAAAGTGTGCAGGGAAACACCCCTGACAAGGGAGATGGTAACACCCAATTGTCAATTTATTCATACAATTCTAGGAGGACTAACAGAGGAACGGAACAACAGAGATTATAGGAAAAGATGTTACGTTATAGGAAATGTAGCAGACATGTCAGGAGGTGTGTGTGTCTGTATAATAGTCAGCATAGCGTGCTATATACTCTATACTTACTAGGGGTCTGTATGACCAGCGTTCTGTGGCTTTTCGGGCACTTTCAGTACATAAAAGTAACTACACGACTCATTTGTAAAACAGGTATATTTCATATTAAAAATGTATATACTAAAATAAGAATTTGCTTTCTGCATGGCTTGTGCACTCCGGCTCTTCATAGAGGTATAGCTTCTCAATGTATCCTGAAGGCTCCATCAGCATCCTTGTGATTGCTCCAGCTTCACTTTGCCAGTGGGGCTTGTATACTAATAGACATTAGCAGGGGACTAACAATTGCAAAAAATTACATCATTTATATATAAATATATACCTTACTTATACTCCAGGCACTTGGCCGAGTATGCTATCCAATGCTCTTCCGTTCCATTAAAAATAGAGCGAATCCTATCGTGCACCATGTCATCAGAACAGAACGGATCGGGAGCCCCCACAAAGGTAAGTACATCATGGATGTCAGTCATAGTACATTCCACTGCACACTCGGTTGTGTGCATAGATCCTTAAAGGAACATTCCAGAAACGTGCTATGATTTACCTGAAAGGATGGTGCATAAATTTGAGTTAGGATGTGCTCACACCTGCATTGTTTAATCCAGAGGTCCCCAACCACCGGTCTGCGGACCAGGTCCGGGCCATTGGGGGTTCTTTGCCGGTCCGCGGGCTGGCCTCAGTCTTAGCTGGATACTTCGCACTAGGCCACATTGCTATGATAACGTGTAAACTATCGGGTAGTGCGGTGTCCTGTAGCTGCGCAAAGTATCCAGCCTTGGTGTCGCTTACCATAGCACCCTGGCGGAGAGCCTTCCCATCCACACAGTGGAGCCCGCCTATACCTCCGCCCCCATATGACCAAAGCCACGCCCCTGTCCCACCCTACCAGGCCATCCTCTATGGCAGCCGGGCCCTGGTGCAAAAAAGGTTGGGGACCACTGGTTTAATCCATTCTTCTGGTCTGTTATAGATCCCGACAATTCCCACTGACCATATGGGGTCCATTTAGGTATCTCTTATTTTCTCAGTGACATTGCCAAACATGGCTGACTCTTCTATGAGTTTTTTTTTTTTTGATCACATGTACCACCCCCGCACTAGGCATAGCACAATGCACCAGTTTTTCCTTGAGTGCTCCTTTAACAACAGCTTCATTTTTTTACATTTTAGGGTGGATTTCTGCTTTATATCTGAAGAGCTCACTAAGCACCTCCAGTTACGAGGTCCCGTCACCTCTCCCAATGTCTGTTAATAGTGTTCACCATGAAGTAAAAAAATTTAAAAGCAATTTCCTCCTTTATTCCTCCTGGAAACATGAATAATCAATGTAGACAGTGTATGGACTGATCCTGTTGACAAATGAAACTGAAACACTAGGTTGTGAATTTATGTATACGTTTCCAGGAGGAATAACAGAGGAACCACATACAAGAATGCAAGTATTTAGTCATGTGGGACAGATGCACTTGAATTAAGGTACTTAGTGAGCTGTTCACACTGTACACCAATTTAATGGGGTTTACCTATAAAAGACATTTATTGCATATCCACACCGTACCGTAACACAGAGCCAGACAAATAAGCTCTGTGACTACATCTATCAGACAAAAACCCCCTTCACAGCAGGAATCCACCATACAATAACCTTCTGACTTCATAGTAACATTTCACAAGATGTCAGCACTGTAGCCCACAGGGTTGGGTCCTTGCAAATTGTTAAATCTTACTTTGTACAAAAATGAACCCCATTAAAGATAACCGTTCACCACCACCACCTCTTTGCACCTTTTAATAGTCATCGCTCCCCTGATTCTGGTACAGTTGGAATTTTCCCTCTAGCCCCCACCATTCCCAAGAAGTCAATGCTGTTAGTTTCAGCACCCATTATGCCAATTAGTATCTCTACTGTCAAGTGGGCGGTCCTAGGATGTAACAGATGGTCCAAGACCACCCACCTGACAATAGAGAAATTAACATATTGTGTGCTAAAACTTGACAGCATTGAGTGTCTAGGAATGCTGGGGGCTAGAGAAAAAATTCCAATCAGAATCAGTGGAGCGGCGCCTGTTAAGTGATGCTAAGCCTTGGTGAAAGGTCCTTCTAGCCAGAAAGTGATGATTTCAGATCCAGAATCTTCAGATGGTAACACAGATCACAAGGAATGCAGACATTGAATTTTTTTGGGCCTCACAGATATGAAGTCTTCACTGAAACCGAGAGAAATGTGTAGAAAATGGATCCCAGTTGTCTCTGCGGCTGAGTCCTGAAATCACAGTTTGTTGAGCTTGGTGACGATCAGCACCCGGACAGTCTGGTCGAATGAGGTGGAAACACACAGGCCCTTCTTATCGGGGCTCCAGTCTATGCTAGAGATGGGCTGTGTAGATAGAGTAACGTTCTGCAGCAGACTGACTGTTCCCGCCACTCCCATGTCCACACCATCAGAGTCTTTCCGAGATCGCTGAGCAGGATATTCACTAGAAGGAAGAACAAGTCATGTCAAGGACGCTGTCAGCGATGGAGGACTGAACACAATGGATGGTTTCATTCTACATTAAAAGTGATCGGTGGGGGTCTGACCCTCAGCACTTCCGCTGATCAGCGGTATGAAGGAGCTGCAGCCTCTTCACTGCTTACTTTGGGTGGCAGACTGGTTGGTACTCGCCAACACCCTACTTTTCGTAGCAGCGTTGCAAGGTTCACTTTTAGACTCCAATCTAAGATTGATGGCTTATGCTACGCTCTACGTTAACCCTTCCACCTCCTTATTTAGGTTTCTTTGCCTACAGCTTAGCAGTTTTAGTCTATATGTGATTATTGTTGATGCCTTTAACCCTTTTCATTACATGGGGTTTGGATCACATAGAACCTATTTGGAGATTTAAGATAGCCAGGCCTGGAGATCCAGTTTCCAACATCCCCTTGATCAGATACCATCACAGAGGAAGCTCTGGGTGGCCATACATTTCTTCGGCAGTGGTCGCTGCAAGCCATCTGCTTACATAAATGTTGATCTGTGGCTCTCCACTTTGGGCCAAAAAAGAGGGTCCTTAGTGAGGCACATGAAAAGGGGTTGCTTCTTCTTTAAAGCATGCCCGCCATGGGGGGTACAAGTTCTCCTTGCAGAGACCGCCGACTTATAGACCAGGCAACGCTCCCTGGGCAAAAGGTATGCAGTCTAGCTTCCAGGAGGAAAAACAGCCATCTCTCTCTCTAGTGCCACCTATTGGAGGAAGCTACTCTGTAAGTGTCTGACCCTTTATCAGATGTTGCAACATCACTTAGTCAAACTAGAGCCCTCTCCAAAAGCAAAAAGAGACCCATCTATAAACCGCAGGTTCCAGATTCTGGCCCCTTATCAGTACAGAGGAAGGTGCCAGTTGGCTGGGTAAAGGTCTTTGCTGTAGCTCTCAAGGGGGACTGTCTGTACTTGTGGGGACTGCCGGCTGGTGTAATGAGGGAGTCTTATAGGCCTGGACAGATGAGGACAGCCATCTCTCTAGTGCCACCATGGAGTTAACTACTCTGTAAGTCAACGTCTGACCCTTTAACCAGCCTGCAACGTGACTAAAGATATTAGTCAAGCCACCTTGGTCCAGCAGGTCTGTCAGGTCGCCCAATCTGAGCGGCCTACAGTTTTCAAGTTAAGTGTCTGCGAGTCTTTCTGGCGCCCCCCTCCCCCTACCAACACGCACAGTGACTGACAGCTCTCCATGTATTGTATACAAGGCTTGTGTATGGGTAGCAGGGCTGGCTTTTCTTGGCAGCAGTTACACAGCTTCCTCCTCTCTTCTGTGCTGCTCCCAAATAATGGAACATGGAAGACCTGACAGTAGATGAAGCCAATGACTATCCTGGAATAAGACGACTCTACTCACTATTTCCAGAGATGGAGACTTCCAGCTCCTCCTGTGGTCATAAAGACGTCTCTGTTCTGTGGCAGATGCCGCGCTTGCCAGATGGTAGACTTGTGTGCCTAAAGTAAAAAAAAAAATTGTCATCATTTTTGGCTACAATTGTAGATAAACAAGCAAATTGAATGTTGAACATACTGCAGTGTAATAGTACAGTATATAAAAGGGGAAAGAGAACAGTACACCAAACTACACTGCGACTGTGACACACCATGTTATGGCTAGTTGGAGGTTTCGGTGCTTGACACATGGATTTCTTTATCGGTTTCTTTGAATCCCTGTGACACGAAGCTCCCCTGTACATGGCGCACACATGTCATGGTGGAGACGCACTTCTATCTTTTTGTAAAGGAGTTGTGACCGTCTCCTGACAGGCGGCGGCCCAGTGCTGGCACTTTTAGATGTTTATCCCATAAATGTCTATCATCACGGTGCACATTTAGGCAGCAGAATAGACCATTACCTTTTCTATGACTGATGCAAACCCTTTGGTAGGATGTTGGGTCCTCAGGTCATAAACATGAAATTTTCCTTCCAAGGATGTGGCAACTAATTTATTCATCATGATATCCTTTCTGTCAAACTCCAAACTGCAGACCTGAAATAAATGGAGAAATGCTTAAAGGGGTTTTCCAGGCAAAAAAAAGCTTTTTTTTAAAAAAAAAAAAAAAAAAAGGTCTGTTAGTGCTCTTAATGGGTTTACACTGCACACAATATGCTTCATAGTGATGCAATGTAATACAGCCTTTCCCATGTGTCGCACGGCCGCTATGAATCAGACGATATGAATCGACGCTCCTCAAAAGCAAACAGGAATATCCCTTTAACTATAATGGATTGACCATTGCAACCTCAAAAAAAATAAAAATATTGTATAGATGGGCATATACCAGGGTTCTGTTCCATCACTGTGTATACACAGCTATGTACATAAACTAGGAAGAAAACCCATTTCATGTACAGAGAATATTCTACATGTACAGAGAATATTCTAGGCTTCAGTGAGTACCTTCATAGGATCTGAATATCACTATCGAGACTGTCAGCAAGAACACTATGGATCGACATCCTACTCGGTGATTGATACCAAAGTAAAGCATACAGGGGAGGATCAGAAATGAAAAACAACATACCCCATTTTTTATATTGGTCTCCCATCTTAGAGACATGTTGCGCAAGTCAAACAGCTTAATATCCCCGTTGTCATAACCGGCACACACAACGCGCTCCTCTTGGTTGTAAGCATGACCTTTAGGACAAATTAGAGAGAAAGCAATGTAAAGCAGGAGGAACGATCTGATCTTTCCATAGTAATCTACATGGTCATGAGCACTTACCAAATGCTACAGTCCAGCAATCTCTTTTGGCTTCTCCTTCTACTGGTTCCATATTGGCAACCGGGGTGTCCTTCTGCCTCGTGTCCCATACCTTCACAGTACCTGGAAGGAAGAACATTGAGTGTATAAAAGATTATTTAAATCTAATAAAAACCCTACAGGGTTATCTATAGAGATAGGCAAACCCCTCAAGATTTGGCCAGCTCAGGCCCTTCATTCGTTTCTGAACAAACAAGTTTGGTATGAACCACACCTTAAATTGGTTTAAAACATAGTGTAGAACACTGTCAGGGCTCCTAGGAACCTATCTATAAAACATAGTGTAGAACACTGTCAGGGCTCCTAGGAACCTATCTATAAAACATAGTGTAGAATAGTCTTAGGGCTTCTAGGAACCTATCTATAAAACATAGTGTAGAGCACTGTCAGGGCTCCTAGGAACCTGTCTATAAAACATAGTGTAGAACACTGTCAGGGCTCCTAGGAACCTATCTATAAAACATAGTGTAGAATAGTCTTAGGGCTTCTAGGAACCTATCTATAAAACATAGTGTAGAACACTGTCAGGGCTCCTAGGAACCTATCTATAAAACATAGTGTAGAACAGTGTCAGGGCTCCTAGGAACCTATCTATAAAACATAGTGTAGAACACTGTCAGGACTCCTAGGAACCTATCTATAAAACATAGTGTAGAACACTATTAGGGATCCTAGGAACCTATCTATAAAACATAGTGTAGAACACTGTCAGGGCTCCTAGGAACATATCTATAAAACATAGTGTAGAACACTGTCAGGGCTCCTAGGAACATATCTATAAAACATAGTGTAGAACACTGTCAGGGCTCCTAGGAACCTATCTATAAAACATAGTGTAGAACACTGTCAGGGCTCCTAGGAACCTATCTATAAAACATAGTGTAGAACACTGTCAGGGCTCCTAGGAACCTATCTATAAAACATAGTGTAGAATACTCTTAGGGCTCCTAGGAACCTATCTATAAAACATAGTGTAGAACACTGTCAGGGCTCCTAGGAACCTATCTATAAAACATAGTGTATAACACTGTCAGGACTCCTAGGAACCTATCTATAAAACATAGTGTAGAACACTGTCAGGGCTCCTAGGAACCTATCTATAAAACATAGTGTAGAACACTGTCAGGACTCCTAGGAACTTATCTATAAAACATAGTGTAGAACACTGTCAGGACTCCTAGGAACCTATCCATAAAACATAGTGTAGAATACTCTTAGGGCTCCTAGGAACCTATCCATAAAACATAGTGTAGAATTCTCTTAGGGCTCCTAGGAACCTATCTATAAAACATAGTGTAGAACACTGTCAGGGCTCCTAGGAGCCTATCTATAAAACATAGTGTAGAACACTGTCAGGGCTCCTAGGAGCCTATCTATAAAACATAGTGTAGAACACTGTCAGGGCTCCTAGGAACCTATCTATAAAACATAGTGTAGAACACTGTCAGGACTCCTAGGAACCTATCTATAAAACATAGTGTAGAACACTGTCAGGGCTCCTAGGAACCTATCTATAAAACATAGTGTAGAATACTCTTAGGGCTCCTAGGAACCTATCTATAAAACATAGTGTAGAATACTCTTAGGGCTCCTAGGAACCTATCTATAAAACATAGTGTAGAACACTGTCAGGGCTCCTAGGAACCTATCTATAAAACATAGTGTATAACACTGTCAGGACTCCTAGGAACCTATCTATAAAACATAGTGTAGAACACTGTCAGGGCTCCTAGGAACCTATCTATAAAACATAGTGTAGAACACTGTCAGGACTCCTAGGAACCTATCTATAAAACATAGTGTAGAATACTCTTAGGACTCCTAGGAACCTATCCATAAAACATAGTGTAGAATTCTCTTAGGGCTCCTAGGAACCTATCTATAAAACATAGTGTAGAACACTGTCAGGGCTCCTAGGAGCCTATCTATAAAACATAGTGTAGAACACTGTCAGGGCTCCTAGGAGCCTATCTATAAAACATAGTGTAGAACACTGTCAGGGCTCCTAGGAACCTATCTATAAAACATAGTGTAGAACACTGTCAGGGCTCCTAGGAACCTATCTATAAAACATAGTGTATAACACTGTCAGGGCTCCTAGGAACCTATCTATAAAACATAGTGTAGAACACTCTTAGGGCCCCTAGGGAAACCTGGTGCTCCTGCAGGCCAGTCACAGGAGAGCAACTGCCGCTATTAAATTCAATGGTGGAAGCAGCTCTTCTATGATAGCGGGACAACGAATCCCAAATTGTTCAGGTGGGTGGAATCCGGTTTGTTCCGAACAATTTCTGTTATCTCAAGTTATCTATTAGACCTCTGTTCACTGTGTTATTCCTCTGTTATGCCTCCTGGAAATGTATGAATGAATTTCAATGCAAGCTGGTACACCCTAGTGGTTGCTGCAGGCAGTCAGAATTTTATCATTTAGTTCTCTGCTATCCCATGAAATCATATTTTACATTAGACTTACCATCCCGGCTTCCCGTCACAATCTCAGGAGCTCCTTCCCCAATGCTTAAGCCTCCGACTCCATCAATACAGTTAACGATTTCCTTGTGCCCTTTCACAGAGTACACCGGAGTATCCGCAGCTTCCAGGTTCCTAGAAAACAAATGTTTCTCAATAGCGAGTCACCTGCGGAAATTTTTATAAAAGCTGTTTTCTTATATCCCACATAGAGAGATTCTGATATCCTTAGACTTATCGCTTCCTATATGAGTGAAAGCCATGTGGATACAGGAAAGAGAAATACTGCCATGACCAGATAACAGAGGCAGCTTACCCGCTGCTTTAAGACACCTTAAAGGGATTGTCTTGGATTAGAAAAAAAAAGGTTCACATTTTATCCCCCCAGAAACAGCCCCACAGTTGTATGTACTGCAGCACTTCATGGGACTGAGCTGCAATACCAGGCCATGGATAAAAGTAGAGCCATTTCTGAAAAAATAATGTGACCCATT
Source organism: Leptodactylus fallax (assembly GCA_947044405.1). Taxonomy (NCBI): domain Eukaryota; kingdom Metazoa; phylum Chordata; class Amphibia; order Anura; family Leptodactylidae; genus Leptodactylus; species Leptodactylus fallax. The sequence goes on from CAMRHE010000308.1 coordinate 1,906,184, forward strand.
ATTCTGATATTAGATAACCCCTTTCTTTAGAATACAGAACTTTGGTGCCATCCTGGTTTTTTGGCAGTATACACACACCAAGTATTCAGTAACGTTGTATCGGAGCCCTCACTTCATTGCAGCTTTCACTGCACATTCTGAAATCATTTGCCAGTTCTGCCAGCAGATGGCGGTGTAAAGCTTCCACATCTCCTTACAGTATATAGTGTACGCCGCAGACTGTGTATGTGCCGTACCGTATAAAGCCGCAGCCAATGACGTCTGAACCAGGTACACGTTGTTGAAACAATCTAACTCTGCCATCCCAGTATGCAATGTGATCGTACTTATTACTGCTTTAGTGTGTTCTGTAGGTCTCTACAAAACACTGTGACAGAAGCGATGAATATTAACCCAATCACTGCAAAGGACACACGTAGTTGTGACTTTAAGCGATTGCAGCAAGTAAAATATAAAGACTCAGACCCCATGTACATGACCGAGTGTGCATCCAAGTTGGGGCTGATCTTGCAGCAGAATGAAGTCAGATGACACTCGGAGTGATAACCGAGAGCATTCCGTTATGTACTTACCTCTATGGAGGCTTCCGATGACACGGAGCAGGATAGGATCTGCTCTATGTTCATCAGAACAGACACTTGGATGCCCCCTCAGATGGCACACTTGGATGTATGCATGAAGTTATACAACCAATAGTACAGGTGAATACAAGAAACTTTGTAATTTATTTTATTAAAGAAATTAGCTTCCTTCTCCACCTATTATTATTATTGTTTATTTATATAGCACCATTAATTCCATGGTGCTGTACATTATATTAATTCCATGGTGCTGTACATTATTATATTAATCCCATGGTGCTGTACATTATTATATTAATCCCATGGTGCTGTACATTATTATATTAATTCCATGGTGCCTGTACATTATTATGTAATTCCATGGTGCTGTACATTATATTAATTCCATGGTGCTGTACATTATTATATTAATAATCCCATGGTGCTGTACATTATTATATTAATCCCATGGTGCTCTGTACATTATTATAGTAATTCCATGGTGCTCTGTACATTATTATAGTAATTCCATGGTGCTGTACATTACTATATTATTTCCATGGTGCTGTACATTATTATATTAATCCCATGGTGCTGTACATTATTATATTAATCCCATGGTGCTGTATATTATTATATTAATCCCATGGTGCTGTACATTATTATATTAATCCCATGGTGCTGTACATTATTATATTAATTCCATGGTGCTGCACATTATTATAGTAATTCCATGGTGTTGTACATTATTATATTAATTCCATGGTGCTGTACATTATTATATTAATTCCATGGTGCTGTACATTATTATATTAATTCCATGGTGCTGTACATTATTATATTAATTCCATGGTGCTGTACATTATTATAGTAATTCCATGGTGCTGTACATTATTATATTAATTCCATGGTGCTGTACATTATTATATTAATTCCATGGTGCTGTACATTATTATATTAATTCCATGGTGCTGTACATTATTATATTAATTCCATGGTGCTGCACATTTGCGGATTTACATACGGTACACAAGATGTACAAAACAGATAATACTAACAGTGACCACTAGCACAGTGGGATAGAGGGCCCTGCCCCCAAGGGCTTACAATCTATGAGGGGAGAGGGCTAGAGACAGAAGGTGGGGGAGAGACTGTTCAGGTGATGGTATAATAATAAATTTATCTTATTAAAGAAATTAGTTTCCTTCTCCACTTATTAGGTTGCTCTCCTCCTCCTCATCTTCACTCACATTCTTATCACTTATAGCATCTATGCCTATTTTTAGCCTCTAGAAGTCTATGGAGAGGGGAGGGGGAGCCTTATTAATTGATTTATTATTAATATAATTATTATTATTATTTTGTCAAGTTAAAGTTTGCTGCATCTGTACTTCACTTCTATAGGACAAGATGAGACAAGTAATATCTTACCAGACATTGAGATTTCCTCCAAAGTCACCTGTGGCCAAGTATCTCTGTTGTAGTGAGCTGGCTCCAAACGTCCCACATTTCAAGGGCTTTGTCTTTTCAATCTATTTAATACATAAAAATAAACATAAAACATGACTAATGAGAAAAAAAAATCTAAATATCTGACAGTAAAGTCAATGTTACAGCTAATACAAAGTACACTAAGCACTGGATAAATGTCCTATAGAAGTGGGGCTCAACTTCCAGGACATGTATCCATCTCACAAATGGGGTCCCCAACCTGTCATGCAGTTGCTGTGAGTAAAGAGGTGGCACAAATCAGCCTGTAAGTGCACCAGGGGCGGAGGCCCCAATTTATCGGATTTACCTACAGACAGCCTCAAGTGCTTTGACTCTCCTCTGGAACGACTGTCCAACTCCGCTCCTACCTGTCATTGACTTTTTCAGCCCCTGCCTACGTCATAGCTTTCTGCTGAATCATCTCCGCCCCTGATGCACTTGCAGGCTGATTTGCATATCCATAAAAAGATGAATATCTCTGCATTGCTTCATCAGTTTGTGGCCACAAAGATATGTTTCTGCTCCTAAGAAATCCCCCTTCAGAGAACTGTTATTAGTTTTGGACCTGATAGACTCCCTTTAACAACCCCCTGGTATACAACCCCTGTATATCTAGGTCAGAGCTGCCATACATGGAGGTGACTATCCTTCTTAGAAGTCTGGTGAGCTCAGAAGTGTTTACACATCTACTTACGTCCCCACTGGCCTAGTAAAACCAAGAAATTTTTTGTGAATTCTCCCTGTAGAATTGTATCATCTCACAGCTCAGAGTCAACAAAATCAAAACATGTTATTACGCTCTATGGGGACTTTCTTGTATAATTCTGAGCCGCCATGACAAGTACAACGCACATCATATAGAAGATCTGACCCATAAACTGCTTAACTTAGCACTGCCGTGGTTATACTATCCAAAAAGTCATAAAAATTAAGGGAAATAAACTATAAAGCTCCCCATACAGACAGCTCCCTCTAGGACAGGGGGAGGCAACCTTTTTTGTTCGGCGTGCCGATTTTAATTAAAAAATCAAAGATGAGGTACTCGGAGTGCCGGTCAATAATTGTAAGTCTGACGACCCCTAAACTAAAGTCATATACCACAAACCATATCACAGAAGTGCTGCCACCAGATGCTTTAGGACACATGCGTTTACTGCTATTTCCTGGGACGCTCCTGTACTTTCCGATTAGAAGCAATGAAAGTCCATGTGCAGCCCCCAATTAGTGGTAAATGTACTGTATGTGTCCAGGAGCAGCGTATGGTGGCATCCTTATGGTGACATCACACTATGTATCTGGATGCAGATATAGTCTTAGGCCACTGGAACTTTTACTTCGATGTAAAACTGCGTTCACATGGTGCATTTTTGCACAAAAAAATGCCAGTGTTTTGTGTGCAACAACACATCCTTAATACAGAAAACACAAGTTATACAGAATAATGTCCCATAGCGGCCCCTGCACACAGTATTATGTCCCATAGCGGCCCCTGCACACGGTATTATATTCCATAGCAGCCCCTGCACACGGAATTAGCCATAGTGGCCCCTGCACATGGAATTATGTCCCATAGTGGCCCCTGCACAAGATATTATGTCCCATAGTGGCCCCTGCACACAGTATAATGTTCCACCTGTCGCCACTTACTAGTTATTATTATACTGTGGGGTCTCTTTAGACCCCAGAGTATAATAAGTGCAGGGCCAAGAGAGGTGACAAACATAAAAAAAACAATGTACTCACCATTCCTATGCTCCGCAGCCGCTCTGTTCTCTTCGGCACGTCTGCCTGTAGTCAGCGACCGCTGATTGGTTCTCAGGGGTCACGTCGAGTCATTATGCATAATGACACCAGACGTGACCCCAGAGGTCCTGTCAGCTGTCGCTGACTTCAGGCAGAAGCACCTGAAGAGAACAGAGCGGCTGCGGAGCATAGGAATGGTGAGGAGCCACTATGGGGCATTAGACTACATGGAGGACATTATACTGTGTGGAGGGGTCACTATGGGACATTATACTGTGTGGAGGGGTCACTATGGGGCATTATACTGTGTGGAGGGGCCACTATGAGGCATTATACTACATGGGGGACATTATACTGTGTGGAAGAACCACTATGGGGCATTATACTACATGGGGGACATTATACTGTGTGGAGGAGGCACTATGGGGCATTATACTGTGTGGAGGAGCCACTATGGGGCATTATACTGTGTGGAGGAGCCACTATGAGGCATTATACTACATGGGGGACATTATACTGTGTGGAGGGGTCACTATGGGACATTATACTGTGTGGAGGGGCCACTATGGGGCATTATACTGTGTGGAGGAGCCACTATGAGGCATTATACTACATGGGGGACATTATACTGTGTGGAGGGCCCACTATGGGGCATTATACTGTGTGGAGGGGCCACTATGAGGCATTATACTACATGGGGGACATTATACTGTGTGGAAGAACCACTATGGGGCATTATACTACATGGGGGACATTATACTGTGTGGAGGAGCCACTATGGGGCATTATACTGTGTGGAGGAGCCACTATGGGGCATTATACTGTGTGGAGGAGCCACTATGAGGCATTATACTACATGGGGGACATTATACTGTGTGGAGGGGTCACTATGGGACATTATACTGTGTGGAGGGGCCACTATGAGGCATTATACTACATGGGGGACATTATACTGTGTGGAGGGCCCACTATGGGGCATTATACTGTGTGGAGGGGCCACATGAGGCATTATACACATGGGGGACATTATACTGTGTGGAAGAACCACTATGGGGCATTATACTACATGGGGGACATTATACTGTGTGGAGGAGCCACTATGAGGCATTATACTACATGGGGGACATTATACTGTGTGGAAGAACCACTATGGGGCATTATACTACATGGGGGACATTATACTGTGTGGAGGAGCCACTATGGGGCATTATACTGTGTGGAGGAGCCACTATGGGGCATTATACTGTGTGGAGGAGCCACTATGAGGCATTATACTACATGGGGGACATTATACTGTGTGGAGGGGTCACTATGGGACATTATACTGTGTGGAGGGGCCACTATGGGGCATTATACTGTGTGGAGGAGCCACTATGAGGCATTATACTACATGGGGGACATTATACTGTGTGGAGGGCCCACTATGGGGCATTATACTGTGTGGAGGGGCCACTATGAGGCATTATACTACATGGGGGACATTATACTGTGTGGAGGGCCCCGGGGGGGAGAAGCACTATGGGGCATTATACTACATGGGAAACATTATACTGTGAGGAGGAGCCACTATGGGACATTAGACTACATAGAAGGCTGCCATAGGACATTATACTGTCACAAGGATCTTATGCACTTTCTGAACGGCCTGAAGCTGGCACCATTAACCTGGACCAGGGGTAAGTACTGAATGGATCTTACCATAGCTCCTTAAACATCACTGAGCGGTGTGTGTGTGTGTGGGGTGTTACTGAGGGGGCCATTACATAATTGCTAATGAAGGCTACTTTGGGGGTACTCGGTTGGGACATTTCCTCACTAGGCTGAGAACCTCTGGTCTAGACTGAGCAATGTCTTCCTTTCCTGAGATTTGCAGTACAGTATTATACGGGATATCTCTCACTCCAATGAATACTGTGCAGCGCTGATGAAGAAAAGGGCCGCTTGTTGCTTAGCAACCGAGGAAAGAGAGAACATGCTGGAGGCAGAAGACGTACGGTCTCTCCGCTCTCCATAGCACAGAAAGCGCTCCCCTCAGTGACTCTGAGCTCCTACTGCACGGACAGCCCAATATATCTATCACTGACGTCCTAATAAGTCCTTGTATGGGGTCAGCCACCCGGATTAGTCAAGTCCAAGCATGCATGTGTAGGAATAGGGAGGCTGGAGGAGATCACTGTCAAGTGACACTTCATTTTGCTGACAACTATCTAATTGGCATTGTCAGCAGAATGGAGCTAGTTGTCAGCTGCTAAGACAGTGGTGTATATGAGGAGAGAGAATAACACAAAATAACCTCAAAACAACTGGGATAACCTGACTACTATATGGACACCAGTCACAGGAGAACAAGATGGCGGCTGGGGATGAGCGGACTGGATAATCTAGATTATACCGGCAAGGAACCACCATATGACTTTCCCAAAGGAAGGCCAGGGGTACAGGGGCTGTTTCCACTGCTGGGGGACATATGGGGGGGAGGGGGCTACGTATTTCCGGGAAAATCTGTGCACCCTGCCGCCAGTCTTCAGCACTGCTGTGCCCAGCTCAGACTTCCCTGCGGACCTTACATCCCCCAAAGAACAGGGCTTTTGGGTACTGCCACCTGACTAAACATATAGAGGACCCATAGCTGATCAGTGGGGATCTGACCGCTGACACTCCCACCGATCATCAGTACAGGTAGGAGGGGGGGGGAACAGGTTTTGACCAAATATTTGCTTTAGTAATAGTACTCACCCCCCCCCCCCTCCATATTGCAAGTCATTAATTTTTATTGGGGCAGGGGGAAACTTGACAGGTTTTCAAAGGGGTTATCCATAGACTGCCATTTAACCACTTCCTCCATGGCTCTATTTAGATTGGGTTTCCAGGCTGGTTCCGACCCTGGGTCACATTCTCAGAACCAGAATAGGAATTGATTCACTTCCTCCCTCCTCTCCTGCGTTCACACTGTACTATGGGGGGGATGACTTTGCTATTCTAATGATCCAGTCTGCCAGAGCCCCCCATAGTACAAGTAAATAGCAGTGGGCACGGGAGAGGGCAGATCAACTTAGGTGCTGGTGGTGATCACATGACCCAACCAGGTTTGACCCACATCGAGCCCTGGCAGAAGTAAATGGTTAAACAGTCCCTGACACCTCCTTTAGTCCTAAGGAGAAGTGGAAGCACCCAAACTCAGCTCCACCTCCTTCAGGGGCACTAAGAAATGCCGCCCTTTTGTTTCCTCAAAATTAAAAACATCTAAAATGTCACAAACACCCAGAGGACGAACAACGAACACCAAAACCAAATTAAAATCTAAGGCCATGTTCACATCTGCAGAGTCCGCCTGAAAATCAGAGGAGAATCTCCTGAACGAAGGACCCCATTATAGACAAAGGGGTGTGTAGTACTCTGTGTGTTACCGCTAATTTGGCGGTGCGCATTTCCATTGTTCTGATCTTCCAAAGGACAAGAAAAATGGAGAGGCTACGCCAATGCGAACCTGGTGTAACTCAAAACCTGGGGGCAGAAAAGAACCAAGAACAAGTAAATGAGGGGGTAAGTGAACTCTAATATAACATCACAACTATTGTGTCACATCCTTCTACAAACAGTTTAGGCCACGTTCATACCTGCACGAATATACAACAACAATAACAGAGGTGCTGGATTTGTCACATGACAGACACCAGTGGCGCCCCCTATGGAGCCTATCAGCTATAGTGCAGTCAATCAGATTTCCATCATGTTGCCATTTTAGTGGACACAATAGTGCAGCATGCTGGACTTTCTTGTCGGAGAGATTTGGTGAGATCTCTGGCGGATTCTCTCACACAGTTGTGTTTGTAGCCTCATGTACATGACAGTGTGCACATGCCGGGTCCATGGTCGAACCACATGGATGATGTTCGTGTGCCAACCGGGTCTCCATGAGCTATTCATTTACTTCAGTGAGCCCTGGCTGCAAAATGGACAGGAATGTGATCTGTCCTAAGAATTGCCCCAGTCTCATGGCCCAGTACAAGGTCACGTGTATGGGGGCCATAGATAATAATGTATCAGTGGGATAGCCATGAAAAACACAGCTAGCACAATGACAATGCACATGGTTGTGCACATGGGGCCTGAGGTGCTCACCAGGATTTGATGGCAGTGCCGCACATCAGTTTCTGCAGCCGCTGTACTGCCATACTGTAGTGTCTCAGTGGCTGCAGACCCCGTGTCGTCATACTCTCTTCTATCTGTCCCCTTACATACATCTAGTATATACATTTTATATTCCCTATAGGTGAAGCTTTTTATTTTCTTCATTGTTGGCCGATAGGGAATTTACATTGTGAGCCCAACTGGGGACAGTCAGTGATGACAAAGTCTGCAAAGTGCTGCGCAATATGGTGGCGCTAAAGAGCAATAAAAGATGATCAGACTACCGCTATGTATTTATTCTGTGGCAAATAAACTTTAGTAAAGGCCAATAATGGAAAGTTATTAGGCCAAAGCACCGACTCCGACACCTTCATTTTTCAAGAGGCCGACTCTGACTCCTTCACAAAAGGCTGACAGCCATAGTCAGACAGAACCAGTAAAGATCCTCAAATTCATTAAAAAGCCAGTGGCTGAATTCCTACAGAAGTAACTATGTAACAAACTATACATCTAATTATAGAATGTTAATAATTGTACAATTGTCGCTATATTCTGAAGCCAGAGTTGGTACAATTTTTTTCAGACGCCACCCAAAATTCGTTCAGACTCCGACTTCAACGCCACAGCCCTGCTTAATATTGGGTAAATAAATAGTACCGCAACTATTGCTTCTTCCCCAATTATCATCCTCCATCACTATCATTATTTTCACTATTATCATTATGATCTCACTATTATTTTACTATTCTCATAATGATCTCTATTATCATTTATTGTCACTATTATCACCATTATTTTCACTATTATTGTTACAATTTTCACTATTATTCTTACTATTCTCATAATAACGATCTCTATTATCACTTATTGTCACTATTATCACCATTATTTTCACTATTATTCTTACTATTCTCATTATGATCACCATTATTTTCAGTATTATCATCACTATTATTCTTACTATTCTCATAATTATGATCTCTACTATCACTGTTATTATGATCACCATTATTCTCATTATGATCTCCAGTATCATTTATTCACACTATTATGATCACCATTATTTTCACTCTCATTATGATCTCTATTATCAGTTATTCTCACCATTATTTTCAGTATTATCATCACTATTATTCTTACTATTCTCATAATTATGATCTCTACTATCACTGTTATTATGATCACCATTATTTTCACTCTCATTATGATCTCTGTTATCAGTTATTCTACCATTATTATTCTCTCTGTTGTGTCTCCATTCCCCATCTGTCCATGTAGCAGTTACTGGTCCCAGTTTCCATGGCTACGTGTATACACAGAGGTAAGCAGCAGGCACTGCTGGGGTCTCTTACACGCCCTATACTACCACCACTACTACTACTTATACTATACAGCTATAGGGCAGATCTCCGGTAATGACGCTGCTGCAGGCTCTGAGGCCCCGGACTATTCGGTGCTGACCTCCCGGATGAGTTTGGCCTCCCCGTGCTGGATCTCATAGATCTGCATGATGCCGCTGCCCCTCGCCAGGTTCCCCAGGCAGACGAACTTGGCACTGCAGGGGATCCATTTGCAGTCGAACAAGGTGTAATTCACAGACTTCTGGACGTGTGCGATAATCTGCGGCTTCTCCATTGGCGACGACATTACCGCAGCCCAACAAGTGTGTGTGACCAGCGCCGACACTCACTGACTCAAACACACAGGCTCCTCCCATAGCTGACACTACCAACGCTTTCTAAGGCTGAGGGCTGCCCCTATATCTGCCTGTCCAATCATCTAACAGGAGCGCCACGTTTTCATATCTAATCTATTTTTAAAATAAATAATGAGGGAAAAAATAACATTTCATTACATTTTTAATTATTCGGGATTATTATAGATTGTTATTAAAAAGGAATATATTGGAAAACAGGCAAAAATAGGACAGCCTGATCACATGGTAAAAGACTAGGGCGCTCGTGGGGCCTTTTCTGGTGACGTCATTGTGAAAATGTTCTATTTTCGCCTATTGGGTTTAGCTCCGCCTCTTTCTCCCCGGATTCCTCCGGCTTACACGTGCTAGGAGAGAAGTTGTGCTTTAATACCGTAATAATCATGGAAACAGAAAACGCAAGCGGTACCGGGGAGGCCTTCACCAGTGTCACGTCTAAGAAGAGCAGGAAGAGGCGGGCAGCCGAGGATAAATCCATGGATACTGGGGAGCTGCCCAGTAAGAGGCCGGATTTCCCACCGATATCTGGAGACCAGCTGATGGTATGTATACAGTGTAATAATAATACGTTTTATTTATATAGCGCCAACATATTCCGCAGCACTGTACAATTTGTAGACAGGGCTGTCCGCACTACCTGGTAAGAAGACGTGGTGACGTCATACCAACACATGATATCAGCAGTGCTGGTCCTGTTTGGTAGTGTAGTCGAGACGTGTTTGTTATGTAGCCGAATGCATAGGCTGGTACCACATAAGGTATGTTTAGGTAGGTGGGTTTAACCATGTGTGTGCACAAACCTATTACCTATAGATTTATTTATAGGGGAAGTTTACTCCCTGTTTGCTGGTGAAGATGCCCACTGGGATCATGTAATGAAGAATGTCTTGTACATGATAGTCACTGGGTGTTGCCCAAAGCAAGATAAACGTACAGGGTGCGGTTACATCTCTCAGTCTGAATATCTGGCCAGGGATGTGTGTGGAGCACCCCTTAAAAAACCATAAGAGAAATGGATCAGTCGTATGTGTACAAAAAGCATTGTGTCTGTATGTAAAGCTGGCCACGAGGGCTATGTCTCCTGACCCTTCCCGGCCTAGCATGCATGTCTTTTTAGTAGAAAGGGGAATGAGTCGTCTTTGGGAAAAGGGATCACGCACGGTCCTACCCTGATAGTCCTGGGTTATGTATTGTGCTTTCTTATATAGCACCACACTGTCCCATATAGGGCTCACAATCTACATTCCCTATCACTATGTCTTTGGAGTGTGGGAGGAAACCCATACAAACTCCTTGCAAATGTTGTCCTTGGCAGGATTGGAGACGCACATGATGTGACATACCTATTGATTTTCATTATTTAAAAAAATGATGCTGACACCTAATGAAATGAATATATGCAGTGTGAATAGAGCTCTAGAGATACGGGCCCCTTTTCTGGCTGGAAATTCTTTTGAACTCTAATTCTGTGGAAAACATTAAACGCTTTTTTGTTTTTCTATTCTTTTAATGTTAAACTGTACATTGAGATGGTGTTGAGATCTATTCTCTAAAATACATTAGATAAGTGTATAGTCTGATGTGCCCTGCGTTCTCAGGATCATATTCTTATATATGGGATCTCTTTGCAGGGAGACAGAGATGAAATGAGGAGAATCCCGGTCCCGTCTCACAGATACTCTCCTCTGAAAGAAAACTGGATGAAAATCTTCACACCCATCGTAGAACATTTACAGCTTCAAGTCCGCTTTAACCTTAAGACGAGAAACGTAGAAATAAGGGTAAGAGGGATCTGGAGTTTCAGGAAAACTATAGAGAAGAAATAAGGCTCCACTGGTTATAAACTATTGGGGACATCCATTAATATTGGCAGTCTTAAAGGGGTTGTCCACAATAAGCGAAAAAAAGTACTCGCCTGTCCCCGGTGTCTACCACCACGGTCTGATCCTGCTGTTCCAGGGTTTTGTTTTGGCCCACGTAGCCAAAGGGGTTTTCTCACCAAAGTAAAATATCCCCATAGGATAGTTGATAACTTGCAGATCACAAAGACCCCCACTGATAAGGAGAACGGGAACTTTCGTCCCCCATTCTGATTGGAGCGGTGGTTGGGCAGTGTGCACATTGCCCCACTCATTTCAGTGGGAATGCCAGAGATAGCTGAGAGCTGTAGTTTGGCTATCTCTGGCACTCCCATAAAATATATCTATATTCTCAATGGTACAAGGTAGGTAGGGGCCTCATTACAAATTTTGCATTGTGGCCCAGGAGCTACGCCTCTGGTCGGACCCCCACTGACTTGTGAGTTATCCCCTATCCTATGAATAGATGATAACCTGCTTTGGTTGGAAAGCCCCTTTAATGTGTGTCCACTGGTATCAGTAATGCCACAAATAGGAAGCATTTTAATAATTGTGCAGCATCTCAGAGTGTGTACACCAAAAATCTGTCATTTGTCAAGAAGTGTGCACATTTCCTCACTTGCTTTAAAGGGAGTGTGTCACCAGAGCCCAGTATATCAACCCAGCCTCACAAATAGGTTAGGGTTACCTGAATCAGACATTGGTTTCCCTTTGTGTGTTGCTGCCTCAGTTGCTGAGATTGTCGCTGTTTTTGTCAATATGCAAATGAGCTCTTTGGAACAATGACGCCGTTTCCACTTACCTCTTTGGAGCAATGGAAACACCCTCATAGCTCCAAAGAGATAATTTGCATATTGACAAAAGCAGCAATATCTAGGCAACAGAGGCAGCAATTCAAAGGTGGAACCACCATTTGATGCCGGTGACCCTGCAGGTTCTGGTGACAGACTCCCTTTACTGAATGTTCCCCAATATGCTGCTGTGGCTGTCTATCTTGCTTTAGCCAAGGATTTCTGTAAAGTGCCCCTAGACCAGGACTGGGTGCTCTGCATTTCGTAGGTCTTACTGGATTTTTTATTCTTTCTTTCCAGACTTGTAAGGAGACAACAGACGTTGCTGCTTTATCAAAAGCTTCAGATTTTGTCAAAGCTTTCGTCCTGGGTTTCCAAGTGGAGGTAAGATGGATCCCACTGCCATGGGAATGACAGAATCAGCCCAGCGCCTGTGGAGGGACAGTGGGATGAAGTAGCATGGGAGACTCGGGGCCCAGTCTGTCATTTCTGAGTTCTCTTGAGGCTCATTGCCCCCTGTATATGATTATTCATGTCTGGTGTCTTTCCCAGGATGCAATGGCTCTAATTCGACTTGATGATCTCTTCATAGAAACCTTTGAAGTCACAGATGGTAAGTTGTACAGCTAACCGCACATACAATGGACCATGTGAAGGAAGATCTTGTAGGTCTACTTGACACACAGGATGTTGACCCGACACTTGTCCTGCTCCTTTTTACTTCCTATAAACCTATTTCCTGTATATTCTGGGGTAAGGAGGGGGGGCGCACAGCTTGTGTCGGCGTGTTGTCTCCCAGAATAGGAAAAGATCAAGCCTGTTAGAATCTATTATACAGGATCCCAGGCATTATATTCTCAGTAAAAGTCACTGATATTTACAGGATTTGTCCACATTATGTAATGTATATGAGCAACCAAAGTACTGATGAAAGAGGCTTCTGTGTTATCTGAATGTTGTGTCCTGGTTGTCACGGCTAACTCATCCACTTTCTTGTGGAAACCACTTGATATCCACTAAGGGTAAGGTTATAATTTAGGTGTATTGATGTGGTTTTTGAATTAAAAAAAAAAAAGTACTGGATTATACTATTTGTCATTTATAGGTTCTCACTCTTTATCTTCCACTCCTGGTTTTGGCTTCAAAAACCAAAACCGGGCGCTAGGTTCACACTAACGTCAGCCTTTCTGTTCTTCTGGTCCATCGGAGGACCAGAACATCGGATAGGTGGTCCACTACAACAGCGCTCACAAACGAAGTCTGACGGACCCCATTAACTATAATGGGATCTGTTGGGTGTCTGTTCTTTTAAAACTGAAATCACTGGACCAAAAAGCTGGACTTGCAGGACTTTTTCGCCCAGTGATTTTGCAATGGAGAATCCAAGGCAGATGTGAACGTAGCCTTACTGCTGATTGTTGTGGAAAAGATCTGTCAGGTCTTGTCTGAGGAAATATTCTATAATGTGTCATAAGGGATCCTCTAAATCTGTCCCTAATCGATTTTTATTGGGAGTCACCCTGCTTTTTTTTTTTTTTTTTTTGTAAAGCTTGCTGGTAAGCACGTGTCCTGCCCTAAATTGAGGCAGAATAAGCATTGAAGATCCTAATATCAATTTCCTGTAAGATTCTATAATAACCCAATTTGTTCTCTGTACAGTTAAGCCCTTAAAGGGGGACCATCTTTCACGTGCAATTGGCAGAATAGCTGGAAAAGGAGGAAAGACAAGGTTCACCATTGAAAATGTTACAAGGACGAGGATAGTTCTTGCTGACTCGTAAGTATACGCAGTCTATGTATTTCCATCTTGGACATGGATGGCATAGTCACATGCTAATCCTAATCCCTTGGTTATAAATGATGTTTCTGGGTGAAAATGTATCTGGAGATAATTCTAACTCTTCATAAGGGTCTCCCAGCTTTCACAACCCCTGGATTGTTGTACTATACAGGACCCCTCTCCTTATTGAAGCAGGTCTTAGAGCCAGTAGTGGCCGCTAATAGTGGGGTAATACTTCATCCATGTTACATATGATGTGTATAGAAACCTGGTGACTCTGCAGCACATCTGACCTTTATTAATCTGCAATATTTGCAGTTCAGGGATTTAGGAAACTTGCATAAAATCATGTTACATTTAAAAAAAAAAAATTTCTTTTCTTTTTATATATAGAAAGATACATATTTTAGGATCATTTCAAAACATCAAGATGGCAAGAACGGCGATTTGTAACCTTATTCTAGGTAAGTGCAGCCGCCATTACACACTGAGAACCAACTACTTGTGTCATGGACCAGTTTCCATAAATGTCCTCTCTACACACTGTTCACATTGGACTCTAGTGCCATGGTGATGCTAATGCATTTTCTAATATCGGAGCCGACCATTTCTGCAATGGCCAGCATAAAGCACACATTGCACCCTACTGTTGTGTGATCTGTCATTATACACCTGCATTTCTATTTCTATGACCCATGAAGCCCTCCATGTTTGGTTTCTAGATATACTACTATCTTAAAGGGGTTATCTCAGGACAAACTTTGATGGTATATAGCTACAACGTCATTACTGTCTGGCATTGGGTCACCCCTTTATGTACATTGTACTGTGCTTTGGATGAGTTTGCCACTCCTCCGTTTGCATAGGAAGTGCTGTGACGCCAGTATAAGGCAGGGTCCTGGCTATGAGGGCTCTCGGGGTTTCACCAGGCAATCCATGGTCCTGCAGCCTCACCAGTGTCAGATACTACCATGCTGTGCCAGTAGTGCCCCCTACCAGCAAGAAATACTGCAGTGCAACACATGAGTATGCCTACCCTGCATGATAAACCTCGGGTACTTGTGGCCCTTTTTTGCTTCTTTTGAGAAACTACAGCTCCTAGCTTGATGTGAAGATCTGCAGCTGTCAGGGCATGCTGGGAGTTGTAGGTTGCCAGAAGAATCTTTGGAGGTTTGAGTATTGTAAGCCACTGGCTACAGTGCATGATGCTGCAGACTTGGGCAGGGAGCTGGGTGCGACATGTCCGCTTCACAGCAGCGCCAAGTAATAGGGAGAATTGCTATGCACAGTCTCCCCTGAACTGAAAGGATCGTGCACAGTGTCTATTGCTGATAGTAGGGGCAGTGTATGGCTGGGTTCACCTCTTGTGTTCTGGAACTAGCTGAGTTCTGGGAGTAACTACAAGTTCCAGGAAGTGTTGTCCTGGCAGACAATGCTGACCGCTGGCATTTACAGCACTGGTGGGGACCTGCACCCCAGTTTAAGGACTACTGGTACATTTGGAGTTGTCGGTAGTATAACATACCTTTATAAGTTTGTGGCCAAACCATCACACCCCACCACCCCCTTAAGTTTCCTGGTCAAACTGTTTTATACCAGGGCTTTTGAGTACAATACTCCTACATTACAATCCATGGATTCCGAATGTCCCCTGACCTCTCTCCTACCTCCATCCATTTCTGGTACCTTGTGTTTAATTCTGCAATGCTTTGACGGTTTTTAATTTTCTTATCCCAACAGGAAGTCCCACATCAAAAGTATATGGAAATATACGAGCAGTGGCAAGCAGAGCGGCAGATCGATTTTAACCCGGTAATGAAGCTGCTTACCATAATGACGGATATACTGCAGATACCCGTACCCTATGGATATTCCTTACCATTATGAGTGCGCTCAGTTTGCTCATGATGTTACTGTTGATGTGTGGAGACTCGTGGCCCTATCTAGATTCTTTTTACCTTTCCATACAAATAAATTCTAGAATCACTATGGGGGGGGGGGGATGTCCCAGGCTAATGGACGACTTAGAGATGATACCATTTTGCATCTCTGGGTCTGTGACTGTATGCATCCCAATAACTTTATGGATTATGGTCTTCCTTAATGGATATGCAGAAGATACACATGCCAGATACTCCAGAGGATTAACTCCGCCGTGTTATATGGACAAGCTCCATATCTGAAAAAAAAAAAAAAAAACTGTGTCAATGGATTGAAATAAATGTGAATGTTGTTGCACAGGAATTACAATAAATTATTTTCTGATTTCTCTCACTGAATATTATACAGGTTGGGACAGTGTATTATATGCAGCTTCTGCTCATCTGATGTTTCCAATGTTCCATTATTGGCAATTTCTACATTGTATTTTTTGCTGTGCATATAGCGCCAACTTATGCTGCAGCCTTGTACAGAAGCTACTACTAGATACATCAATCCTGGCCCTTGGGATGGGCATACAAGGGCCAGATACATGGAAGCCAGACAAACACAGCTATATATAGCCGTGTGCCACATTACCACTATGTAGGCACCGTATAGTTTCAGCATTGTCTGGAGTGTTCTGTTAATTGTATGTAAAGGGATTGCTGGAGATATAATGAATAACCTATACTGAAGTGTCTTGTAGCGGCTGCATCATGTACGTTATTCACGTGACCTCTCCTGCCAATAACTGGACTTGGCAGTCATATGCTGTAAATCCAAATGGGACCAGTGATTGGATAACGCAGTGGATTTAATATACAAATATAGGCTATTCATTGTATAGAACATGCACGGGTTTGAAGCGCTCCCCAGGAGGTCTCCATACTCGCACCTGACTATTTTCAGATATCAAACAGAACCTGGATTTGTTCCAGTCCATGGCAGTCCAGGTTTCACATTATGACACCACAGCAAACAAATGTGACTGTGGCTGGCTGTCAATGGCAGGATATGTAATGGCTGCTGTGACACTATATTTCCTTCTAAGTGCCTGGAAATGATCTGGGCAGGGACATTGGTGTATAATGGCCACCTGTGTCTGGATGGATGGAGAAAAAGGACATCTGTCAACAAGCACAAGCTGCTCCCGGTCTTCTTGAGTGGTGGTCTTTCTGGGTGAGCCGGAGTGGTGTACCCTGATTCTGTATAACCACTGCTCCCTAATGATGGGTGAACCTCTGAAGATTACTTTTGTCTGGTGGTCAGAGAAGCGAGCCTCTGGTTTGCTTTGGGCTAATATCAGATTGAACCCGGACATAAAATTTATACTCTGGGTCCTCTTTTAACCCCAGAGTATAATAGGTGGAGGCCCAGAGGTGTAAAAAAAAAAAAAAAAAATTTATATTCACCTTCTCTCACCTCTTTCGGGCATTCGGCAATCTGTTTCTTCCTCCGTGCATGTGACTTCTCATAAGTACGCCAGAGCTGGCTTCTGGCCCTCTCTTGTGATGTCACACGCAGGTCAGCACTGAGGACTGTGATTAAAGGGGTTTTCCAGGCAAAAAAATAATTTTTCAAAAAAAGGTCTCTTAGTGCTATTAATGGGTTAATAAGTCCAACCAAATACGTTTAGCAGTGTTATGAGTGATTTCTGGGTTTCTCCATGAGCTCCTGCTATCTTCTGCATTTGTTTACAAGGGTAGCTTCCTGTTCTGTTTTCCTACAACTACCATGATGCCTTGCTCTTCACTCAGAGCTAACTCCCTCACTCACACCCCCTCCCTGTCTCCCTGGCTAGCCCGCCCACTACTAGCCCTTCCTAACGTCATCAATACTAACCCTCCCCCTCCCCAGCCCATCATACTTGCTTGACTTTGGGGCAGGACCTTCTGGGTACGGGACTTCACTTGTTCTGGGCAGCCGACACCTCCTTGAGGTCTGCTGGCCATCTGCACAATAGAGCCGGAGTGCCGTGGGTTAGTTTTTGTGACTTTACGTTTCTGGAAACGGAATGTCACCAGAAAATGTGCCTAAGGTGGTAACATGACCGCCCCTGCGATGTAGGTAAATATAGCTTTTTGGTAATTTAAAGGGTGGGGGTATCTTAGATTAGGAAGATCAGTTTCTCCCAGACAACTCCTTTAATCCTTAGCGGTGACATGGGCATGTGACGTCACAGAAAGAGTGCCAGAGTGCAGAAACAGATTGCCAGACGCCACAATCGTAACGTCACAGGTCCAGAGAGAGGAGGCTGCTGTATGCAAGACATGATATGGCTGAAAAAACACATTTGCCCCTAATTGAGGGGAGACTAAGGCCCTAAGAGAGTCATTTAGTGTAGGCACCCACCTAACAGAGGTCGCCTTCTCCTGACAGGTGGGCTTACAATTACAGTTTGATCAAAATGTAAAAAATAAGAACCTCATCTTTATGGATCTTTATATACAGCTCGTTGCAGTAATGCTCTTGGTATTGTTTTTGTGTTTGCTTTTGTATTGCAGCCACAGCAACGGGCACCTGCATTTCTTGTTCACATTGTTAGGCAGTGCTGACCATTTTTTTTTGGCGTATGGCTCTTTCTTACACCCAAGATACACCAAACCAACACACAAACACCAGCCTTAATAAATCCCCCCCCCATCAGGTTTTCTTTTTAGACAACTCATAATGAACCCTAGTGATAAGTTACTGACCCCTCTAAATGGGATTGTTTTCTGCTGGATATTTGGACGCCATGGTTGTGTCAGAGACTGGGGACACTGCAGGATTCTCTGGTAGTATTTACTACAGTTTTGGACTTGCCTAACAACCCTAACCTGTGATAGAAAGCATGGTCCAACATAGTAAAAATGCACACCTACCCATAGCAGTGTCTAAACATTTTTTAGGGGTTTGCTTTTTATTTTAATTATACTTGCCAACTTTTTTGTCCTCCGGCGCTGTATACAATGATTCAGTTTCCTGGCATTATGAAATGAAAACACTGCTTGCCAGGAGGCTTCTGCGGCCCTCAGATTTGCCAGCTCATGCACTGTTGCGGCACGTCCACTCTCAAAGAAAAATTTTCAACATAACCTGACCTGCAGAGTGAAATTAAAAACCTCACCATGTAAGCCTTATTTTGCACGTTATGGTGTGAAATGGCCCTATGGCATCAGTATTAACACCCAGCATATTGGCACCACACAGTATAATGTCCACTTGTGGCCCCCACACAATATAATACCCTTTTATGCCCAACACACAGTACAATGTCTTGCCCAGTTCAGACCCCACAATGAATAATGCCCCACATATTATAATATCCCCAGCTCAGCCTCCAAACGTTCACACTTCAGACCTCACCGGTAACCAGTAGGCGCTCATTGGCTACTGGTGGTGCCAATAACCAATGAGTCGCCGCTGTACTGATGTACGTTCAGGTAGAGCGGTGCCCGGTCAGGGTCAGCAAGGGGTGGTTTTAACCGTGAATACGTCCCCTTGTTTACACCAGTAGTAACAAAAAAAACACATGGTAGGTTGGGGGGGGGCCATGACAAGTCTTGAATTGTGGTCCAGGAGCTTCACATTACACCACTGGTTTTAGGTCATACTACAGGTTTCCATCATGGTAGAGCTGAAATACAATATATTCCCTTGTGCTGAAGCTCACGCGGTGAGTGGATGAAGGGTGAAAATCATCTGCTTGTAGTAAATGTTCACAATACCATACATGGTTTAAAGAGCTTTGTGAATTTGTAGAGATGTCTTGTGCCTAGTAGTTTTCCACATAAATCTTCTTGTGTTTAACCTTTTATGTTGTTCTCCTCTTGCCTGCACATTCCACCTGTCACCTTTCTATATGGAACACGTCACTTCTCAATGAATTACAAAGATTATATATTTTAAAAAAAAAAAAAAAAAAAACCAGCAGGGGCCCAGCGGGTACTTACACCACTGACACTACAGCAAGTAGGGATACAAACACATGAAGAGACAGCACAAGGAATGTTCTAATGATCCTAGACCAGTGACAAGGGGAAGTCCTCTACGTCTAGAGGAGAGAACATTTCACCAGCAACATAGATAGGGATTCTTTACTGTAAGGACAGCGAGGCTATGGAGGTCACTGCCCCAGGATGTGGTGATGGTGGATTCACTGTGCAAGTTCAAAGAGGACCTCAATGTCTTTCTTCAACAAAAAAAAAAAAATAATAATAATAATATTACAGGTTTTAGATTCTTGATCCTGGGTTTTATACTGATTACTGGACTTGGAGTCGGGAAGGAAATTTTTCTTGACATGAAGCAATTGGCACCAGCCTCCCTCTGGATCAACACTGTAGGGTTATAGGCTGGACTTGACGGACCTGTGTCTTCATCCAACCTCATCTACTATGTAAATATGCCTATTGGCCATAAGTTTATGGATATTCTACTACAGATAGATTTTTTTTCCTAGTTTTTTTATTTTATGAGTACAGATTTAAAGGGATAGCCATCTAGCCCCAGTTGTGAGCAACAGTTGCAGAGATTTGCTTTACAGCAGTCACAGACTTAAAGGTGTTGTCAAGGACTATGATATTAATTGCTGGGACCTCATCACCACTTACCAAGCACAGTACTCTTGAGAATTTATAAAATTGACACTTCAGCCAGCATACAAAATAGTGTTTACATTTTTTTTTTTATTTTGTGCAGACACTCTTTGCCACTACGTCTTCTTGTCCATAAGGCGGAATCTAAGGGTGGTATAAATGGGAGAGGAATCGGAGGTAGCCTTTGCCTCAAGTTACTATTCTATTTATGCACCCCCGACTTCTGGTGGCTGAAAGCTAAAGCTCATACTGGAAGCATAGCTGATAGCTACAAATTGGTGCTAAATTTTAGCAAACGACCAAAAATATTGGCCCAGATTTATTGTTTTATATGCCAGTTTTCTGGTGTACAAGCAAGTTGCAATTTTTTGCACAAATAGAAAGTGGCAGTGTTTTGCACAAAAATCCATTCTCTCATTTCTGTGCTGCCCTCACCACTTTCCCAAAAAGGGGGGAGTGGTGAAGGTATACAGGGGGAAGGCCCCACTAGATACACATTTACGACAAAGTCTAGCGTAAATCACATGGAAATCTGGCAATAGATTTTCCTCCAGACGCATGGTATAGTGAAGAGGGTGTCTCATTTATGAGACTGTTCCTAAATGAGATGCAAAACTGGTCATTCTTCAGAAATCTGCCCCAGTCTATTTCCAGTTTTGACTTCAACTCCTCTAGTTCATTTCAGCCAACTTTTCAGGTGTGTGGACAGCTTAGGCTATGTGTTCACTTCTGTGTCAGGCTGTCCATTGTTCTGGTCTATCAGAGGAACAGAACAAAGGACAGGTGGATGCTAGAACAGTGGACACATACAGATCCCATTGACTATAATGGGATCCATTGGGTGTCCATTCTTTTCAACTGGGAAAAAAATAAATAAATAAAGTCAGACTTCTACGGAATTTTCAGAGACTGACACAGATGTGAACAGCCTTATAGTTCTCGACTATAAAAGAAATCTGCTACACAGCAGGTAGAGCATGTGACAAAATGCTGGAGGTGTACAGTAAGAGGCCAGACACAGGGTAACAAGTTCCATTTCTTTATTCATACAGTATGAAGAAGTCTAATTTCCTACAATTTATATAAGCATGCAGAGGAAAAAAAAAGAAACATTCAACAATAACCATTTCCCCACGCAAACCTAAAAAAGAAGAGGAAGAAAAAAAAAAAAAAAATCTCCAATAAGGAAATGATTGCTATTTTAATGTCAGCCAAGATATGCACAAGCATTAGAAATAGAAAGCATAAGCTAAAATGTCTTAACACAATATATGTACAAAAAAAAAAGAAAAAAAAAAAAAAAAAAAGCTTATAATAAATTCACAAAGACTATAACCCTCAAAGCAGAGCACATGGCAGCTGACACTGGAACAGAAGACCACTGGCTGGGATAATGAACCACGGACTGATCCAGAGGAACAAAATAAAACTTACATGAAGTCTGGAGATTTTTTTTTTTTTTTTTAATTTTTTTTTTTTTATTGTTAACATCAACATGTACCAAAGTTTGGCAACATTTTTTTTTTTTTAATATTTATATATATTTATATATAATGCAAATTATGTAAACAAGAGGAACATTTCAAATCGATCTACATGCAAAACTCCATGTCATGCAAGGACACCAAGCACCTCGATTTCTCTCGCACAGACAGAGCCCATGATGTGCAGCACTCAGTTGAAGGAACAGCTATGGCAGGCAGACGCTTGTTTTCCCCAGCCCCCGATATAAAACCACCATAGATATGCTTCAAAAATATTCTGTGTTTAGGTGTGTTTGTATTGTAATATATGCAGCCAATAGTACCACAGCAGAAAAGGAGAGGCGAGTTTCCCGAAAAGAAAGGAAAACCAAAAAAAAAAATAAATTTAAATTCGCTACTTTTATATCACACGATGGAGTAAATAAAGACAGAGCAAACGATATAGTTTCATTTCACATGAAGGATTACACAGAAATAAAAATATCCTCTCCTATTACCAATATACATATATCCATTTACATATTACCAGTCATGCTGCCTGCAGTAGTTTGTTCTATTCAATCGGTGGGAAGGAGAGAAGATCCGATTCCAAAAATTTCTCCACCGTGACTATTGTCGCTTTGTATATATGTAAAAGGATCAAGTCCTTGTAGGGTGCACCTGATGCACCGACGGAACGATATAAGGGTAGTGGCTTTGTGTCGGCAACTAAGTAAAGCGGGTTCTGTGCAATTGCTAGATGCATTACAAAGGGTTCTTCACTTGGCAGTAACATTCAACTACATTTCGAAAAGCAAGAGACACAGTCCCTGGTAATATATTAACATGTATAAATTAAACATACAAATTTCCTGTCAAAAAAAAAAAAAAAAAGTAAAGTAGATTAACAGGAAGCAACGGTGTTGATCATCCAGTTAATGTACAAAAACATTGAGAAAAAAACCCAAAAAACTTATCACAAGAAACAATACACGCTTGACCAGACACCCGGCAGAAAGTATACATTCTACTATATATAAAACTGTGTGAAATAAAAGTAAGGATTTTCGATTTAGGTATTGAACGGCTTTATGTTCTGCTTGGCACTTTTTTTTCGTCTTTTTTTTACTCTAGGTTTGTTTTCTTTACTCAAGTAAATTAAGTTAAAGCCCATCTAATGACTACGTAGAAAGCTATTTATATACTCCTTGTTATAAAAGATGAAGAAAAACAAAAAAAAAATAAATAAAAAAAAAAAAAAATCAAAGCCAACTCCCTTTTTCTCCATCAAGCCGATATGCTCTTCCCCATTGTGCTGTCCTTCAGACTATAAAGTGCTACACTGAGTTATTGAGAGGATTAAAAAGTTCAATAACACTTAGGTTGGCTTCATGAGGCTCATGTTGGAAAATGTGGCTTCACAGAGAAAAATACTTCCATTTAAAATACACAGAGAGCGTTGCTGGACGTCTTGAGCAGATCTTCAGAGATGGAGAAGAAAGCAGAAGTGTTGGGTGCTGCTCGGCGAAGTCACACGTCAACCACCATCTTTTTGTGGATATCTAAACCTCCTACCACCTGGAAGAGGAAGAATAATAATATCAGATGTCAAAATTGTATACATAGTAGAAAAAAAAATATTGATTGAAAAACAAAAGCGTTAAAAGGGGTCGTCCGCTTTAATGGCAAGTTGACAGTTTCGTTTTTGTAGGCGGATATTTGAGGTGGAACCCAGCTCTCTCCTCTATCATATAACCCATATATCACAGAGCCCAGCTTCTCTCCTCTATCATATAACCCTATATAACACAGAGCTCAGCTTCTCTCCTCTATCATATAACCCTATATATCACAGAGCTCAGCTTCTCTCCTCTATCATATAAACCTATATATCACAGAGCCGGTCTCTCCTCTATCATATAACCTATATATCACACAGCTCAGCTTCTCTCCCTCTATCATATAACCCTATATATCACACAGCTCAGCTTCTCTCCCTCTATCATATAACCCTATATATCACAGAGCTCAGCTTCTCTCCTCTATCATATAACCCTATATATCACAGAGCTCAGCTTCTCTCCCCCTCTTATCCTATATATCACAGAGCTCAGCTTCCCCCCTCCTATCATATAATCCTATATACCACAGAGCTCAGCTTCTCTCCTCTATCATATAACCCTATATACCACAGAGCTCAGCTTCTCTCCTCTATCATATAACCCATATATCACAGAGCTCAGCTTCTCTCCTCAAACAAAAAACCCCCCCCCACCCTCATATATCACAGAGCTCAGCTTCTCTCCTCTATCATATAACCCATATATCACAGAGCTCAGCTTCTCTCCTCTATCATATAACCCATATCATCACAGAGCTCAGCTTCTCTCCTCTATCATATAACCCTATATATCACAGAGCTCAGCTTCTCTCCATCTATCATATAACCCTATATATCACAGAGCTCAGCTTCTCTCCTCTATCATATAACCCTATATATCACAGAGCTCAGCTTCTCTCCTCTATCATATAACCCTATATATCACAGAGCTCAGCTTCTCTCATCTATCATATAACCTATATATCACAGACCCCTCAGCTTCTCTCCTCTATCATATAACCTATATATCACAGAGCTCAGCTTCTCTCCTCTATCATATAACCCTATATATCACAGAGCTCAGCTTCTCTCCTCTATCATATAACCCTATATATCACACAGCTCAGCTTCTCTCCTCTATCATACACACATGGACAAAATTGTTGGTACCCCTCGTTTAATGAAAAAAACCCACAATGGTCACAGAAATAACTTAAAGCCAGACTGGAATTTGCCAAACTACATGTTAACAAGCCACAAAGCTTCTGGGAGAATGTCCTATGGACAGATGAGACAAAAATCGAAATTTTTGGCAAGGCACATCAGCTCTATGTTCACAGACGGAAAAATGAAGCATATCTTGAAAAGAACACAGTCCCTACTGTGAAACATGGAGGAGGCTCTGTTATGTTCTGGGGCTGCTTTGCTGCATCTGGCACAGGGTGTCTTGAATCTGTGCAGGGTACAATGAAATCTCAAGACTATCAAGGGATTCTAGAGAGAAATGTGCTGTCCAGTGTCAGAAAGCTTGGTCTCAGTCACAGGTCATGGGTCTTGCAACAGGATAATGACCCAAAACACACAGATAAAAACACCCAAGAATGGCTAAGAGGAAAATCTGACCTAAATCCTATTGAGAATGTTTGGAAGGAGCTGAAACATGCCGTCTGGAAAAGGCACCCTTCAAACCCGAGACAACTGGAGCAGTTTGTTCATGAGGAGTGGCCAAAATACCTGCTGAGAGGTGCAGAAGTCTCATTGACAGTTACAGGAATCGTTTGATTGCAGGGATTGCCTCAAAAGGTTGTGCAACTAAATATTAAATTAAGGGAACCATCATTACACTGCAGATTTTAGGTGCAATTCATCTAGCTGCTACCTACAGAAGTATTCTGACGACTCTGCAATAGTAGGCCTCATCACAGACGATAATGACAGGGAGTACAGAGAACTGAACCGGGTTTTTGTGGACTGGTGCCACCAGAACCACCTGAAGATTAACGCGGGGAAGACCAAGGAGATGGTGGTGGACTTCCACAAAGGCAGAAGCCCTCCTAAACCAGTGGACATCGTGGGGATGGGCATCGAGATTGTGAACACCTATAAGTACCTGGGTCTGCTCCTTAATAATAAGCTGGACTGGGCAGATCATATGGAGGCCCTGTACAGGAAGGGCCACAGCAGGCTCTACCTGCTTAGGAGGCTGAGAGCCTTTGGAATCCGGGGGTCACTTCTTAGGACTTTCTTCAACTCGGTAGTGGCATCAGCCATCTTCTTTGGAGTGGCCTGCTGGGGGAGCAGTATATCAACCAGGGACAGAAATAAACTTGACAAGCTGATTAGAAGGGCCAGCTCTGTCCTGGGGAGCCCACTGGACCCAGTGCAGGTGGTGGGTGACAGAAGGATACTGTCCGTGGTGAGCTCCATGTGGGAGAATAACTCCCATCCCATGCATGAGACTGTGATAGCGCTGGGCAGTACTGTCAGTGACCGACTGCTCCACCCTAAGTGTGAGAAGGAGCGCTATCGGAAGTCTTTCCTCCCCACCGCGGTTAGGCTGTACAACCAACACCGACCTAAGCGGAGATCAATACACACAGAGAACTGAAATATCTCTCTGCCTGTTATATCCCCCCCTCCCCCGCTACGTCCTATCTGTCTGTCTACTGTCAATGTAATGCCTCTCACCTTGGAACATTCCTGTACATGTTGTATTTGTATTTGTATCTGCTTATCTTTGCTGCTGTAACACACTGAATTTCCCCGTTGTGGGACTATTAAGAGGACTATTATTATTATTATTATTATTATTATTTCTGTCCAGGCCTGTTTCATGAGTTTTCTTTTTTTAAAAATTCTGTTGAAGCCTGGTTGAAAAGCAATGTCTGACTTTCATTTGTTCATTTTCATAGAATTTTTATATATTATTTTTGTCAGATTAAAGTTATTTCTGTGGCCATTGTGGGTTTTTCTTTCATTAAATGAGGGGTACCAATAATTTTGTCCATGTGTGTATAAACCTATATATCACAGAGCTCAGCTTCTCTCCCTATATCATATAACCCTATATATCACAGAGCTCAGCTTCTCCCCCATATAACCCTATATATCACAGAGCTCAGCTTCTCTCCTCTATCCTATAACCCTATATATCACAGACAGCTCTCCCCTATCATATAGCCCTATATATCACAGAGCTCAGCTCTCTCTATCATATAACCCTATATATCACAGAGCTCAGCTTCTCTCCTCTATCATATAACCCTATATATCACAGAGCTCAGCTTCTCTCCTCTATCATATAACCCTATATATCACAGAGCTCAGCTTCTCTCCTCTATCATATAGCCCTATATATCACAGAGCTCAGCTTCTCTCCTCCACATAACCCAAACACAGACTCACCTCCCTCATCAATAACCCTATATATCACACAGCTCAGCTTCTCTCCTCCATCATATAACCCTATATATCACAGAGCTCAGCTTCTCTCCCACTATCATATAACCTATATATCACACAGCTCAGCTTCTCTCCCTCTATCATATAACCTATATATCACAGAGCTCAGCTTCTCTCCTCCATCATATAACCCTATATATCACAGAGCTCAGCTTCTCTCCTCTATCATATAACCCTATATATCACAGAGCTCAGCTTCTCTCCTCTATCATATAACCCTATATATCACAGAGCTCAGCTTCTCTCCCTCTACCCCTCTCCCTCTCTCCATATAACCCTATATATCACAGAGCTCAGCTTCTCTCCTCTATCATATAACCCTATATATCAGAGCTCAGCTTCTCTCCTCTGTCATATAACCTATATATCACAGAGCCAGCTTCTCTCCTCTAACAAAACCCTATATATCACAGAGCTCAGTTTCTCTCCTCCATCATATAACCCTATATATCACCAGAGCTCAGCCCCCCCCCTCAGTCCCCTATTCACCGCAACCTATATATCACAGAGCTCAGCTTCTCTCCTCCATCATATAACCCTATATATCACAGAGCTCAGCTTCTCTCCCCACATATAACCCAACACAGAGCCCAGCTCTCTCCTCTATCATATAACCCTATATACCACAGCTCAGCTTCTCTCTCTAACAGGAGCTGTTCTCTCATAGATAAGCACAAATCACCTGACTTGTTCACTTTAAGGTAAGAGTAATGTAAAGAATGAACAAAAACTGATAACCCTGGGAAGAGCTCCGCTAGCAGTCTATTACAGGCTGTAACATGGACCCAGTCCAGAAACCTTCCTGCTATTGTTTAGAACCAGAGACTGAGTCTGTAGAACTGCCCTGCCTGTGGCCTTGTGAGATTTGCAGATTTATAGCCTGGGTAATAAAACAGACAAGCCTCAGCAGACAGGTTCCTCACAGAATGCTATCTAATGGCATATCTGTGATTGATAGAGTGAAGGAGGACACAATGTCAGCAGTCAGGTCAATAATGAGGAGAGACCTTGTTCTCCATGTGCAGACCTCTGGACTCTCAGGCCTTGCAATGTTTTCACAGCTGTTCCCTTTTACTGAATGTTGGAGGGAGTGCCAGTGTGCTCATATGTGATATATGCACATCTCCACCATTCTGTTAATGCTTAATAGCACTGTGTACGAGTCACACTTCTGATAATACACTAGGTGCAAGTGGCCTTGTCATATATCGCAGGACTCAGCACTACCAATCTGGTCGTTGGGGGTCCCAGGGGTCACATACTTTGCTCTAAGCCACAGTTCAATATGCAGTACAATCATAGGGTGGACACAAACATTAGGTTAATGACGGTCAAGTTCAGGGTTTTACGAGGGACCAGCTGACCATCTAATGTATAAGGAGATGTCATGACTACCACAATACTACATCTCAAGGGAGAAAAGTCAGATATGTCTGGCCATGGCTTATTCCCCTCTGTCTACTAACACTTCCGCGTTCAGTAGAGCTGAGTGAGAAGGTGTATCATGTGGTGAATATGGAAATATTAGAAGAATACTACCGCCACCTCTGTTTCTAGCTTCATTCTTTACACTGCAGATCTGCTTGCCCACATTGTCTTCTAGCTTGAACTGGGATAGTAAAGTTTCCCTGGTGGCAGAGAAAGTCAACAAAATGCACGCAGGCATACTGGCCCCTCCGTTGCAGAGCGGCAGCTCCCATTCTCCTCGCCAATACAGCAGGATGAAGTCACCAACTCTAGCTTTGGCCAGTCACAGGCCATCGTGATAGATGGAGCTGGTGGCGTCAATGAGAGCTGCTACTCTACTATGAAGGGGTGAGTATGATGGTGTTATATGTTGTTATACTTTCTCTGGATAAACCCCCTTTAAGCACAAGCTAGCCCCCGGTAGTGACAATAGCACTTGACAAATACATACTGTGGGTTTAAACATATGAAACACTACGAAATGAAGTTTTAGGCATAAACGTTTCACTGCAGCATACAATATAGTGTCTGAACACTTTCATAGCGGATAATAAGGGCACAGTGTTCAGAGCTTTGACCTCAATTACTAAAACACAAGTTTCACAGTTAGAGGCAAATCCCACAGCTCAGAACTTTGCAAATGTCCTTGCCTGATCCCATTTCCCAAGGAGAGATTTATCAGCTCCAAAATGTAAAGGTCAATGGCTTTCCATTTCTTACAGATTATACTAGAGATGATTTTAAAGTGGTTTTCGTTCTCCCTGTTGATATTCTGACAACCCCCAACTATCAGCAGGTTGCAGGGCCCACCATATATCAGAACCAGACAGTTCAGTATGCAGTATACTGGCCAAAAGCACAGCGCTACAGGCTGAATAGTGGCCATGCCACTCTCCCCCCCCCCCCCATTTACTCAAATAGGACTGAGCTGCAGTAAAAGCACAGCCACTACCAAGTATATGGTGCTGTGCAGCTTGCAGGAACACTGTGTACTGTTTTGTGCCTGGCTGCCATGCATGGCAGATGCTGCAAAGTGGAAGTGTCAGGAATTTGTCCCCACTTATCTGCTACACATGACCTATCATATGGTTAGGTCAGCAATATTAATATCCCAGAAACCCCCTTTTACACTCAAGTTCCAGGTTTTTTGCATAGTAGGCAGATTAAGGTAAAATAAACCTATATTTTTATTGCCGTCATTTTGCAACTAAATCACTTAAGCCTGGTCCTTGAAACCAGAGACTCTGCAAATTCCTCAGGAGAACATCTCTAGGGCCGTGCCCTCCCTCAGTCATCGGTTAAGTGGACAGGAAGCTGAGATATAATTTACCCCAGCAAGGACAGGAAAAAAAAACTGAGCGAGCAGATCTCCAGCCCAACTTACAGCACAGAACTCTTCAAAAGATATTCTTCCGTCCCCATCTTTATCTGCATTGATAATGGTTTTGTCTACTATCTGCTGGAGCTGGGTGTCTTTCAGATTGTTTCCAACCATCATCTTCAATACTTGGAAAAGCTCGCCATTGGAGATGTAGCCGTCCTTGTCCATGTCATATATACGGAAAGCGACTGTAGAAGGAAGAGAATATTGGATGATGTGTCATCAAAAAGTTAGTTTTTTTTAAATCAAATTTGTATCTTAACCATATTTTATAGAATTTTCAGTGATTTGATGTTTCATATCACTAATATAATACAAAAAAGTTTTTCTCTGACAACTGATCCTTAGAAAATAAACTGACACTTCCTGTTTTGTAGAGATCACTTCTCCATAGTCATCTCATTACAATAGCAGGTAACATCTCCATACAGGTAATGGGATGAACCATTCACTATAGTGGTCACAGCTCATCTACTCCCCACTCCCTAGAAAACCTCCCATAAACATCAACCAACATTGACTATTGGTCCATGCAGCCACTATAAAGCATTTTTCTAAATGCTGTTAACAGTTCAGGTAAGCAATGCACAGAAAACATTCCTGGTGCCAAGAACCTGGCACCACCGCTATATAGAGGATGGCGCTGCAGCTCTGTGCCTGTTGCAGAGCTGCTTCTAGCCATGGCTTATACAGTAGTTTCAGATGCCAGGACTTGGCCAGACAAGCTGATCGGTGCAGGGTCCAGATGTTGGACAACCACCAATTGGACATTGATGACCTCTCCATAGCAAATGTCTGTCTTTAGAGTGTGGGAGGAAACCAGAGTACCCAAGGGAAACCCACATGGGGAGATGCTTGCAGATGTTGTCCTTGGCTGGATTTGAACCCAGGACTTCAGCGCTGCAAGGTTACAGTGCTAGCCACTGAGCCAACGCCATGCTGCCCATTTTAGGGTTTGTCTACACAGTATTTTTCAGGCAGTATCCGCCTCCCAACGCTCCCATTCATTTCATTCGGAGTAAGAAGATATTTTCAGCTTCAGGATATAATGAAGTGTCAGGATCTTTAGGTAGATCCTGCTTTGCAAACCCCAGTGAAGTGAATTGGAGGCAGAAAAAACAAAACAAAAAAAAACACTTTTTTTCCAGCGCTTTTTTTGGACCAGTTTTTGAAAAAAACGAATAATCAGGAGGAGAGAGAACTTTTGTCTCCTGTTCTGACTATGAATATGGGCTAGCTTGTTTTGTGGAAAAACCTCTTTAAAATTCTTACACACCCACCTAGACAACATGATGACTCCAGGGTATATGTTTAGAGGGCTTTCATACAGGTCGGATGCATAAACGTATCCTAAATAAGTTCTTGTGTACATTAAGGAGCCTCTTTCTACAGGGGCTTCACCAGCCAGAACATGGCGATGCTTGTACTCCATGCCAAAATATTTCTAAATTATCTCAAGTTATTTTACAATTTGTCTTCCAAAGAGTCAATGATGCTGCTACGTGATAGGCTGGTGCAGCCAGAGAAGCCTGTGTGTCGGCTTCACCGACAGCTGCCATATAAAGCCCTGCCAATGGAAAGAAGGGGCGCTGTTGCTAAAGGGGGGGTGGGGTGGGGGTGGGGGAGAGAAAAAAAAAAACAAAACAAAACACACAAACACAAAAGAGGCAGATCCAGATCCTTTGATCTATTCCTGGACAACCCATTGAAGTTCAGACGATGTGCCTGCAATATACGATAAGTCTCCCGGGATTATATGCTTCAGGCGTAGGAAGTCCGCTACTTGTGTAGACCCATACATCTGTACTCAAAGTTGGAGTGCGGCTCAGATGTATGGGTCTGCGGTGAGACAATACCAACATATTACATGAAAAACACTTACACCTCAGTTTCTGTTCTTTGTCACCTTTAACACTGAACTGTGACACTCCTTCAATGAATTCTGCACAAAGAAAAAAAAATCAAAACGACAAGTTAGTAAGATCTGGAAATCACAGGCGGGTTACCAAGTAATAATCCGAGACAACATCAATCTGTGGCAGGCACTTAAAGGAAAAGTGTCAAGTTGTATAAAGAGCACAACATGTTAAACAGCAGGATGAGCTGAGCAGAATGACGTATAGTTTAGTGAGAAAAGATTCAGCATAACTTAATGAATGAAATCCCTGTTCTTTCTATGCCTAGGAGTCCAGTGATAAGAATAAGAGTCTGGCACTCGTATTAGATGCTTAAACACTCCAAATATTTATTTTATCCATATAAACTTGACATCTGAAACGTTTTGGTCCAAAAACCAGACCTTCATTAGTCATCAGATAAGGAGTAGTAAAGTGGCATATCCAGGAAGTATGGATTCCAGTGGGTGGTCCAGACCAGTTAACCACAGCCATCTGTATGTATGTTCATACAGAGAAGTGTGTCACTGAGAGACCGCCCACTGGACTCCTAAGCAAAGAATGAGCAAAGATTTCAATCTGTTCTATTGAGTCTTTTCCCGCAAAACTATACATCAATCTGCTCAGCTCCTCCTGCTCTATAACATGCCGATAGACTGGACTGTATTTACAGGTTGACATGTACTATCTAATGTGAGTAAAATTTTATTTCCAGAAAGTCCATGCAAACAGGACACCCCGAGACCCCCAGCGCAGGATCTAAGAACAGCTCAAGGCAAAATAGGCATAACCCAATATGAGTTTAGCCTGGACTGTTCCTTTCATGGTTAGACACTACATGAGCCTTCATTTTCGAGCCCGATTTACAGGTTCTTACTAGCCCATGCACATATATATTGGCTAGGGAACAGTTATGTGGCGCCTGCTGCAAAAAACATCATTGGCCTTGAATGCTAAGAAAATAACTCAAAGCTTCCGACATAATACACTGGTGGAAATTCTTAATAAAGGTGTTCCAGGAGAAACCATGCATCAGGAAAGCACAGGACCAGGAGCACTGGATACCAACGGAGCGCACGAGGATCACAACATGATCTCCTGAACATACTGAGAGTGGGCATAGACTATGTGCCCTGGGAATCATGTACTCCATACCCAGGTCTTCATAAAGTGAACTGAAGGCCTCCATTGTGTGACTCCTGACAACTCAAGTCCTGAGATCCATGACACTGCATCAGTCCTACAAAACTGTCCAGTGTAGGTCACTGACTAGAATGATAGGAAGAGGAAGTGATGGCTACAACAAAGTGGATATGGATTGACCACTCAGATGTAACTTCCTGTTAGAGTAAGAGTGCTGCAAGACTGGTAAGGAGCACTCGAAAAACACTTTAAGATTTGGAGCCGCAAACCAGGATGGTATTGGAGATTTGGACAGGTAAGTGAGGCATATACAACTGGATGCAACAAGTGCAGCTTGTGGTCCCCTGAATGCAGTAAGAAAGGCACCGTGGGCATATATCCTATGTATCAGTACATACATTGACAAATTTGCCAATAAAAGTCTGGGAGAAATTGGGTGTGACAAAGTCCATGGGTACTAGAATGGAATCATGGAGGGTGAGCAAACCGACAAATTGATATTAGTGACCTGTCTTTAAGGTATTGATATTTTGTGTCCAGAAAGCCCCTATACTATGGGTAACCCCTTAAATAAGCACATGTGAAAATGGCTATAAAAGCTTGTAAAGCCCCTTGTCCAGATCTGCACTGCTAGAATGTAGTTATATTATGCTGTATATACAGGCAGACGTCATGACAAAGATGTACGCATTAAAGTGCCAAATAGGTCTTATGTCTAAAGAGTCTTAAAGCTGCAAATCACCTTGGCCCTTTTCCTCCAACATAATCTGAAACAGGCCGTGACACTTATTTGCTCAGTTTAACCGGCAATGCTTATTAATAGGGCACTGACCTCAGGCAAAAACCCAAATCACAACTAGTAAAGAAAACATATTATATACAAGAGACTATTAATGGAGGTAAATCCCTCCATAGGATTTCCAGTAGGATACATGTGCATCAATGTCATATAAGGACACTATATGGCTGCTGTATTCTTACCTTTAAAGTCGACCTCTCCATTCCCATCGGTATCAAATATGTCTATAACTCGCTGGACCAGAGGGTTCTGCTGCAGCTCGGGTAAAGACATAAATTCCTCCACGCTTAGAGATCCGGAATTGTCCAAATCGAGTTTCTTAAACCTTTTCCCCAGTCGTTTGATCTCATCTGCATCAACTGGAAGGAAAAGGAGAAAATTATTAGGAGGAGCAAGAAGAAATCAGGCCAATTCTGGAGTCCTGTGCAGACAAAATGTGAACTAACGCGTCCGGTTACCCAGCTTTCTGCCAGCAGTAGCCATAACCGTCCAATGTGAGGCTCCCTGAGAAGTCTGCTGAATCCCAGACTAAGCAGAAAGGAGCTGCTAATGCTCGCCTAATGCCGTCCGATCACATGGCATTATTAATGTGCACACGCTAAGCAGATCACCGGTCATTTCACGCACACGGTTGGGAGAGTAGTGAATGAGTGCAGGAGAAGCTCATCTATTCCATGCCCAAAGGGAAAACGCAGCTCGAGACAAGCGCACAGCCCAAAATAAAAGACCTACAAAAGTAGCAAAATGCAAATCTGTGACCTACAAAAAAAAAAAAAAAAAAAAAAAGCAGTGCTATCAAGATCTGGAACATCAACCTAACCCTAACGCTGGCCGCACACCCACGGGCTACAAATGACCATTACGGTCCCAAATGTTAGACGAGTTAGGACAGGAAACGTAAGATGAGCAGAGTCTTCTAGAATACACATGGCTGTATCTGTTAAATATGACACCATCTGGGCGGCATCAACGGGTTCCTCGCATGTTTTACACCAAAGATGCATGTAAAGAGTCAGGAGGCATCAGGGAGTGTGCACACTTGTGGTTTTACAACCCCCAAAAAAACACCCACACAACTCAATAACCTTTTATGCTCAGACACTTTGGTGTCAGCTTGATACAGAAATAAATGGAATGGGTTAAATAAAAGTGGAACCCTTTCCGTTCCATATGCCACCATATAGACAATGCCGTAAGGGGTGTGCTGGGAGATGATCGCTGTATCTACAGGATAGCAGGAAACATGCCACAATCTCTTTCTAAGCAATTCCGCATGAATCCATAAGGAAAGACTTGTGTGTTTAGATATACAGTATGGTCTTGTATCATCCTGGGGTGTAAACTAAAGGCTCATGGGCCCTGGTGCAAAAGCTCAGCCTCCATGCATACATTTCAGCAGCATTTCCATTTCCCTTTCCTTCTGGCAATGACGTTCACAACATGTCTGTACACTCCAGCTTCCCATCCCATAAGCCACAGCCTCCCCCACAGAATCCCTCCTTGAGTATATACTGCACACTAGCTGCATTTTTTGCCTTTAATGGATTAATTTGCTCCTTTGACAGAGGAAGGCTGTGCATCCATAAATCTTCTTGCATCAATGCAAGAGAGGGAATACATTTAAGATGCATCCAGCAAAGGAAGTCAGGAGTTTATCCAGCCCTAGTATATTGAGATTGACATGTGGGCCCCCCTGGCTTCGGGGCTAGGTTGCAGCTGCCATCCCTATAGTTATGCCATTGAGCATCATATTAGAGAAGTTGCTTTAGTGAAAATAAAAATGGTTTTGTTAAAAGGTGCTCAAAGCTTTTGTCTACATTAAAACTGTAGTTATCCAAGACTGTAGGTAATTGATAACCAAAAGCACAAGGACCCGCACTGATCAGCCAGATGCTGGATACAAGGTATATGGCCGCAAGTAGCTCTAGTGAATGGAAGCAGAGCGGAGCTATCCGGCGGCACTGCTATAGTGTACATGCCTGTACTCTTCTGGCTCTGTACACTGGGAGCAGCGCTGCCATTCCCCCCACGGTACTGCTACAGTCACTTCAATATTCTGTGGCCAATATCCCTGAGGTCAGCCATGACGAGAACGCCTACAGAACAGCAGCCTATCATCCCTCATTAACACCTACAGGACTAAAGATTCATGGCCGCCGGCAGGTTTATAGTGACATAAGGTAAACATAGGAGGTATACAGGAGTGTCATGTATGGAAGGTAATACGCCTGCAGGTAGTCTGCCATCAAATCTAGCAAGTCAATAGACAATTAACTCATTCATGTACAGGCTAATACAAAATTATTCAAACAGGTTATTTTTTTTTTTTTCCCATATGCTAGGCTCACACTTGCCTAAACCATCCGAGGACCAGAAAAATAGAAAAACGGATACGTTCTTGGATGGACACAAACTCAGCCTGAGAGACCCCACTGATAATAATGGGGGTCCATTGGGTGTCTGTCCTTTTGAACGGAGATCGACGGACAAACAAGTCAGGCTTGTAAGTTTTAGACAAGTCTGTGCTGGAGACTCTGGATAAAGTCTATGATGCAGGTGTGACCAGGCCTAAAGAGGACCCGTCACCTCTGACACGCCTGTTTCAGCAAATACTTGTACAGCGGACCCTCGCGTTACAATGTCCTCTGATCAAATACTTTCAGGTTTTTTTTACGATGGTCATTTCTGGACTATTGTAACTTAAAACCAGACAACATACAATGCCTGGCGTGTCCAACAAGTCATCACAGTCATTTCACTGGTAAATCCATTGCTGTGACTGCCTAGTAGCGCCTCTACAGTATAGTGCGGTACTACATGTCCTGTTCTTCTCTTTACCTGTGTCAGGATGAGCTGCTCCTTTGGACACCGGGTTCCATGTTATTTTTTTGGGTGCACTTTGTATACTTCTCAAGACTGAAAGTGTGTCACCAAGAATTGTGATTTCCAGCTTAAAAAACCTCTCTGATGCTCGTGTGTAAGGATTTGCTATATCTTCATTTTTTTATGACTTTTTGGGTCTTCTAAACCGGTTACTAGTTTTCATAGTTCTAGTCTGAAGTGACAATGGTCATCCTGGAACCAATTTATATTGTCACTTGAGACCACTGTATTGTAGATGTCTTATAACACTGTACTGTTCCTCTATTATTCCTCCTAGAGAACAGTTTCACACTGTCCAATCGGTGTAGACATTACCAGACCGTATAGAGCCATACCCCCTCTACAATGGGAATTGTCACACCCAAAGATACATTTCTAGGAGGAATAACAGGAACTCTCAGTTAGACCCCATTCATATGACTATATTTCATGTTCCATATACTGATGTAATTATGGACAGTATACAGACCCATTGATTACTATGGCCTCATGCACACTGCTGTATTTTTTATGGATCTGTGTGGGAGGGGGGGGGCTAATAAGCAAGCCCCAAAAAACAGAGCGGGTCCTGTTGCTGTCAGTTTGCGGCTTGTTCTTGCCCATTCTTTTGACAGGGTGGCACATGGGTGCCATGTATGTATTGTCCATTCCGTTTTCAGGGTTGTGTGCATGCGGCCTTTTAAGAAAATT
Organism: Leptodactylus fallax; assembly: GCA_947044405.1. NCBI lineage: Eukaryota > Metazoa > Chordata > Amphibia > Anura > Leptodactylidae > Leptodactylus > Leptodactylus fallax. The sequence goes on from CAMRHE010000308.1 coordinate 1,943,539, forward strand.
GTTCCACAATTGTTATTTCATGAGGGACACAAGGATTTTAGTAAAACAGACATGTCACAAGAGAGGATAGATCCTCTTTAACCTGCTAGCTTACTATAGTATTTTGGACAATTCTGATCTACTATCTTGTGAATTTTATTTTTTTTTTAAAAAGCAAGAAACACAAATTGTCATTTTTATCACTTGTAGCGTTTGATGAAACTGTGTTTGGATTCTCTGCCACTTTAAGGGTTGGAAATCTTAGGAGGGGATGCAACAGTAAACAGGATGGGTCGGGGTCCTGTAGGTAAGACCCTCAACAGATCATAAAGTGATGAGATATTCTAGGGGACAAGCCATTTATAAGCCAATATGTACTTCGGGATATTCTCATCAGACACTTAAGAAAACACAAAGTGCATATTTAAATTACTACATTTATACATTCCATTATGCTTTATTAAGGGGGATCTCTCTCCATATTATGCATAACTTATTGGTGGTATGAACAGCGTCCTTAATAAAAGTATGGGTGGGGCGGGGGCCATCACTACCTACACTATTAAGGGAACACTCCATATCCAAAACTGAGTTTATGGATAAGGAAAGAACCCTCTTACTGTATATGTATTACATATAGTGCCCTAATAGTAACCCCCCCACAGGTAAAAGTCTCCCCTCTAACAGATAATGTTATTAGCTGTGTGTGTGGGGGCACAATTTCTGTAACAGGGGCCTAACAGCACCGTCCCCCATGGGTAATAGTCCTATAATTACAATTACATTCTTACCTAGTTACTAATGCAGCTCCTGGGCCTTGTTCTTGCACACAGGATGTGCGCATCTTCTATTCCGCTCCCTGGACCCAGGGACAGCATAGCAAAGGTTCCAGGAGCAGATAGAAAATACCCACATCCTGTGTGCGAGAACAGATCCCAGGAGCTGCGATAGTGAACAGGTAAGTGATCTGGTGGTGTAGGCTACAGGGATCCCCAATGATCGGGCCGGCCCAGTACTGATCCGCAGCCCTGTCATTGGGATCACTATCCTGAAAGTGAGAACCACAAGTGTGAGCGCAGCATGCCCTGGAATTCCCACAAAAGTGAATGAAGAGAGTCTTGCAGGTATGGCCATTACAGTCAGAACAAGCACACCTTATTTTAGAGATAGGTATAGGTCCCTGAGGTTCTCCAGGTGATATGCCATAAATGTCTGAGGAAAATATCCCCACACCTACCAATCAGCTGACTGAAGTGACATTCCAAAACAGGCACAGCTACATAAGTCTCCTAGTGGCTGTGACTGGTACTGCAACTCTTCCTATTCCACTTAGGTGCTCTGGAACAGACGAGGCCCCATATACAGTATATTTACTGTGAATGGTACTGCAGCTTTTATTCTCATTCATCCAATACCAAGCACAGCGATGAATATGCGAGTCCTGCTGATGACCCATCCTTAGGATAGGTCATCAGTTACAAATCTGCAGGGGTCTGACATCCAGGCCCCTGACCGATCAGCTGTTCAAGTGAGCACTGAAGCCTAAGTACTTACCAAGCACAGAGCCATACATTTCTGCATCAGCTGTACTTGGTATTGCAGCTCAGGCCATTCACTTGAATGGGACTGAGCTATAATCAGGCCATGTGACTGGTGCCAGTGCCAACACAACCTGTAAAGTGGAAGTAGTGCTTAGGAAGCTCAGCTGCCTCTTCAACCAGCTGGTATACGCAAGTCCGGGCAGTTGGATCTTGACAGCTCTTCTAAGGGTAAGTCATAAATTAAAGAGTTCCCCAAAACCCCTTGAATTTTTTTTTGACTTTATAGTTTTTTTTTTTGGAAGGAGGGAGGTGATGCCTAAGACCTGGACATAAGTGAACTAAAGTAGTAATTCTAGGGGTATACATTTCTTTGGGACTTCCTATTGGTAATCCTATTAATGGACACTAAGGCTTCTCTGAAATGGCTAATAGTGGACAATAGTTATTACAGGACTACATAGGGAGCAAACAGACATAACTTTCCTGCCGCATAAAGATGTAGGAATCTTAAGTACAATTAAAAGAAGGTTAACGAAATCTTGTACAAGGAATAAAAACCAGCATAACCCATTCCGCTTACAAGGCGCCTTCTGCTCTCACCGTGTGTGTTAAACGCTGAGGAGCAACCCACTAAACAGAGATGGCTGTCTAAACTAAAAGCCTGTCTGATTCATAACCACAGCACTGAAAGCTAAAGGCAAGGCATCTATTTCCATCTGCGGGCTCACATTACACAGGCAATGCCCTTGAAGATATACATAGACACTTGTATTCAGCGTACTGTACAAAATCAAAGAGAAGGACACTTTTACATTCTGCCACGCTGATGAGGATTTCCCTCGGAAAACCATTTCTCAAGGACAAGGTCAATGTTAATAGGAATACAATACGGAGAAAAAAATAGGAATATAATAAAACCTTAAAAGGAACCAAATCGAAGTGGAAACTCGTAAGCAAGTTTCTGTTTCTAAGTTCATAGTAGTACAGAAAAAAATAAAAAATCTATACACTGGCCCTTTAAAAAAAAAAAAAAAAAAAAAAAAAGTAAGTGATGTAAACTGTAGTGAAGGTCAACTTCTTACCGGTGGTTGTACTTGAGAGTTACTAAAAGGACCTTTCACCACCTCCACTAACTCCAGCTCTTAGCATCTGTTAATAGACACCGCTCCACTGATTCTGGCACAGTTGGAATTTTTTCTCTAGCCCCCACCGTGACTGAGCAATCAATGCTATTAGGTGCCTGATAATGTCAAGTTGGTGGTATCAGGCAATGGAGTGTAACTCATTGCTCCAATCAGAGGTGGACAATGTCAGAGCTCACAATCACACCCATTTGCCTCTTCCTGTCTGACACCACCCATTTGACATTTGAATGGTGGGGGCTAGAGAAAAAGCTTGTGTTGGAATCGGTGGATTTGCACCTATTGAAAAATGAAGAGCTCTCGTTGGTGGCGAAAGGTCCTCTAACTTTGTTCTGGTCCTCAGCTGTGTCATGTGATCGACACTCCAACTGATAGCATCTTGTGCGTGCTCAGGAAGTCACTTTATGCATAAGACTGACATAGGAATGAAGAGAGAAAATGACCATGTCAGTACAAGACATTGCGGCACATTTACTAATACTGTTTAAGCTAGGTTCAGACTCTCATCGGGCTATCGTCATTCAGGTGCACCAGGGTAACCAAATGACAGTGCCTGTCTGTTAAAACAGTGGTTACCGCCGGGTTTACACCATTTTGATACTGAAACCAGCTAAGAGAAAAGTCCTCTGTGCGGGCTCCGACGCAATGTGAACCTAGCCTATGAGAGTGCCAAGTTTTATAACGTGCCAGATTTTTCCCACAGTGGAATGGTAAATCTGACAATGATGAACTTCCTAGTCCAAGTTTGCACCAGCGAAGAGTCAGCTCCGTTTGACACGGTCAAATTTTTGATCCAGCTCTTTCTGTAAGTCTCTCCAACCCGGTGCAAAAGGTGCAGAAACTGTCAAAGTATCAAACAGTTAATGGTTGTGTAAAGCATGTACCACATTTTTTTTGGTGCAAATGGCACTAGAATTTTAATGATAAATCTGCCCCATTGGATCTATTAGAGTCAGAGTGTTGGTCACATGACATAGCTGAGGACCAGAAGTGGTCTGGATTAGACAACCTATTTTAAAAGAGTATTAGGGGGTCATGGTTTAGGACTCTTATCTATCAGTCATAGGGGAGGGCAGGTACAAATTGCACTGATTTCAATGAGAACTGTGCGATTCTTCAGTTCCCCTGTGTTGGCAGTGAAGGGAAACTGAAAACTTGTCTCTGGAAGGGAAGACGTGGCTAATATTTAACTAATGTGCATGGAGAGCCTGAAGAGGATTCTCAGGATGTAAAGATTGTTGGTTTATTCTTAGGATAGGTTATCGACAGGAGATGGATGGGAGTCTAAATCTTGGTACAGCCTCTTTATAGTTAAAATCAATCTACCTGCAAGTCCTGTACTTGGTAGCGCTGTGCAGGCTATTGCAGCTTCATCCTGTTCACTTGAGCAATGCTCTGCAAAGCAGCTACTAAGTGCAGGCAGAAAGACCAGTGTAAACAAAGGGGCAACAGGGCTTGCCTAAATGGTTCAGTCCCTTGAAATAGCTGAAGGGTGGGGGGTAAAGTTCACCGATTTGAGCAGATGCAGGAAAATTTCCACATCTTTCTTATAGATTTCATTTTTTTTTTCACAATATTTGTTTGCTGTCAATCACTAGGTGCACTGGTTTACATTTACAGATGGCACACAGTGACATAGCTAGTCCTACGCTCAGCTGAGGAGTTGTTACAATGCTATCCAGGAGGCTTGACAACACTAAAGAGAATGGGGCACATTCATTATACCTTCTACACCAGTTTTCTGGCATACAAGACAAACCAGCATTTGGCACAAAAAATTAATTTTTATAACTTGTGCTCCACCTTTGCCACTTCCCCGGAAAGGGGCGCAGGCAGTGCTTTCAGCCCCTGCAAATTTATCATCATTTACACCAGAAATCTGGCGTAGATGTGAGAAGTGTATGACAGGAATGAGCTGGCCCACATTTTCCCTCCAGGCTCACAGCCTGGTTGAGTGTGCGCGTCCTTTATGAGGTGGTGTGCATCTCATAACTGTGGCGCATCCTCTGCGTGCCCCACTGTCACTGGAAAATGGCCTTTACTTAAAACTAAGTTTTTATGTTTTTACTTTTTTTTCCCTGAAGTACTATACTATATCCTGCACTTTTCACTGTGGCCACTAAGCCTAATAGACTGAATTAGCAATTCCGTAGGGGTTCTCTTTGCAGCAGTCACCTTATTTACATCACAGACAGGATCACAATAGAATATAACAACTATACAGTACAGATACCATCACTGAACTATCATTACATCCACTACTGGCAATAGATGATGTCACAATTTACCTACTCCTCCGCCATGCACAGAGCAGGTCTAGAAAACCTTCCCATAGACCTCAAGAAGTCCTCTCTAGCTGATGCCTATGGCCATGACTAGGCTGTAAAGCAAATCACTAAATGCTGTTAGAGCAGAGGAGCAGCTCAGGCAAGATGGCCGCCCCCATAATCATGTACAGAAAATAGAATACAAAAAAAAAAAAAAAAAAATCTACAATCAAAATTTAAAAAATCTAAGAAAAAATTATAATAAATCTCCTTTAAGTGGAGCTATAGCTCTGAAAGACCCAAAACCTCTATGTTACATGGTCAGTCATTCCATTAAATGGGTGGCATGTATTACTTCATATATAACCACAAAGTGCTGATCACTGAGGATTGAGGTACTGAACCCGCACCGATCAGCTGACTGCCAGCTTTAAAAGGATAAAAATATGAAGACTACTTACAGTGTGAGCACATTTCCAACGGGTAGCTTGCTTCATTTCCCTGAAAGAAAAAGAAATGGTCAAGATTAAAAGGAAAGATTTATTTTCATCTAAAGAAAAAACTTTCGAAAAATAAAAGGCTCTGTTAGACCGGGGCCCCACGATGCGAAAACGCAGTTTTTTTTGTTTTTTTTTTACATTACTTCGCTAATCCCATCCACACACTGCACAAAATGTAAATCACAGCATGTCAATTATAACTATGGAAATGCTGGCATTTTCCATATAGGTAGAATAGGGTCAGAAAGTCCACAAAGGACAACTCTGCGGACTTTGTGAAAAACATTGTGATGCGTTTCCACAGCATTTTTTGGCTGCGGCTCACAGATGACTAGAAGGACAAAAAAAAAAAAAAAATATCTATCTATCTCGTCTTGGATTGCACAAGCAGGAGGGCGGTGTACAGTATATATTCTAGCTGTGCATTGCTGCAGTCCAGATATGAGCACTAGTGGAGGGTAGCAGCCATATCAGGAGTGCAGCGCCACACAGCCAGAAGTAAGCGACTTGCACCATCCTCCTCAGAGACCACTACAAGACCCCTCAAGAGGGCTGGGGAACCAGGGAGACAGAGGATAGAAGCTTTACACACCACTGCACAGAGTAAGTCTAGAAAACTCTCCCATAGACCTCAATGAGTCGGCTCCTGTCTATCGCTGCCCACGGCCATGACAAAAAGGTACACCTCACTGCACCGTACATACAACGACGTTACGAGGCACTTTTGTGAGACAGAGAATATTGGTACAGACAAACCGGCCAGGGAGAAGTCTACCAAGCCTAGAAAAGAAGGTTGAAAAACAAACTGCTTGACTCTTCAGGACAGTGTAGCACCGCCCCCATGACTCTTCAATGGTAACCAGAATACAGTGTACAATGTATAAGTTCACACTCTACATCATGATGAATTGGACAGTTTATACATGGGCATCTTTATAAAGCTACTCCCTAGTGATATAATGCCATGGTTGGGGGGTGGGGGGGTGGGAGAAAGGGCCTCATTATCAAGTAAAAGGATCCCTTTAAATTTAAGGAGAGTCAGTCACCTGCCAGATCCTATTCTGTAATGGTAAGTGATCTTGATGGTAGGTGGTTTCTTTCTACAACACTATTCTACAGGCAACAGCTGTCCCCTTCAGAAACCATTTAAGCAGTTGTCCCAAAACAAACTTACCACCTATCCATAGGTCCACATCTGCACTCCAGTCTATGGCTCTATAACTGAAGACAGTTTGACTGCCACTATTCAAATGGACATAGGGCCCCCCCTTTATGATCAGTGGGGGGTCTCAGATGTCCAATCCTCAATCTGACACGATAGCCTATCCTATAGATAAGTTTTAAGGGGTTTTCCAGGATAAAAATATTCACGATCTACCCAAAGGATCAATGTCAGATATGACACCAGCCACCCCCAGCAATCGGCTAGTATCAGCAGATACACAGAGAATGGAGCAGGAAGCAGACAGCGCTGTTCTCTATGTAATAGCCAAACCAGTTTACGGCAGCTTTGCTAGGAGCTCCTGAATAAGAGCTAAGCTGCAGTAACCTGGTTTGACCACTACACAGAACAGTGCTCTGTTACCTGCTCCATCCTCTGTGTATCAGCTGCCTAAAACAGAATCGGCGATGTCCACTGATCTGATAGGCTATCAATATTTTTTTTCAGTGCAGCTTAGGTGCCTTTCAGATGAATGGGAGCTGATCTGTACCAGTACCTGGTCTGACCACTACACTGAGAACAGCGCCGTCTGCTTCCTGCTCCATTTTCAGTGTGCCAGCTGCTGAGCACAGCTGATTGATGGAGTCCTGGATGTCAGACCCCCACTCTGATATTTAGCCTGGAAAACCCCTTTAACTCACTGGCTCCTGAACTTTTTTTTTTTTTTTTTTAAAAGGTATTGTCCCATTGAAGGGGCACGGCCCATGACCTCCTTTATCAGCAACTGCAGAGTCTAGGCATTCATCTGAATGGCCACCATGAAAAGTCACTGCTTCCTGCAGCGTCCCAGGCCATTCACTGCTGGACTTAGAGGCGATGACCAGCGGGTCCTCTTTATGGGAAGAAAATCTTCAGATACCTCGATCTTTATTTTTTCATTTCACTTAACCAAATCATGACAATTCTAATGAATGTGTTAGGGCAGCCTTTTAAGATTTTGAAAGGGTTGTTTTAAGAAGACAACCCATCTATATGCTCAGAGGTGTAACATGACATTCGCGCGCCTGCAAAATGTGAACCAGGCCCAATTATAATGTGTTGTTGATAGTACTGGTTTACTCTATGAGAGTGACACCTTATGGGTCCCCTAAAGCTCCGGGGCCCAGGTATGACTACACTCTCTGATATAACCCATCAGGGCTCAGCATAGCACAGGAATTCCCCTATAGGAGTTCTGTAAGAGCAGCTCTCATTCTGTATCACAAAAGGGGGCATTCATCTGTGCAGCTGCCATATAATACGTCCACTGGTTGGGGGTCCAGTAAATGGGACTTGGGGCGATCAGTTGATCTGCCCAGGAGCCTCAATTCTAAAATTTTCTCTCTGCGGAGACTGCCGCTTTAACATACTCATTTTCCTTTCTCTCCATAAGACAAGTGCCCGCAGGTGTCTGCCAGCTGCTTACGCCTCTCTACCTACAGCAACCTATTGCATCTGGAAGCTGAGATTCCAGTTTGTGCTTAGGCGTGCAGGAACCATACTGTGCTATTTAACTTCTGTGTAAGTGACTTAACAGATGTCTGAGCAGACAGCCCCCCACCCCAGAGCCAGGACTGATCCTCTTATGTGAAAGGATTCCCCTCCACGTATCACTTTTCAAATCTGTGCAAAAGGCCAAGGGATTGCACATACACAGCAAGTTCTGGGGACTGACACATGACCCGCACCTATATGGAACCTCTTCATAAACACGGCCGCGGGTGAATCACAATACTATTTAAAGCAAATGCTGCTGACCAATCATATTACATACAACACAAAATGTGGAAAGCAAGGAGGTTATACATGAAAATAATAAAAAGGTCTGCATAAAGATAGTGGCGTAAAAACAGCTTAACATGATATCAAGCATGTGCACAGTTTTAGTTAACCCCGAGGTCACGCACTGCAGAATCTGAACTTCTGGCCGCAGCAGAAAACACACACGTTTTACTGTCCCAGCAAAGTGAAAGATTTAATATCATTCCCACCTTTTGGGGAAAAAAAAAAAAAAAAAAAAAGTGGAAAGTGTGGCTAGTTCAAAAACGTGCATTTTTGAAAAACACAGCATGTTCTTTTTACCTGGATTTTTTTCCATAGACATATGCAAGGGGGTAGGTATTTTTATATAATAAAAAAAAAATAAAATATGGGGAAAGCACTGAAACCACTATAAGCCTTAAAGAGGTTTTCTAGGCTAAAAATACTGATCACCTATCCTAAAGATAGGTCGTCAATATCAGATAAGTGGGGGGTCTGACTCCTGGTACAACACTTGCTTTCAGCAGCCGATACACAGAGAATGGAGCAGGAAGCAGACAGCGCTGTTCTTCATTTAGTGGTCAGATCAGGTTATTACAGATCAGCTCTTTTCTATTCCACTTGAAGCTGCAGAAACCTGGTTTGGCCACTACACAGAGAACAGCGCTGTCTGCTTCCTGCCCCATTCTCTGTTTCAACTGAGAACAGCTGGAGAGGCCAGGTGTCAGACCCCAACTGGATACTGATGACCTACTGTTAGTACTGTAAGTCCTAATTTTTAACTAGGAAAACCCCTTTTTACAAACTGAGTCTAGTAAAGGAACTCCATGCTCTGCTTGCAAGTCTTTTATCACAACGTTCTCATTCCAGGGCTAGCAATATGGCTGTGTGTTAGCTCTTTAAGTTATATTTTATGGGAAAAGTGGTATCAGACAGCTCAGAGGTATGTATGTGCTAGAAACCGGGAATGTCTACTCTACAGACAAGAGCTGGTCATTAGATTCTCACATATTCCCCTTTCTGCCAAGACCGGCTCTGACAATTTTGGGTCTTGGAGAACCCCTTTAATGATAAATGTGGTGCACTGTGTCATTTTTGACTTTACCAACATTTGATCCATTTTTATCAAACCCATTAAGTCAGCTATGTAGAGGATGTAAGACACAGCTAGCAGAACTGGATGAACAAGCTTTCGAGCAAGAAATATATTCCCTAGAAATGCTGCAGGTTTTTGTCTTGGATTTTCGCTGTCTTTTTCGTTACAACCTACAGGTCAATTTTATTTTTTTTTTTTTTTTTTTTTTTTTTGGGGGGGGGGGGGGTGGAGAGCTATTATAATGGAAAAGTGAAAAATACATTTAGGCTGAGGCCCAACCTTTGCCCTTACAGGAGATAAGCCAAAGGTGTGTTGGCAGTGTATTACTCACTACCTACCATGAACACATGCACTCTTGGTTCATCCTGTATGACTGGTATATGGACACTGATAGTTTTAGTCATCTGAAAAAAATTTTTGCAAAAGAAAAATAGCTTTATGTAAGCATTCTCCTTAAACGGAATCTGCCAGCAGACACAGGCTGCCCAAACCACAGGCAACATGAAGTCTGGAAAGGGTTTCTCATGGTAGGGAGTTACGATTTGTTCAGCAACGCTGCAGCATAGTTTAAAGGGATTTTAAAGGGCTAAACATAAGGGTGCCCAGGGAGGTGTAAAATTAAAAAAGTAGTGATATCCACCCTCAGTACTACATTCAGGAGCTTGTATGCTTCCTTCGAGGCCAGAAGTGCTGAGGCTCACCAATTTCTGATACGCCACCACTACCCCTTCATGTGACCTCTGAGGCCAGCGATTGGCTGCTGTGGTCATGTGAGCCTCAGCACTTCCAGCCTGGCAAGAACCAGGGGTAGGGGATAAGTGGCAGTGCAGACTGATACCTATAATTGGACTCACTGTCGTGTACCTGGCTCGATTAACCCTGTATTTTCTTGAAAGAGACATCTCTCGGTCAGGATTCCATAATGCCCATAGTTCAGGCAGCATGACCCTCATGTCATGTTCCCTTTAAGTATACAACACTTCCCCTCAGATGCTAGAAGTGGAGATATATGCCAAAGGTTAAAACATACTGCAAAATTCAGTAAAACATGCTGCAGCCTACTAGAAAGCAAAGACTTGGAGGAAGATTTTCTAGCAAGACATCAGCCTGCTACTTAAGACAGAGGCCATAGGTTTTCAGTTTGCTGCAGTCGCTGGTGGCTAACCTGCTGAGAATTACAGTAGCAGTGAAATGGATTGGATTTTGGCAAATCCCTTCCCACACACTGGATGAAAGCCACAATACAAGGCATTTTGTGCTGCAAGTTTGGATTCCACTCTGGGTTTCAGCGTTTACAATGCACTGTAGGGGTTAAACTCAACAGAAGCCAGCGGTAGAAAATATCCCACAGCGGACCGCCACGTGTGGCCACAGCTAAAAGGAGTTTTCTGGGACTTTAGTACTGATAGCCTATCCTTAGGATAGCTCAATGATATCAGATAGGTGGGTCTCTAACAATTGGCACCCTACAAATCGGCCGCTTGAAGGGCTGGCAGTGCTTGGACAAGCGTTCCCTTTCTTCATTTTCACCAAGCACAGAGCTGTACATTTTGTAGTAACTTTTGCTTGGTCCTGCAGTTCCTTCCCATTCCAGTGAATGCAATCGAGTCACGTGTACTAACCAGGCATAGCCAGAATGTAAGGTGCTGTGCCCGGCAAGGAATAAGACAGAAGTGCCCCAAGCAACCTGGCCACGTCAAGGAACTGACTAGTGGGGTACCAAGAGTCAGACACCATCCAATGTTCCAGATGGTCAATCCTAAGGAAAGGTTGCCAAAATCCAAGTTCCAGAAACCCCCCTTAAAACCAAAAGGCACACAGGCATTGCTCCAGAACAGTGTTTAACAGGACTATAATACTGATGAGCTATCCATATGAGACACATTCAATATTAGGAAAAGTCTGAAAAATGGGAACCCAACAGATCAGCTGTTCAAAGAACTTTTGGCATTTGAGTGAGCTACACTTCCTCTTAGGCCAGTGACATTACATCTATTGGTCACATAGTCATGCTCCTTTTGTTGAATGGGACTGAGTTGCAATACCAAGCACAGCCACTATACAGCATATGGTGCTTTGCTTGGTACGTAAGTGAAGAGGTTGCAACAACTGTTGAAACGTTGATCTGCAGGGTTTCCATGTGTCGCACTTCCTCCAATCTGATATCAATGACCTATCAAGTGGTCAATATATCATAGCCCTAAAAAAAACCCTTTAGGCTAAGGCCCCATGTAGCAGGCCGCAGCAAAAAAAGCACTGTGGGAAAAACTGCGGCGGCAACGCATCATGGTTTTTCCGGCAGTGCTTTTCACAGAAAGTCCGCAGAGCTTCCTTTATACTTATATATTGCGTTTCCGTAGGCAACACTGACATGCGGCGATTTACAAAACCACAATAGTTTTGGAAATTGCAGCTGCAATGTGTGGATGTGATCATACTGTGCATAATAGATATAGTATATATATATATATATATATATATATATATATATATACACACACATATACACACACACACACACACACACGCTCTCAAGCTAATGGACCCATACAAGAAGAGCTTTGAAGGATTCCCATATTAGGGCCCCATTTCCATCTGTGCCATGGTTTCTGTAAAAAAAAAAAATAAAATAAAAAAAACACAGACCATGATACAGTGCCGTATCTGTAACATGATGGACACCAGAGGCTCCCAATGGATGTGAGCGCAGCCACAGACATCTGATCAGTGGGCTCCAACCAATAGGACCCCCAACAATGACAAAAACAGGACTCCAGCTTGAATAGGTTGTATCAAGCATGCACCCTGCTGCCCCTGCCAAGTCTATAAGAAGGAAGAAAGGTAAAGAAGTCACTCAGAATCCACTGTTATTTAATACAGCTACACAATAAAACCCAAGCGATGTGAATACTTTTGCATATGAAATCTAAGGAACACAGCGGTCTAGTCCAATACATACAAGAAATGAGCATACAAAAGCTGTGGCGTGTGAAACGCTCAGGGTTCCCCCATGCTATTCTCAAGTATCCCTTTCAGAGCGGAGTATCTGTAACACGTGTTATATGGTCAGGGGAGATTCTTTGGGCATGCTGTAATGTCTCCGTATTACATAAGGTACAAAAGCGTCACAAACACGTCTTCACTGCCTATGAAAACCACAAGATAACCAACTGGACAATAGCAATGGGCACTTGAAAGAGCGAGATCATAAGCATGATGCAAACCCCAAGCCACAATAATAAACCCTGCAACTAAGGATCTGTTCACATCGTGCTATAGCTTTATACTGCCTGGAAGTATAGATGTGTAGGTGCTCACATAGATGTCCGCTGAGCATTACAAAGATCATTTTTGTCCATATACAGTATAGAATACTGCAAGTCCGGAGAGTCTACTTGACATGGCAGATTTGCATTGGTTACAGCATGCCTGGGATTTTACAGAAGGGGCAGCAATGCAGGCTCCAGATATGGCAGTAAGAAAGACATGAGTGGGTGTTGTAAATGTGGCGTTGGCTGGCTTTCAGAGGCACAACAAGTGCACCATGGACCGCGGCCTCACACGTGGTGTGCCAAGAGGCTAGCTTGCATAAACATAGAACCATAAAGCGTACCTCAATTATAAAACAACTTTCCAAAACTGAGTAGTACAAGAAATCTGTTTCCTTCTCCATTTATCAGGCAGTGTTACTTTTTACATAGAAGTCTATGGAGAGGAGAGGGAGGGGAGGCTGCTGGAAAAGAAAAAAAAAAAAATTATATATATATATATATATATATATATATATATATATATATCTGAAGCTGCTAAGCTTTAAGGCCTCGTGCACATGACTGTGTGCATTGTCAGTGTGCTAGCTGCGTTTTTCACCACTGACCCATTCATTTCTATGGCCCCATACACACAACCATATATTTTAACAGTCCCGGGTATGGGGCCATGAGCTGGGAGCAAAATTCAGGACAGGTCCTATTCATGGCCCATTCACTAACCGGAATGAGCAGGGAGGCACGGACAGAACACGGATGCCATCTGTGCCAATTAATCACAGCCTGGCAACACGCGTGTGGTCGTGTGCAAGTCACCTTGTAGAAAGAGCTCTTTTTATACTTCTCCTAAATAAAGATACCACCACACACGATGCAGCAATACATCAACTATCAGCTGTCCTCTCTTCCTCATCCAGAAGTCTATGGAGTAGAGTGCGAATTCTCTTGGAGGAAGCAGTCTGGATGAATATGAGGAGAAACAGATTTCCATCATAAGATACATTACAAGGTTTCTTATCTTCACCTGTACTATGCATTTATAGAAAGTGGTTTCATAACTGGAGGGACGCTTTAAAATGCACAAACACGGCACTTCATACACAAACAAACGGTATGTGTGTAAACCTTGCAAGGTGCTGGGGGTAAGGAGTGTTTACTTTGTGGGTGGTGGAGCCGGTAGATTCCCCTTATAATGTATTAGAAAAAATAAGCGCAATGAAGAGGTTAGGCTGGGATATTTTTTGGTGCAGTTTGTTTTTTTGTGTAAAAGTCAAACAAATGAAAACGGTTGTCAAAAAAGACTTTGGTTACAGGCTTGGCCAGTTCACTGAACAAACAGTAGAATCCAGCGGGGACCTGCAAAATTGCTGAGCGCTGCCTCAGGCTATAATCCATCCTGTCACTTGGGATAATGCAGCGTACTAAAGTTACTCAAATTTCAAAAGATTTTAGCAATAAAATGGAGAACGGAAGGTTTACTGCTATAGAAAAATACTAAATAAAAAGAATAAACCCTTACTTTATTGTTTAATTAAAACAATTACATTCCTGCTAAAGCATCTTATGTACTCAGAAGTCAGTGTTTCTTTGTACAGAAAAGTCTGCCGCTCTGTGAGGCGGCTCCATCGGGCATTCCTGAAAACAGGCAAAGTTTATTGTTACTGTCCTGCAGGTGGGTGTAGAGAAAATAAACTGCAGCCTGTGCGTACACTGCAGAGGAAGCGTGCCACCAACGCACACGACTGACGGAACAGCACGCGCAATCTAATCGCCTAAGACTGGTGCATTATATGGCCAGATATGGGGGCCTGTAGTATGTGAAAACAGCTAAAAGCAATAGGCAAGTCTCCATTATATTACAGTGGAGAGCACAAAAAAAGGGGGACAGAACCTAAAGCGCAAGGCCTGTACACTTTGGGGGACATTCATTAAACACAGCACTTTATATGCTGGTCTTACTCACTAGTTCACTGGTGTCAGATGCCCCAAAACTATTAACAGGCACAATTCTTAGAAGTCCAGTTCAATTATTACTAAGGCTAGGTTCACACCTGTAGGAGACTCCATCTAAAATTGGCAAAGAAAAAAAGTCCTGCATGGTCCATTATAATCTATGAGGTCCACAGGTAATTTTTTTTTTTTTTTTTTTAGCAGAAAAGCACTCCATAGTTTAAGTCCGCATACAGACCTGAACGACAGATAGCTGAATGCTAGTGTGATCCTAGCGTTACTTCAATTTTTTGATACAATGTCAAAAGAAACCTGTCAATGCAAGATGGGGCACTTAACCACCCAGGCCCTTATGGACAAGTGGCTTAGTGTCCCAAATAGCCCAGTCCTAAAAGTCTGTCTATGGCTGAATATATAAATATATATATATATATATATATATATATTTTTTTTTTTTTTTATTATATAAAAAAAAAAAAAAAAAAAAAAAACAACACACACACACACACACACACACACACACACACCTGATCAGACACTTACCCTCTATTCTGTGGATGGGGCATAAGCGTTTTAAATGGGACAACCAATTTAAAGAGATATTCTCACAGATATGACCATATTTAGATTTGTACACAATTAGAAGTTAAAAATTTTGCAAAGTGATAAAGATTTTCTCTGCACATCTTTGTGGTGACAGTCTGTTCTCTTGATCAGTTGTCTATAGATACGACCACAAATGCAGAGACTCATAAACCCAGACATGATTTCCTTATTGTGGATAGGTTATTGGGCAGCGACACTGTGTGTATGAGAAGATAACCAGCCATGATGTCCTTATTGTGGTCGGGTTATCTTCTCATACATGTAGTGTCCCTCCTGATAACCAGCCATGATGTCCTTATTGTGGACAGGTTATCAAGAGGGACACTACATATATGAGAAGATAACCGGGACACAATAAGGACATCATGACTGGGTTTCAGAATATACAGTCATGGCCAAAAGTTTTCAGAATGATTCAAATATTCATTTTTACAAAGTCTACTGCTTCAGTTTTTCTAATGGCAATTTGCATATACTCCAGAATGTTATAAAGAGTGATCAGCTTAACAGCAATTACTTGCAAAGTCAATATTTGCCTAGAAAATGAACTTTATCCCCCAAAACACATTTCAACATCATTGCAGCCCTGCCTTAAAAGGACCACCTAACATTGTTTCAGTGATTGCTCCATTAACACTGGTGTGGGTGTTGATGAGGACAGGGCTGGAGATCAATCTGTCATGATTAAGTAAGAATGACACCACTGGACACTTTAAAAGGAGGCTGGTGCTTGCCATCATTGTTTCTCTTCTGTTAACCATGGTTATCTCTAAAGAAACACGTGCAGTCATCATTGCACTGCACAAAAATGGCCTAACTGGGAAGAGTATTGCAGCTAGAAAGATTGCACCTCAGTCAACAATCTATCGCATCATCAAGAACTTCAAGGAGAGAGGTTCCATTGGTGCCAAAAAGGCTCCAGGGCGCCCAAGAAAGACCAGCAAGCGGCAGGACCGTCTCTTAAAAGTGTTTCAGCTGCGGGATCGGGCTACCAGCAGTGCAGAGCTTGCTGAGGAATGGCAGCAGGCAGGTGTGAGTGCATCTGCACGCACTGTGAGGCGGAGACTCTTGGAGCAAGGCCTGGTCTCAAGGAGGGCAGCAAAGAAGCCACTTCTCTCCAGAAAAAACATCAGGGACAGACTGATATTCTGCAAAAGGTACAGGGAGTGGACTGCTGAGGACTGGGGTAAAGTCATTTTCTCTGATGAATCCCCTTTTCGATTGTTTGGAACATCTGGAAAACAGCTTATTCGGAGAAGAAGAGGTGAGCGCTACCACCAGTCTTGTCTCATGCCAACTGTAAAGCATCCTGAAACCATTCATGTGTGGGGTTGCTTCTCAGCCAAGGGAATCGGCTCTCACAGTCTTGCCTAAAAACACAGCCATGAATAAAGAATGGTACCTGAATGTCCTCCAAGAGCAACTTCTCCCAACCGTCCAAGAGCAGTTTGGCGCTCAACAACGCCTTTTCCAGCATGATGGAGCACCTTGCCATAAAGCAAAGGTGATAACTAAATGGCTCAGGGAACAAAACATAGAGATTTTGGGTCCATGGCCTGGAAACTCCCCAGATCTTAATCCCATTGAGAACTTGTGGTCAATCATCAAGAGACGGGTGGACAAACAAAAACCAACAAATTCAGACAAAATTAAAGCATTGATTCTGCAAGAATGGACTGCTATCAGTCAGGATTTGGTCCAGAAGTTAATTGAGAGCATGCCAGGGAGAATTGCAGAGGTCCTGAAGAAGAAGGGTCAACACTGCAAATATTGACTTGCTGCATTAACTCATTCTAACTGTCAATATAAGCTTCTGTTACTCATAATATGAATGCAATTATATTTCTGTATGTGATAAAAACATCTGACAAACACACATAAAAACCAGAGGGCAGCAGATCATGAGAAAATATAATATTTGTGTCATTCTCAAAACTTTTGGCCATGACTGTAGAAAGTTCCTGCATTCATGGTCAAAGCGACAGGCAACCAATCAAGACAACAAATGGTCACCACTAAGATGGTTAGAGAAAAACTATAAAAAAATTGAAAAATTTTAAATAACTTATATTTGCAAAAAAATGTTTGTTTTAATTGTCTTCAAATCTTAATATGGTTATGTTCATGGGACAACCCTTTACGGCTAGCAGCTCTTTAATCTCCTCATTGTGCCCAGCACTTTTATGATGTAACCTACCTTGTGGACTTATCACTTCAGACATCGAGAGTACCTGACACTGAACTGAGCACCGGCCGTAACCTTACATCCACACGTACAGGTTTCCTGTCAGACTTGTCAGGGATTTAGCGGCAGGCTTGTAGACTTTACCTCATACATGGCAAAGTGTGAAATTCTGAGAAAACCCGCCTCAAATTGTAATGCTGTAGTGTTATAATCCACATGGCAGGTCAGATTCCAAAGAGGACAATATGTGGATGAAACCTGGGAATCTCAACCACGTAGTTGGTACTGAAATACACTGCAGATTGTCCTGCTGCAAATCCAGACAGAAAATCCGCATCATATCCCTCCCATGTGGACATACCCTGAGGCCAAGGCACCATGTTGTGGAAAAGCTGCACTTTTTGGTTTCAGATTTTTCTGTGCGAGGAGCAAACTTCATTTGAAGCCACTGCTGGCTTGGTCCCCAAAAATATGCAGCAAAGTCTGCTGCAAAAAAAAATGCAGCGTTTTCGCAATGTGGGGCCTCAGCGTGTTCTTGCTGTGATACGCCTGACATTACAATTCAGACTATAGCTTCAGGAGAGGGGGGAGGATAACAGTTACCTACATACATGTCTTTAGAGGCTGCACTATATACACACACATCAAGATCAGTGTTTAACCACACACAAGCCTGTAAAGACACGTAGTAAATATACAAATGTCCTTCCATAACCTCAGGCAGTCAAGCAAGGGGCAGCGAGCACTTATATATGCATATCAGAACAGCCTACATGAATACAGGGAGACATAACCAATGGTCCAAATCTGACATTAGAACCAAAGACATAACTGGGTCACCATTACAGTCAATGGAGGACGGACAGCCCGCAGTGATGGTAACATATAGGACATATGGTCATAGTACTATCAGTATGGGAGCTTTGCAGCAAGTATGGTTCAGTAGTAGTGTATAAATATGGGCGAGTCTGTATACATATTAGTGTACACATAGTATGTGTTCTAGGCTGGGAACAGACTGCAAGGCAAGAAAAAAAAAAATTATATATATATATATATATATATATATATATACACACACACACACACACACACACATATATATATATATATATATATATATACACATATACACACACATACATACATACACACACACCTGTATTATAAAGGCCACGTTCACACTTCTGTGATAGAGTCGTGACAATGCTTTGGTGGATCCATTACTACATAATGGTGCAAAACAAAACTCACTGACCTACAATAGGGCCTGGAGCTAGGTCAAGGTTTCTAATATTTGGGTAGACAAGCATCACATGCAGTGGAATTGTACCACATCTGGTAAAAGCTTATGGAGGCTCCTAAAGGCAGTATGGACAGAGACTAAAGGGGGCCACACACACACTTAAATGGTTTTTTGGCTTAAAAATATTGATGACCTATCCTAAGGATGAGTAGTGGTATAGCTTCCCCACCAGTCAGTTTTCAGGAAACAAATGGAGCAGGAAGCAGACAGCACTGTTCTCTGTGTAGTGGCTGAACTGAGTCAGTGAAGCTTAGATCCCATTTTGCAGGTCCCCACTGCCCAGGCCGGATGTCAGCACATGGCCATGGGCACCATGCTTACTTCAGAAGAGCAATGAGCACTTCTATCAGTACTGACGGAGACACTCATTGTGGTGATTAATGCAGCGAGTAGTTGGCTGCATCCATCACTCTGCTCCATGCTCTGCTGTAACATCGGCACTTGACACCCTGAACAGAGAGGGAATGGGGAGTAGAGTGGTAAGTGGTGAATGCAGCTTACTATCCACTGCCAGGGTGCCAGTGACTGCAATGAGCGCCTCCATTAGTAATGATAGGAGCATTCATCCGGCTTCTAAAGTAAGGATGCAGCATGTAATATAGACCAGAGGTTCTTAGCCATGGCAGGGTCCACATACAGCAGGTGAGAACCATTGTCCTATAACATGCTGCCTGGAGATTAGACTGCAGTTTCCATGTGAAAATTGAAGATATTAATATTACATACATTACACAAGACAGACAAAAAAAAAGTGATATAATGATGAGAAATCTAGAGGCAGGTCCATCTGCTGCTCATATCCAGTCTTGTTTGTGTAGGGAAATGTGAGCTCACTGACCTTGGTATTATCCTGGCAATGTAAACAGTGTAGGAAGCGGCGGCAGGGCCGAAGCCTTGGGATGTTTGTCGTTTACCATTCATACACACTGGAAAGGTGTGCGAGATAACAATTGCTGCCACTAATTATTTCCTGGCAGGACGCCATGAGGACAAGTATGGCCTATTCCACAGGTCTGTTTCCATTCTGTTCCTAGATACTCTACCTAGGAAACTGAACATGAAAGCGCAGAGCCGAGCCAACTAGTAATGTGGGAAACCCATCACATCCGAGCGCCCAGAATAACTAACCTGGAACGTGGGCTGGAGGAGGACGCAGTCTCTAGGCCAGGGAACATAAAAATCTGACTGGATGCTACAGGCAACAGCGCCACTTTTTCATTGCAATAGTTTTAAAGGACACAGCAAACACACAACCAAAGCCCCACCAACTAATGCTGGCCTATAGGAGCACAACCATGCAAGTAAAACAAGAGCAAGGGCACTGTACAGCACTGTATTGCTATGGCTGATATTACCGTTTAGTCCCATTCATTTGTGGGAAAAGGGGCTGCAGCCTATGCAAACAGCTGATGGTGCCAAGAGTCAGAACAATGATGGTCTCTCTTTTAAAGAACTGAATAACCCTTTTAAGAGTGTGTTTACATGTTCAGGATTTCATGTGCAGTTTTTGAATGAATTCTGGGAAGCCAGGTTAGAATACATATACATTATCTGAGAGCAAGATATATTAGAGGGAGAGAAGCGGATCTCTGTGATATATAGGGTTATATGATAGAGGAGAGAAGCTGAGCTCTGTGATATATAGGGTTATATGATAGAGGAGAGAAGCTGAGATCTGTGATATATAGGATTATATGATAGAGAGAAGCTGAGCTCTGTGATATATAGGGTTATATGATAGAGGAGAGAAGCTGAGCTCTGTGATATATAGGGTTATATGATAGAGGAGAGAAGCTGAGCTCTGTGATATATAGGTTATATGATGTGGAGAGAAGCTGAGCCCTGTGATATATAGGGTTATATGATAGAGGAGAGAAGCTGAGCTCTGTGATATATAGGGTTATATGATAGAGGAGAGAAGCTGAGCTATGTGATATATAGGTTATATGATAGAGGAGAGAAGCTGAGCTCTGTGATATATAGGTTTATATGATAGAGGAGAGAAGCTCAGCTCTGTGATATATAGGGTTATATGATAGAGGAGAGAAGCTGAGCTCTGTGATATATAGGGTTATATGATAGAGGAGAGAAGCTGATCTCTGTGATATACAGGGTTATATGATAGAGGAGAGAAGCTCAGCTCTGTGATATATAGGGTTATATGATAGAGGGAGAGAAGCTGAGCTCTGTGATATATAGGTGTATATGATAGAGGAGAGAAGCTGAGCTCTGTGATATATAGGGTTATATGATAGAGGAGAGAAGCTGAGCTCTGTGATATATAGGGTTATATGATAGAGGAGAGAGCTGAGATCTGTGATATATAGGATTATATGATAGAGAGAAGCTGAGCTCTGTGATATATAGGGTTATATGATAGAGGAGAGAAGCTGAGCTCTGTGATATATAGGGTTATATGATAGAGGAGAGAAGCTGAGCTCTGTGATATATAGGGTTATATGATAGAGGTAGAGGAGAGAAGCTCAGCTCTGTGATATATAGGGTTATATGATAGAGGAGAGAAGCTGATCTCTGTGATATACAGGGTTATATGATAGAGGAGAGAAGCTCAGCTCTGTGATATATAGGGTTATATGATAGAGGGAGAGAAGCTGAGCTCTGTGATATATAGGTGTATATGATAGAGGAGAGAAGCTGAGCTCTGTGATATATAGGGTTATATGATAGAGGAGAGAAGCTGAGCTCTGTGATATATAGGGTTATATGATAGAGGAGAGAAGCTGAGCTCTGTGATATATAGGGTTATATGATAGAGGAGAGAAGCTGAGCTCTGTGATATATAGGGTTATAGGATAGAGGAGAGAAGCTGAGCTCTGTGATATATAGGGTTATATGATAGAGGAGAGAAGCTGAGGTCTGTGATATATAGGTTATATGATAGAGGAGAGAAGCTGAGCTCTGTGATATTATATGTTTTATATGGGTTATATGATTTGGAGCAGGATCTGACGAACACAGAGCACATCCTGATGGGACTCCTAGGAGGGACAGTGCGGATCCGCTTACCCCACCCACACAATGACAGCTCTCCCTCCATCACATCCTGCTCTCAGATAAGGCAACATAAGTCACCAGACAGGTTTGCTTTAAATCCAGGCCTATAAGTCCTTGTAGGCACAGGCGGATATGGCAGAGCACACACAATGTACACACAAGGCACCGGCTTACTGCAGAGTTGCGGGTTACTGCAGGGCACAAACATGTTTATCTGCAAGTTCTAACAAGGCAGCAAAATGTACAATTATACGGTAAAGCGATGCGCCACCAATTATGGTAAGATGTGACATGCCCTAGAGGCCAGTGCACACACACATAAAACCTTCCAAATAACAGTGTGAGGAACAGGCCAAAATCTATTACTATTACAGTTATTCAAATGTTTTTGGCTTTGGATGTGGGAAATACCTGGATTATTAAAAACTGGAGGCCTGGCAGTGATATATATACCTCATTAAAGGGACAGCCAGCAACGGATCTATGATAAAGCTACACTCCGGGGCTAAGTATTATAAAATGTAGACGTTATAGGCCTCCTGTGTCCCCACAATAGCCATCGCTGTTATATTGTGGCTGCCCAGGCTCTTCTCCCATTCAAGTAAATTGAAACGGAGCTGCAATAGCGTGACTTTGCCACTACACAGTGTACAGAGCCATCTACTCCAGTACACTGCAGAAAACAGCTGGCCGTACCCTCACCGATAAAATATCATAAGGACAAAACAACCATATGAAATCTGGGAAAGCCCTTTATAAAAAGTAAAGTACATTGGCTGACACGTTGTCAGGTTTCCAGGAAGTGTCTTTCATTTAAATGGGGTTCTCCAGGATATAAAGGTATATGCTCCGAACATTGACTGACCACAAATGTGTCTTACCATGAATTAGGTTTCTGTCCGCCTGGTAACTACTGTGCAAACAAAAGCTGTAATGAAAACATTTGGTAGTTTGCAGGGCTGGGATGGTCTGTGTGGCACACTACAAGTGCCAGGTAGCATAAAAAAAAAAATAAAAATAAAAATAATATATATATATGTCATGCTTGCCTTTAAAATTCCCTGCCATCCCAGTAGGTCTAGATAAATGGTCCTCGGCTGGTCTGCAGAGGGTATATAGGAACCAGCGGAGCATCATGTGTCCAGGAAGAGGGTTTACATGGAGAGCATGGGCTTTATTACATTTCCTCCAGTTTACAGCCCGAAAAACCCTTTTACAAGCTTAGATTAGTTTCTCCAGTACTGTGCAAGGTGGATGCTATCTCCAGCGGTTCAGGGGAACGCAACATTTGCCTAGGTCGTATTGGTTGCCTGGTAACCAGCAGCAGGAACACTCCTTGTAAGCTCACTTTACATAGGCTCCTGTCGATAGATTCCTCTACCCAACAAATCACAGCTGCATCCCATCGCTGTGGAACTACAAGACCCAGCCATATAATAAAGATTCACTTCCTATTTTGTAGGAAGAGTAAGAGTATACACAATACTACATGTATACTATAGGAGGAGTAAGCAGGTGGGGGAATATACACAATACTACATGTATACTATAGGAGGAGTAAGCAGGTGGGGGAATATACACAATACTACATGTATACTATAGGAGGAGTAAGCAGGTGGGGGAATATACACAATACTACATTTATACTACAGGAAGAGTAAGAAGGCAGGAGTATACACAATACTACATGTATACAAAGGCCCACCTAGGAGTGAGCGGTCGGCCATGAGGCCTGTACATTATTGTCACACAGTAAGATAAAGGAGATATTACAATACACAATGTACAAAGAGGAACAGTATCAGCAAATTTCCATAAAATGTCACCGCTATAAATCGCCTGCACAATAAATGAGCAGTATTATTTGCTAGGCAAATTCTTTTACTAGTAAATTTTTTGTAATTCTTCACAATGTTTACAAATGTAACTTGTACAGTCTTAAGAGACCCTATACTGAAGCCTCCCCTTTGGGTTGTCCAGGGTTAAAAAAAAAAAAAAACAGCGCTAAACCTGTCCACAGATTTATTAAAACTGGCAGTGAGGTATAATATATGTCAGGATGAGATGTTCCCTGGCCTTAGCCACCCACAGAAACTGAGGAACAGGGTGCAGTACAGGAGAGATGTTGCACATTTGCTGAAAGAAAGGGCCAGGTGCCAAACGTACGCCACAATATCACCCATTTACACCAGAAAACTGACGTAGATGGTATAAGTTTCCCCCATTATGTTTGGTATTGCAGTTCTGTCACATTCAGCTGCAATATCAGACACAACCCAAGGACAGGTGTGGCGCTGTTCCAGGAGGATAGCAGTCCGGATTTTCTAATGCTGGTTAACCATTTTAGGGTGAGGTCATGTGATGAAGCACCAGCACGTGCCGCCAGGCTTTTCATTTACATTGATCAACAATTTGAGCGCATTTACATGTTCAGGTTTTCAGATGCAGTTTTTGAGGTCCAAATGAGGCACCCTTATCAAAAGGGGTTGTTAGGCTATAAAGTCCTAGGCCTTAGGCTAGTACAGGTCCCATACCCATCAAGTATTTATGGCCTATCCTAAGGCTAGGCCATAAAAATATTATAAGGGTTGTTCCATTAAGGAAACTTATGCCCTAGCCACAAGATAAGGGTCAGATTGCTGAGGGACCTGGCAGTCAGACCCTCAGCTATCAGGGGTATAGGGGGACCGAAAGTCCCCCTAAAGCCTCCTTGTGAATGTAGTGCCAGTACACTTGCATGACAGCAATTACAATCCTGGTAGCCCCATAGCAGCGGATAAACGTATCCTCTATCCTTTGGACACCCCTTTAATCCTGGCCAACCCCTTTAATGCTTCGTATCAGCTGTTAGCAGGAAGACCAGCAATAACGTAAATGAAAACAATGGCAGGCACAACAGGTTGCGCAGTCACTGCCTTATTGTGAGTCTTTACACTATGTAAAGGCAGAATATTACAGGGACAGATATATTCTCCTATTATCAAAAAAAGGCAGGAAAAAAAAATAAATAAAAAATCCACAGTGGTGCCGGCAGTTATTCATGAGAAGTGCGCTCCCGTCCCTCTGTAGTGATTAACTTGCTGAGGTATAGAAATGCAGACACATGGCCGGCAAAATAATGCAGTGCAACATGCAGGCAGGTGCGGGCCCCGGGCGAAACGTCCCCTGGGCAACCCAGCATGGCTGACAGGTCTTTCCTTCTATACAAATAGGAAGACGTGTCAGTCATAGCAAACTCTAAACCAGGTTCTCTCTGAAAGGCTGCAGTATGGTAAGACACGGTACAATAGGTCCGGGGTGCCAGGCACTAAATCCCACTCCTCCTCCTACCCAGAGGTACAGAATCCCTTTAAAAGGCGTTATCCAGGGAGTAATAACGCTTACCAGTGCATTCCCCGTTTTATTAACACATACACCCCCATTTATTACTTGTGCATAGGGCAGCTGGAGAGGCCAAATCTCTCGTCTGTCCCTCTGCCTCCCCTGCTGACGGCCCAACTCTTAGCAATAAAGCCTAACCAGTGCAGGGATGTGCTGGTAATCTATTATTCCATGGATAACCCCTTTAATCTAAAGTGGGCCATTAAAGGGTTACACCACAAATTAAACATCCCTTTTTACAGGAGGTAGTCTGTACTCTGCTATTCTTCAACAGTCCTATAGGGATGAATGGAGCATCAGCACATGCACAACCGCCACTTTAATGGGGGCTCAGACCCCCTATTTTTGTGATCTCTGCATTCAGAGAGGGGATAGGTTTAATTAGTGATACAACGTTGGCCAAACTAGTATATTTTGGCAAGTCTGGCTGACCATGAAATGTGAGTGTCCCCCAACGGCAGCTAATAGGGGAGAGAAGGATCAGACACTTGGATTTCAACACGTCCAATCCTTCAGTTCTCAGAGGTATCTGGCAGCAGAATATATACCCTGTGAGGAACATATGTAAGGTCAAGAAGGCATGTGTAGGGGGTCAGGTCAGAAGGGATAGCTAGCCACACAAACCAACAGCTATGTGAAGTATATGACCAGGTTTAAGCATGCAAATAAGAGCTGTCATCTGACAGCTAACCCCCCTTAACCTCGCCATAAACGTGCATACTCAGCCAAGGATGTTGCTTGTCTCAATGCAGAGAAGGAAACACATTTGTTGCAATAGCTCATTTTCAGTGCAACAGTAGGATCAGTCATATCAAAACTGAACATGTCTGATCCTCATATCAAAAATGGGACAGCAGCCAACAGGCCCCCCAAAATAAGCAAGCAGGACATTATATTGGGGCTTGTAACATGTTCAAATGGCAATGAGCAACGTCGAGTGCCGGCAGCCTGTTCTAGTGCTCTCCCTATGGCAGCACACATGCACACTCAGCTGGGGAAGTCAGGATATATTATATTGTACTATTAGCTTTAGACAAGTCTCATGTACACTGACTGCTGCAGGAGGATAGAGAATATATTATATATATATATATATATATATATATATATATATATATATATATACATATATATACATACACACACACACACAGCATGCTTCTGCCCTCCAATAGTAAGCAGAGCATATGCTGACCAGAGACGGGCACACACTGCTGTAGCTTGTAGGGAACCAAACCATTGCTAAGTAATTTGAAAGGGTTGTTCAAAACTTAAAAAAAAAAAAAAAGGCTGCTCTTTCAAAAACAGCGCCACACTTGTTAACCAGTTGGGTGTGGTTACTGCAGCTTAGTTCCATTTACTTCAAAGCAGCTGTACTATAACACAACCTGTGGACAGGTATGGCATTGTTCTATAAGATAGTAACCCTGTAGGTCTAGTCCTGTTAACTGTTTTGAGCCCCATGCACAAGGACAATCCAGACCGGAAAGTCTGGTCTGTACAGCAGCTGGATTTCATGGTCTGGACCTGAAGATGGTGGGGAGTCCCTGACTGCCCACAGCTCTACTGTCCTATACTGTATATAGCGTGGGCAGAAGAGACAGGGACTCCGTCCGTCTCTTGACCAGTAAATCCAGCCAATGCATGGGCCAGATTTTCCGACACGGGTTCCCCAGTGGACCATTTGCACTCTGCACTGCAGAATGGGTGGTGCTTCAAGGGGATAGCCCTGTCAATCATTTATAAGGATGGCAGAGCTGCAGCATTGTAAGGCTCTCCTTATGTCCAGTGGATGCATCAGTGTGAACGCAGCCTTACTCTATAGTACTGACATCTTATAGATGCCCTTATACAAACCTCCAGTCACATGACACTAACGCATAAGGTATAATAGGTTTCATGCAGCCAACATACTAGCCAGCGCATTAACTGATGGTGACCTAGGTTGGCCTCTGAGGGGGGCATACGTTGCGGCACACACTGCTTTTTGTCACTACAACCCAATGTGCATAGAGCAAACAGCCAGGCACATAGCAAATCCCGTTACTCTCGGCATGACTTGTAACCCTTTGTTGCTTGCCCGCCATACACTCTCCTCTGGTTACCCCACCGTCTGGCACGGGCAGCGTGTTCAGACAGCGCTCTAGTAAAGCCGTGCCCAGACACATGAAGCCGCTCTGTTCCCCCACCCATGTAAGCATCAAGCAGAGCGAAAACCTCTCTAGTGGTGGAGCATATAAATCCCTATCAGAGCAGATAGCACAATGTACCGTAGCAGCGCAGTCAAGGAAGGCGGCGAGACTGCTGTCAATCAAGGGTGGCGATAATTAAAAGCCCCCGGGTAAATGAGAGGGGAGGGGAGAGGGGATACTGGTACTAATCAGCAAATAAGCCTCATTACAGCTTCCTCCTCCATGCACAAATCCAGCACTATTCCTCGCATTAACCCCTTCCACACCACACACAGAAACCTCTCTATACAGGAGTGATTTCTAGCTCAATCCACATAGCCCAGAAATTCGCCAAACAATGAGCAGGATTTTACGGTGTCAGTGCCATAGGAGCAACGGTTAGTGATGATGTCACTAGTGGCTGGATATTTACTGACAGCCTCCCCCATCATGTGTCGGGTGCAAGCGGGGTCCATGTCAATCAAACCATGAAGGGTTTCTATGTAGCATAACATCAACACTGACAGGGTGTAGATTACTGCAAAGCATCATCCACATGACCCAGCACCCCGCCTGTGAGTGGGAGACAAGGGCTGAGCCTGCTCTCCTCCACAAACACTGCACCAACACACTGGCTGCACTGCTGGGATATCAATAGATGCCATACAGACACATACATGGAGCACTGCACATACAAACATGCATCTAAACACAAACGCATGGATAACGCACATATCCCGTGTAGACGTACGCATACAGAGCAGTGACAGCCCCTGCAGCCCGGATCAGCTGTGATTAGCCAGGACTGAGCTGACAGTGATGACGGCAATTAGCAGCAGGCGCTTCCATGGCTCGCCTGGGGCCCAGCAGCACACACAGCCCCAGCTCCCTCTGCATTGCGGCCGTTCTTACCATGTTGTCCGCTCGGTGCCGCGCTGGCTGCTCTGGGGGTGACGGAGGGGGTGAAGCCGCGTTGCTATGTCAGCTGTGAAAACGACGAGACCCCGGCTGGATAACGAGGACGCTTCTTCACTGAGCCGCAGCCTCGTACTAGGGGGAGAGCGGGCAGCGGTGCCTGGGAGGGAGCGGGAGGGCTGTCCTTGACGTCACGCTGTGGCTGGGCGGAGCTTCGTGCCGTTACGTCCGGGTACTTTGGGGAAACGTCGTCTGTCCCGCAGTGTGCGTCGTGACGTCATTACGGAGCGGTATCTGAGGTAGTGAGGAGGCCTGCACTGCGTCGAGTGCATGAGCGCCATGTTGGATTAGGGCAGGAATGGGCGAATTGGAGGTTGTTTTTTAGGTTGAGGTACAAATCCTAATGGTGGGATTTTTAGGGCTCTAGTAATTAAGAATGGGATTTTTCGGTAATTTAGTGCTGCTTATGGGCTTGTTCACTGGAAAAATAAATACTGCATACGGCGATATTTTCCACGCAGAACGCATGGAAAAATGGTTGTGTGGCTTGCAGCATTGACTGTCTGTCTGTGTACAGTCTATTGTAGACACGGTACAGACAGAAGGCAGATATGCACCAAGGCCTAATTCACGCTTGCGATGGAGTCGGAATTGGAGTCAGAAAAAAATAAATAAAATGTTTATAATGAGGTCATACAATTAATATTGTATAATTAGAAGCATGGTATGTTATATATTCAGTCACTGGTTTTTATATATAAGCCAAACAAAAACACCGGACGAGGTGACGAAAGCCCCCATATAAAAAAAGGAAGACATATGGCGGTACGATTAACAACAAGTATTCTATGTCCAAGCCAACAGATCTTGGATTTGGCAGGGGTGCCAAAGAAAGAAACAATGACATGGGGGGTGGATAAGGCAACACAGAAAGCCCCATCTGACCCCACTGACAAATCGTAGTATGTGGGGAGAGGAAAAATTAACTAAATAAAGCAGGGAACGTAATGGAAAAAAAGGTGGGCAGTACAAGAATGGGAAACCCCCAGTCACCCTGGAAAAATATAAAAAAACTAAGGACTTGGACGATATAATGATACCAGGAGGTCCACTGAAAATAGTCTTGAATCAACCTCTTTGTTTGCCGGGGCAATATGTCAAAAATTTCCCAACACTCAAAATACTTTCCCACCTGGGTTTATTTCCTAGCTGAAGCCTCCACCCTCTCATTCAGAGGAGCTTTTAGACAGCCAAATGCAAACACTATGGAGAAGAACAATGGTTAATATGTTCTATTTTTTTTAATGGACCCCGTCACATCCGGACCCTCCTAGCATGTGACGTGGGTTTGGCTGTCAGGTGAATTCACTCACTTGCACTCACCATTCACTCAGGCTTCAAATGGAGCATAAATCACACGTCAACACAGTTCACACACCCCAAATACATGCTGCCACCAACTAATGCATTCAGAATCAGGATCAATAGGAATCCCAGACACACTCACTACTACTTCCAGCAGTTAGACAGAAAACACACTTTAAAAAAAAAGTTATGGGTTCACAGAGCATATATCAATTTAATGATTTAATATCCAAGGAGTTCAGTGCTGATATATGAAAGACAAAAGACTATAAGCAAACAGGTTTTAAAATAAAAGGGAGAAAAAGACAGAAGAACTTTGCGATACTAGGTTCACACTAGTGTTGCCTCTCCGCTGTTGTGGTCCTCCAATGGACCACTAAAATAGCGGCAACACATGGAGTACAACGGAGCCCACTAACTATAATGGGGTCCATAAGGTCATTTTTCAGGTGAGCCCTGTAATGGATCTGACGCAGATGTGAATGTAGCCTGAGTTAGAGTCCTTTTGTTTCCATGGAGCTTGGAGAAGAAAAGCTGGGCCAAGAAGAAGCACAGGGAGTGTGAAACAGCTGTTGCCTCAGTGCTGGACTCATCCTGTCTCCATACAGTATCTGCTGCTATTTATGTTGTCAATGAAATAAAGGACATTTTTTAAGATTATACCTGTGGTGAGTGCCCCTCCTTTTTCTTACCTCTCTACGCTATGATTACTCGAATACTGTTAATGTCTGTTGCTCTCATCCTATGACAGATGACAGCAACAGACAATTACGGTAGTGTGAACATACGTTTAGTATAAAGTCTGGAGCTATAGTCTAATCATACTCAGTACAGCATCAAGTGATGTGTTTGGTCAGTCAGTAGAGCCCATCATGAATTTGCATGAGCAGCATTTTGTAAAGATATATTGATATAAGTCAGACTATCAATGTTAAAGCCCCAATATGATATACATGACCTTAGCCTCTTAGGGCAGACTTATAGGTTATGTACCTTAATCTTCTTCTTGAGACGATCCATTTCACAGACTGTGGCAGAGGGTAAAATATTAGATAACGTATTATGAAATTTCCACCATGCAGTACTTCATAATGTGACCAGCCCTGGTGATAAAAAATAAAAAAA
This sequence comes from Leptodactylus fallax, assembly GCA_947044405.1. Lineage (NCBI taxonomy): Eukaryota > Metazoa > Chordata > Amphibia > Anura > Leptodactylidae > Leptodactylus > Leptodactylus fallax. The sequence continues at coordinate 1,974,314 of CAMRHE010000308.1, forward strand.
AAGTAGTTTGATCAAACAGGCACCATTTGATACCAAAATCATCCTGCAACCTTCACACAACCAGATATTAAAGAGGACCTTTCACCACCTACAACAATTCTAGTTCTTCGCATCTGTTACTAGCTGCCCCTCCACTGATTCCAGCTCAGTTGGAATTTTCTCTCTAGCCCCCACCACTCCTGAGCAACAAGCACAGGTGGTTTTGGTGGCTAATGTGCTATTTAAGCTCTGTAATGACAAAAGGGCGGTTTCAGGCAGGTGGGCGTGATTCAGAGCTCCAATCACAGGCAGCTAGTGTCAGATCTCAGAATCACACCCCTCGTCTGCTGCTGTCTTACACCGGCCTCCTGACAGTACAGAGTCTAAATAGTATTTCAGGCACCAAAACTAATAGTGATTACTGGGGACTAGAGAAAAAATTCCAGCTGTGCCAGAATCAGTTTAGAAGCAAAGAACTAGACTTGGTGGAGATGGTGAAAGGTCCTCTATAAGCAGTAGAATAATGCTGTTGTGGACTACAGCTGTGATTTGTTCTATATGTATTGTGAATGAAAATTACATCAGTCAGCTGTCACATGATGAGAAAGTCACGCTTCATACCCTCAACATGGTTGGAGCTTAGTCCTTAGTAGGTGATAAGATATGTCCAGAAAAAGTCCGTCTGGATCATGTTCCTTCCTTATTATGTCTTAACATTTGTAGTTTATAATGATATTTGCATTAAAGGGATTGTCTCATTTTTACAACCCCTTTAACTCCCGCTGCCCAGTGGACGGCACAAACACACAGGGGCATATTTTCAAGAGCAGTGCTCGGGATTTCTGCGGCCATCGCCAAGTGCTCCAAATGACTAATTTGCATAATGGATAAAATTCTTTTTTTTCTGCACCCACTGCACTGTCAAACATAAAAAAGTTATGATTTTTATCAATGTTACGGCATCTATGGGGCTATCAGGGCAGTTTTAAAGGTTTGGGAGAGATGACAGACTTTCCTTAATAAGAGATCTCATAACGGTAATGACACGTGCCCAGGCTGAAGGTAACAAACTTACCTCCTTTAAATATGGTGCCTGATTTGGAGCTTAGTGGGCCCCACAGCTGGCGGTTGTATTGTGCAGCTGTTTAACTCTTGGACAATTGACTACACCATCTTTGAGGTTATTTTAAAGGGGTTATCCAGTTTCTACTATTGATGACCTATCCTTAGGATAGGCCATCAATACAAGATCTGTGAGGGTCCCAGGACCCCTGCAGATCACCGGTTTGAGAACAATGCAGCTCCTGGTAATGTTTACATGCTAGGAGCTGCCCTTCTCTCACTGTACAAACTTTAGCGACAGGTGTTGGTACCTGTCTCAAAGACTTCAATGGGGCAGCATGTTGGTACCAAAACTCACTGCTACACTTTGTACGGTACAATTAATCTGCAGCAGTCCTTGGTGTCGAAACCCCACAGATCCAATCAGTAGAAACTGGATAACCCCTTTAAGGAAGTGGCTTTATCAGGTGCACACACTGCTGTGGCTAGATTGGGGGGGGGGAGCCATTTGGTTGCTGTGGCAGTTGGGAGTCATCTGAAGCCATCTGCTAATCCTATGTACCTGATAGACATACAAGCTATTCTTGGAGAGTTGTACTCACATAGCCTGCAAGACAGGGGTCAGGTGCCCCCATTCTTGAGATGTGAATTCCACTTTAATACTACCTTTCTCCTGCAATACATGCTTCAGGCTTTCCTGTAATTTTCCCCATCAATATCAGGGGTTCTTCTGAGGTTGCTAACATCAGACCCTTGGTGATAAGCTGATGAATGGGCCAACTTCACATACAGTGGGGAAAAAAAAGTATTTAGTCAGCCACCAATTGTGCAAGTTCTCCCACTTAAAAAGATGAGGCCGGCCTGTAATTGACATCATAGGTAGACCTCAACTATGAGAGAAAATGAGAAAACATATCTAGAAAATCATTGATATTTTAAGAATTTGCAAATTATGGTGTAAAATAAGTATTTGCTCAATACTTTGTTCTATATCACAGGTGTCAAACACAAGGCCCGCGGGGCGAATCCGGCCCGCTGCCTTCTGTTATCCGGCCTGGCACTTAGCTGACCCGCAGGGCCGCGGCATTTTTTATTGTCTATGTACATCATGTGATGTAAACCAGCCCAGGACAGGCCGCTTAAAAAAAAAAAAAAAACAAAGCTACGCGATACCTGTCCTGGGCTGGTTTACGAGACCTCTGCATGTCAGCGCAGGCGGCGATACAATGACGTCATTGCGCCTCCTACGCTGACACGCAGACAAGAAGAGGAGGCGGCTGCATCAAGGCATCGCAGGTAAGTGAAGATAAGTTTTTTTTTATATATAAATAGGCCGTTGCCTGCTGGAGTATCCCCGGCACGTAACGGCCTATTTACTTACCGATCCCCACTGCTGGTTGTGGCCGCCCCCGCTTCCCCCTTCTGCTATGGGACGCAAAAGCGGCTGTGTGCAGGAGCGGGGATGGTAAGTGAGGCCGCGGCCGGCGAACCCCATCAAATACTACTATTATTATACTCCGGGGGCTTTTCAGACCCCGGAGTATAATAATCGGAGACCCCGGGGAGGTGATAAACATAAAAACCAGAGTTACTCACCTCTCCGGCGATCCGATGCTGCTCCCAGCCGGCTTCGGCCTTCTTTGGTGACGTCGCAGGCGTCACGTGAGCCAGGCCGACGTCATTATGTCGCGACGCCGGTCTATGCGACATTGAAGGAGGCCGAACGCAGGGAGCGCACCGGGGCCCAGGTAAGTAACACTGGTTTTTATGTTTGTCACCACCTGGGTCTCCGATCATTATACTCTGGGGTTTGAAAAGACCCCAGAGTATAATAATAGTTCATGGGTGGGGGGGTCACTATGGGACATAATACCATGTGCAGGGGCCACTATGGACTATAATACCGTTTGCAGGGGCCACTATGGACTATAATACCAATGCAGGGGCCACTATGGAGCATAATAACGTGTGCAGTGGCCACTATGGAGCATAATACCGTGTGCAGGGGCAACTATTGAGCATAATACTGTGTGCAGGGGCAACTATTGAGCATAATACTGTGTGCAGGGGCAACTATGGAGCATAATACCGTGTGCAGGGGCAACTATGGAGCATAATACCGTGTGCAGGGGCCGCTGTGGGGCGTAATACCGTGTGCAGAGGCAACTATAGAGTATAATACCGTTTGCAGGGGTAAACAGTATTTGTATATTGTTTAATTTTTTATATATTCAGAAAAGGATGAGGATAGTATGTAACATGCCAATGTCTTAGGTTTTAACAATACATTATGTTCTTCCTGGTTGCCCTCAAAGGGCTGATTGTAACAGTAGTAATGTACAAATGTAACTACTCCTTAATAGCTCGCTTATCTGTTAAGGAGAAGTTACTTTTATACATGTATAAGATAATCTTAGCCCTTCAAGGTACCCCGTGAGGCTGAAGTGGCCCCCGGAGAAAATGAGTTTGACACCCCTGTTCTATATCCTTTGTTGGCAATGACAGAGGTCAAACGTTTTCTGTAAGTCTTCACAAGGTTGGCACACACTGTTGCTGGTATGTTGGCCCATTCCTCCATGCAGATCTCCTCTAGAGCAGTGATGTTTTGGGGCTGTCGCTGGGCAACACGGACTTTCAACACCCTCCAAAGGTTTTCTATGGGGTTGAGATCTGGAGACTGGCTAGGCCACTCCAGGACCTTGAAATGCTTCTTACGAAGCCGCTCCTTCGTTGCCCTGGCGGTGTGCTTGGGATCATTGTCATGCTGAAAGACCCAGCCACGTTTCATCTTCACTGCCCTGGCTGATGGAAGGAGGTTTGCACTCAAAATCTCATGATACATGGCCCCATTCTTTCATGTACACGGATCAGTTGTCCTGGTCCCTTTGCAGAGAAACAGCCCCAAAGCATGAAGTTGCCACCCCCATGCTTCACAGTAGGTATGGTGTTCTTTGGATGCAACTCAGCATTCACTCTCCTCCAAACACGACAAGTTGTGTTTCTACCAAACAGTTCTACTTTGGTTTCATCTGACCATATGACATTGTCCCAATACTCTTCTGGAACATCCAAATGCTCTCTAGCAAACTTCAGATGGGCCCGGATATGTACTGGCTTAAGCAGGGGGACACGTCGGGCACTGCAGGATCTGAGTCCCTGGTGGTGTAGTGTGTTACTGACGGTAGCCTTTGTTACGTTAGTCCCAGCTTTCTGCAGGTCATTCACTAGGTCCCCTCGTGTGGTTCTGGGATTTTTTTATCACCGTTTTTGTGATCATTTTGACTCCACGGGGTGAGATCTTGCGTGGAGCCCCTGATCGAGGGAGATTATCAGTAGTCTTGTATGTCTTCCATTTTCTAATTATTGCTCCCACAGTTGATTTCTTCACACCAAGCTGCTTGCCTATTGCAGATTCAGTCTTCCCAGCCTGGTGCAGGTCTACAATTTTGGTTCTGGTGTCCTTCCACAGCTCTTTGGTCTTCACCATAGTGGAGTTTGCAGTGTGACTGTTTGAGGTTGTGGACAGGTGTCTTTTATACTGATAACAATGTCAAACAGGAGCCATTACTACAGGTAATGAGTGGAGGACAGAGGAGCCTCTTAAAGAAGAAGTTACAGGTCTGTGAGAGCCAGAAATCTTGCTTGTTTGTAGGTGACAAATACTTATTTTCCACCATAATTTGCAAATAAATTCTTTAAAAATCAGACTGATTTTCTAGATATGTTTTCTCATAGTTGAGGTCTACCTATGATGTAAATTACAGGGCTCTCATCTTTTTGAGTGGGAGAACTTGCACAATTGGTGTCTGACTAAATACTTTTTTTTTTTGGATGCAATAAAACAAGCATGCTGCAGATTTTCATATTTGCAATTTGCTCATTATGCTGCAAAAATGCCTAAGAATCCTCTTCAGACTTCTTCCAGTCTCTGGCTGATAAGTGCCCCGGGTCACTGCTAAGGCTTGTGATTGTCATCATAATGCTAGGTCAAAGCATCATTACGGCAATGTGCCCCACGTGACCGCTGAGACACAATCACAGGTTTCAGCGTTGATCTGGGGTGTGTGATGTCAGCCAGAGGCCTGAGAAGGACACAGGAGACTGTTGGACACAGCAAAGATGCCCAGGAGAAGTGAGGGAAGGTGAGTATAAGTGTTTGCTATTTGTACTCACTTTCCCTGGGCCTTTATTTATTATACTTTGGGGTCTGAGGAGAGTGTTTGTGTGACAAACCCCAAAAGTTTTGGGCTCAGGATGAAGACTTTAGTCACTATATGGTTGCCTTACCAGTTTATTAGCAATATCCTATTAGTCAAGCCTAATCACTATACAGATCTATCTATCAGGATTAGCTCAGGGATCATCATCTCAGATAGATGAGCACTTTTGGCACAGTAATAACAGTCCAGTCAAATATGGTGCAACTGACCGCAACCAGTTTTATTACTTCATTCAGGCAAAATATAAATAATACAAAAGAAAATCCTAGCCGTCCGGCTACTACCTATAACACAGGTAACTAACTAACTGAGCCTACTGCACAGCTCCCCAAACACAGTTCACAAATAACAGCAGTTTACACTCACAGTTGTTTCCTAGGAGCAGATACAGCCAAATACCTGTCTGCTGTCTGCCCTTATATACACACACTTCAGGAACCAAGGAATTAACCCCCAGACATCCCAAAACCTGAAGTGGCTGAATGGAGTAGCGCCACACCCAACTCTGCCTACTCCAGCAGCCAGATCTTTTACCATGGTTTAGGTAGAACCCTCCAGCAAGGAACACACCTTCCCCAGGTGCTTTTAGAAGGAATATGACAAGAACCTGGGAGAAATGTATACTCCTTCTACCACTTTGCCCCTGGTCCTTCGTGTTCCCCAATTGCTTACACTGTACATGCTCTGAACATCCATGTGACATTTGACCCCACAGGTATAGCAGTAGTGATCCTGTATGGATTCTTTGTTTCTCTAGGGAACCATAAGTGAATAGTGTTGCTAAGCAACAATGAATGTTAATTCCCAATTATTGGTTGTGAAATCTACTAATGTATTGAAACAGCTCGGGCATTAGCAGGGAATTTAGAGGAACACATAAGAGATGATATTCACATTACGTGGTAAACATGAATTAGTCGCTTAGTAGTACCATTATCTGCTATTTAATGGTTAATATCCTTTATTTATAGACTGGTGATATTATCCCCAGGATTGTCCCCCTGCATAAACTCTAGCCTCACATAGATAAGCTAACTGTCCAAGAATAGATCTAACGCTGGCAATACACATAAGATAGCTGTCGGCCGAACATCATTGAGCTAATGGCTGTATCAACCAGCTTCTCCATAGTAGTGCATGTGTATGGGGAAGGGAGAATGGGGAGGGGAGAAGACGTTACTGTCAGACATGCCTATAATATGGAGCAATGGGGATAGTTCATAAAGGTTCTTTAAATGGTATCTGAGTTTTCATAAAAAGTTGAAATATATGCAGGGTCTTGCTGGGCTGTAACACATTTTACGTTTCTCTCTCAGGATGATGGCGTGTACAATAAGGAGCAGTCTGCCCACCTCCCCTATCCATTACTGATAGTGTTCTGCCATACTGCCAGGAGTAACAGTACATTAGCAAACAAATAGCTGAGAAAAGCCCAATTGAATATAGGATATCCAGGAACACTGCATTGCAAATACATTCAGGCAAGCAGCTAAAACAGGAAACAAACAATTTATGAGCACAGTCAGGAAAGCTGCTTGCTGTCTGTGAATATATCAGTCTACAAACATACAAGGAGCCAGAAGTATATACAAGTACATAGGTTGACTTTTCTTACAATGTAAGCTGTGAGATTTGCAGAATTTTCAGTCCTTTGTACAGAGCAACAGTTTGCAGGCATATGTGTGGGGACTGAGGAAAATCAACCCCTCCCATCTGCATTCACTGTGTGAACAGAGAAAAGGAGGTCCTTGTCCACGCACTGTGATCCCGTCTTCCTTATATAATGTATCTATGGACGAATCTTGCCTAGCAACAGGGAGTGAACTGTAAATTAGCTAGAAGGGAGACACATAATGGCAGGAACTTTAGAAAGGTTTTTCAGGCAGAAAGCAGACACATTTGTAATTAAAGTGCATTGCATTTTGATCCAGAATCACATGATCTATGAAATAACACTAAGTTGCCTGAAAAGTTAGTGACCATTTAATATGTCATATCAGAATTTCTCTTAGAAAACCACAGTAAGCTAAGGCCACATGTAGTGTAATGCTGCAGAAAGAAGTGTGTCAAATAAAATGTACTTTACATATAAGATATAATACAAGCTGTAATATAATGCATTGAACTCTCCAAAAAGAAATGTATTTGTCTATTACACAGATTTGTTAATCCTAAATTGATTGATATTGTAAATGGCAGTCTAGTCCCTGTAAGGAGCAGCTCAATAGTTCATATGTCACAGCCATGCCTGCTCAGCACATTGTATATTCCTCATTGATTAGACTGATTTATTGCTGTAATGTAGAAATACAAGTGTATCATAATAAGACGACAATAGCATCAAATCCATGTTACCGATACAGAATTATTAACCCCTTCCCGATGCAGCCATTTAGTTATTTTTTTTTTATTTTGTTTTTTACTCCCCGCCTTCCAAAAGCCATAACTTTTTTATTTTTCCGTTCACAGAGCTGTATGAGGACTTCATTTTTGCTGGAAAAATTTTACTTTATAGTGGTACCATTTAATATTCCATGTGATGTACTGGGAAGCTGGAAAACAGTTTTGAATGGGGTGGAATTAGAGGAAAAACTGCATTTACACCACTTTCTTATGAGTTTTGTTTTTACAGCGTTCACTATGCAGCCAAAATGACATGTTACCTATATTCTGTGGGTTGGTACGATTACAGCTATAACAAATTTATTTAATTTTTGTAACATTTTAGCGTTTTACATTTTTATTCAACTATGTTTTTTGGTGGGGTAACAGTGAAAAAAAACGTAGGTTTCATATTTTTATATGGTTGTATTTAGGGCATTTTCGGATGTGGGGATTTGGTCTTGAACCCCTAGGTGTTTGATCACTTTTACAAATGCATTGCAGTATATTGGATAATCCATAGAGTTCTATTACAGGCTGCCTACAGCAACCTGTAATACAGCTATACTGAAGACAGGCCTGGAGGGCTTCAATAGGCTCCCAGGTGTGATAATAACAGATTGTCGCCCACAGATCTGTTACGGGAGATGGCGATCATCACAAATATGGCTGCCGGCTGAAACCTCTCCAAAACCACCTGTGTGAGAAGACCAGCCCCTTACCCAGACATTTTTTGTGAGAGATTTTCAGTTTTTCATAGTAGCCATATTCTTTCTCTCTAGTAGACCATTTTTTTTCATGCAATTTTGGGTGGTTGTCTCAAAGAGGTTTCACGTTTGACCTAGGCATCTAAAGTGTTAGTTCCCGTGATCCGCTGTGTAACAAAAGATCATTTTCAAGGCAGAAGTATTTCACATTGATAGCTTAAAGGTATCTTCACTGTACCACTAACAGCCACCACAACAGGAAATAAGTGGTTTAGAAAAGATTATGGTGGTTTTGTAGGATTTTTTTTAACAAAAATTTGATTAAATTACTCCTAGTGGCAAAACCAGTCCAGGATTGAGAATGTTGGCTGTATATGTAGAAAACAAATACCAAGGCTCCTTAAGGCATGTTCAGTTGAAAAATCCACAGTGGAATTCACAAAAAAAATCAGAGACTGATCCTCAGACTTCATCTCCACATTGACATGCCATCAATTTGCACAAGGATTTAGTCACCCGCCATTGTTTCCACTGCAGAAATTTAGAATAATTGAGATACATTAGTTCTGATGTATCTGATGTCCGTGTTCATTCATACAGGGAATTCTAAAGCCATGGTAGTTACTTGTCTCGTTGCAATAATCAATACGTTATAGAGGATCTGTCTAACTTCAGAGCGATCCACAGTAGATTTACATATCTGTAGCATGTCCTACAATGCACAGGGTGTGAATGAGGCCCCTTCATAAGGTTCTATCTACACGAATGTCAAAAATGGCTGCACTAAAATCTATGGACCTATTCATGTAGGCATTTCTTTTAAGGGACTTGTAAATAGTCTGTCAGAAACTAGGATATGCCCTATTTTTTCCTGTTTTCACAGATCACTCAGTAGACTCAGATGTATAAGGGATCCATGAAAGGGTGCCTAACGGATGCAATTGGCCATGAAAATGACCACTTTTGATGGCTGATTTGTATCTTACTCGTGATTATTATGCTAGGTTCACACTAGTGTCACTTGTCCCTTGTATAACGGACAGGCAGACTGCTAAAATAGCAGTTACATACGAAGCGCAGCGAACCCCATTGACTGTAATGGGCTCTTTTGGGTTTCCTTTGTTTTAAAACTGAAAGCGGTGGATGAAAAAGCTGCGTGTGCAGGACCTATTCGTCTGCGGCTATGGAGACTCCAGTGCAAATGTGGATGTATCCTTATATGGTTTTCTAGACTTCTAGGTAAGTTTTGTTTGCTGCTTTTGCAGTAAACTAACAAAAAACACCTATTCACCTTTTATATCTCCTGAAGCTCCAGAATCTACAGTCCTATGCCACCATATTTATATTGTAGTACTGATGATATGCCAGTGTCACCTCTGCAGCCTACCATAGACAGCTACGGTCACCGGTCATGCATACTACGCCCAGTAAATGGTTGTATGATGCTACAATATAACACCAGGCCATGTGCTAAGAACTTCAGTGACCAGCAACTTCTCTTGACTACAAATTCTCCAGTTCTTTCATTACCTTACTTGCAGTCTACATAACTACGACAATCTCTTTGGTTGACTACATGGTTTGTCCCTATGTACCCAAAAGAAAACTGATGGAAGAGATTACCCATGAACCTGATATAATACCTGTATCAAAACGATCTGCTAAAGAACAGACTTTACACACAATCCCTACACTGGCCATGTCAGCGCCAAAACAAGTTATAGTTACCTACAATCGTCTGAACAAGTTCGATAGGAAAGAAAAGCTGGTTCAGTCTCGCACCTCCTTTTGGAAGACAATCAAATAAGGCTTGTACAAGGACTGCTAGCTCTTTGTGTCTCTGAGTTTATATATATATAATATAATATAATATTGTTATATACAATATAACAATGAATAAAATTGTGCAAATATATACCAAGTCCTCAACATGATGAAAGGTCCTGGGTTGAAATCAGTTCAGGAACTGAGAGTTAAATGACAGCAATGCCAATAGTACTATGTCAAATTGGTATCATAAAACTTTATATCTTTACACAGAGAAACATAAGTAAATATTATATTGGACTACCTAAATGGCTTTTCTGATTCAGGCTAGGTTCACATCTCTGTTGGAGAAACCACTGAAAATCGGCAGAGAAAAAAGTCTTGCACGGAGTCTGTGGGGTCCTGAATGATGGAGAGCCCAGGTCAGGTGTGAACATACACTGCTGGCCAAAAGTATTGGCACCCCTGCAATTCTGTCAGATAATACTCAATTTCTTCCAGAAAATGATTGCAATCACAAATGCTTTGGTAATAATATCTTCATTTAATTTGTCGTCAATGGAAAACCACAAAGAGAATTGTCAAAAAGCCAAATTGGATCTAATTCCACACCAAACATAAAAAAGGGGGTGGACAAAAGTATTGGCACCCTTTGAAAAATCATGTGATGCTTCTCTAATTTGTGTAATTAACAGCACCTGTTACTTACCTGTGGCACATAACAGGTGCTGGCAATAACTAAATCACACTTGCAGCCAGTTGAAATGGATTAAAGTTGATGAAAAAAAAAGTCAAATCATTGATCATTTTACACAAAACTCCAAAAATGGGCCGGACAAAAGTATTGGCACCCTCAGCCTAACACTTGGTAGCACAACCTTTAGACAAAATAACTGCGAACAACCGCTTCCGGTAACCATCAATGAGATTCTTACAATGCTCTGCTGGAATTTTAGACCATTCTTCTTTGGCAAATTTCTCCAGGTCCCTGAGATGTGAAGGGTGCCTTCTCCACACTGCCATTTTGAGATCTCTCCACAGGTGTTCTATGGGATTCAGGTCTGGACTCATTGCTGGCCACTTTAGAAGTCTCCAGTGCTTTCTGTCAAACCATTTTCTAGTGCTTTTTGAAGTGTGTTTTGGGTCATGGTCCTGCTGGAAGACCCATGACCTCTGAGGGAGACCCAGCTTTCTCACACTGGGCCCTACATTATGCTGCAAAATTTGTTGGTAGTCTTCAGACTTCATAATGCCATGCACACGGTCAAGCAGTCCAGTGCCAGAGGCAGCAAAGCAACCCCAAAACATCAGGGAACCTCCGCCATGTTTGACTGTAGGGACTGTGTTCTTTTCTTTGAAGGCCTCTTTTTTTTTTCCTGTAAACTCTATGTTGATGCCTTTTCCCAAAAAGCTCTACTTTTGTCTCATCTGACCAGAGAACATTCTTCCAAAAAGTTTTTGGCTTTCTCAGGTAAGTTTTGGCAAACTCCAGCCTGGCTTTTTATGTCTCTGGGTCAGAAGTGGGGTCTTCCTGGGTATCCTACCATAGAGTCCCCTTTCATTCAGACGCCGACGGATAGTACGGGTTGACACTGTTGTACCCTCGGACTGCAGGGCAGCTAGAACTTGTTTGGATGTTAGTCGAGGTTCTTTAGCCACCATCCGCACAATCTTTCGTTGAAATCTCTCGTCAATTTTTCTTTTCCGTCCACATCTAGGGAGGTTAGCCACAGTGCCATGGGCTTTAAACTTCTTGATGACACTGCGCACGGTAGACACAGGAACATTCAGGTCTTTGGAGATGAACTTGTAGCCTTGAGATTGCTCATGCTTCCTCACAATTTTGCTTCTCAAGTCCTCAGACAGTTCTTTGGTCTTCTTTCTTTTCTCCATGCTCAATGTGGTACACACAAGGACACAGGACAGAGGTTGAGTCAACTTTAATCCATTTCAACTGGCTGCAAGTGTGATTTAGTTATTGCCACCACCTGTTATGTGCCACAGGTAAGTAACAGGTGCTGTTAATTACACAAATTAGAGAAGCATCACATGATTTTTCAAAGGGTGCCAATACTTTTGTCCACCCCCTTTTTTATGTTTGGTGTGGAATTATATCCAATTTGGCTTTTTGACAATTCTTTTTGTGGTTTTCCATTGACGACAAATTAAATGAAGATATTATTACCAAAGCATTTGTGATTGCAATCATTTTCTGGAAGAAATTGAGTATTATCTGACAGAATTGCAGGGGTGCCAATACTTTTGGCCAGCACTGTAGTCTCATGCAGTCATTTTTGTAGGGTAAGTGAGCCTATTATACTGTTTGGGGGCTCTGTAGACAGTGGATTGCACTATATGGGGCTCAGGGAATGGCTTGTTATGTGAGCACTATGGCTGGTTTGTTATAGGGGGTCTACTGTGCTTTGTACTATAAGGGGGCTTTGTAAATGGTATGCTATGTGGGCATTGTGGCTCAGCGTGTACCGAGGCTTTGCGGCTGTAAGGCTCACACTGCTGCCATTCAAGTCTATTGTTCTCACACATCATAGGATTTCAGCATTGGATTGATAAGCCAATAGAATGACTGATGCATCCACCTCCATTCACTGTAATGTTAAAAACAAGACAGAAGCTTTTCAATCCATTATTCTAATCCTATGATGGATCAAAACAATGGACTTGAATGACGGCAATGTGAACATACCCTTACTGGCCTATTTGGGGCACTTTGTTTTGCATTATAATGGAGCTCTTTGAATAGCCAGCTATATGAGCAGTGTTGCTGTCAGTGTATTATATCTGGCATGCTATGATGCACTGTGGTTTGCACTGTGTATGTGGGGGTGTGAGGGCAGGAGTCATTATATTGGGGTGTAATGTGGAGCGTGATCCCCTGATGCACTAGAGGCCAAAGCCATGGCCGTCCCGCTAACTGAGGGAGCCTGGGAAGGGCAAAGTGGTCAGGTGATAAAATCCTGACTGTTGGCGTGCAATGGCTTCTGGCGCACAGTTTGCCATGCCTGTTCAGGGAGACAGACTGAGGAGAGGCCAAGTATCGAACCCATAGGGCAGTTTTAACCCAGAGGGGGGTATAATGACACTTTGGTTCCTGATGAACAGACAGTAGAGTCTTCCCCAAAAAAACAGTCTCCTCAAGACCTCAATAAACCCTGCACGAGGGAGAAGGAGATTTCCCTTTCACCATTTAGGCAGCTGAAGATGAGCAGTCTACATTAAGAATTGTTGTGCTTCAAACCTGTTCCCCAAAGTTGTTCACTTTTTCTTAAAGCTAGGTTCACACTAGCGTTGTGGTCGCCGTCATTTGGGTCCACCCGGTGACCCGAACGTTGGGGAGCCGGATTACTAAAACAGTGGTTACACATAGATACCACCGGTCCCATTGATTATAATGGGGTCCACTGGGTGTCTGCTGTTTTCAAACTGATAGCGGCGGAGAGAAAAGTCCTCCGTGCAGGACTTTTCTCTCTGCCGATTTTCAGCGTTTTTTTTTTTTTACAAGGGCGCAGATGTGAACCCAAGCTTAGTTACAGTAAAGAATCTTGAAACATCAAACCGGTTGTTTTTTGCATCCAAACTCCTGCATATTACGTTGGCTCTGTGCTAGGCTGTTATACGGAATGTCACTGTGTTTTGCACTGACTGTGCCTAACAATGTCATTTGGCTTTGGGTTTTAACCATAAACAAGCATGGGTGATAAAAACTACTTATATTCCTGAACAAACTAGAAAAAACAATATTATGTAACTATGGAAAAACGCTAAATACTCACCTTACCTGTTGCTCCAATATACATAGAAATATAGGTGTCAACTTATATATTGAAAATTGCTCCAGACACAAAAAAAGCAATGGAAACCAGCAGATCCATATCTTCGTTTTATACATAGGTTGTGCTCAGCATATATAATTGCGTTTCCCACCATGTACAAATTTTTAAAATCCTCAAAATAGTGCAATGTCCAGTGTAAATTTGGGGCAGATGGTTCTGACTTGTAACTTGGCAACACTGACAATTCACAGATGACATTCTCATACTTGTGCACTTATGCGTAAATACTATTTATATGTAGCCCTCATAAAATTCTCATGATGAAACTTACTGTATTGTTGTCATTGTGTGCAGACCTGTTGTCTTCATTTCCAGCAAAAAATGCACAATACTTTTCTATTTGCTAAAAAGTCGCCAAAAATTACTTACGTGGTTTCTGCTCCTTGTACGTAGCACTTTCTCCTCTATTTACACCCTGTGTTCTCTCAGGCTCACCTTATAACTTCTGTTACCCTTCTCAGTCTACCCCTTTGATTTTCCTTTGTTACTCTCCTCCTCTTTTGCACTTTGGAACAAAACCTTGTGTCTGTGACTTCCTCCTCACTTATACTCGGCACATATTTTCTTTCCACTCTTGTAAATCTTGTGACTCAAACACGGTAGAATGGAATGAACATGAATTGTTATGTAGATGTATGAAAAGGTCATAGTGGTTTCCATTACATTTGAACGTCATTTATAAGGCTAAGGCCCCACCTAACAAATCACAGCTAAAAAATGCTGTCGAAAAATGCCGCAGAAACACCGCAGAACCAAATGTAGAAAAAATATTGCTTTTTGTTTTTTTTTTTTTTTTTTTTACTGCTTTTCTACTGCATTTTGGCTCTCCCAGCATTAAGTCTATGGAGAAGATGGCATAATTTTCGTATTTTGATCTGCTGTCATTTTACCACTTCCTGTCTTGGTTTTGCATGTAGAAATATGGGGCCATATTTACTAATAGTTAGACATTGAAAAGTTAGACTAGACCAGGGGTCAAATAAAGCAGTCAGTGTATAATTGCAAGGATGTTGACCCCTACATGGACGTTATATAATGCACACCGTTATACACACAGTAACCAATTAACTGGTGGATTAAACTTCCATTTTAATGTGATCCTTGTCCATGACTTTGATGATTCTTCTCTGGTGGATAGGACTTTTG
Source organism: Leptodactylus fallax (assembly GCA_947044405.1). Classification (NCBI taxonomy): domain Eukaryota; kingdom Metazoa; phylum Chordata; class Amphibia; order Anura; family Leptodactylidae; genus Leptodactylus; species Leptodactylus fallax. The sequence goes on from CAMRHE010000308.1 coordinate 1,989,428, forward strand.
ACTGAACACAGGACTCAGAATGATCTGCAGTAAGCCAGGTTTGGGGGGCAGAGGATGTCCCACATATAGCCCAGTCTTTTTTGATGCATAAACTCATACACATCTGTCCAGTCTTGTTGAAATGGATAAACACTTACTTTACCATGCTCAGCTGCCATATCATACTTTACTTTTGTACTTGCTTCAAGGTACAAAAACAAATTGAAAAGACAATTGCTGCCCCCTGACTAGGCTAGCTCACAACCCGGGCACTAGGACACTATGCCTCATGCTTTCCCCCTTGTTGCTTCTTCCCCTCCAACTGTGTTTATATGGTCCATGAGAGAGAGGGGTTACCTGAAGCAACAGCATTTTAAACATTAGTGAGAACCATATGCTGAGCAAATATGCCTGAAGTGCCAACTGCTGGACTAGACAGTCTGAAAATGTACCAGATTTATCACAGTGGCTGATGCTGGATGATAAATCTTGTGTATCTGTAGACTGTCAGTTTGCCACCTATTAGTTGGCTAATTTTGCAACAACATTTAATGGTAAAGTATTTGAGTACTGGTGGTGCATCTTAAGGCATGCCCATTTTCATTTAAGTCACACCCCTTTGGCGATACTGAAATTACCTAAAACTAGGTTATTTTAGGCAATTTTTCAGGAACAGTCACTTCTACTGTGTGTAATACAACTAGACATGTGCAAACCGATTTAGAATGAAACAGATTCTTCCCAAATTTCTCAAATGTTTTAGTTTCCAACAAAATCAAATCTTTTGGTATTTGTTTTGGGCAAACTGGCTCCGCACGGTGTCAGAGCACCCAAAGGCTTTCTATACTTCCCTGAGTTCCTAATGAACATCCCTTAGGGCAGCCAGTATAGCCACCCTAAGGAATGTTTGGGGTGCGATATAGATCTACAGCATAGCATCCATATCTGTGGTTGTATGTAATTATTATTAAGTTGTGGGTCTCCCCATTTATCATAATTAGTCAGATATGATAAAGCAACCTGCCCTTACTAGAGTGACATCACTGTGTACATTATCTCTCACACACTACTGTGACATCACTGTGTATATTATCTCTGTACTGTGACATCACTGTGTGTATTATCTCTGTTCTGTGACATCACTGTGTATATTATCTCTGTACTGTGACATCACTGTGTGTATTATCTCTGTACTGTGACATCACTGTGTGTGTTATCTCTGTACTGTGACATCACTGTGTGTATTATCTCTGTACTGTGACATCACTGTGTGTATTATCTCTGTACTGTGACATCACTGTGTGTATTTTCCTGGTACTGTGACATCACTGTGAGCATTATTCTTGTACAGTGACATCCCTGTGTGTATTATCCCTTTACTGTGACATCACTGTGTACATTATCTGTACTGTGCATTAGCTCTGTGTGTAACGGAGATCAAAATAATCAAATGAACTTGCTTCTTAAGCTGATTATTACAGGTTTTGCTATTGGGCTCCATTATAATTTGTAACATCCATGTTTGCTTCCTTTCTCCCTTATAGAGGTAGTGATTCCAATAAGGCCCCAATAATAAAGACATTTGCATTGTTGTTTCCATGTATTAATGATACAGAACCTGATGGACCCCACTGACTTATAGCTGGGGCAGTTGACTTCTGTTAAGGTGTCTGCTGTTTTGACACAAAAATAAAGTACTTTATGATGTGCCAATATTTCCATCGAACATCATGGAATCTATACTAGAGGCTTCCTGTGACACAGATGTGAACATAGCCTATGTGCGTAATATATTTTCTAATACATACAGAATACATCATTACTCCTTAAAGGGCACCAGCTAATAAATTACTTTATATTGGCTGTTCTTATAGACATGAAAGTATAGAAAATCAATGCCCCAAGATTAATTTGTCACAATTTACCATAAGTAAAAAAATAATAATAAGGTTTATTCCATTTCATCCATATGTTAGATCTGTTTTTTATTTTTCAGATCCACTGTGATCGGTGCCGATCTGTTCTGATCAGGGCAGATCTGGTGGTCTTTGTGTAACAGTCAGGATTTTTTAGGAATATTTTTGCTTTTAAAAATCATAGTTAAAAATCATAGAGTAATAATATAATATAGGTACAATACGTGGACAAAATTGTTGGTACCCCTCGTTTAATGAAAGAAAAACCCACTATGGTCACAGAAATAACTTGAATCTGACAAAAGTAATAATATATAAAAATTCTATGAAAATGAACAAATGAAAGTCAGACATTGCTTTTCCACCATGCTTCAACAGAATTTTCCAGATGGCATGTTTCAGCTCCTTCCAAAGATGCTCAATAGGATTTAGGTCAGGGCTCATAGAAGGCCACTTCAGAATAGTCCAATGTTTTCCTCTTAGCCATTCTTGGGTGTTTTTAGCTGTGTGTTTTGGGTCATTATCCTGTTGCAAGACCCATGACCTGCGACTGAGACCAAGCTTTCTGACACTGGGCAGCACATTTCTCTCTAGAATCCCTTGATAGTCTTGAGATTTCATTGTACCCTGCACAGATTCAAGACACCCTGTGCTAGATGCAGCAAAGCAGACCCAGAACATAACAGAGCCTCCTCCATGTTTCATAGTAGGAACAGTGTTCTTTTTAAGATATGCTTAATTTTTCCGTCTGTGAGCATAGAGCTGATGTGCCTTGCCAAAAATTTCGATTTTTGTCTCATCTGTCCATAGGACATTCTCCCAGAAGCTTTGTGGCTTGTCAACATGTAGTTTGGCAAATTACTTTTGTCAGATTCAAGTTATTTCTGTGACCATTGTGGGTTTTTCTTTCATTAAACGAGGGGTACCAACAATTTTGTCCATGTGTGTATAAAGGTATATATGAAGTTTATCTTTAAAAAAAATGTATACCGTATATCATTGTTTTGGGTGATGTTTATAAATCTGCATGATGGATTGAAAGCTCTTCTTGGCAGACGGTAATCATAGCCTTGATTGGTTGGCCCAGGAGTTGTGAAGTGACCCTTCTGGACCTGAAACCCCTCCATTATATCGGCACATTGAAAGCAAAAACACAATCAGTCATACAAGCAGCTAATGGTAGGGTTTGTGTGTTAATGTATGACACATATTTTCATCACTGTAAACTCTACAAGTACTTATTGTGCCTAAGTTGGAAAACAATGACTGTTCATTAAGAAATTCCAAAAACTGTCACCCTAGTGCGTGTTCCAGAGACATTAGATTGTAAACTCCTTTGGATACAGAAACTGATGTGAATAATGACAGTCTATACAGAGTTGTGCAATACGTTGGCACTGTGTATGAAACCAACATAAATGAGGTAAGTTGGGTTTATGGGACAGTATCTTATACCTTTTATATAGCTTTCTCTTCTGTTGCAAAGTCGCTACCCATACTTGATGATTAGATCTTCTCGCTAATGCAGCCAGGGTCAATAAAGGGTTAAACCAGTTTTACAATCTTTAAGTAAAAATGACAACCAATATCTCACAGGGTCACATTTAACCTTGGACAAGTACAATACTTCCCTGTCTGTTACCACAATATTGTGTTGCAGCATTTCCGCTCTGTGAGTATTGTACATGTGTTCCTAGTCATGATATTTTTCATGTGTGATATTGCGTTGTAATTCCAATCTTATAGCAGTGCCCGCAGAGCATTTTTATTATGATAGAGCCCATGCAAGTGTGTTAGATAGAGAAGGTATCTGTATAAGTGTTTTACTTGTAACGCATTTTGGTTTTCGCTGTCTTTAGTTTTCTGCATCAGTGTTTCTCGGTGTTTTAGTCAGATATTTCTATGGCACTGGTTCCCAAACTTTCTGAAGGAGGGACTCACTTTTAGACGAGAATTTTGTCGGGAACTCCGCTCTACCGTACTTAGCCGCAATTGAAAAATAAATGTCCCTTCCTGTATTCTTATCTTATAGTCTCTTATTCTGCTGTGATCTTCTTCTTATGCTGCCTTTTAGCACTGTATTCTGTCTTTTATTCTATTCTGCCATCAGGAATAGTATCAGTAGAATCAGAATAGAATAGAGTCAGGCCCCATAATGGCAAAATTTGTGTCCCCTTGTCCTCCCACTCAGCATATATAATGTTCCACAGTTCTCCACAAACAATATAATGCTCCACAGTGGCCCCACATGATATAAAATGTTCCATAGTGTCTCCCACAGTATAATGCTCCACAGTGGCCCCACACAGTACAATACTTCAGAGCAACCCTGCACAGTATAAAATACCCCCCACAGTATAATACTCCACAGAGGGCACACACAGTATAAAATGCTCCCCCAACAGTATAATGCTTTTCAGTGGCCCTACACAGTATAATATGCTCTCCTTCCACAGTATAATGCTCCACAGTTAGCCCACACAGTATAATATGCTCTCCTTCCACAGTGTAAGGCTCAACATTGGCCCCACACTGTATAATATGCTCCCCCAACAGTATAATGCTCCACAGTGGCTCCAAACAGTATAATATGCTCCCCTTCAACAGTATAATGCTCCACAATGACTCCAAACAGTATAGTATGCACCCCCACAGTATAATACTCCTCAGTGGCCCCACATAGTATAATATGCTCCCCCCACAGTATAATACTCCTCAGTGGCCCACATAGTATAATATGCTCCCCCCACAGTATAATGTTCCACAGTGGCCCCACACAGTATAATATGCTCCCCTTTCACTATACAATGATCTTCAGTGGCCCCACACTGTATAATGAGCTTTCCTTCCACAGTATAATGCTCCACAGTGTCCCCACACAGTATAATATGCTCCCCTTCCACAGTATAATGATCCACAGTGGCCCCATACAGTATAATATGCTCCCCCCACAGTATAATGCTCCTCAGTGGCCCCCACACAGTATAATATGCTCCCCCACAGTATAATGCTTCACAGTGGACCCACAGTGCTCCCCAGTGCTTCCACTGTATAATGCTCCACTGACCGGAAGCCTTGGGTCACTTCATTAGTAAAAAGGGGCGAATCCCACTGTATTCATTTCAACAAATATTTGGGAGGCTTGCCCCCACCCCTGGGGTTCATTTCAGTGAATTATTGAATTCTGAGATGTGGTGATGGGAATGGTTGCAATAGAAGGAAGAAAATGGATCAGCTCTTTTAAATCCTTTGCAGTTTTCGCACCATCCCAACAGTGGTCTATTGAATTCTGAGGCACCCAGCACTATCTTCAGGCCTTGTGCTGACGTTATGTATCCTGGCCTGCGATCACAGCCTGTGATCAGTGGTCATGTGGGGCGCATTGACATCATGATGCATTGACTCAGCATTATGGTGCCAACGTGCTCCATGTGACCCAATCACAGGTCTTAGCAGTGACGCCTTTGAATCATGACAGCCAGAGACTGGAAGAGGCCTGAACAGGGCGCCTGGACACTATCAGATGCCCAGGAAAGGTGAGTATAAGTATTTGCTATATTTACTCACCTCCCCTGAGCCAACTGCTGTAGACTGTGCAGTGCTCTGTTACCGATGCTGATCTTTATCAGCAGCCATATTGGGACTGCAGCCACTATAATTACCAATGATAGCTCACAACCTCTCAATAGTCTTCATTTGACCCCCAAGGGGGTTGCGACCCACAGTTTGGGAACCACTGATCAATTCATAAGTTTTTACATTTTTATTGATAAACACATCAAGTTTATGTAAAGACTCAATATTTACAGTGTAGGCTGGGTTCACATTTGCATCAGAGTCTCCATTTGGAGACCCTCCACCATTCCTGAGCAACAAGTGCAGTTAGTTTTGGTGCCTGATGTGCTATTTAAGCTCTGTAATGTTAGGTGGGTGGTGTCAGGCAGGGGAGCATGACTCAAAATCACACCCCATGTCTGTTCCTGCCTGACATCGCCCCCTGACAGTACAGAGCCTAAATAGTATATAAGGCTCCAAAACTAACAGCATTGATTACTCAGGAATGGTGGGGACTAGAGAAAAAAAATCCAACTGTGCCAGAATCAGTGGAACAGCAGCTATTACATGATATAAAGAGCTGGACTTGTTGGAGGTGGTGAAAGCTTCAGATATTACCAGACCAGTATCAGATAGTTATGCCACAACTTCCTTCCAATATCAGTGACTTTACAGGGTGAATACAGTAATGTTGCATCTGTAATGATAATCTATAGGACAGCTAAGACTATCCCTTTAACAGATAATGAGAAGCAAAGTCAGATCAAAGATTACACTGTCGGATATATAATTAACCATATGTTGTCTGCCTGCAATAAAGGCAGTCCACAAGACTCGGTAATCTCTAAAGGGCATCTGATAAATCTGCTAGTAACTGGGACATTCCCTCCGCATGCTCGAAATTTCCCATAGTCCTCACTTGTGTGTGTGTCCTGGGTTGCTACTCACACAGCAATTTATGAGCTATAAAATAAAATGTGTTGAAAATCCTTCCCAAGTTATTGGATAAAGCAGATGACAGATGCACATTTAAGCAGCGGCGTGCAGTTGGTCTGGTTAATGTAATATATACACATGGCTACTTTATTTACTGGACCTGAGATGTCTCTTTACAAGTTTACAATGAAATATACCCTCATTAATGAACCTCAGATGTGGCGGAGACGCATTGCTGGCGTACTGTGTTTTCTGCAAATCTTCTCTGGCAATTTACCAGATTAGGTCTTACCTTACCAACAAGCCGCTGGCAATTAGCTCAGCTTTTGGCCCAGAGAACACACAGCTGCAATGAAGTGGCATAGTAAGTGATAGATGAAGTCCATCTGCTTGGCAGATTTTTTATGTTTGAAGGTGTTTACGTACAAGTAAGCCCCATATTCCTCATCAAGCGATGTGTAAAGTTTTTTTTTTTTTACCTCTTACTGCCAAGAAACTGACTCACTGTTTCCCTTCGAGACCTTATCAAAACTCTAAACATGTCCAAGAGCCACAAAACCCGGTATATGTAGCAGGCTATGTCCACAACAAAACATTAGGGATTATTTCTTAAAGTGGCTCTCCACCTTTAATCAACATGTCAAACTTCGGCACTAATTTGTTTTATTAGTATATGTCATAGCGGTTGGAGCTTTGGTTTTCTGATATATAGCTTCAAATTTCCTGTCTAGGCAAACATGGATCAAATATAACATTAATATTGTCTAATATTGTGTGGGTCCCCTTCGTGCAAACAGGCAAACACCTGTGAAGGTGTCCTTATGCTTCAAGTACTGGAACCCCTGCAGTGATGACTACCACACATGATGGGCATGGGCAGAGGCTTAACTTGAAGCTCCTGAGCTCCAATGCAATGTATGTAACGGGCTCCCCAGTTTCCATATACTGTACTATCTATAATACTGGTATTTTCTTATGTTATAGAGAGGCTTTTGGGCTCTCTGAGGATCTAGGGCCCAGTAGCAATTGCTACCTCTGCACCCCCTTTAACTAGATCGCTGGGCATGGATCCCCCTTGAACAAACAGATACGATAACCAGCACATGATGGGTGTGTGTTCACCTTGGGCAACCAGGCAGGAACTCCACAAGACCTCTAGGAATAGCTGGACCCCACACAGATCAGCATCCAGGCACTGTAAGCTGCAGTAATGGACAGGGAGCCGCAGCAGTCCTGCTCCTATTCAATAGCAATACAGTGGACGTGGCTGCAGCTCCGCTCCTTTTACTTGAATAGGAACAGAGCAGCTTACCCTCCCTGTCCACTGCAGTAGCTCCTGGCACCCGGACATTGCTTGTACAGCTAATCTGTGCAGGATCCAGGTGTCGTATCACAACAGATAAGATACTAATAAGCTATCCTGTGAATAGGTCATCAGTATGAAACAAACATTAGGGGGCCGGAAACACCCCTTTAACCCCTTCTCTGCCCACCACTAATTTTTGTTTGTGGACCAGAGAGCTCCTTTTAAATACCAGCTGGGCATGACCCCATAAGTTGAAAAGTTCACGGTATAATTATTACTATATCTAGCAATGGTTCAGTTTTGGACTGAGAGCCCAGTGTACAAACATTTTAGGCATTGTTTACAATGACTTTTTCCCTTGCGCTCTGGTTTTTGTTATTTCTGGCTGATAAGAATAGCATTGTCTGCAGCACTATCCTGAAAGTCAAAAAGAAAGAAATCTTGGCAAACCCCATTGGATCCATTAGAAGGCTTTTATGTTTTTTATTCTTTGTATGTTGACAGACATTTCCCACATCCTTGGTCTGGTGATGTCATAAGTATTTCTAAAGACAGAAAATATGATCTGTATATCGGCCCTATTACCTGGACCCTGTGATCTATGATGTCGTGAGAATGCACTCTGGTAGGCACAGTGATGGATATTTAGGAATATAAAGCCTGTGTGCAGCTGTGAGAAATTATATTTACCTAGATTTAACCCATATTTCTAAAATCTAATGTTTTTATCGCCTCGATAAAGTAAAAAAAATAAACAAAAATCTTTATTGCTGTACCTTGGGTTCACCACCCTTTGAGACAGCTCCATGACACAGACAGTAATTTTCACTGGGCGCTGTATCAGGAGACGACCTGTGGATAGGTTTATTAACCCTTTACCAGGACAGAACAGGATTGCAGACTTCTTTAGTGTTGCTAACACGCCAATTCTGTTATGTAAACAAACCCAGACCTTGTAACGTTCTAGTTCATGCACACACCAGACCTATGTTTCCCCACTGGAACCCATTATGCATATAACAAACATGGTCTCCTGTGCCTATGCTCTGTCTAAATCTCAGGTGCAGAGGGAGCACAATGCGGTTTACAGTCTGTCACATATTTCTGAAAAGAGCTGATTTAGGTGAGATTGTGTGTTTGAGCATGCTTTCCCCATAGACTTCAATGGGGCAATGCTGTTGGACCTATACTTGCTGCTACAATTTGAGAAGTCTGGTCCTCCTGTGCTGCCTCAGTACTGGTGATCTGTAGGGGTCTCGGGTGTCGGAACTCTTCAAATCTAATATTGATGGCCTATCCTAAGGCTATCTTAGAAACCGGATAACCCCTTTAAACATTTTATTCCTAAAGAGATCCATATATATTACCTGGAATCCTCAGTAGCCAGCGTTATGATGTCATATTGTACTCCAGTCTAACTAGAGGCCCGACTGGCACAGGAAAACACAGATGTATGAAGAGAATCTGGCGTGGATTTCCATTTCTGGGCAAAATTAGTAATGGGGTGCAATTTAGAATAGTTTTATCTGGCAGAGATTTCTTTAGGGCCCCCTTATGGCTACACCCCTGCTGGAATCAGATGACATTAGATTGTCCACAATTTAATGTGACCCCCTCATTCACAATAACAATTTCACAGCACAGGCATAATGCATAGTTAAAATATCCAGTGCCCTCTTTTTTATAATATTTCTGCTATTGTTCCTATTATTTTCAGTCCCTCCTTCGTTTTTGCTAAATGGCCTCCACCTTCTCTGACTGCCCTATGCACACTGACCCGGATTTACTAACTGGACTGCGCCAGAAAGTGGCCAGAAATGCAACTCAACTTGGCACATTTTTGGTGTACAATAGCACATCTCAGTTCCTGCGCCCTGCTTGGTTGACAGTGAGTAGAGCTGGGAGGCAATCTAGGAGGGCCATGGATGCTCGGGCAATCAGATTTAGTAAATTCCTCCCCACTTTGGTAGTCTGATACACTCCCCCATCCTGCTCTTGGAGGGGCCAGCCCAGAGAAGGGTATAGTGTCTCACACTACTAAAGGACAGTGTGTATTTGCACAAATTAAGAGGAGAATGGGAATTGGAGGAAACATGCCAGAAAGATTAAAAAGAAGAGCACCAGCTAGTGGCTATAGATGTCTTCTAGTAGTCCCATAGAAATAACCTGCATGCTCACCCAGATTGGATGTATGTGAAGACAACTCCTTTCTGAATTCTGAAAGACCACAGTGCTAACCACTGAACCACTGGCCAAATTTATAATACGCAAGGAAATCCAGACTGGCAGCCATAGTTGAAGAGATCAAGGTTCTGAATGTCTTGCAATCATCTCATGAGAGCTGCTGAAAAAAAATCTGTTGTGATACATATCTTGTAGTCAGTACTTGTCTAGTTTGTCTAGTTCTAGTGTATTTTCTATATCTGTATCTGGCATATCTGTGATCATTTTAAAGATATTTTCATCTGTTGGCCTATTACAAAGCTAGCCCTGCACCTTAAATAGTTGTCAACCAAATGTGCATTCAGCTGACAGCGAACCCCCTCATCTCCCCATACACATGCAGATGTATTGGAGGGGTCAGGGGTTATTGATGAACTGCATAGAGGGGGAAGGACAGAACTGGAAGAGGCATTCTAGAGTGAGAACTACAATGTGTATATATTAGTAAGTTTGCTTTCTTCCTCTTCATGTAATGTTTACCTTCTGTAAGACCCCCTACTTTAGATCAGTGATCGCAGATTCTGTTAATATTAAGAGGTCATAGGTTATAGCATCAGTATATGGTCCTTTATGGAATATACCTGAAAGGACATGTTGCTGAATGTGTCAGTGCGCTTATCATTTTGGACTGGGATTGGGGGGATTGGGTCAAAGGGTGGGATGGGGGGAGTTCCATTAATTGTTTTATTTTTTTCTGCATTGCATTTTACTATGTGATATGTTGTTGACTCTGATATGTACTCTCTGTACTTCGACTGTAGGTTCTTAGTTTTTCCTAAACACTGTCAAATAAAAATGATCTGATTTAAAAAACAAAAAACAAAAAGCAAAACTTTTTTTTGCATAACATAAACAAATGTTCAACCACTAACTCTAATGTACTTGCACATGAAGAGGAGAAAATTTCACTGTGATTCCCCATTGTTCATTTATTAAAGGGGTTTACCAGCATTATGATATATATATATATTATGACCTATCCTTAGTATAAGACATCAATATCAGATCAGAGGGGTTTGACATACGACCGCTCTACTGATCAACTGTGATGAATGCTGTGACATTTTCACTGCTTACCAATAGAGATGAGTAAAGTGGTTTGAATCGAACTGGATTCAACCAGAATTTTTAAAAAGTTGGGCCCCAGCAGTAACCTCGGTGTGCATGATGTCACCCCGGAGGCTGGAAGAGAACCCTGTGGGAGCATCAAACGCTTTGAGGATTCCCAGGAGAAGTGAAGGAAAGTGAATACAACTGTTTATTATGTTTGATCACCTCCCCTGGGCCTCCACTTATTACACTCTGGGGTCTGATGAGACCCCACAGTATAATAATATAATAATGTTTAGTAGCAGTGCTTAGTATTGCAGCTCATTTACATGAATGGTGACCAATGAACATAACATCACTAACCTGTGAAGTGGAAACTTTGATCTATGAGGGTGCTGGGTAGACCCCCACCAATCTAATATTTGTGACCTATGCTAAGAATAGGTCCCGGATACCCCTTTAATGCTTTTAGCCCTTGTTAGGTAAGTTAGAACTTAGAATACTTAGAATAATAGGCCCACTCCTGACACCCATGATTTATTTCTCAATAATGGAAGCAAAGGCAAGTGAGTCAGGTGTTGAGGGGTCAGTGCATGTGCCTCTATTTTCGTATTGTGAAGCAACTGTTGCTTTGACCTCTCAATCCCTCATTTTTGAAGTTTCTTTACCCAATTACCAAGGGTTTCCTTGGTTCTGAAGATGGGAGGGTCTAGACGTCTTCCGTAATCCAGCTGGTCATTGGGCTGAGAAAGAACAACAGGTGCTTTTCACATGCTTGACATAGCTAAGGATTCATTCTCTTGCTACATCTTCCCTGACTCCCTTTATTGTTGGACATTTTATAGAGTATATAAATGTGAGAAGTGCTGGCAGTAAAAAAAAAAAGTGCAAAATTATATGGTGGGCGCATCAGGTTAAAGTGGACTTTAACGTTTTATTCATGCCTGGCTAGGTTAAAGAGCATAAGGACAATTGCAACCAATACAACTATAAACCCAGTCAATGGCAGAACAATATGAAGATGTTTCTGGAGCCATTAGAAAAAGAGGTGTATTAATAAAGATGGTGGACAATGCCTGTCCATAGAGCTTATGGAGATAATGGGGGGGGCCTTCTCTCGACCACCTCTGAGAGCTACACCAGAGAATTTCTCTATATGACTAGCTCACATACTGTTGGACTTGAGTGAAGGTGAGTCTTCAGATGTATGCTGTATTTCTACTACATACTGTACATGCATTGGCTTTGCTTGAAAACATCAGGTGATTGCTGGGGGTGCTGGAAATGGGACCCAAGGTGATCAACTGAATGCTGAGGCCGCATGTTAATAACTAATTGTTTTATCAAATAAGTATTACTGTTGGAAACAGTCCATACAAGACAATAGGAACCCCAACGTAGACACCATTATTAAACGGTGTATTATAAGTGTCAGAAGCGTAGCTTGAAGTACCTGGGCCCCAATGCAAAACAGTAATGGGTGATTTTAGCCATATCACATCCTCGATGTATCTAGGCATCCATCCTTCAGGCTGTAGTGTAGGATTATTGTGATTCATGAGTCATTATGCACTTTTCTTAGCATGGAGCCTGAAAGGACATGGAACTAACAAATATCACAGACCAGAAACTTTTGTTGCCAAGTAGATCAGTGTAGGTACACTTGTATACAATGTATAATACCTAGTAACAAAATAAATAGTCAACTGTTTCAAATAATAACAAGAAGAATTGTGAATTCAGCTCTGGAGTATAATACAGACTATAATTCAAGATAAATGATGTATATATAAAGTTAGGTTATATGCACATGAATGAATGTGCATGTATAGGCAGAGGGACTGTGCATGGCAGAGGGACTTTTAGGGACCCTAAAGGTTCAGCGCCCAGTAGTGACTGCTACCTCTGCACCCCCCATAGCTATGCACATGATGAGTGTGCTTCAGGGAGATGCAAGAACGGACATAAGTGAAGGCTTCATGTTTTAGGATACTGTCTACCTAAAAGGTTCTCTACCAGACAGTACAGTATGTACACAGGGCAGGAAGGAATGGCTAGATACATTACAGCAACATGTTCTGACCCTTGTGCACGACTGTCTCTCTGCCAGCTCTGCTCCCTTCTTGTATGAAACCAAGAGACCAAACCATATAAGCTTATTGTCATTTTTTATAGTCTGTTTGTCAGGTTTAGCTAAAATATGCAGTAAGTAAGGCTACATTCACACGATCGTATACTTTGTCAGTGTGCTATCCATGTTTTTGACGGATTGCACACTGACCCATTCTTGTCTATGGCCCCATACATCAACCCTATATTACCACAGGACCTTGTGGGGGCCATGAACCAGGACAGATTCTTTTCCTGTCCATTTTGCAGTTTGGGCTCATTCACTGAACTGGATGGGTCCTTGAAGGACACGGACTGCACATGGATATCATCTATCTGCCGTTTTCTTACAGACCTATAAAATATACTCAGTTAGCCTCTAAAAGGTATCGCCTGATTTCTTCACTCTTCCACTACTTTCAATGGCTAACACGGTACAACATTATACTACTATACAAGCACATTCATTCATGTGCATATAACCTAACTTTATATATACATTGCATTATTTATCTTGAATTATAGTCTGTATTATACTCCAGAGATGTATTCATGCTTCTTCTTGTTATTATTTGAAACAGTTGACTATTTATGTTGTTACTAGGTATTATGCATTGTATACAAGTGTACCTATACTGATCTACTTGGCAACAAAAGTTTCTAATCTAGAATTATACAGTGAGTGGTCTGTGATGTTTGTTAGGGTGGGTTCACACCTGCGCTTCAGTCCGTCTGTTGCCAATCCGAGTGAAAATCTCGGCGAACGGGATTGGCATCGGATAGCGACAGGTTAGCGACGCATTGGTTAAAAACTCATTCATTTGAATGGGTTTTTAAAGCAATGCGCGGTTGTCCAAATGCACCCTCTGCGCTGCGAATCCTTTTTTTTCGTCGGAAACAAAGTCGGACAGTGAACCGAGAGCAAGGCAGGTGGTTTGGACTCCGCAACCAGAAATGAACGCACACGCGGTAGTTCAAGAAAAGAATATATATTTACTATAAGTTAATAAAGGCTATTTGAAGGTAAAATGACAGGGATAAAGACAAGCAAAATATACAATATAGCATGAACAATTTCAAGGCAAATTCTGCAATGGTTTCTACTTTACTCTGTCCACTTCTGCAGTATGGACACTGAATGAACAATATACTCAAAACTATCCCTAACTGACCCTGACACACATTGGGTGCACCCCCTCCCCAGTGGCCAGGTGGACCGCACAGTCCGTAGAAGCGCGCGGTGGGGCCCAAAGTCGTTCCTTTCTTTTATAGTGAAGCGCCTCTCCTCACTGTTATCAGGATCTTGGGAGAAATGAAGTCCTCTTAACAGGGAAACCCAATGAATGCAATGTAACCAACAGCAGATTCCACTCAGCACACTGACAGTCCTGCCGAATCCAACACTGAGCTGGGTTGTAAGCCGGGGTTTAGCAGGTGCTGTCCAGTACACAACAGCACTGCGAGTCTCTATCTGTGGTATCCATATACACAGTCACAATGTCAGTCTCACTGATCAGCCACTGAGCACAGTTCCTTCACGTGGACCACTAGTCCTGTTGTCTCTACACTCTGTTTGTCTCTGGACCAAGATACAGCTAGCTGTACAGAAAAATCTCCACACCAGTTCAATACAACACTGCCAAGATGGCTGCTGCTCTCTGTCTCGTCACTCCTGCTGCTCTGCTCACACTCTGTCTGCAGAACAGGCAGGCTGACAAAAAGGGGGGGGTCCACCCAGCATCATGTCACAATTACAATGGCTGCTGTCTTAAAGGAACAGATCACAGAAATACATTCAACATTAACAGTTTTACAGACAAATGAAGCTTAGGACAACATTGGCTGTCTCTTACAGACATGCAGGACTTCGTGTCCGACGAAAAAAATCGGCTTCGCAGCGTAGAGGATGCAATCGGACACCCGCGCATTGTTTTAAAAACCCATTCAAATGAATGGGTTTTTAACTAATGCGTTGCAAACATGTCGCTATCTGATGCCAATCCCGTTCGCCGAGATTTTCACTCGGATTGGCAACGGACGGACTGAAGCGCAGGTGTGAATCCACCCTTAGCTTTATGTCCTTTCAGGTTCCATGCTTAGAAAAATGCATAATGACATGTGAATCACCATAATTCACCACTACAACCTGAAGGATGGATTCCTAGATACATCGAGGATGTGATATAGCTAAAATAACATTACCAAAACAGATAAGTACAAGATTTGTGTTGGCAGAGGAAAATATCAGGATTATAGTGACCATGACTGAGCTGCAGCTCTACTGTATCTGTAACATGTCAACAACCTTTCATTGAATTCGAAAAGGCACAAATCTGACCTTTAAAGAGTAACATGTTGGTCATGTTGATAAACCCAAAGAACCTCACTGTGGCACTGGGCTTAAAGGTATATTCCAACACTAAATATATGTAGCATATATACAGTGGGGAAAAAAGTATTTAGTCAGCCACCAATTGTGCAAGTTCTCCCACTTGCAAAGATGAGGCCGGCCTGTAATTGACATCATAGGTAGACCTCAACTATGAGAGATAAAATGAGAAAACAAATCCAGAAAATCACATTGTCTGATTTTTTAAGAATTTATTTGCAAATTATGGTGGAAAATAAGTATTTGGTCACCTACAAACAAGCAAGATTTCTGGCTCTCACAGACCTGTAACTTCTTTAAGAGGCTCCTCTGTCCTCCACTCATTACCTGTAGTAATGGCTCCTGTTTGACATTGTTATCAGTATAAAAGACACCTGTCCACAACCTCAAACAGTCACACTCCAAACTCCACTATGGTGAAGACCAAAGAGCTGTGGAAGGACACCAGAAACAAAATTGTAGACCTGCACCAGGCTGGGAAGACTGAATCTGCAATAGGCAAGCAGCTTGGTGTGAAGAAATCAACTGTGGGAGCAATAATTAGAAAATGGAAGACATACAAGACCACTGATAATCTCCCTCCATCAGGGGCTCCACGCAAGATCTCACCCCGTGGGGTCAAAATGATCACAAGAACGGTGAGCAAAATTCCCAGAACCACACGGGGGGACCTAGTGAATGACCTGCAGAAAGCTGGGACTAACGTAACAAAGGCTACCGTCAGTAACACACTACACCGCCAGGGACTCAGATCCTGCAGTGCCAGACGTGTCCCCCTGCTTAAGCCAGTACATATCCGGGCCCGTCTGAAGTTTGCTAGAGAGCATTTGGATGTTCCAGAAGAGTATTGGGAGAATGTCATATGGTCAGATGAAACCAAAGTAGAACTGTTTGGTAGAAACACAACTCGCCGTGTTTGGAGGAGAGTGAATGCTGAGTTGCACCCAAAGAACACCATACCTACTGTGAAGCATGGGGGTGGCAACATCATGCTTTGGGGCTGTTTCTCTGCAAAGCGACCAGGAAGACTGATCCGTGTACATGAAAGAATGAATGGGGCCATGTATCGTGAGATTTTGAGTGCAAACCTCCTTCCATCAGCAAGGGCATTGAAGATGAAATGTGGCTGGGTCTTTCAGCATGACAATGATCCCAAGCACACCGCCAGGGCAACGAAGGAGAGGCTTCGTAAGAAGCATTTCAAGGTCCTGGAGTGGCCTAGCCATTCTCCAGATCTCAACCCCATAGAAAACCTTTGGAGGGAGTTGAAAGTCCATGTTGCCCAGCGACAGCCCCAAAACATCCCTGCTCTAGAGGAGATCTGCATGGAGGAATGGGCCAACATACCAGCAACAGTGTGTGCCAACCTTGTGAAGACTTACAGAAAACGTTTGACCTCTGTCATTGCCTACAAAGGATATATAACAAAGTATTGAGATGAACTTTTGTTATTGACCAAATACTTATTTTCCACCATAATTTGCAAATAAATTCTTTAAAAATCAGACAATGTGATTTTCTAGATATGTTTTCTCATTTTGTCTCTCATAGTTGAGGTCTACCTATGATGACAATTACAGGCCGGCCTCATCTTTTTAAGTGGGAGAACTTGCACAATTGGTGGCTGACTAAATACTTTTTTTCCCCACTGTATATCCATAATCCATGCCATATATGTATTGGTGAGTGGAACCACTGGAACGTCTACTAGCTTGATACTTCACAAGAATTCTGATATGTCTTATAAAATCTTTGCTGTGTAGTTGTTCTCCAGAACCCAAACGTAGATGTGTGCAACATGTATGGATGGATTATACTGCAAATTATGTATGTACAGTACGTGTATTTGACCAGTCTCTTGGGAGCCTAAAAGGTATAGCGCTCATTATGAGATTTTATGCAAGCGTTGGTCACTGTGGCAACAAGAAGGCCATTATGAAGGGGAGATTTTATGCATTAAATAATTATAAGCTTTCATGGTAAGTGTCTTTTGACAACTACAAGCCAAATACTAGGACTGATGTAAAGAGACATAACATAGAGGAAAGTAAAACTAAAAGGAGGTAAATGCATAGTGACTCAAAAGCCAGCTTTAAAAGGGGTTATTACTTGCTGGAACATTGGGGCCCATTATTGTGCCAGAGAAAGTCTACGCACCATTGCTATTTTTGTATGTTTGTGGGAAGCATTCTCTAGCTATGGGGCTTTTTTGGTATTTTTTCTCCATTATCTTGTCTATTGGCCTTCTAAAAAAGGCAAGGAAGTCGCCTTTACAAAATATAACAAAATAAAAAACACCGCCAAAGGCACATGTAAAAAAATGGCATTAAAAGCTTGAAATGTGCAATGTTTTTCATATGCAAAAGTGTGTATAAAGGAGGCCTTACAAGAACACTAAGTATAGAAAATGCACAAAAAATATCCTAGCCCTTCCCCCTTTCTTCTTAACATTTTCCTTGGTCCTAATTTGACCATTTTACAGTTGAAACAGAGACATAAAGAAATAAATCTATGCGTCCCAGGCAGGGGTGGGATGCAAAGTTTTAACAACAGGTTCCCTGGTTGGGGGGAGCGATACAAGGTGGCGCATGAAGCGTGCCATGCAAATTTTTTCATGGACAGAGGAGTGGTGCACACAGTACAAAACTTTTTAGGACATGCCTCCTTTTGGACAAAGCCACACACACTTTTGGATTCACCTACAGTGTCTCCATCCGGAGTGTTCCCTGTCACCCTAATATAAATTATGTCTCTGTATATTATATGGGTTATCCACCTTTCTAATACTGATGGCCTATCTTTAGGCCATCAATATTACATTTGCAGGGAACTGACAACCAGGACCCCTGCAGCTGTTCCAATACAGTGTGGCAACCAGTAAGGTTAAAAAGCTGAGAGCCACACTGCGCGCCATAAAATGAGCACTGCTGCAGTACCTAAACCCATCACTTCATATTATACAGTGAGTGAGCAGCGCAGCTCCAGACGTGTTAAAGGTTTTCTCCCTCGAAGTGAAGGCTGCAGGACCTTTTTCCTGTTCCACCTATGCGCAGCCAGGCTGAATTTATGTAGGGGAGGTGACGGTCGGCGCTCCCATTCACTTCAATGAGATTCCCAGAGATAGCTACCTCCAGAGCTTCCACTGATGTGAATGGGAGCACCGACCGTCACCAGCCCCACCAACATTCACCCTGGCTGCGCTCAGGTTGAATGTAGAGCAGGAGAAAGGTCCCTGCAAACTTCACTTTGTGGAACAACCCCTTTAACATTAGTGATCACCATGCTGTCCCAGAACAACCGATCTTCAGGGGTCCTGGCTGTCAGTCAGATGTAATATTGATGGCCTATCAATATTAGAAAGATGGATAACCCCTTTAAGGCTGTGTTCATATGCCGGAAAATTAGTCCATACGGTGGAAAGATGAAGCAGAGTTTTAGCTTTTCCTCAGATGAATGACCCCAAACATTGGGCTGTCTGTCTATCCTGGGATGCTATGGCATCCTGCTCCACCAGCAATAGAACCAGGGCTAAACTCCTCTTCTAACAACTGAGGTGAACTGGTTGCTTCCCACCCTTGGTCCCTGGAGATCTGCCATGTCCCCCCTCCTCCTTCACAGTCATGTGAAAGGTTGCAAATTGACTGTCTGCATCAGGAGCCTCCGGCTTCAGGAGGGCAAAAAGATTCCTTAGTCCTACCCCTTGTATAGAGCAAATCAGAGGGAGATTAACCCCTTTGTTACCTGCAGGATGTTTGCATACTGTTTTGCGTCAGGATCACACAGACAGTGTTGTAGACCAAGGGTCAGCAACCTTCGGCACTCCAGCTGCTGTGAAACTACAACTCCCAACATGCTCCATTCACTTTCATAGGAGTTCCAAGAACAGCAGAGCAAGTATGCTGGGAGTTGTAGTTTTACAACATATGGAGTGCCAAAGGTTGCCTTCCGCTGCTTTAGACTGACAAACAGTTAGGACAACTGTTTTTCTCATTTACTTTTAGGCTACGTTCACATCTGCGTTAGGGCCTCCATTTGAAGACTCCTTCGCAGTATCCTTCGAAATTCTCTGGACAAAAAAGTGTTGCAAATCTGACTTTTTTGTCCAGCAGTTTGTTTTAAAGAGTGGGCGCCCAACGCATCCCATAATAGTTAATTGGTTTTGATCGGACTCCATATTTGACCACTGTTGTAGTGGTCTGCCTAGTGTTACCATTCATTTCTAGGTTAGTGGTTATCTATTTTCCTCTGACCACAGTGAGTCTTTCTGCTGATTTATTATAATGTGAAATGAATCACTATGTAATTCCTTATTGCTCTTTATCCCGCAAGGAAAAATGAGACATTACTGAGAAGAGAGCAGAGGTTGTCGCAGCTTTCATCTCCTATTTATCAGCATCCACGTGTGTGAACAGAGCACTTAACAGAGGCCGACATACATAGATTGCTAGCCTATTTGTCTCCACAGCACTTTGCACTGTGGGTTAGTGTCTCTTGATGTTTCTAATCTTACACTTACAGTACATGTCTTTTTATGTCAAGTAATTCAAAGGTTTAGGGATCTCAGTTGGAAATAATAACCCGGACATAATACCCATTCATATTTTATCTGTTTTTACATCTTTAATGGAGTGTGAAATACAATAAAATTCTGGGCTTTGTAAAGTATTCTAGAAATTTTCTTTCCATTTCAGAGTACGTCTTAGGAATGGCACATTATACAAAACATCATTATCCTCTAGGGCTTTCTGGAACATTATAATCTATCATGCAATTATCCAAATCGGGATTGTTTATTGTACTTCTATCAAGGTTGTTTTTGTGCACAGAGGCAAGTAGCTACTGGTTAGCTACACAAATACCATATGGTAGCTACAACAGACATTGGATGACAGCAGATAACTTCTGATGAAGTATTCAAAATATACAGTGCTGTGCAAAACTTTTAGACAGGTAAGGCTGCAAAGTAAGAACACTTTCAGAAATAGAAACGTCAATAATTTATTTTTCTCCAAGCATAAAAGGAAATAAATGAACAAAAGAGAAATATTCAATTCCATCAGTTCTTCTCGGTACTTGCAGACAGTTTTTGGCAGAACTGGGCAGGGAGGTTGTTCCCACCATCTTGGAGAACTAAGCACAGATCTTCTGTGGATGTAGGCCTGTCCAATCCTTCTGTCTCTTCATGTCATCCCAGACAGACTGGATGATGATGAGATCAGTGCTATATCTGGGGGGGGCCGGATCATCACTTCCAGGACTCCACCTCCAAAGGGATTTACATTTCTCTTTTCTTCATTCACTTCATTTTGTTAACTGACAAAACTAAACTATAAACACTTCTACTTCTGAAAGCATTCTTACTGTGCAGCATTTTTTCCATACTTGCACTTTGCACAGCACTGTATACTCTATAAACATTGGGAAACAACTATAACAGGTCAATGTTTTTACTGCAGCACAGATATTATTAATTGCTCTTGTTTTTAGTTTATAGATGTCATTGTTCTCTGTAACCTGTAGGACTCACAATCTAAATTCCTTATCTGTATGTCTTTGATATGTGTGAGAAAACCAGAATATCCAAAGAAAACCCAGCAATACACTGGAAGAACATACAAACTCCATGCGGATGGTCAGATTCACACCCAGGACACCAGCACTGCAAGGGAACAGTGCTAACAACTGCCATCATACTGCCCACAAAATGTTTCCTGCTATAATAAATAAAAACATAGTTATCCTACATATTTTATTAAAGGGGACCTATCACTTTGAACGTGGTGTCTAAACTGTGGACATCTTGTTATAGGCAGGAGGAGCAGAGCCGGCCTTCTACCTAGGTAGGACACTGTCGGGCCCCCGAACCTATCTATAAAACATAGTGTAGGACACTGTCAGGGCTCCTAGGAACCTATCTATAAAACATAGTGTAACGGGGCACGTCGGGTCCGGCCTATCTGTAGAACAAGGGCACGCGGGCGCAACTGTCGGGCTCCTAGGAACCTATCTATAAAACATAGTGTAGAACACTGTCAGGGCTCCTAGGAACCTATCTATAAAACATAGAACACTGTCAGGGCTCCTAGGAACCTATCTATAAAACATAGTGTAGAACACTGTCAGGGCTCCTAGGAACCTATTTATAAAACATAGTGTAGAACACTGTCAGGGCTCCTAGGAACCTATCTATAAAACATAGTATACAACTCTGTCAGGGCTCCTAGGAACCTAGCTATAAAACATAGTTTAGAATACTGTCAAGGCTCCTAGGAATCTATCTATAAAACATAGTGTATAAAACTGTCAGGGCTCCTAGGAACTTATCTATAAAACATAGTATAAAATACTCTTAGGGCTCCTAGGAACCTATCTATAAAACATAGTATAGAATACTCTTAGGGCTCCTAGGAACCTATCTATAAAACATAGTGTAGAACACTGTCAGGGCTCCTAGGAACCTATCTATAAAACATAGTGTAGAACACTGTCAGGGCTCCTAGGAACCTATCTATAAAACATAGTGTAGAACACTGTCAGGGCTCCTAGGAACCTATCTATAAAACATAGTGTAGAACACTGTCAGGACTTTTAGGAACCTATCTATAAAACATAGTGCAGAACACTGTCAGGGCTCCCAGGCACCTATCAATAAAACATAATGTAGAACACTGTCAGGACTCCTAGGAACCTATATATGAAACATACTGTAGAATACTGTCAGGGCTCCTAGGAACCTATTTATAAAACATAGTGTAGAACACTGTCAGGGCTCCTAGGAACCTATCTATGAAACATACTGTAGAATACTGTCAGGGCTCCTAGGAACCTAACTGGGTGGAATTGTTTTTTGGTAGAGCTTTTGTAAGCCACACAGGGTTGGAACATGTATTGCATGGACCATGAATTTGCATGGATAGCTTCAGAAAATTCGGGATTGTCCTAGCAAATTCAGAATAGTTGATAGCTATGAAAAACTGAGAGTTATCTGAAGTGTATGCAGCTCTACTAGAGGTTGGATGTTGTTCCTGGCTGGTCAAGTCTTGGATCCAGGTTGTGTGGCTGTATGATAGGTCATCATACTTTCATTCCCTTAATTGTAGATTACAGTGCCTTGCAAAGTATTCATACCCCTTGAACTTTTTAACATTTTGTCACCTTTCAACCACAAACCTAAGTGTACTTTATTGGGATTTTAAGTGAGAGACCAACACAAAATAGCAGATAATTGTGAAGTGGAAGGAAATGAAACATGATTTTCAAAATTTTAATCAAATGAAAATCTGAAAAGTGTGACATGCAAAAGTCTTCAGCCCCCCTTTATCAATACTTTGTAGAGCCACCTTTCACTGCAATTATAGCTGCAAGTCTTTTGGGGTATGTCTCTACCAGCTTTGCACATCTAGAGACTGAGATTTTTGCCCATTCTTCTTTGAAAAATAGCTCAAGCTCAGCCAGATTGGATGGAGAGCGCCTGTGAACAGCAATTTTCATGTCTTGCCACAGATGCTCAATGGGATTTAGGTCTGGACTTTGACTGGGCCATTCTAACACATGAATATTCTTTGATCTAAACCATTCCACTGTAGCTCTGGCTGTATGTTTAGGGTCATTGTCTTGCTGGAAGGTGAATCTCCTTCCCAGTCTCAAGTCTTTTGCAGCCTCCAACAGGTTTTCTTCCAGGATTGCCCTGTATTTAGCTCTATCCTTCTACTCATCAACTCTGACCAGCTTCCCTGTCCCTACTGAAGAAAAGCCTCCCCCCAGCATGATGCTGCCGCCACCATGTGTCACAGTGGGGATGGTGTGTTCAGGGGGATGAGCAGGGTTACTTTTCCACCACACATAGCGCTTTGCATTTAGGCCAAAAAGTTCCCCTTTGGTCTCATCTGACCAGAGCATCTTCTTCCACATGTTTGCTGTGTCCCTTATATCGCTTGAGGCAAACTGCAAACGGCACTTCTTATGTCTTTCTTTCAACAATGGCTTTCTTCTTGCCACTCTTCCATAAAGGCCAGATTTGTAGAGTGCACGACTTATAGTTGTCCTGTGGACAGATTCTCCCACCTGAGCTGTGGATTTCTGCAGCTCCTCCAGAGTGACCATGGGCCTCTTGGCTGCTTCTCTGACCAGTGCTCTCCTTGCTCAATCTATCAGTTTAGGTGGACGGCCATGTTATGGTAGGTTTGCAGTTGTAGAATACTTTTCCATTTTTGTATGATAGATTGAACAGTGCTCCTTGGGATGCTCAAAACTTGGGATAAGTTTTTATAACCTAACCCTGCTTTAAACTTCTACAAAACTTTATCTCCGACCTGTCTGGTCAGTTCCTTGGTCTTCATGATTCTGTTTGTTCACTAGTGTTCTCTATCAAATCACTGAGGCCTTCACAGAACAGGTGTATTTATACTGAGACTAAATTACACACAGCTGGCTCTATTAACTCATTAAGTGACTTCTGAAGGCAATTGATTGCACTGGATTTTATTTAGGGGTATCAGAGTATGGGGGCTGAATACTTTTGCACGTCACACTTTTCAGATTTTTATTTGATTAAAATTTTGAAAACCATGTATCATTTTCCTTCCACTTCACAATTATGTGCTACCTTGGGTTGGTTATCATTTAAAATCTCAATAAAATACATTTAAGTTGTAAGGTGACAAAATGTGAAAAAGTTCAAAGGGTATGAATACTTTTGCAAGCCACTGTAGGAGGAAAGCATTAAAGAATATACATTATAGCAGTATTACTGAAGCACCTAGAGATCTATCACAGCATCAGAGGGACAGTGCGCACACCTGGCCTCAACCAGCTCCACAGTCTCCAGCAGCCAGTGCACTACTGTACTCTGCAATTTTGGTAGCGCAGGGACTGTGATGACTGTGTTACCACAGGATGCTGGGGATGTCTGGTTCCAAGAAAGAGTTGACATTAAAGGTGGCTGAGATGTCTCCTCACATTAAGCAAGCCAGAGCCCTTTGTGCAGAACTCCTAACAGCAAGCTGCTGCTCCTCTCAGGCAAGCTCTATGATCTTCTCCTTTGAACGCCCTATGTTACAGAAATAGGCCTTCAAATAATATGCCCCTTTCTGCCAGGGGTAGCCTAAACAATCCCTGGCATCGATGGGTTGCAAGGGGAAACTCATTTCATTGTGATTTGGCTTCCAGAAACCTCCAAGAGCAATGACTGCTCTATGACTTGCACCAGCCAGAGAGACAAACTAAATAATACATTATACAGGGCAAGTCATATGCAAACACAACACAATATGCTATGCTACCTAGTAACAATAGCATAGAGTGCGCAAAGATATGTCTTGTGTGATTTGGCACAGGTGTGGCCTCAGAGAAGTGTGAACAGTGGCTGAGCTTCTCCCCTGTCTATCTACACAACTGTTCATGCCGACCAAGCGCAGAACAGTCAACAAAATAAGGTCTGCACCAACCTACCACTCTACTGGTCTAGATAATATACAGGGGCCAGACATCACTGTGGTGCACATATTAGCTGAACCCTGAATGCAGTACTATATTTGATATACGGAGGCTTGCAAAAGTATTCATAGCCCTTGAACTTTTTCACATTTTGTTACCTTACAACCACAAACTTAAATGTATTTTATTGAGATTTTAAGTGATAGATCAACACAAACTAGCACATAATTGTGAAGTGGAAGGAAAATGATACAGGGTTTTCAAAATTTTAATCAAATAAAAATCTGAAAAGTGTGACGTGCAAAAGTCTTCAGCCCCCTGTACTCTGATACCCCTAAATAAAATCCAGTGCAATCAATTGCCTTCAGAAGTCACTTAATTAGTTAATAGAGTCCAGCTGTGTGTAATTTAGTCTCACTATAAATACACCTGTTCTGTGAAGGCCTCAGTGGTTTGTTAGAGAACACTAGTGAACAAACAGCATCATGAAGACCAAGGAACTCACCAGACAGGTCAGAGATAAAGTTGTGGAGCAATTTAAAGCAGAGTTAGGTTATAAAAACATATCCCAAGCGTTGAGCATCCCAAGGAGTCTATTTTCAGATTTTGTCCCTTTTTATTCCTTTGAAAGTTGTAAAGTATGGACTTTGCTAATTTCTGCATTAAAGAGGACCTTTTGCAACCTCCTATAAGACAGATCTTTACATTAATAGGCTCCACTCCACTGATTCCGGCACAGTTGGAATTTTCTCTCTAGCCCCCACCATTCCTGAGCAATCATTGCTGTTAGTTTTGGTGTCTGATATGCTATTTAGTCTCTGTACTGTCAGGAGGGCGGTGTCAGGCAGGAGCAGCAAAGGCATGTGATTCTGAGCTCTGACACTGGCTGCCTCTGATTGGAGCTCTGAATCACACCCCCTGCCTGATACCGCCCACCTGACATTACAGAGCTTAAATATCACATCAGGCACCAAAACTAACTGTGCCTGTTGCTCAGGAATGGTGGGGGCTAGAGAGAAAATTCCAACTGATTAGGACAGGCCATCAGTATAAAGTGGATAACCTCTTTAGGCAAGCACTGAAAACATAGGTTATAGTATTTTTCTAACACATTGGTTCTGCACAAGATGGAGACATTACAGGCTGCTCACAACCTCCGTTGGGGGTATACACAGAGGCATTGTACATTTTCCCAGAGCCCTGCAGGGGGACCATTTGATAACAATAGGAAATTGCTGGAGCTTCAGTCTAATGGCTGCAGAATATTACATGTCTGATGTGAAAGTGCTAGTAAGTATAATGCCAGCAGGTCAGTCTTCACTACACTAGCGCCACCTACTGTGGAAAATTGATACTTGATATACAGTGGAAACTGATCACATGTATGATATATACGGTGTATATATATATATATATATATACATATATATATATATATATATATTTGTGAAAATGTATTGTGAAAATGATGCAGCAAATATGAAATGGCAGCAGAGCAGAAAAATCAAGGAAGCTAGTCAGAAGCGTAAGAAGTAATCTAGGGCTCTAGCAATATTTGGAATGGCATCCTTCTTCAGTGTTAACCACCATCAGCAGCAAGCCCAGAACATAAAATATTTGGGGTATTTGCTCTCTAATCTGTGATGTGCTTTTCTTACTGTACACAGTGATATAGATAAAGCACACATTGATGTCATAGTACTGAGATAAAACACAGGGTGATGTCACATTAGAGAGATAATATACACAGTGATGTCATAGTACAGGGATAATGCACACAGTGATGTCACAGTACAGAGCTAAAAACCACAGTGATGTCACAGTACAGGGATAATATATACACAGTGATGAAACAGTACAGGGATAATATACACAGTGATGTCACAGTACAGGTATAATATACACAGTGATGTCACAGTACAGGTATAATGCACACAGTGATGCCACAGTACAGGGATAATGCTCACAGTGATGTCACAGTACAGGGATAATATACACAGTGATGTCACAGTACAGGGATAATGCACACAGTGATGACACAGTACAGGGATAATGCTCACAGTGATGTCATGGTACAGGGAGGGACAATGCACACATTGATGTCCTAGTACAAAGATAATGCAGACAGTAATGCTATAGTACAGAGATAATGCACAAAGTGATGTTATAGTACAGAGATAATGTATACAGTGATGTATTGCAGAGATAATGCACATAGTGATGTCATAATACAGAGATGATGCACAAATTGATGTCACAGTACATAGATAATATACGCAGTGATCTCATAATGCAGAGTTAATGCACACAATGATGTAATAGTACAGACATAATGCACACAGTGACGTTGCAGTACAGAGGTTCGTGGGATCAATATGCAGTACATCTGCGGTTATATGACCTATTAACTCAGAGTTGGGGCCAATTCATACGGCAGCACTGACAATAAATATCTGTGTGAATAAACCTCAAACTATGTAATGCATTTCTGTATGCAGAGATTTTACTTGCCTGTTTCTTTGCTATCTCGAGAAATAACCTGCTGCAAGAATTGTCTTACAGTGGCCTATACCTCATCCTTGTCATTGGAAGAAACATACATGTCTATAAGGGAGTCAGGAGAGATATCTGCCCCCACATTATAATGTCCTGCTCCAGTTGCCCTCACAGTTTAATTTCCCCCTCCAGTTGCCCCCACAGTATAATGTCCTCCTCCAGTTGCCTCTACAGTATATTGTCTTGCTTCAGTTGCCCCAATAGTTTAATGTCCCCCCAGTTGCCCCCACAGTTTGTCCTCTAGTTGCCTCCACAGACTACAATCCCTCTCCAGTTCCCCCCACAGTATACAGTGCCCATTCAGTTGCCCCCACAATATACAGTCACCCAGCAGGTGCCCCCATAGTATATATAATCTCCTCCAGGTGCCCACAATATAATGGAAGAAATAAAAAAAACACTAATACTAACCTTGTCCTGTTCCCCTGCTGTTCTCTCCTGTCTCTGCTCCTGGAAACTTCAGGAAGTGATGATGATGTTAGTGATGTCACCACATTGTGCCTACTGCTCCCAGGCACCAGGAGCAGAGACAGGGGCCAAATGGTGAAGCAAGGGGTGAACTGTTACCTGCTTCACCACTGTATTCAACTCATCTGCATCCAGAGGACATTCCTCCCACCAACCAGGACAGGGGGTCAGGACCAAGAATCTGGGACTGTCCTGCTGAATCTGGGACTGTTGGGAAGTGTGGGGATGTTTCCCGAACCATCCTAGAGCCAACCACAAACTAGGTGCGATTGCTAACTTTTGGGTAGTGTTTTGCATGCCTTGTCCCTCCTTTTAGCCTGAAACATGCCTCTAACTTCTGGGATTGTTGTTGAACACTCAGGACTGTGCAGGCAAATTTGGAACAGTTGGAAAATATGGCTAAGACTACATTTGGTCATGTGATGGCCGTCACACAACTGCATTAAAATCACAGTATGAGAATGGGAGCTATTCTCATGACTTATTTGTTGACAGTCATGTCCTTTGATAGGTCACGTTCTATTTTTGTCTGTTTTCACAGATCCTTTAATACACTCAAAAACGGGCGCCCCTCAGGTGGATCACGTTGGTGTGAATCTAGGCTACTTACCATGCCAGCACTCCAGTGATGCGTCCTCTGCTGGCAGGAAGCCTGATGAATGCAATATATATTATTCGCCAGTGTCTGCTAATGAAGGTCGATGCAGGACAAGCAGAACCGCTACGCCCAGGGCCTGTTTGTGGTCTGCATCACATTGGACTTGGCGCTGTATATACAAAACATCAGGATATTTATACTTAAGACTGTCTGTTAAGTCACTTTATTTTTTATTATAATATATTTTTATTTATAAGATGTATTTAGCCAATAAAGTAAAGGAAATGATTGCAATGAATCTTTTACTATTGGATAATGTCTTGTGGTTCTGGTGAAGTTACACAAGGTGGTGCTATGGGATATATACAGTGAAATGTCTCTTATATACTGCTTCTTTGAGAATAGCCATTAGGGAATGCACCTTTGTGGTTTGTTATATTACTATTTACTGTAATATTTATTTGGTGTGGCATAGGTGAGTCTTGGACGAAGCTGGTTGTCCTATCACTGGACTCTAGGGGCACACAAATCTTTGTGTGGGGAGTATATGAAGCCTCAGGTGACCACTGTGATTGAGCTGATTGCTTGGGGGACTGCGCATGCCATTGATCTAAAATTGATGACCAATAGTCAATCACTGTCTACTCTTGGGCAACCTTTTCTAGTATTCTTCTCCACTGAAATATAGTTTACAATAAAGTAAATAAAATTGCCACATCCTAGAGTGTCTCTGCTTACACTGTTTTTATTCTATGTGCCTCTGCTTGTGTTATATGTATGTATTTTGTGTATTTATGTTCTGCAGCTCCCCTAGTGTGTTTTCCCCATGGTTTCACAGTGAACAGAAGGTTGGTCACCCCTTCACCTTCCTAAGGCTTGGTTCAGCCCTGGCCAATCACAGGCCATTTGGTGGGGTTTGGAGACTCAAGTCTCTGCAGGACCGTTAGAGTCTGGTTAGTGTGCAGTAGGTGTTGGCACTGTTAACACCAAGCTCTACTGTGTTCTACTCAGCCCCTGAGGGAGAGGATTATTGCCAGAGACAGCCCTGAGACAGGGAACATCAGCCTGTCTTCTGTACAGATCATGTACCAGGAGGAGAGAAGGAGTCTCATTTTCCAGGAACTACACACGTGGACAAAATTGTTGGTATCCCTCGTTTTAATGAAAGAAAAACCCACAATGGTCACAGAAATAACTTGAATCTGACAAAAGTAATTTGCCAAACTACATGTTGACAATCCAGAAATCTTCTGGGAGAATGTCCTATGGCCAGATGAGACAAAAATCAAAATTTTTGGCAACGCACATCAGCTCTATGTTCACAGACTAAAAAAGTGAAGCATATCTTGAAAAGAACACTGTCCCTACTGTGAAACATGGAGGAGGCTCTGTTATGTTCTGGGGCTGCTTTGCTACATCTGGCACAGGGTGCCTTGAATCTGTGCAGGGTACAATGAAATCTCAAGACTATCAAGGGATTCTAGAGAGAAATGTGCTGCCCAGTGTCAGAAAGCTTGGTCTCAGTCGCAGGTCATGGGTCTTGCAACAGGATAATGACCCAAAACACACAGCTAAAAACACTCAAGAATGGCTAAGAGGAAAACATTGGACTATTCTGAAGTGGCCTTCTATGAGCCCTGACCTAAATCCTATTGAGCATCTTTGGAAGGAGCTGAAACATGCCGTCTGGAAAAGGCACCCTTCAAACCCGAGACAACTGGAGCAGTTTGCTCATGAGGAGTGGCCAAAATACCTGCTGAGAGGTGCAGAAGTCTCATTGACCTTTACAGGAATCGTTTGATCGCAGTGATTGCCTCAAAAGGTTGTACAACAAAATATTAAGTTAAGGGAACCATCATTTCTGTCCAGGCCTGTTTCATGAGTTTTCTTTTTTTATAAACTCTGTTGAAGCATGGTTGAAAAGCAATGTCTGACTTTCATTTGTTGGAGTGGAGTACAAGGCACTTGTTAACTGCTGTGGTCTGGGCATCCCTCATCCCAGAGCCTGGGTAAACCCAAGAGACTACTACCCTCATTGGAAGCTGCATCTGTTCATGGTTGCACAGTTTTCCATAGTAAAGTTTGCTCTGTTTCAACTGCACCACTGCCTCCTGAGTCGTTTCTGCGTTCACCATCAGGGCCCTTCTGAACACCATCTCACGGCTCAGAGTAAGAGAAGACCCCTCTCCAATTGGAAGCACCCTGGGGGGAACTACTACCACCACCATCTGGTAGAACACAGGTTGCCTTCGTCAGTGTCCGGCCAAGGAGGTGTGCTGGGCGAGATTGGTTAAGGCACTGGGCCTATCCGGGGACATTGTTATTGCCACTACTACTCTCATCCTCCGGTTCCCTTCATCTCAGTTACGGAAAATTATATTTCAACAAATTTATTAATAAATTGACAATTGGGTGCTGTCAGTTGGGATTGAGTCCCTACAGAGTTGGGAACGCCCAGTTGTCAATTAATTTATCAGAGGAATGGCACAATACAGTGCTATAAGAGCAAAGGCTCCAGAAATGTCATTTCATAGGGAGTGGACATGCCAGGAGTAGTCTCTCACCACTTCTGTAATGGGCCAATTACTCTGGTTCAGGATCGGACACATTTTTGGGTTTTTCGTACATGCGGTTATGAGGGATAGAACAATTTTTTAGGTTTTATTTTTATGCTATTTTTTATTTATTTATTTTTGCCCCTTTCACCACTTCCACCTCTTTGCATCCCTTCACTCAAATGATTCGAATGCAGTTGGAATTTTTTCTCTAGCCCTCACTGTTCCTGAGCAATAGCTGCTGTTTCAGCATCCATTATGCTAATGAGGTGCTGTACTGTCATGTGGGCAGTCCTGTCGGTCTACTCCAGTCCAGGACCTCCCATTTGACAGTAGACAGTCTAATTAGCATATTGGATGCTGAAATAACAGAACTGATTGTTCAGGAATGGTGAGGGCTACAGAAAAAATTCCAACTGCGACAGATTGACTACAGCGCTCCGCTATTGCAGCTTGCAAAGAGCTGGAGTTTGTGGAGGTGGAGAAAGGTCTTCTTTAACTTCACATATCTTTTTCATATTACCTATTATAAAAGATGGGAAGAAATATCAAATACTAGAAAAGAACATTTCTTTATCCCTCATCCTGGTGCTTTGGGGTCCACTCCTATATTTTCGCAAAAGAAAATAGAAATGTTGGAACGCTTTTCTGAAATGTATTCTTAGTAGAGATCTTCTGTTCAAAGAAGAACAAAAGCCACAGGCTGATCTCATAAACCTCAGCAAGCCACCAGTCCAATTACCGGCGCTGCCAAGGTAGGTGGACAACTGTTTCCATGGCAACATTGCTGCATATATAGACTATTTTTTATTGCCATTGGTGATATAAAAGGAATGAAAGTGACTTTAATTCTGAAATAAGGTTGATACGCACAATATATCAAAACGTTATGGAATGTAATTACATAGAATATATTTTGAATTGTCTATGAA
Source organism: Leptodactylus fallax (assembly GCA_947044405.1). Lineage (NCBI taxonomy): Eukaryota > Metazoa > Chordata > Amphibia > Anura > Leptodactylidae > Leptodactylus > Leptodactylus fallax. The sequence goes on from CAMRHE010000308.1 coordinate 2,021,435, forward strand.
ATATTTTGTATTCAACAATAGATTACTTTGTAATGTCACTTAAATGGGGGTGAGCTCAAGTCCCCTGCACATCCCGGGTGGCCAGAAGCTGCTGTGCACATAGAAACAGAAGAGGGGCCACGGCACTAAATTCTCAGGATCGTCAGGGGTCCCGGCAGTCAGACCCTCAGCAATCAGAAAGTGATGGAATATCCTAAAATGGGATTTTTTTTTAGCCTATTTATAGTAATTAAGATGCAAACAAGTAAGATTCGTTCAGTGACACAACAGAAGGTGTTGGCAGGAGGTATTATGTATTAACCCATTAAAAATGACACATTATTTAAACAAAATATGTTTTATAAAACACACATTCAATAATAAAATGTCCAAAGATTTAGTATCCCCATAACCAACACCACATGTGCTATAAATATATGAGCTTTATGCAGGTCAGAAAAAAATTGAAAAGAAATGGTGGAATGGTAATATATAAATGCTCCAAATCATGTCAAACTACAATTCGTCCTGCAAAAAACAAGACCCGATTTTTCTGCATTAATGCAAAAATCAATTATTATTCATTAGCATTGGTATTATTTATTATTAGTTATTAGACATTAGAAAATTCATAAAGGCCAAAAATGTCCTGGTCTTTGAGGGGTTAAAGAGACGATGAGACAATCTCTTTAAAGGGGTTATCTAAGGTGTTTAATTTAACTTATTTCCTCCAGGGATGTAAGCGACCACTTGGGGTCACAGGCTGGTTACAGAAGGAAGGATGCGGAGCTGCTAGTTCCAATCACGTAACCTGGAGAAAGTATATTAACTTAATTTCCCTAGACAAACCCTTTGAGGCCCTGTGTGCACTGTCAGTGTGCTACTAAAAAACAGGGCTAGCACACTGACCCATTTATTTCTATGGCCCCATACACACGACCATGTATTTTCACGGTTCCGTGTATGGGGCTGTGAGCCAGGTACAAAACTCAGGACAGGTCCTATTCCTGCCCGTTTTGTGTCTCGTGCTCACTGACCTCAGTGGATGGGGGCGGCACACGGATGTCATCTATGTGCCGTCAGTGCCATTTAATCACAGCTCGGTAACATACACACACTCGCCTAAAGAGTCTATATAGATCACGTCTGGCTGTATGTCTGTCTTTGCACAATTTTGCACCCAATGACTCAGATGTCATGTGTTGATCTAAAGCTGGTCAGTAAAACACAAATCTGCTTGGATCTTCCTCTTCTATTGTTTTCACCGATTATAAGTGGTGCCATAGATATCTGGCTACCAGTCTCCCTCCCTCTTCCTCCTTCCTGTGTAGGAATACATGCACATTTGGCTTATATTGGAGGGCTCAGCAGTGTTATTGGCTGTTAGAATGCTTTTCATACTATGTATGTCTTTGGCCAGGTTTTCTGTATATAATCCTTCAAGCTAAAGTTATGTCACGTATTGCAATTACTTTTCTGCAACAGTAAACATGTTGGAGAAAATTACAAGAAAAAAAAACAAAATGCCTAATATATGAAATCTCATGTTTGTCCTTTACTGGCAGCTCTTCTATAAGCAGTGTCCTCTGTTCTGCTGCTCTGTGCTGTGCACCTGCTTGTGCATTGTTTCCTGTGTCAGTACAGCTGGAGAACTTGTTCCATGTCTGTTATTGTTGTCACACGCTTACATGTAACACATGCAGGTCTAGAGGTTTTTGGAATTTATTACTGAAGCTTTATTGAATTAGCATCACTAAGTCAAAACCAGGAGTGGACACTGCACAGAGAGAAAGGTGTATCTACCAACCAGGATTTTGGGTGCTGTCACACTGCTCCAGACAGCAAGAGATGTGTCCCGGCTTCAATATCGTGTGGGGACTAGAAGGGGATCATTATACTCTGTGTGTGTGTGTGGGGGGGGGTGTCACAAATGGGATCATTATATTGTGTGGGGACTACAAGGGGATCATTATCCTGTGGGGGGACATAGGGTGGACATGAGACTTTTCAGCAGACACAAGAAGGACATTATAGTGTGTGGGAGCCACAAGGAGGACATTATAATGTGGGGGGCACAAGGAAGACCATTATATTCTATGGGGACTGTTAAGATTCAGATGGAAGGTAAGAAATGTACTGGTCTACAGGAGAGCAGCAGCAGAAATTGGCTGACAACTGTGAGCAGTAGAAAATGCTACTTAAAGGCAAAACACTACTGAGAGCCAAGACCGGCCTCAGACGCCTTCACCAGAGCTCCTCGCACGAAGAGATGGATTTTCACTGAATCTGAAGACCGGAATTGTCACCAGAACAGAAAGTGTATTACAAATAAATGCACTGCAGCAGAAGCCTACACCAAATCCACATACTACTCACAGGGACAGAGAAAACAGAATGGTCAACAATCAAGGGTCAGCAGCTGAGGGGGGCAACACAGATCCAAATCACGAGACGAAGACAAATCCGGGAAACAAGTCAATAGTCGGAACCGATCAGGAATGCCAGAACAAAATCACAAGACAAAAGAGGAATCCAGGTACACAGCCAAAAGTCAGGTATAGGAGCAGTCAAATCAAAGTCAGGCGCTTGGCAGGAGTTAGGAAACTGATAGCCAGCAAAGCTGAGTGATGAGGGAGTGGTTTAAATAGGCCTGCTCAGGAAGCTTCCCTATGTTGTCACGACAACCTTAAAGCAACCACCAATCCTTCTTTATGTTGACCTGATAAACTATCACACCGATAAATTTCTCGGGAGCGCATGACTGGGGCGAATGCTCCAAGTCCAAACACCGTACTGTTGGGAGCAGGGAAAAGATCCAGACACTGAACTCCCTACCCAAGGGAATCTGGGGGGTCATTCATGGTGTCTACGCGATGGGAGTCTAGCCACGAACCCCATCATACCCCTCACCTGATATTATGGTCATCTGGTGAGGAGCTATGGCTGAATATATTTATCTGGTCCTAGGATGTAGGGCTGGGCCGCTTCTCCTGGTGACATCACACAGGGAGGAGACTAGGGCAGGTATATGTCTCAGACCAGGGAGAGAGGCTAGAATTTAATTCTGGGAGAGATGTGAGGACACATGTCGTGTTGCTGACTTAAGGAAGTGCCCTGGGGTTAACAGCTGAAAGCCCCAGCGAACCAGACTGCAGATCCATTTGGTATTTTTCTTCTCTTTTAATCCCATTTTATTTTTCTGTACTGTATGCCTTGTTTTTACCTGTATTTGCTTGACCATCCTCTGATGTGTATTCTGTATACGTTAGTGGCTAGTACCGACCCACTCGGGTTAATAAATATATAAAATTTGTAAAGCTCGTTTCATGTTATCCTATGAACCCAGGCACTCACAAGGAGTGAGTGGAAGGTAAGAAGGGTGACCGCAGGTAGGCCAAGTTGCTTGGCAAAGCGGACTTCACAGGGGGCTTTTCATCTGACTGTGTTCCGTCTGTGAAACATGGTCTGTGTGTCACCCGTATTTCCCTGACTGACTGCATCGTGGTTTTTGGGTGATGAACTGCAAAATTTTTGGTTTGAAATTTTTTGAAAATTTGTAATAAACAGTAGAGATACTGTACTGATCTAAAGTTGCCAGCTCAGTACAGTACTACTAAGGCCATTTGGGAACTTGCTGCATTTTAAACAGGGGGGGGGGGGGGGGAGAACCCCCCCCCCCCCCCCCGGCCCCCCCCCCCCCGGGGAGTATTGGGTCCAATTCCTGGGCAAGCCCTTTAACAAGGTTAATGAAGAGAGAACTGTCATTTGTCCATCTCCATTTCATTTAAGATAGCAGTATCCAAAAGAATCGAGGGCACCCGCCAGCATGTAACTGTGAGCAGCAGTAAAGTTCTATTACCTCTCCATCTTTGTGTTTTTTCTTTTTTTGTATCAACATTAAGTAAAATGTAGCAAAAAATGGGGAATGTCTCTAGTTTAGACCAGTTCAACTGCATACTATAACTCTTTTCTGTGGTGGAAGCTTCTGGGCTGCCATGTTAGATAAAGAGCCTCCAGAAATGCAGTGTCACAGCTGTGCTGCTGAACTGTATATATGGTTAGATGTAACGTTTAAAGTGACAGTGTCTTTGCTGTGTTAACCCCTTGCAGCCGTACTTTGTCATATATCACCACTATACCTGGCCTGTGATTTCTAACAGGACCTAAAACTACTACCGTATGTGTCATTTGTAAAACTGCCAACACGGCAAAGGCCTTTGGGCCTTCTTAGGTACCAGGGCCCAGGTATGTCCAGCACCTCTGCACCCCTACTTTCTTGCATAGTTATCTCATCCACTAATCTCCATAGGCTACATGACTTTTACATGAAATCTGTTGGTTTACATGACAGAAGACATCCATTATTTTAGGTAATGTGCTTTGACACTGCATTTTACATTTACAGTTTTCTTTAAGCAACTGGAGCTTCATGCCAAAAAGTGAGGAATGTATGACGCCCATTCGAAATTCCTTTGCAATGCGCTGAGTAACTATAATGTAGAAATCAACCTGTATCTGCATAAATAAAACTGTTCCAATGCTACTGTATATGCTGCACAACCTATAAATTTCTGCAGTGAGGAAGATTGAGGCTAGGTTTACACCTGTGTTCCGGTTTCCGTTCGGGGGTCCAAAGGGACTCCCCCCGAACGGAAACCTAATCCGCTTAAAAAAGCGGTTACCCTCATGGTTGCATGATGTCACAGGAGAGCGCTAGATGTCAATGAGGAGGTGGAGAGAGCGCCGGAGGAAAGCCCAAAAGAGGTAACGGAAGGTGAGTATGAATGATTTTTATTTTTGCACCTCCCCTGGGCCTCCACTTATTACACTCTGGGGTCTGAAGAGAACCCAGAGTATAATAATGTCACTTTTCAATTCGACATAACTTTGGCTGTGTTTGAATTAGAGAGATAGAAATTGAATGAATAAGTTCTTAAGAGCCCTAACAGTATTCTACACTATGTTTTATAGATAGGTTCCTAGGAGCCCTGACAGTATTCTACACTATGTTTTATAGATAGGTTCCTAGGAGTCCTGACAGTGTTCTACACTATGTTTTATAGATAGGTTCCTAGGAGTCCTGACAGCGTTCTACACTATGTTTTATAGATAGGTTCCTAGGAGTCCTAAGAGTGTTCTCATTTGTATGAACAATCCCATCATTAATCAGATGGTTGCATGACAGCAGTCCTAAATCTAAAGTGTATGTCTGGCCCTGGACTGGATTCACATGGGTACATTTATTAAAACCAGTGTTTTTTGTAGATGTCTTAATCTATGTTCCTCCCTTGGAAGGACTGTGCACCAGAAACTGAAGCTTACTCCTCCCTGGGTCTTTACTGTTCCCCTTCCACTTTCTAAGAAATTGCTATGATGGGCAAAAATAGGTTTGTAACAGTGCAATTTTACATGTAAATCTGTTGTGTGTCTACAATTGTGCCTTTTCTCACAGACTTTTTGCTTACTGAATGTGCCCCACAGTCTCTTAGTGGCAGGTTTTGATGCAGGTTTTAGAATCCAAGCCAGAAGTATAATAAAAGAGAGTAGAATTTTCAGTCTTACTTTTATAATGTTTTTTAATAAATTTGCAAAAATATCTACATTTCTGTTTTTTTCTGTCAAGATGGGGTGCTGAGTGTACATTAATGAGAAATAAAATGAACTTTTTTGCTTTTAGCAAATGGCTGCAATGAAACAAAGAGAGAAAAATTTAAAGGGGTCTGAATACTTTCCGTACCCACTGTATGTCACTGTCAGGACTCCTAGGAACCTATTTATAAAACATAGTGTAGAACACTGTCAGGGCTCCTAGGAACCTATCTATAAAACATAGTGTAGAACACTGTCAGGGCTCCTAGGAACCTATCTATAAAACATAGTGTAGAATACTGTCAGGGCTCCTAGGAACCTATCTATAAAACATAGTGTAGAACCAGGGGCGTAACTACCGGGGTAGCAGTGGTAGCGACTGCCACAGGGCCCGGAACATTACGGGGCCCGGAGCCCTGTGGCAGTCGCTACCGCGAACCCCACAAACACTGCTATCGTTATACTCCGGGGTCTTTTGAGACCCCGGAGTATAACGATCGGGGGCCCAGGGGAGGTGAGCGAACATAAAAAACACTGTAACTCACCTCTCCGCCGCTCCGCAGGCTTCGGGCCTGTTTGGTGACGTCCCAGACGTCAGCCGACGTCATTATGCGTCGCGACGCCGGCCTGGATCGTGCGAGATCCGGTCCGACATTGAAGATGGCCGAAGTAGCGCATGGGAGTTCACCAGAGCAAGGAAGAGGTAAGTTGCAGTGTTTTCTATGTTTGTATCCTCCCCTGGGTCTCCGATCATTATACTCCGGGGTCTGAAAAGACCCCGGAGTATAATAATCGTTCATGGGTGGTCCACTATGGGGCATAATACTGTGTGCAGGGGCCACTATGGGGCAAACTACTGTGTGCAGGGGCTACTATGGGGCAAACTACTGTGTGCAGGGGCTACTATAGGGCAAACTACTGTGTGCAGGGGCCGCTATGGGGCAAACTACTGTGTGCAGGGGCCACTATGGGGCAAACTACTGTGTGCAGGGGCTACTATGGGGCAAACTACTGAGTGCAGGCGCCACTATGGGGCAAACTACTGTGTGCAGGGGCCACTATGGGGCAAACTACTGTGTGCAGGGGCCACTATGGGGCAAACTACTGTGTGCAGGGGCCACTATGGGGCAAACTACTGTGTGTCGGGGCCACTATGGGGCAAACTACTGTGTGCAGGGGCCACTATGGGGCATAATATTGTGTGCAGGGGCCACTATGCTGCATAATACCGTGTCCAGGGGCCACTATGGGGCATAATACCGTGTGCAGGGGCCACTATGGGGCATAATACCGTGTGCAGGGGCCACTATGGGACATAATACCGTGTGCAGGGGCCACTATGGGGCATAATAGCGTGTGCAGGAATGCGGTTTGTGTGTGTGGGGGGTTGGGGGCGGCGGTTTGGGGGGTTGGGGGCGGCGGCTTGGGGGGGGCCCATGTCAAATGTTCGCCTTGGGGCCCAGCCATTCCTAGTTACGCACTGGAGAACACGCAGGCCCAGGGACCACAAAACTAGTGTAGAACACTGTCAGGTCTCCTAGGAACCTATCTATAAAACATAGTGTAGAACACTGTCAGGGCTCCTAGGAACCTACAGTATATATCAAATTTCTAGCTCTCTAAGGCAAACACAGTTATGGCAAACATAGTCAAAGTTATATCAAAGTGAAAATGACATTATTATACTATGGAGTCTCTTCAGACTCCAGAGTATAATAGGTGGAGGCCCAGGGGAGGTGTAAAAAAACAAAACAAAAAAGTCATACTCACCTTCCAAGATGAATCCCCATTTGTTTGGTTAAGTAAAAAACTGAACAATTTGGAATATTTGGGTCAAAGCCGGTCACTGTGACTACTCCTCTTCCTCCTAATCTCATGGCCTTCCTCCCAAAGGGCTACTGCATATACACTAGTATTAATAGCCAATTGACTAAACAAATAGAACCTGACTTGCTATTTATGACTCAGTAAAGAATAACTTTCATTATAGTCATACATAATTAGAAATCATAAAGAAGACACTGTAGTATATAAAAACTGCCAGAAATCTAGTTATAGTAATTGCTATGTAACTAATGCCCTAAGGGCAAACAGCTCTACTCACTGTATACAACACACAACTTAATGCCGTGTATTGTCCATATCATTACTACATTGTTACTGCTGAATGTTGTAATATATTATTCATTCAGTGACAATACAATATACCGACAATGCCAATGAATGCATTTTTCAGCAAATGTGAACGTAGACTTAGTTAGACCACCTGGGGGAGATTTATGATGCCCTGCACTTCAGGATTTTGTGGGCTTATTTGCACAACAGTTTTGCAGGTTTTTACATTTTTAAGCCACTTATTCCACTTTTGAAGACTGGGTGTGGAAAGGATATAATAAATTGCAACAATTGTTGGTGGGGCATGGAAAATGCCCCAAAAATTTATACCAGAAAACTGGCAAACTGACAGCAGAAAACGATATACAGATGTAGTATTGCTGATAATTGCTAGATGTCCCAGAAGCTCAGCATGCTAACAGCCTGTACACATTGCACTGCATCACTTATATTTGTGTACCATAACTTAAAGGGGTTTTCCGGGCAAAAAATGTTTTTTTTTAAAATGTCTGTTAGTGCTATTAATGGGTTAATAAATGCACCCATATACACATGTGGACAAAATTGTTGGTACCCCTCGTTTAATGAAAGAAAAACCCACAATGGTCACAGAAATAACTTGAATCTGACAAAAGTAATAATATATAAAAATTCTATGAAAATGAACAAATGAAAGTCAGACATTACTTTCCAACCATGCTTCAACAGAATTTTTTTAAAAAAAAGAAAACTCATGAAACAGAAATGATGGTTCCCTTATCTTAATATTTTGTTGCACAACCTTTTGAGGCAATCACTGCAATCAAACGATTCCTGTAACTGTCAATGAGACTTCTGCACCTCTCAGCAGGTATTTTGGCCACTCCTCATGAGCAAACTGCTCCAGTTGTCTCGGGTTTGAAGGGTGCCTTTTCCAGACAGCATGTTTCAGCTCCTTCCAAAGATGCTCAATAGGATTTAGGTCAGGGCTCATAGAAGGCCACTTCAGAATAGTCCAATGTTTTCCTCTTAGCCATTCTTGGGTGTTTTTAGCTGTGTGTTTTGGGTCATTATCCTGCTGCAAGACCCATGACCTGCGACTGAGACCAAGCTTTCTGACACTGGGCAGCACATTTCTCTCTAGAATCCCTTGATAGCCTTGAGATTTCATTGTACCCTGCACAGATTCAAGACACCCTGTGCCAAATGCAGCAAAGCAGCCCCAGAACATAACAGAGCCTCCTCCATGTTTCACAGTAGGGACAGTGTTCTTTTCAAGATATGCGTCATTTTTCCATCTGTGAACATAGAGCTGATGTGCCTTGCCAAAAATTTCGATTTTTGTCTCATCTGTCCATAGGACATTTTTCCATACGCTTTGTGGCTTGTCAACATGTAGTTTTGCATATTCCAGTTTTGTCAGATTCAAGTTATTTCTGTGACCATTGTGGGTTTTTCTTTCATTAAACGATGGGTACTGTGAAAGATCCTCAGTGCGCCAACACCGCTTTGGCTCACACCTGAGACTTCTTTCATAAAAACTACACTCACCGCCAGTGAGTGCTGGGTCCACAAGATAAATACAAGACAAGACTTCTAAATTTTATATATTTATTAACCCCTAAATGGGTCGGTATTAACATCTAACACATGCAGTTCAGAACAGATATGCAGATGTATGCAAGCATTAACAGTTACTAGTACAAAATACAGCGCTTAAAATAAAAAGGGAATAAAGGTGAAATGATTACTTTACCACACATATCCTTGATGTGGTTCTGTAGTCCAACACTCATACATGCTCTGGTATGTGTGTATAACCAGTGGAGGCTTCTAGCAGCAGCATCACAGCATTCCAGCCTGCCTGCTCATCACAGTATATTCCAGTAGTCTCTTAGTAGTCTCATCATAGTATCCTCTAGTAATCCCAGCACAGTCTCCTTCTCACTGACCTCTTACCTCATCTTTTATACCCTTGATTACACCACCCAGAATGAGGTCACCGGCGACAGCAAGTCTGGCTGACTAACGCACTCAAGTCCAGATTCTTTGTAAGGAGATAGGATTAAGTGGAATGATACAATGCCTTCTATATGTTATCAACCATGTCTGATCAACAGCCCAGGCTGAACAATGCATGTGTATTTGATCACCCAGGGCTATGTAGGAATTCAATGGAGCCATTCTGGGATGGATATAAAGCCCTATTGTTCTATGGTTGCCACTACTGACAACATACAGTACATCTAGGATTAGGGCTGCGCACATTATGAGTAAATGGAAGAGGGAGATACGATACCCAGAGATCAAAATACATCTTTGCGTTATAGCCATATTTAAGTGGAATCATCACAGGTACCAACAATTTTGTCCACGTCAGTATATGTTTTGAGTGATTTCTGGGTGTCTCGGGGATCTCCTGGTATCTCCTGCATTTCTTTACATGGTTCAGCTTCCTGCTATATAACTTCTACACTAACCACTCTCACCTCACTCCCCCTCCATCCTCACTCCCCCCTCCCATACACCCCCTCACTGTCTCTCTAGCTATCCCGCACTTCCCTACCTACTCAGCCCAACCCCCGACCCCATTATATTCCATGCTTCTTCCTGGGGGACGGCCCCTCCTTCTTTACTGATTATGCAGGCGCGAGCTCTTCTCCAGCGCTGCTCTGTTCTCTTCAGCGATGATCCACCTCTACTGCGCATGCGTGGAAGCTGCACAGTAGAGATGGATTATTGCAGCAGTACGCAGAGCAGCGCTTGGAGAAGAAGGCGTGCCTGCAGAATCAGTAAAGAAGGAGGAGCCGTCTCGCAGGAAAAAGGAAGAGAGGCAAGTATAATGAGGTGGATGGGGGGGGGAGTAGGAATGACGATCCATTTCCGGAAATGGGGAAATGGATCGTCACTGAATAATCAGAAAATGTCCCTGGGGTGGTCATATGGGTAAATATACATTTTTGATTAATTATGTTATTTAGAAAGTAGGAGGGTGTTTAGATTAGTGTAGGGATTTCCAGTTATCCTGGACAACCCCTTTAAAGGGGTTGTCCAGGATATATTGATATTGCAAATCTATGCTAAACACCACCCCCTTCCTCCGCCTACCTTCTAAATGACTTAGTGTAACAAAAATCTTTATTTACCTAGATCTCCATGGCGGTCATGTGAATGTCCCAGGCACATTTTTCGATTTTCCAGTAATGTTCCGTTTCCAGAAGGGGAGAAATGGAATATCACCTATACAAACCCACCCCCCCTCCTCCCCATCATACTTACCTGTCTTCCGGTCCAGACCTTCTAGGCACAGGACGTCACTTCTTCTGGGTACTTCAGCTCTATTGCGCAGGTGTGGCCCAGAAGAAGCAACATCCCGTGCCAAGAAGGTCTGGACCAGAAGACGGGTAAGTATGATGAAGTGGGGAGGGTTGAGTTAGTTAGGAAGAGCTAGTAGTGGGCGGGCTAGCTACGGAAACAGGGAGGTGATGTGAGTGAGAAAGGGAGGGAGTGAGAGAGGGAGGGGGTGTGAGTCAGCTCTGAGTGCAGCCCAAGGTATCATGGTAGTTGTAGGAAAACAGAGAACAGGAAGATGCTCATGTAAACAAATGCAGAAGATGCCAGGAGCTCACAGAGAAACCCATAAATAACTCAAAATACTGCTAAGGGACATCACTTCTTTTGAGCATTTCATCTCTATTGCTAGGAGCCCTGACAGTGTTCTACACTATGTTTTATAGATAGGTTCCTAGGAGCCCTGACAGTGTTCTACACTATGTTTTATAGATAGGTTCCTAGGAGCCCTGACAGTGTTCTACACTATGTTTTATAGATAGGTTCCTAGGAGCCCTGACAGTGTTCTACACTATGTTTTCTAGATAGGTTCCTAGGAGCCCTGACAGTGTTCTACACTATGTTTTATAGATAGGTTCCTAGGAGCCCTGACAGTGTTCTACACTATGTTTTATAGATAGGATCCTAGGAGCCCTAAGAGTCTTCTATACTATGTTTTATAGATAGGTTCCTAGGAGCCCTGACAGTGTTCTACACTATGTTTTATAGATAGGTTCCTAGGAGCCCTGACAGTGTTCTACACTATGTTTTATAGATAGGTTCCTAGGAGCCCTGACAGTGTTCTACACTATGTTTTATAGATAGGGTCCTAGGAGCCCTGACAGTGTTCTACACTATGTTTTATAGATAGGTTCCTAGTAATAGTCCTTTAACCTGAGTTGGCCTCTTTACAACATAAAACACCAGTGTCAATGGCAAACATTCTTATGCAGTTTACTCCCACAATGGACTCAAGGTGCAGAGAGTGTGCTGGAATAGGGGAGTTAATGGCTGATTTTCTGGCATTCATCTTCATCACCACAAGGATCAGTTGTTTTAGCGGAAGCCAATTTACCTATCAGTATAGTTTTGGTATGACCTTTAAGTTTGCATGGTTACAGAGCAACTTTCTATTCAGGCTCATGGAAGGGGGTCCCCCAAGGGAAACCACCCTTTACAATGTGCAAGAGCTTATAGATGGAGGTTACTTGTATGGATGGAGATGTAACTTGATGCTCCTGGGCCCCAGTGCAAAATTTGTAATGGGGCTCCTACCTACCTTGTGCCATTTAGAATGGTGGTATATTTCATTTGTGAGAGGGACTTCTGGTGCCACCTCAGAGTCCAGGGCCTGGTAGTAACTGCTACCACTACAACCCCTTTAGTTACGTCCTGGATGGAGAGGTAAAATGATAGATATGCAGATTGATAGATAGATACAGACAGATAGCCAGATACACAAATAGGCAGACATAGAAAAATACATAAATCTAACCTATATGCAACATTTTTGGGATTGTGTACCGCTATGATAAACAATAAACTAATGCACAAAATACCAAAATATACCTTTTATAAGTTACTTACATACAGTGTATATGTATACATAAATGATATGGTGTAACCAGATGACAGGTGTACATACAAAAGATATACATGTAATGATACAATGTGTATATATATATATATATGTGTGTGTGTGTTTGTGTGTGTGTAACAAGTGACAGGAGTACATACAGATATATACACACATACATATATATATAAATGATACAATGTATATAATATATGATACAGTGTAACCAGTGACAGGAGTATAAGGAGTACATACAGATATATATATATATATATATATAATGATACAATGTATATAATATATGATACAGTGTAACCAGTGACAGGAGTATAAGGAGTACATACAGATATATATATATATATATAATGATACAATGTATATAATATATGATACAGTGTAACCAGTGACAGGTGTAAATACAGCTGTATCCTGATAACATGGAGATGTGCCTGTCGTCCTCCTGATCTGTGTGCAGGGAGGAGATCCTCGGCCATCCTTCCTTCCTTCCCTCCCCCTTCCCTGAGATTGGATTATAATGCAGCAATCGCTGAGGATTATAGTGCACTGACTGTGTTCACACTGTGCCTGCCGCTGCTGCCAGTGAATGGCTGTGCTCTGCTGCCTCTTCCATCAGTCTGTGCTGGTCCCTTAGGAAGGTGTGATCCCTCCTCCGGCTCCTCCGCCCGCAGCTGTCAGTGTCCTCTGCTCAACATGGGGGAGATCCCTAACCTGGTGAAGATTGCCGTCTCCCTGAAGATCCAGCCCAATGACGGCCCGGTGTACTTTAAAGTGGACGGGCAGAGATTCGGCCAGAACCGAACCATCAAGTTGTTAACCGGAGCCAAGTACAAGATCGAGGTGGTGTTGAAGCCTGGAGCGGTGAGAGCCAAGTAAGTGCCGGCAGCCCAGGGGTTAATCCCTCTGCGTGTTTTTGCTTTTTCGTCTTCCTTCCTCCTGGCCTCAGCTGTCATCCAGCACATTCCTATGAGCCAGGCTGCCAGGGATTACTACCCAGCACTCCCTCTATTTACCCTCTGGGTGGTAATAACATCCTGCCCTCCATGCATTCAGGCCTGGGGCAATGTCTTGTCATGTTGCCTGAAGGTGCAGAGGTGCCAGCCTGCAATATTGTGGTATTTCTAAGATAAATATTGAGATATTGTTTAATTTGTATGGAAATACCATTCATGGTAGGGGAGGGGGTGCATGTTACACCTGTCAGGAGGGTCATACCATGTCAGTGGGCCTTTATAGGATTCAGTTATTGCTATTAAGATCAGTATTGATCACATCCGAAGATCAGCCATTCTATTCAGGGTACAAGAAATGGTAATGTGAGGGTGACATCCTGTGGTTATGGTTACAAGCTCTGGAAGCCATCCTTGTCACTAGGCCTTTACCTAGAAATATGATGAAGGACATGGAGACATGACTGCTCAGAATGGAAAAATCATCTACTGTGTATCCAAGTCCCTGCACCCAGGGCAGAGGTTCCGTTTTCTGCTCTATCTTTATATCCAAATTCCCTGGCTAGGCCAGATTAGTTTGTGGCTTGCCCCCCGACACCCATCATCCAGGGCACATCCTCTAGCTGCACCCCTTGGGGGATTGTGTGCCTGTTTACAGGCAATAATGATATTAGGGTCATTTAACACACATTTTGCACAGATGTTTGGGGATTTTCAGATTTGCAGATAATCGTAGCAGAGGGTATTGTATATTGTATGTCATAGAGCAGGAATGAAAGCAACCGGGTCATCCAGTAAGGGGTATATAATAACGACAGCGCGATGTAGCAGTGTCAATTGTGCTTCATTTTAGCATTATTTCATGCAATGCTAATAATTGTAAACAATTTTTTTGAAGTTTAATTGTTTATTATCTATCTATCTAGATATATATATATATATATATATATATATATATATGTATATACACGTATATATGCAAAATTAGATTTTCTGCTCCCATATCTATGATCATTTCCCTAGGATTTTGCTAGAAGGCCTGGCTGCTCTTTCTAGGAAAATATTCCTTATTCTTTGTTTGTTGTTCATAGAGACAAGCTCATTCTAGACATTCATTATAAATCTTTCTAGGGCTTGTAGCTGAACTTACTTTAACCTGTTATAAACAGAATTTTTTTTTTTTTTTTTTTTTTTTTATTTAGTCGCAAAACACAAAGTACAACCGTTGATATTTTTTTTTTGGTTTTTTTTTCCATTATTTGGTATTTGGCACTATTTGATCTCATACACAGATATTTCAGTAATGCATTATGATATCAGCTATGTCTTTACTGAAGTATATAGAGACCTTACATTTTATATAGAGAGCTCTCATGTTGCTTAAAGTGAACATCTACCCTTGAATACATTAAGTAGTTTTATAGTGGTCAGGGCTCCACTCTTCTGTTACGGAGCCTCCAATCCCATGTATAGACATGGTAAATGATACAATTCTGGCTGTCTTGGTATATACCTCCACTAGTTCCTTCTAGCCTTCCGCTTGTCCTGCACTGATGGCGTGATCAGAACTAGCACATAACACCCATGTTGATCAGCCTCCACCCTTCTCCTCCTCTCCTTTTTACTAGTATTAACTGTATCATGGAGGCTGACTATTATTCTGATGATCTATTTTGCCAACACCCATAATACCAGTGAACATTGGAGAAGAGGCGGTGGGGAGACTTTGGTGCTAGGTGCTGGTTTCAGTCACATGACCCTGTGTTGGATCCAGCTGGAAACCCAAGGTTTGGAAGAAATAGAACCATGAAGGGAAACTTTAAAATGTAGACAGTATAAATCTAGATCGGACAGGCAGAAATTGTGCCAAATGTATCACAGTGGCTCACGCAGGGCAATAGAACTGGTACATCTTGCTAGATATGTAAGGCGGGGGCACACTGAGCAAATATGGTGTTGAATGACCACTTTGGAAACTCAGCTGCATATTTTCTGGAAACCAGCGGTGGCAAAAACCATTCAATTGGGGGATTTTTGCTGCGGCATTTTTGCAGGAGTCTGTGCAGGTTTCCTTCTGGCCCTAAAGTCACTTTTAGGCTAAAGCCCCACATAGCGAGCTGCAGCAAAAAAATCGCTGTGGGAAACATCGCGGCGGCAACGCATCATGGTTTTGCCCGCATTACTATTCACAGAAAGTCTGTAGAGTTTGACTCTGTGGACTTTCTGCTTTTATTATAAATATAGGGAAATCGCTGGCGTTTCTGAAGGTATAATTGACATGCTACGATTTCCAAAACCGCTAAGTTTTTGGAAATCGCAGCGTTTCCTCTGAGCATTTTTTCCTGCAGTGTGTGGATGGGATTCGCTAGAACTTTTTATACTTCTCACTCAATCCAAAGTCCTGACTTTGGCTTAAAAAAAAACAACAACAAAATCTGCAACTACAAAAAAGCTGTGTTTCTGCAATGTGGGGCCTCAGCCTTAAAAAAATGAAGCAGTAATGGATATGTTGCAGGTTTAGAACCAGCAGTGCAGGTCACTTTGTGCTGTGGGTTGTAGCTGCAGCATGTGAAAGAGATTTAGCAAATACCCATCCAGTATGCTGCCATTGTACATCACAGTACATGGAGGCTAAGCCTTTGCGAGCACACCCGTTGTCCCAGGTTTACCATTGTGGTTACGACTAGACGCTGGCATGAATTTGCCACATGTTAGGGGCATTTTGGCAGACCTAGTTTGAGGTTAAATTTTTACAACTTGGTAGACATGTGCGTGGCTTCTCAGAAAAGAGGACATGGCTTAAAAGTGACAAAATGCAACCAAATTCTGCAAGAATTTTGGCATAAAATTTGGACTCAAAGTAAGGCCACTAAAAAGGTTAAAAAACTTAGACTGGCAGTCTACAGTAAAGATATACAAGACTTAAAGGGGTTGTCCAGTTCATATTATAATTATTTAAAGGGGTTGTCTAGCTCCAAATCAATTTTTCATACTGATCACCTCTTCACAGGATAGGTCATTAGAAAAATCAATTTAAAGTTGGACAGCCCCTTTAATAGTGCTGCTACAGGGAAAATAAACATATCAGTACTCACTTCTTCCTGGGACTCCTCTTCCAGTGGTGGCTGCTCCGTTGGTCTGTATAAAGGCTCCCCAGCAGTTTGTGCCAGGTGACTGCTGCAGCCAATCACAGGCCCCAACAGTCATCTCTTCACAAATGGAACAGCAGTCACAGACCTCAGCGGTCCTCCTGCAAAAATGTCACTAGGGCATCAGTCAGGGGACTTGTATACAGACCAACGGAGCTGATACTGCTGGAAATGGAGGCCCGGGGAGAGGTGAGCACTAGATTGTTATGTTTATATTCACAATAGCAGCCCTATTAAATAATAAAAATATCAACTGGACATACTCTTTAATATCCAGCGACATCCACTGTGATAAATCTGACACTTTTTTAGTGTCTGAGTTTATACGGTATAACTGTTAGTAAATGTGAGCCAAACTTAGACACTTTTCCTTACACCACCTCTTGGTTGGCCTTCTTTATTCAAATATTTTGGTACATTTAAACAATGCCTCTTTAATTAAAGAGGACCTTTCACCACCTCCACTAACTCAAGCTCTTTGCATCATTTAATAGCTGTTGCTCCACTGATTCCAGCGCAGTTGGAATTTTCTCTCTAGCCCCCACCATTCCTAAGCAACAAGTCCAATTAGTTTTGGTGCCTGATGTGCTATTTAGGCTCTGTACAGTCAGGTGGGTGGTGTCAGGCAGAAGAAGGCAGTGTCAGAGCTCGGAATCACAACCCTTGTCTGCTCCTGGCGGACACCACCCACTGACAGTACAGAGACTAAATAGTATAACAGGCACCAAAAATAACAGCAGTGATTTCTCAGGAACGGTGGGGGCTAGAGCAAAAAATTCTGTGCTGGAGTCAGTGGAGCAGCAGCTATTAAATGATGCAGAGTTGGACTTGTTGGCGGTGATAAAAGGTCCTCTTTAAGTCACATATATACTGTCTGGTGATGTGCAAAAATTGTAGAAAACCCTTAATTACATATGGTGCAAGGTATGTACACCAGGTTTTTAGGATAGGTCATCAATATCAGGTCAGTGGCAGATAGGCTGTTCTTTTCAGCAGCTTTATGGAGGACAGATCCATCATCAATATAATTTGGCCGTAAACACCCCTTCAATCAGAATTCTGGTGCATTGAGGCCAAAAGTGGATCATAAATGTGAGGACATGTAAATGACAGACAGTACTTCTCCATTTTTTCAATCCTGGTTTTGGCTTCAAAAATGCATCAACAAAACCTGAATATGTGTTCTTACCCTAAGGTTGGGTTCACACCAGCGCTCGCTTTCCATTCTGGGATTCCTTCCCCATTTCACTTGAAAAATTCGGAGAGAAAAGTTCTGCAAGCAGGACTTTTCTCTCCGCATTTTTGGGCGGAAAACTGCCGGACCCCATTATAGTCTATGGACTTCCACGGGTAATTGCTTTTGAAACAGATTGGGTTTTCGTTTTTCAGATCCAAAAGCAGACCCGAAGAACGGAAACCCCAATGCAGGTGTGAACCTAGCGTAAGTGTGAAGACACTCAGGGGCTGCGGCCACACGTCAGATACTTGTTGGTTATTGCCTGGTACTTGTTACTGGCCAAGTGTTTTTCTGGGTTCTCGCGCAGGCAGTAACAAGTAGTAATCCAGTGTAGGTATGTGAGCCAGAGGGCGCTGTTGAGCGACCCAGGCCCAGCCCTGAAAAGGCCTTCAGCCACACCTTTGAGTGGGTGGCGTGTAACTCCAGAGGACTGGAGTATCCTGCACAGAGCAGGAAATGGTGGCCCAGTTGGACAGATAGACGGTCTGTGCCAGAGGGCTGGCGTCCATAGGGGACTTTTGCTGAGTGGAGCATTAGTCCGGCTGCTCAAGTGGACCAGCTAAGGACAGAGAGATAGGCTCTGTCCCAGAAGGGCTGGCGTCCACAGAGGACGGTTGCTGGAGCTGAGCAACAGTCAGGACAGTTAGGGGCTCAAGGAGTGAGTTAGGCCCTAACTGTGGCATAGGTTTTTTTGTTATGTTGCAGTTAAGCTGAATAAAGCCACGTTTATTTTACGCTTGGACTGTCTGAAAGCTATCTTTCCGGCACCCAGTACCATGAACCACCGCTGTCCGGACCAGGACAAGCCGCCATTTTGAGTTTAAATCCCCTAAGCTGTCACACCAGTAATAATAAATGTTTCATTCTTGGCCTGGAGCCACTGTTTAAGTTCTCGCTCCTCCAGACTCCATATAAATTAGGGTCAGCGTAGTCTTACCTGTGACCGGGCTGAGGACCTAGTGGTTTGTAAAACCCTGTGCTGATAATGATATAGGCAACAGTTTTAGGCATTATTCACACCTCAATGTTTTGTATCGATTGTAAGCTAAAATCAGGGGTGGGTTGAAAACGCAGAAGAGGTGCAAATCTTTTAATTATACCTTATCTCTCTGTAGTCTCCACTTCTGGTTTTGGCTTACTAAGGCTAGTTTCACATCTGCTGATGGGTCTCCATCGTTTGGTTACCCGTGAACACCGGCGGGACCCATATACTATAATGAAGTCTGCTGGGTCTCCACTGTTTTTATACTGAAACCGGTGGAGAGAAAAGTCCTCTGGTTTCTGTGGTGGATCCTCCAACGGAGACTCTAGCGAAGATGTGAACTTAGCCTAATACTGATGCAAAATACTGACATGTAAATAAAGCCTAAAGGTGCATGCACATGGTGCAGTTGGGTACACTTAAAACTGCATCAAAATGAATGCCACTGGAGTTCATTTTTTATTTTTTATCTTTTTTTTTTTTTTTTTACAAAATATTTTGGAATACAAACGGTAAGATAAGATATACAAAGTACAAGGATAGTTAGGGAAGGGAAAATCCTAGGGGGAAAAAAAAACCAGTATGAAATAAATCAACCAAGAAAAAACAGTCTGAACAAGTACAAACAGAACATAAACTGGAAACAGTTTTGATGTGGTTTTTTTTTTTTTTTTTTTTTTTTTTGGTGCAGTTATTGATTTTACAGGTGAAACATGTTAAATGTTTCATCTATGAAATTAAGAAACATGCAGTTTTTATGGTGCTGAATTGATGCAGTTTTAACTGCGCCTAACTACACCATGTGAATAATCCCTACGCTAGAGGTAAACACTGCAAACACTAATGAATTTCCATCATGGAAATTATGCAGCATGTTCCACTGAAAGTTTCAGCAGCACATACCACCTGAAAGCAGCTGCAGCCATTGCTGTGGGCTCACGGCTGAGGCCACATGTGGATATGCAGTGTTTTGACTATTGCATAAACGCAGCAGAAAACGGTGGATTTTACAGTCCCAGCAAAGTGAATGAGGTTTCATTTATTCTCAGCCACACCTTGCAGAAAAAAAACACTGTGAAATTGTTGTATTTTCTCCAAGGGGAAGTGAAAAAGCAAAATGCAGCAGAAAAGCAATAAGAAAAAAAATCAGGAGTGGATTAAAAAAAATAAATAAAATAAAATAAAATATGAAAAAGAAAAATAGCATATGTCTATTAGCCTTTCTCACCCTTTATGAATCTCCTAGTTTTGGCTGCAAAAAGCTGAATGTGGAAACAAACCTTCATGAAGTATTTCAATCCAGGGGACCCATGCTCTAGAGAAGAAAGGCACAGCCATGCCAGCACCACAGCATTATTTATTTCTATTACTTATGTTATATACAGTGCCTTGCGAAAGTATTCGACCCCCTTGAACTTTTCAACCTTTTGCCATATTTCAGGCTTCAAACATAAGGATATAAAATTTTAATTTTTTGGTGAAGAATCAACAACAAGTGAAGTGGAACGAAATTTATTGGATATTTTAAACTTTTGTAAAAAATAAAAAACTGAAAAGTGGGGCGTGCCAAATTATTCGGCCCCTTAAGTTAATACTTTGTAGTGCCACCTTTTGCTGCGATTACAGCTGCAAGTCGCTTGGGGTATGTCTCTATCAGTTTTGCACATCGAGAGACTGAAATTCTTGCCCATTCTTCCTTGGAAAACAGCTGGAGCTCAGTGAGGTTGGATGGAGAGCTTTTGTGAACAGCAGTTTTCAGCTCTTTCCACAGATTCTCGATTGGATTCAGGTCTGGACTTTGACTTGGCCATTCTAACACCTGGATACGTTTATTTGTGAACCATTCCATTGTAGATTTGGCTTTATGTTTGGGATCATTGTCTTGTTGGAAGATAAATCTCTGTCCCAGTCTCAGGTCTTTTGCAGACTCCAACAGGTTTTCTTCCAGAATGGTCCTGTATTTGGCTCCATCCATCTTCCCATCAATGTTAACCATCTTCCCTGTCCCTGCTGAAGAAAAGCAGGCCCAAACCATGATGCTGCCACCACCATGTGTGACAGTGGGGATGGTGTGTTCAGGGTGATGAGGTGTGTTGCTTTTACACCAAACATATCGTTTTGCATTGTGGCCAAAAAGTTGGATTTTGGTTTCATCTGACCAGAGCACCTTCTTCCACATGTTTGGTGTGTCTCCCAGGTGGCTTGTGGCAAACTTTAAACGAGACTTTTTATGGATATCTTTGAGAAATGGCTTTCTTCTTGCCACTCTTCCATAAAGGCCAGATTTGTGCAGTGTACGACTGATTGTTGTCCTATGGACAGACTCTCCCACCTCAGCTGTAGATCTCTGCAGTTCATCCAGAGTGATCATGGGCCTCTTGGCTGCATCTCTGATCAGTCTTCTCCTTGTTTGAGATGAAAGTTTAGAGGGACGGCCGGGTCTTGGTAGATTTGCAGTGGTCTGATACTCCTTCCATTTCAATATGATCGCTTGCACAGTGCTCCTTGGGATGTTTAAAGTTTGGTAAATCTTTTTGTATCCAAATCCGGCTTTAAACTTCTCCACAACAGTATCACGGACCTGCCTGGTGTGTTCCTTGGTCTTCATGATGCTCTCTGCGCTTTAAACAGAACCCTGAGACAATCACAGAGCAGGTGCATTTATACGGAGACTTGATTACACACAGGTGGATTATATCTATCATCATCAGTCATTTAGGACAACATTGGATCATTCAGAGATCCTCACTGAACTTCTGGAGTGAGTTTGCTGCACTGAAAGTAAAGGGGCCGAATAATATTGCACGCCTCACTTTTCAGTTTTTTATTTTTTACAAAAGTTTAAAATAACCAATAAATTTCGTTCCACTTCACAATTGTGTCCCACTTGTTGATTCTTCACCAAAAAATTAAAATTTTATATCCTTATGTTTGAAGCCTGAAATGTGGCAAAAGGTTGAAAAGTTCAAGAGGGCCGAATACTTTCGCAAGGCACTGTAGCTCCATCATATTCCGCAGCGCTTTACAGATATTGTCAATCTCTGTCCCATATACCGTAGGTCTGACAATTTACATTCCCTATCAGTATGTCTTTGGTGTGTGGGAGGAAACCGGAGTACCCGGAGGAAACCCACACAAACAACTCAATGTAATTAATAATTTATTGACCATCTTTTTCAGGACTATAAATTTAGGAGGATTGGTCATTCCCCTAGAAGAGAAATCCAGAGACCCTCAGATGGCTTGTTACACTGCCTTCTATGATACAGAGGGGGTGACCCACACCAAAAGTGGCGAGAGGCAACCACTCCAGGTCATGATCCAGGTATGTAATCTATAAACTTCAACTTTTTATGATATCAAATAATAAACTAACATTATGGAGGATTCATAACTGTATTCCTGGTTAGAGAAACTTTGCATGGTCACTCTCTGTGTTATTGTCATGCACGGTATGTTCCTGAATCTGGGGCAAGTACCTCCAGCTTTACTAAGCATGCACCTGAGATGAGGTACCTTATCCTCAGTCAGGTCAGACTGGGTGTGTCTAGGCTTTGGCCACCTTGTCTCTTCTCCTAAGCTTCTCCACCTACTTGACCCCAGCAAGGTAAATAACATAGGGACAATTTGTGGACTAGAATGCTATTTTGATGTACCATATTTTTCGCTTTAATATTATTTTCCATCCAAAGTGGGGGGAAAAAGTAAGTGTGTTTTATATCGAAAATCAAGCCAGCATTATTGCACTCATGAACCCCTATTATATTCAGAGGTCTCTTCAAACCCCAGAGTATAATGATCAGATGCCCAAGGGAGGTGATTAAACATAATAAACAGTGTTACTCACCTCTCCTGGGCTCCGCCACTGGTCAGTTGGCCTCTTCTGTTCACCAAGATGTCTCAAAATCACAGGCCTCAGTGCTCATGTCGGCATTTTCACACAAAATGACAATGGCATAATGACACTTGAGTCATTTTGCGTCATCCAAACCCCAAATTTTTGGAAGATTCAAACGAAAACCGTATGGGCCACTCTAGGGCATTATACTGTGTGAACTGGCTGCTATGGGCCATTATATTGTGTGGAGGGGCCACTATGGGACATTATACTGTGTTTAGGGGCCGCTATGGGACATTATATTGTGTGTAGGGTCCACTATGGGACATTATACTGTGTGGAGGGGCAGCTATGGGACATTACACTGTGTGCAGAGGCCGCTATGGGACATTATTCTTAAAGAGGTTGTCCAGGAATTGGTTCAAAATATTTTTTTCCTATTTTCCTCTTCTAAAACCTAGGTACGTCTTATAAAACGAAAAATATGGTAATGCTACTCCTACTTTTGCATATAAGGACACCTTTAGAAAGCACAAAAGCTAATCTAACACCTAGTAGAAAAACCTACTGACAGGTCCCTTTTAGACTGATAAAGATATGCACTGAGACTTGTTCAGGGAATTATGCTAAACATTGCACTAAAGAGTGGTTTCTATATAGTAAATGGGGGAAAAATCGTTTAAAAAAGGTCTTTTGATATGATTGTCAGACATTTAAAGGGGTTTTCCAGGCTTCTAACATTAGCAACCTATTGAATAGGCTGTCAATCAAAGATTGACGGTGGTTCAACATCCGGGACCCCTGCTGATCAGTTGCATCCACAGCCTCTTCACTGAAAATACAAGCACATTGCTGTACATTGAATATCAGCTGTACATGGTTTGTTTGTTTTTTCACTTGAATGGCACTGAGCTGCAAACAGGTCATGTGACTGATCATAACACCATGTGGCCTGTATTGCTTCAGACACTAAATCTGCAGGGATCTCAAGTGATAGACCCCCGCCAGTCTCCTATACAAAGGATAGCTCATCAGTCTTATGAGGCCAGAAAACCCCTTTAACACCTTAGCGCTCTGCACCGTAATAGTACGGCACTGTAATGCCATGGGCACAGGAGCTGTACTTGCGGCATTATTTCCAGCTCTCGGGTGTGTTACACAGCCGAGGGCCAGGACCAGCAGCTGGAGTCGGAAGATACTCCGACTCCGGTGGATTAACCCCCTGGATGCCGTGATCAATAGCGATCATGGCATCCAGGTGGTCTGGGGGCAAGTTTGCAGCCCCCCTCCCATCACCCCTCGGACCTCCTGCAATAAGATTGTGGGTTCTGGGGGTTACCATGGCTGGTACTATTTAGGCTGGTACTTTCTACATATTCGTCTATAAAGTGGGGAGGGAGATTTGAAAAGACACTCAAATAATAGCTCCTTCTACACTCTGCTACTCTGTGCTCTTTTAACAATGTTATGTTTGTAGATAATAGGCTAGGAGTGCACAGAATGAGGCAATAAGTCAATTAACTAGCTGGCAGAAGCCTTCTACTCCACCCCTCCCTTCTCTATACAGCTATATGTGTGACACTGAATGCGGAGATAGAATTTTATGTAAACAGCAAATTGAAGATAAGGAGCAGGAGAACAGCTTACGCTAGGTTCACACTAGCATTGTTATCTCCGTCATTAGCTGTCTGCCTCTCAGTTGTTCAGGTCACCTGGCAGACCCTAAAACATTGGTTACACATGGACACCGGTGGACCCCATTGACAGTGGGGTACAGGACTTCTCTCTCTGCCGATATTCGGCGGTTACTGTGATGGAGTCTCCAACAGTGGAGATGTGAACCCAGCCTGAATAAGTAGTGAAGGAAACAGATCTCCCTAGTAAGATATATTACAAACTTTCTTATATTCACCTGTTCTATTCAATAATGGAAAGTTGTTAATGACTGAAGATACACTTTATGTAACCTGCCATTGATTTGGTTGGTTGGTTGGTTGGTCCTTTGCTTATTATATTGTGTAATATTACAAGTAATAGTCCACAAAAAACTGAGAGAAAGGTGACGCCTATATTGTGCACATCCAGAATAATATGAATATCAAATACAGTGATTAACAAATATGAACAACACACCCAAAAAAGTATAAAAAAATGTAAAAACAAGAGGAAAAAAAAATCTATACTTTGGTGATCCAGAATAGAAGGACCCAATACAGTGTCAACTCTCCTTAATAACACATAAGTAAATGTAGAAAAATAAATGCCCCATTTGAAGAAGATAAAAAATAACAGATTACTCAATAAAGACCAGTCCAGATAAGTAAAAAAAAAAAAACATATGAAAAGAAAAATTCATGAACATTCACCCCCTAGAAAGAAAGATATATGTGCACTATAATACAATTCACAAGTATACAACATAATGTGACATCAGATACATGAAGTGGCAGAACTGTGGTCTCACATAGGTCTTGTACCACCGGGGGAGTTTTATTTATATATATATATATATATATATATATATATATATATATACGAGCCTTCATGCCTTTTCCATGGATGGATTGGCGGTCCAGCTGCATGGTGTTTGTCACAGCATTGCTTATGAGACAGGTTCCCTTTAAGGCTCTGTTATATGGTGCACCATGTGCTTGAAAAAGTGAAAATCCCCTATGTACTTGTTAGGCCATCCCTTCCTCTGTACTTAGAAAAGACAATCTTCGTGGGCTCCATAAACTGGTTCTCGGCACAGATTTCACTTTTTAACCTCCATGGTTGTTGGGAAACTGCAGACTTTGCACTTATCCACAGTGCACACTGAGGTCAAAAGTGACTTCTGGTTTCATTGTTTTTTAGCAAATTGACCTATAGTACTTAGTGACAAAGAGCACATGTACGTGTGTAGAATATTTTGTGAAGGCCATGTGTGCACTTATGGTAAAAATGTGATAACATGTTAACACTCAGTGGGACAGAGTTATTTAGATGGGTGTGTAGTACGCCAGTCTTAATCTGCTGCGCTGGCATGAGATGCCTCAATATTGTTAAAAGGCATACACCTGTTAAAGGGAAATTGTCATGGTGGTTTGGGTACTAAACCACCCACAAGTGGGTTTAGTGTCCCAAATCGCTGTGTTATTAGCCATCTGTGCCCACACTGAGATTAAAAAAACCTTTATCCTCACTCTGCGGTTGTGAGCAAGTTCATATCAATTATTGAGTCGACTTTTGGTTATTTTGCGATGAATTGTCCAGCCCTACTTTGGTGTATCTCAGGAGGTCCGTGTGCCAGAAACTGAAACTCCTAGTTGGCGTAGATTTCAGGCATCGCTTATGCTAATTTTCTGGTGTAAGCAATGTTAAATGAGTCAGGCAGAGGACATCAAGACCAATGTACAGTACACCCCTCCTGATGAATCCCATCTTTGTGTAGACCCATTGTCCGCATCATCTACTACAGTCGGCTATACACATTAGATGAATATTGGTTGGGACTGGCCAACCATCTAATATATATGGAGCTGTCCTGACTCTCCCCCATGACAGTTGTCAGGGAAAAGAATGGTCAAGCATGTTAAATTTCAACATGTCTGAAGAAGATAAGCCTAGTATAACAGCATGTATGTGTATGGGGTCTGCTGATTGTTCACCAAAAGTGGATGCGGTCGGGGGGGGGGGGGAGAAGACTCAGACCCTTAGAGGAGATAAGCCACTGGAGGTGTCGTCTAGCTCCTTAATTCCCTCTCCCCATAGAAAGCACATGTGTGTTCAGCCAAACTGAGCATGCAGGTGTATGGGGGATTTGAGGAGAATAGCTGTCATCTGAATTAGTGTCCCAGCAGTTATTGAAGGTATATGGTTACGTTTTATCTCACTCCCCTTTGAACACATATGCATATTTGGTCATATCTGAGCATGCATGTGGGATCGGGAGGAATACATTTCTGCCAAGCTAGAATTCATAGCAGTTATCTAGAGTATAGGGCCTGCTTTACAATAACTATTCAGCAGATGCAGGGCAAAGACTATTTTTACTGGAGTACGGGATATTTATTAGTAACTAGAACATTAGGAAGCTCCTTGCTTATAATATTACAGGTTGTGTTCAGTGTGAAATGCAGTATTACTATCTGTATAACATGGATAGAATCCAGAATTGGGCACAGTTGGGTAATAATACGGGACACCTTCCTCATCATGTGAACAATGGCCTTGCTTGTGCCTTGTCATTTCACAGTTCTTTAAGCTAAAAACATATCTATTGTTTAATTTGTTGGTGAAACATCCAGGACATTGTCCTCGTAGTGTATGACACCGGCTTATCTCTGTAAGTGCACCTGCCATTCCTGGTATGTTATAAAGAGACGGATAATAGCCTGAATCTGGGTTATATCATAGATACCAGGGAGAGAAGTGAGAGGAGGTGAGGTGCACTTTCATGTTCCCCTTCTTCCTCCACAGTAAGGAGAAGGAGGATGTGGTAGACTATATTCTGCCAGGGCATTTGCTAATAATGTACAGAGAACTAGAAATTCCCAGAAATCAGAGACATTGTTTGAATCCTGAGAGTCACATGAAGAATCTATAACATGGCTCCTGTCACTGCGAAATAATAATGAAAAAGAGTCTGTCTCCAGAACCCAGCATATCAACCCGTAACCGTATGCCGGTGACCGTAATTCTATCTATCTGGGTTGATATGCTGCGTTCTAGAGACAGACTCTCTTGAACATTAGTGCATGAAATTGCTTCCTATCACCTAGGGGAAGGATATCTAAATTCCCTGACCAAGGCATAGTTGACTCGCTGGTTCCCACTGTCATTTACCACCCTATCAATGGTCCTGCATCAGAGATCTCCCAGAAGACTCAGGAAATGTTGTGTGTAAAATTAAAGAGTGATAGCTTTTTGGGATAAGATTCAGCATAACTTGTATTTTAAATGTAAAAAATACAAGTCAAGTATGGATAGGGGATAACTTGCAGATTGATGGGGGGCCTGACTGCTGAAACCCCCTACTGATCAGAAGAATGGTGGGCTTTTGTCCCCCATTCTGAATGTAGTGGTGGTGGGCAGCATGTACTTTGGTTATCTCCTGGACTCTCCTTGAAATGGATAGATGTGCCCACTACCTGACCACGACTCCTTTCAGAATCAGTCTTCCTCAACAATTTTTAAGGGGAGAAAACTATCTGATATTTCATTCTCCATTGAATCCAAAAATAAAGAATCTAAATATCAGCACACTAAAATGTAACTGTTTAATAGTAATTCTAAAAGTATAATGTTAACAATATGTATAAAAAATAGCTCAAGGGACTGTTAAACATTGCCAGAAAAGATGATATCCAAGACCAGGTGTCTACTTCATGGCCCATCAGTATAAGAGATCTATAGATCCACAATTAGCTGATACAGTAAAGCTAGAGATATTCTCCCGGGATAGTTCTCCTGCTAATATTGTTTTCAGAACAGCAGGGATCCTCGGGTTAGCATAAAGCGGTGACCCTTTATTAAATAAATCTCCTAGTCGCCATTATGCAGCAGATAATATATCATTAGAATGACATACATATGCATCCGTGCCCCAAAATATAGTATATTATCCCACCAATATGTCAACAAATGGTGTACATACTTAATACTGGGGCTATATTTGGTTCATATTCATTAGCATATTAGCCACTCCTAGGTAACCTATAGAAAAACAAGACGCACATGTAATGGAATTGCAAACTGGAGCCACGCATACTCTAGCTGAAGGGCCAGTAAAAGACCGGTTCCATGATACATACCGCGCGGTCGGCCAGATATCATGGCCCTTGAGCCACTTTTTTATACGTATTGTTAACATTATATTTTAGAATTACTATTAAAAGTTACATTTTAGTGTGCTGATATTTTAATTCTTTATTTTTGGGTTCTTATTAGTAGTACGCATACCTTACATCATTCTGTTTTGGTTCATTGAGTATTCATTCTCCATTGACTTCCATTTGAGTAAAATCCTCACCAACAGCACATGTGGTGGAGCATGGCACCATTGTTACATAAGGCAAGAGTGCAATCTCAGTACAATCATATAAAGACACACAAGGGTACGATAACCTTATGGCTACTTACCATTGCCATACAAATGAGCTATAATACAATTGTGTATTGCTCAGTCTATGGTAATTCACTGGTACAGTCTAAATAAAAAATAAAAAAAAAAGTATATTCCATAATGAGATATTTCTTATTATATACCTTATAATAAATAAAGTGAATTTTAGTATTAGGACATTTATAGATAACCTGGAATTTACATGTATAGAAGAATGTCCTGACTGCATATCAGTAAACCAGAGTATAAGAAGCTTCTAGAAATTGTCATTGACTGTACATGATCACAGCCTCCAAACACATATACACCCGGCCCCTGCAAACGTTCTCACCATCTGGGATTTTTTTTGGCTTAATTAGCACTGAGGGATTTGTTAGCCTCCATATGCCATGTGTGAAAATCTTGGCTAAAATTTTGTGCTAATAGAATGTGTGATTTTGTATCATCCTTCTACAGTGTATATGTTAAAGCAACACTGCGGTAATTTGTTTTTCCACTTCATTATGTATCTGTTCCCCCAGTATGTGTAATCCAGCTTTTATTACCTTACTTGGTTATTAATGTCTATCTGAAATTCATGAGATCATTCTCTTAAGTTGGGTCATGTGATCTCATTATCAGAAGTTTCTGCAGCTGCTTAGACTGTATCACACAGGCTCTTCATAGGCAGAACACAAACTCCTATCACTGCTACTGCTGATGATCAGACAGGCTGCTGTCACACAGTTATAAAAAGGAAGATGACAGTTCAGCATTCTTGACTCTGTACTTATGGTCTCTTAGATTATATAGAAGTGTGTGTGTATATACTGTCCCCCAGCAGGCAGAGATGGTACTGTTTCTAGTTGGCTATCTGGGCATCAAGGGATTAATATCCGAATGGAGAGAAAAAAAATGCAATGCTGAATGGCAAGTAAATGAGTTCGATATACATAGAAGTACAAAGTGTGAAAGACAGTTGGGTGAGTGGTGCTAGTCTGCTTCTTTAAATGGAACCTGTAAGGTCAATTTGGACACTAAGGCCCTTCTGGACCGGTGCTTTAGTGTCCCAAATAGCCTGTTGTAAAAATGTCCATGGCCACATTAAAAAAAAAAAAAAAAACCTTTATACTTGCCTAGAGGAGTGTATTATTTCTCAGTGGACTCAACCATAGAGAACCTGGAGCCCACAAATCTGGGTAAGCGCACCTTGCTTCACTGCACATGCGCGCGACATCCAGTGCATGCGCACTGAAGCCAAGATGTGCTGTTCAGGCTTCAGTGAAGAACTGTGCAAGTGCTGGGTAAGTATAAAAGTTTTTTTTTTTTTTTTAAATTAAATGTGGGGACAGACTTCATTGCAATAGGGCTATTTGGAATGCAAAACCATGGGTCCACATAGACCTGTGGGTGGTTTAGTGTCCTAAATCGACCTCACAAGTTCTCTTTAATGATTTACTCTCTAGCATAGAATTTCTCAAGACAGTTTAATGTCAATGCACACAGCATCAGATATCGAGTAAAAGTATTGTTATATAGGAGAGATTTACTGTGGCTGGGATGTAAAGATCACACAAGTGTTGTCAGGCACTATTGAGCCATATGAGACTGATTCACTACCATGGTTTGTCTCATGAGACGTGAATGACTCACTAAGACAATGACAATTTTCTTTTTCTGCAAAGGCAATGATTAGAAACTATGTAGGGTCCAATGTTAGGTGAGTTGAGTCACATATTGCGTCTTGTGATAATTTGATTGTAGTTAATAATAATCTGTGATTTGGTGACCATCGTCATCACCTAGCCTTGTTCCATCTGGAGAACCCCTTTTCTGCATAAGGATATATGGGTAGTCAGCTGACCACCATGGGTCTAGAAGCTAAAACACCTGGTGATCAAGTCATTAAAATGTGGTTTTATATGGTGGCTATTCAGATGTAGTCTGAGTCCTCCATAGCCGTATTCTCTTCTCATCGGCTCTCCACTATGTCTCATAGAGTGATGGCTCTAATTCCTGCCATGTACTACGGATTTCTGGGGGTCAGAGAAGCTGGACTTGCAGCCAGAGATCAGTCAATCTCTAGGTTGACATCATTCTAAAACTATGTTTAGGTTTATACAAGAATAAAGTTGGCCATAGACAACAGTTTTGGCTGATAATCTTGTGTATAGGGGTGTGCATTGAAAACATAGTTTGGCCAAGTGCATGCATGAGTGTGCATGTTTACGGGAGAGTCAGGAGGAATAACTTTAAGCTAAGTCTTTTACCAACAGCTATTGAAGGTGTATAGGCAGCTTTAGCCTTTCTGTAGCTAGTATAATAATTAATAGTGACACGTATGACCAATTTCATGTACAGCACAATTTCTGTACACTCTTCTTCTTCCAGGGCCATGGCCCCCTACTATCAGCCGATCATGGGGGTGCTGGATGTCACTGATCTGATAGGTCAGCAGTATCGAAGTCCTGGAAAACCCCATTGAGTACATCTTCCCCGCACACTGTCATCTGCTTATATTGAATGGATGAAATTATATATTAGCACATGGAAAGATTACTATTTCTATTCATAGCGATGCTCAACTGAATGGACAGTAAATTAAAGAATGGAAAATACATCAATTACAGTAATTTTCTTAGCTGTAGTTAGTGGGATATTGAGTTTCCATAATAGCACTCTAGAGCTGTATTATTATTACCTAAAAACCACAAAAAGTCACCATGGCCCTGACCACGCCGACAGAACTAGCAGAGGGGATGTGCTTATTCCTATTGTCTGGTATCTGCTTTCTTGCAGCAACAGTTTAGACACATGGAATGTGAACATTCAGGTCATATGGACGCCATAAAGGGGAAGGCACCCCCTCTTAAAGCCAAAGTGAATAGGTGCTCCAAAGAGTAGGTCCCACATTGGAAAACTCAGGGAAATACATATATAGAAGTGCTGCCTTATGTTATATAGTGATCCAAACATAGAACATTGTGTGTTCTGCTGAAGGATTTACAGGGCATTGATGGGGGTTTTGATGTCTCCAGTGTGACCATATGAGCCCAATGAAGACCACCTGTATTTAAATGGAAGGTAGTGGATTGCCCAAGTCTGTCTTCTCTAACCTTCAGCCACCTTTGGGTTTTACTAGGGGAATCATAGTCTGGCCTCAAATGAATGGCAGCCTATGTTATGCATGGATAGACCAGGTCTGCCAGAGCAGGTCCAGAGCTGAACTCTTTGTAATGCACTGCCCAGGCCCTGAGATAATGGCATATAGACAGAATTGTCTTCAACAGACAACCACTGGGTACTTCACATGACGGAAAGGGAAGAAGACTTTGAGACAGTCTTTCGCCTTAGATTTCTCTCCACTTTCTGTCCCTATGCGTCCTGTGGCAGAAAGTCGAAGTACAGTTTACTGTCGTGTCAGTGGCTAAACCAAATGTGGAATCTGTGTCAAAATTGAGACATCTGCAGCTGTCTCCCATTAAAAACAATAGGAGTCAAATTTCTCTGTATGAACATACCCTTAATCTTAATCTGTAGCTGTTAACAGACTGGGCTGGCCCCAATCCTATGAAAAGGGCAGTTCCTATAATAGAAGTATAGGGAATCCCTGCAATACCCTAAATTGATTATTTCACCATGTCAAAGCAGTGCATTTCTGGGTGTTTTGCACCCCAGTTGCAACGAGGGCTTTTGGTCATAAAGTGTTTGGTCATTTGAATAGGGACTTCTGGAGATAGCTGAGTAAGCAGTTCAATAAGCTGACACAGGGAGAAGGAGTCAGATATATTTGATCACCCATGTGCTTTAAAAAAAATAAAAAAATCAAGATTTTATTTTTAAGTAAAATCATCCAGGTCTTCCTAATGTACATGCAAAGGTTACCCAAAGGTAATACTAAACAATATCCGCAAGGCTCAGGTTGCTGACTATGCTGTATTCTGTACTTTGTTACTGTCCTTAGCTTATGTTTGACAGTGAGAACTGATGCCTGCCAACCAGCTCCTTGCTTCAGTTCAACTAGTGTGTACTTTAACCCTGGCTATAAAAGGAAATTCCATCTTAGAACAATGTTTAGAGCTAAAATTTACATATTTATTTCTCTTACTTATATAGCGCCATCATATTCCGCAGCGCTTTACAGATATTGTCAACACTGTCCCAAATCAGTATGTCCTTTGGAGTGTAGGAGGAAGCTGGAGTACTTAGAGGAAACCTGCACAAACATGGGGAGAACATACAAACTGCTGTCCTTGGATGGATTCCAAACTAGGACTCCAGCGCTGAAAAGCATCAGTGCTAACCACTGAGCTACTGTACATGTGTGTGTACACACACGCACACACGTGATTCATGTCTGTGTGATGTCTGAGTCTGGACTAGAAGTGGACTGCACATGTTGTCATGCCTTTTTTAAAGGGTTTGTCCAGAATCATAAAATTCAATGCATACAGCAGGGAAGGGCTATAAAACAAAAATGCATTCATACTTGCCTGTTAATCTCCTCCGTTCCTCCTTGGGGTCGGCTGTCACTGCCACCCCTCTATTTGTATATAAGGTGGCTGCAGTGGTGACAGCATTGAGGGTGTTTCTGCTTTCTCTGGAGCAATGGCAGCACCCACATTGCTCCAAAGAGTTAAGTTCCATATTGACAAAAACATCAATATCTTGGCAACTGAGGCAGCGACACACAAGAGGAAAACACTTAGTTAGTCAGGTGTCCCTACCCTATCTATCTGTGGGGCTGGGTTGAGATGCTAGACTCCCTTTAAAAGAATATAATCTTCTTTAAATCTATATATGGTTAATTTGCTTTGATTCTGGCCTAACAGTTTAGCGCTAAAGGCTCCTATATATGGTTGCATTATACTGTAGATCCACAATACAGTGCACATGGTCTCCTACAGGCCCATACGTTTATATGGAAGCATACAGGACACTGCACACAGACTTTTTATGCATTAGCTTTGAGTTTGCAGAATGCTCTGCTCTCTGATTCTAGCAGATATATATATTTTTTTTTTTTTTTTTTGAACTTTGTCTTCCTAAAGAAGAAATCACATAATGGGAAGTCAACACAAAATAAAGTAAAGCCACTTGTATACAAATATGTTTAGCACAGTTATCTGGTTGTGGTGTATGTTTTATTACCAGTAATTGTAATGTCAGGTATAACACTTGTTTAGATTCATAGATAACAAAATAGATTACTGCAGGTATTATAGTGCGTATATTGCCTTCTTGATATATAGTACAGTTGTCAACTTATTGAGATTGCCTTTGAAGGCCACCTATCAGTGTGCAGAGTCATACAGACCATACATGCTCTGCTAAGAATTCTGTGGAAAAATATGCAAAGAAGTTCTTCATGATGGGAAAAGGAAAACTCACTCTAGCAGCCACCTTTTGAAAGGTAGCTCCCTGTAGATCAATGCTTAGTTTTCAGGAAACCTAGATGACATTGACTGGGATTAAAGCCTAACCAGGATATCTCCTCCAAAAGGAAGAAACCCATCTACTGACAGCTGTTTTGGGATTATTGCCCCTCATCAGTGCAGAGGAGGGTACTGTTGGCTAGATGAGAAGCCATAGACATGGTTCAGAGTAAACTTTCCTATTTTCATCTAGGAGAACTTGCTTGCATATTCTTTCTCCAGAATTCTTAGCAGAGCATGTATGATTCTGCCCCCCCCCCCCCCCGAAAAATGGTCTGCCAAGGCAATCTCCTTAAGGAGCCATAGTACCCCCCCCCCCCTTGACCCACATCTTTGGATGGGTCTCTTTTAAAACTTATTTGCATGTTCTTTTCCTAGTACAATTGTGAAATATATCTTTGGATAAATCCTGATAAAATATTATTTTTATTTCTTTTGCTGTGTTCATAGTTTGAAGACATTGGGAGCTTTGAGACAGTATGGCAAGTGAAGTTTTACAACTACCATAAAAGAGATCATTGCCAATGGGGCAACAGCTTCAGCAGTATTGAATATGAGTGTAAGCCCAATGAGACCCGCAGCCTGATGTGGATCAACAAAGAGATGTTCCATTGAAACCACCAAAGCTGGACAATCTTAAGATGAGGACGCAAGATGACCAGCACAACAAGCCTATTAAAACCACAAAGCAATCTGCAAATAACATATTATGAGCCTAAAAAAGAAAAAAAAATCCTTCTTGACTTAAGTTTACCTGAGAAACCTCTACTCCAGCGGTGGTGACCATGTGTAAGAGATAAAGAACTTGTCAGTTTACTATGAACTACTAATATCAGTGAGACACTAGAGTCTTATGAGTAGGGAATGCTTGCCAACTCTACCAGAACGTTGGGGAGGCTCCCGAAATAAGGGGTGAAGTCCCTGAGTCCTGGAAAAGCTGGCAAGTCTCCCAATCCTGGCAAAATGTTCCTATTTTTGCTTGGCTTTTTGTCATTCTATATGTGACGTGGGCATGCTATCTGCTGGTCACAAAAAGGGGCATGGCTCAACACACTTTTGAAGCTGCTTAACAAAAAGGTGGTGCGGTCAACCCAAAAATGTGTTGTGTTTTTTGTTTTTTTTTGTGATTCCCACGCTGTTCTTAGTGGTGTCTTCAGTTCAAGTATGGGGTTGGGCTACATTGTGATATCAGTGTTCCCTATTGGAAAATGACTTCACTATTTCTATATGGGGAAAAAATTGTGAGCTACCAAAAAAAATCTGACCTCAGATGTTTCTATGTAACCCGAGCCTGCTTCTTTATATTCATGTAATGTCATTATTTCAGAGTGAACTGATAAGCTCATGAAGCTCTCATGAATATCAGCCAGGTCGTAAATAGGCACGCTAGCTTTCTGTATGCAATAGGTAGGGACTTTTAAGGGGTCCTTCTGTGTGCATGGAAAAAGCTGTTGGCAGATTGGTCCAGTTTTTTCCTTAGGTCAGACCTCCACTGGTTTCTAAATTCCTATCCTAGCATAATGTCATAACATTATAAGATGGGAGTAGCCCATAAACTTAGAGGATTTTTGGCCACTTCTACTAATGCCAACTTTTTGCATCCTGCACCAGAATCAGCGGCGCAGAACTTATTTAAGAGTGTAAAGAGGTAGAATTGGTGGAGGTGGTGAAAGATCTGCCTTAAAAGCATTTGTCCTAACGTGATAAAAATACACAAGCAGTAAATACCCTAATTAAAATAATTATAATACACCTTTGTGTGAGATCCAGATATTAAAGGGGTATTCAGGTTAGAAAGATGTGTCATCTATTCCCTCGATAGGTAATAAATACTAGCCCAAATGGAATCTGACCACTGGGACAACCACTTATCACCAGAACAGAGAATCCAGGTTCTCCATTCCCCCCCCCCCCCCCAGGTGTCAGACAGCAGCTAGGAGGAGTTTAAGCATATGTCTTGCCACTCCATTCAAAGTCTATGGTACTGATAGTAAGAGCCACATGGTTGGACACCACTGATCTATCATTTATCACCTACCTAGTGAGTAGGTGGTAAATGTTTCGAGTGGAATATCCCTTTAATGTCAAGAATGGAATTGGATCCTATCAGAAATGGAAAGCTTTATCTACTTTATCCTGAGGGGATCCAATCTTGCTCTTGGCAAAAACTATACCTCACCAGTACTGAGCCATATGATGACCTTCTGAACGTGGCCTAAAGCTGCTGACAACCAATATGACCACCACCACAGCTAACACATGAGTCTTTTTTTTCAATTCAAAGTTTATTGGTTTTCAACACACACATGAGTCTTTACCAAGTATTTGAGAGCCCTGAATGGCATTAGGAAAGAACTTGTTTAGTAGGGGGTTGTATCTATGGGCAACTACACAGATGCTCTGTTTAGAGGTCTGAAAAAATTTGGTGATCAATACTGAGCGTCCGACTTGTATATTGACTGAAGAGGGCAACTTATTTATGAGTGATTTTCTGTTTTTGAGGCAAATGAGCACATGAACACTTAGACTAGGGCTACATGGCGACTTCAGTGTGACCACATTCACTATCGTTAATGTTAGTAGAGCAACATAGTCTTAAGGGGATCTTTATGCTATTGGTTACTTAATTACAAGCACAGCGCCGTGCATTATATAGTGATTGTGCTTGGTATTGCAGTTCATCCCCATTCATTTGAAGTGGCAGCATGTACATGTGACCAAAGGACTGATAGTCCCAAGCGACCCCTTTAATATTATGTGGTCAAAGTCATCATATAGCTCTAGCCTTAGGGTCAAAGTTTGGGATGTTGAATTTTCAAGCTTTTGCACCATATACAGATGACCAAAATAACCAACATCTTGTACAATGTTCTTTTGCTCTCTTCTTTGCACTTGTGTACAGTAAATTAACCCAACAAGATGGATGGATGAATTTGTCCATTTACATATAGATCGGGTAAGGTCCTGTGGTCCAAACCATTACCCATGATGGATTGAAGAGTTCTCGGGTCACATGAAATATTCCTCTATGAAACGATTCCTATATATGATTCTATGTTTATACCCTGTTTACATTTACAATAGTGTTAGTGGATATGTATTATTTTTGTATATATTGTGTTTATAATGTAATT
This sequence comes from Leptodactylus fallax, assembly GCA_947044405.1. Classification (NCBI taxonomy): domain Eukaryota; kingdom Metazoa; phylum Chordata; class Amphibia; order Anura; family Leptodactylidae; genus Leptodactylus; species Leptodactylus fallax. The sequence continues at coordinate 2,058,831 of CAMRHE010000308.1, forward strand.
GTTCCATTAGAATATTAGTATTTAAGAAACTGATTCCCTGATAGATGAGATTTGAAGACTGTGAGAATAGCCGTCATTACTTGTACAAGCCCTGCCTTTATTTATCACGCTTTTAAAGGGAAACTATCATTACTATGTTTTACTTTGTGCCTTTCTATTTTGGTGGTGTGACACGCATCATATTTTCCTATACAGTCTCATGACATGGTTTTTGTTTTTTCAATTGCTGCAATTCTATGTTGTGTCTGCACCTGAACAAATTATACAATCCAGAAATATGAAGGTATTCATTAGACATTGTGGTGCTGAGCATTATATAAAAAATCATCAATTTACTGGTAATAAATAAGCATATCATGTACCAATGTAAAATAATGTACTGCACTATTGAAGGTGGATAAATACAAAACCGATAATGATAGTTTCTCTTTATACAGTGGGGGAAAAAAAGTATTTAGGCAGCCAGCAATGGTGCAAGTTCTCCTACTTAAAAAGATGAGGCCGGCCTGTAATTGTCATCATAGGTAGACCTCAACTATGAGAGACAAAATGAGAAAACATATCTAGAAAATCACATTGTCTGATTTTTTTTTTTATTTTTTTTTTAGGAATTTATGGTGGAAAATAAGTATTTGATCACCTACAAACAAGCAAGATTTCTGGCTCTCACAGACCTGTAACTTCTTCTTTAAGAGGCTCCTCTGTCCCCCACTCATTACCTCTAGTAATGGCTCCTGTTTGACATTGTTATCAGTATAAAAGACACCTGTCCACAACCTCAAACAGTCACACTCCAAACTCCACTATGGTGAAGACCAAAGAGCTGTGGAAGGACACCAGAAACAAAATGGTAGACCTGCACCAGGCTGGGAAGACTGAATCTACAATAGGCAAGCAGCTTGGTGTGAAGAAATCAACTGTGGGAGCAATAATTAGAAAATGGAAGACATACAAGACCACTGATAATCTCCCTCCATCAGGGGCTCCACGCAAGATCTCACTCCATGGCGTCAAAATGATCACAAGAACGGTGAGCAAAAATCCCAGAACCACACGGGGGGACCTAGTGAATGACCTGCAGAAATCTGGGACTAACGTAACAAAGGCTACCGTCAGTTACACACTACGCCGCCAGGGACTCAGATCCTGCAGTGACAGATGTGTCCCCCTGCTTAAGCCAGTACATATCTGGGCCCGTCTGAAGTTTGCTAGAGAGCATTTGGATGTTCCAGAAGAGTATTGGGAGAATGTCATGTGGTCAGATGAAACCAAAGTAGAACTGTTTGGTAGAAAAACAACTCGTCGTGTTTGGAGGAGAGTGAATGCTGAGTTGCATCCAAAGAACACCATACCTACTGTGAAGCAAGGGGGTGGCAACATCATGCTTTGGGGCTGTTTCTCTGCAAAGGGACCAGGACAACTGATCCGTGTACATGAAAGAATGAATGGGGCCATGTATGATGAGATTTTGAGTGCAAACCTCCTTCCATCAGCAAGGGCATTGAAGATGAAACGTGGCTGGGTCTTTCAGCATGACAATGATCCCAAGCACACAGCCAGGGCAAAGAAGGAGTGGCTTTGTAAGAAGCTTTTCAAGGTCCTGGAGTGGCCTAGCCAGTCTCCAGATCTCAACCCCATAGAAAACCTTTGGAGAGAGTTGAAAGTTCGTGTTGCCCAGCGACAGCCCCAAAACATCACTGCCTAGAGGAGATCTGCATGGAGGAATGGGCCAACATACCAGCAACAGTGTGTGCCAACCTTGTGAAGACTTACAGAAAACGTTTGGCCTCTGTCATTGCCAACAAAGGATATATAACAAAGTATTGAGATGAACTTTTGTTATTGACCAAATACTTATTTTCCACCATAATTTGCAAATAAATTCTTTAAAAATCAGTCAATGTGATTTTCTGGATTTGTTTTCTCATTTTGTCTCTCATAGTTGAGGTCTACCTATGATGACAATTACAGGCCGGCCTCATCTTTTTAAGTGGGAGAACTTGAACAATTGGTGGCTGACGAAATACTTTTTTCCATACTGTATATGTTATTTTTTTCTGTTTTGGTAAAGTTACATTGTTAGGTTTTGCAATCTGTGTCCGTGTGATTATTTCATGCAGTGGTTCTTACATTATTCTAATGCATGTCATTCTTAAAGTGTTCCAACCTTTCAACCTGCTTTGTGTGTACATGAGGAGTGACACAATCTTTGGCCATTACATTGGTTATATTCTGCAGTTTTTATTAATTTTCCCCTCTGCAGCCTCTATCTGTAGTTTGCAGTTATCTCTGAGCTGGTGGTTGAAGACTAGCTGCCATGCACTGCACACAGTTATTAGAGGAAAATCTGCTCTATAGCTGTCCTTCTCCCATTCAGGAAAAAAACCCTGGATAATTCAGCACCATATGTAGAGAAGTACTGACCTGTACTGGTGAAAATAAAGTACTTTGGTTGTGATTGAAAGTAAAAATTTAGCTCCAGCATCAGACTAAGCAAATTTTTCTTCACTTAGCTCCTGCACTTCACTCTCCCCCTCCCTCTCTATAGGCCATCTCGAGACGGATATAGTAGGCATTTTCAGAGTTAAAGGAAGCAGTGATAAGAGCAGATTACAAAGTTCCTTATCACTTGTATTATTCATTTATGCAACTGTTAGAGAATTGCCAATTAAGCTGAATAGCTGCTTCTGGAACCTGGGAGGAAGGGGAACAATGGAGACAGTGAGTCCTGATACGTGACCCACCGCCTGTCCCTACCTACTTACCTCAACTACCCTAGGTGGTAGAGGACAACTGGGTGACAGTCCCTTCCTATAATACAAGTAAATACACAAAACGTAGACAAGACAAACAAACAGGAATGGGTAATCAACAGAGCTAAGGGTCAGAACCAATTGGGCAGCGAAGTACAAAATCAGAACCAGAACAATAGTCAAAGGGAAAAGCCAAGGTCAGAATATAGATAATCATATGAAACAGTATAACGCTTACAACGCTCAGAGAGACTAATAGCAAGCAAGAGAGGGATTGGAAAACTATATAAAGGGTATCAGGAATCCGCCCCAGGCTTGATTGGCAAGAAAGGATGTCCATCAAAAGAGCACCAACTGTTAACTCTTTAGAAAGCAGAGGAACTCAGAGAACTGACTGGACTGGCACACTGCAACGAATACTCAGCTGTGCTAAAACAGCAGTAGGCCCAGGAGCAGAGGATCATAAATGGACATGCCTCCTGCGCCATAGCCTTCAACTGGAGGATGGTGCAGAAATCCGAAAGGGCAAAGATGTTACAGCAATGTTTGCTGTATGTGCTAGCATAGCCTCTTTAAAGAGGACATTTCAGGTCCTTTAACCATTCAGTGCTATATATTATTAGAAAACTGTTGCTACACTGAATCCAACACTGTGTTTCAGCTTTCTTTTTTTTTTTTTTATAAATTCTTTATTTTAGATATTATATAGAAATAACAAACAAACAGTGATGGCGTGAGCCAAACAAGCGCTTGACCTCAAGGAACGAGGCATACATCAGCTTCAGTACATAGTAACATGGTAACATGAAATAGATGTATTAGCACATCAACTGTTGCTAATCAAAGCAGTTATCAGGGGGACGAGAGGAACAAAGAGGGGAAAGGAGAAGGAGGGAGAGAAAGACAGGGAGAGAACAAATGTGGGAACATCAAGTTAACACACAAATGACGGACATGCAAGGACCCCGACCTCTCCATGTCGGCAGCGTAAACCCTACATCAAGGTCTACCTGTCAGGTCTCTATAGGCCTGGGATCCCTGAAAGAGAATCCACGGCGTTCAGGCCGCCATGAAGGATTCCCTCTTATCGCGAAGGGATGCCGTGAGATCCTCCATGTACTGGATGTCCTCCACTTTACGAATCCAGTGCAGGAGAGAAGGGGGATTAGACGATTTCCATAGCGCTGGGATACACGCCCTAGCGGCATTGACCATATGTCGTAGGGAGGATTTGCGATAGGTACACAGGGGGTAATCCGAGAGGTGTAGCAGAAAGAAGGCTGGCGTGTTAGGAATGGAAGTTTGGAATATCCGACCTAGCACCCTGTGTACTCCCTCCCAAAAGTCTCTCAATATCGAGCATTCCCAGAAGATATGTAAAAGCGTCCCCTCCTCCGAGCAACAGCGCCAACACACAGGAGAGGAGGACGGGAAGAGTCCGTGTAGCTTAGACGGAACATGGTACCATCTAGTCCGGATTTTATATCCCGCCTCTTGATAACTGCTAGCCATCGAACTCTTGTGGGTAAACTCAAAAATTCCGGAGAACTGTTGGTCAGAGAAGGTCATGGCCAGATTGGCCTCCCATCTGGTTAAGTAGGAGGGTCTGTGGCCCGGAGGAGGGGACACAAGGAGCAGATAGAGATCGGAAAGTGAGTGTCTTAGCAGGCCCCTTCCCATGCAGGACTCCTCGGACCTCGTGAGCTGTCTGTCATACCCCCCGGGAGTAACAACTATGGTACACGTCGGGGAATCTTGGGGAGGAAAAGGTAGGGACCGCCCCCTCCCCAAAGTGTGTCTCCTGGATAAAGGCCACCTGGGCCCTCTTACCCCATAAAAGGCGGAGAAGGGATGATCTCTTCTCGGGAGTGTTGAGACCATTAGCGTTGATGGAGGAAAACACCAAAGAGTCCATGGTGAGGGCCGGGGTCCTGCAAAGGGAGAAAACAAAAACAAACAAGCAACACACACAGGACTCACAGAGAGGGAGGAGGGAGGGAAAGAAAGAGGAGGAAGAAAAAAGAAAAAAAAAAAGGGGGGGAAAGAAAGCGAGGGGACGAGAGAGTGCAAAGGGAGGGATAAGAAACCAAGAAATACAACAATTAATTCCACTCAAGGCTAATCCAAGAGCAGTAAACAGAAAACAGTGGGATAACCCACTTAAGCAGGTCTCAGGAGCACACCGCAGTATGCGCCCAGAGAGCTGCTAAGCTAGACTATCGGGGGAAAAGTAAAAACTCAAATCTAGTTGCCACCCTTTCCCCGAGCATGAGAATGGAAAGAGTAATCAATACCTCTCTACTAAGGTGGGAGAGAGAGGGGGGCTAAACCCTTACTAAAAGGTAATCCCAGCCGATCAGACGGGGGGGGTAACCCCCTGCGAGGGTATGCCTTACAGCTAGGTAGGGGGAGCTAAGGTACAGGAAGCTCAACAACTTAAGTAGGGAAGTGGGGAAGAACTTAGGATAAAGGCCTCCAACCGCCCTCCGTTGGATTAAGAACCCTTATGTATCCCCCAGGGGGAAATAAAGCTAGAGACCCGCAAGGTGCCCCATCTTACACAAAGCATACCAGATGCCCTGCTCGTCATTAACCAGAAAGTGCGCTAAAGGGGAACACCCTAGGAAAATAGATCACATTTCAAGTAGACCTCCACCCGACACCCTCCCCTCGAGGTCGTCTCCGAGTCAGGGCAGATGAAGGCGGGCGCCCTCCTGGAGGCACAGGCGGCAGGGGATAGATCAGCCAGTTAGGGAGAGAGAGATCAGGCATATCCAGAAACTTCGCCAGCAAAGTCTCTTGTTCCGGAGAGTGAAGTGCAAAGGAATCTCTGTTGCGACGTATCTGAACATGGAAAGGGTGACCCCATTTATATGTGGCCCCAGAGTCCAGGATGACTTGTAAGGTTGGTTTAAGGATTCTGCGCATGGCTAGTGTACGTCGGGAAACATCCGGTAGTAGGTGCACTTGGGTGTTCATAAATGGGACCGGGCCACCACGCCAGGCCTCCTGGAGAATATCCTCCTTCTCCCTAAAAAAATGGACTCTACAAAGGACATCCCTAGGCTCCGAGGTGTCCTTACGCCTAGGACCCAGCACCCGATGGACTCTGTCAATGGTGATCTCCGTGTCCAAAGGACGAGACAGGACTGTGTTGAATATCAAGGTCACGGCAGAATGGAGCTCCGAGGGGGGTAGGCTTTCAGGGATACCCCTAAGTTTGACATTATTTCGACGACCTCTATTTTCTTGATCATCGACCTGAAGAAGGATGGATCTGTTGAGGTCTCTTTGGGTAGACTGAAAATTTTCTACGGCAGTGAGGCGTTGGTCCAGTGAAGCAGCCTGCTTTTGTTGAGTAGAGAGTTGTGTAGATAGAGTCTGTAGTTCCGTTTTAAACTCAGACATGATTTTCTCTTGCCTTTCCTCCACTCTGCGGACCATAGCTTCCAAGTCCAACTTAGTAGGCATATTGCTGAGAAGGTTCCAAATATCCGATAATTTAGGACGCTTTCGGCGGTGGGAGGGTGAAGCTGCATCTCTCCCAGAGAAGTCAGATAGGTCAGAGGAGGCTGGAGAGTGAAGGGCTATCGGGGTGCCCGAGAGGTCAGGTCTCAAACCCTCACGCTGGTCTGAGGCACCAGGGACGACGGTCTCCGACCGTGGGTCTACTGCATTGTGGGATACTCTGGCTGCTCCTGTTGTCAGCGGAATGCCGCCCGGAGAGGGCCTGGCTATATATGGATCCATTTCCAGAGGAACATCTGGGGTCTCTACAGGATGTAGTTTATTCTGGGAGGTCATAGACTGAAAGGAAAGTGACCCTGATTGTATTATAGAAGGCATGAGAGAGTGAGACAGTGAGCCTGCACCAGATCCAGCTGGGCCAGGTATTTCATTGAGAGAGGGAGACTGCAGGAGCTCAGGAGTTAACTGTTCCTCGGGGGGAGGTGAGGGCTGAAGCGAGAGAACACTGCTGGGGCCGCCATTTTGGGAGGGGGGGGGGGAGGGGGACCGATACCTGCCGGTGAAGCGCTGATTTCCTCTCTGTCGGCGGCTGAGACAGCAGCGGAGGGGATAGCTGCGTGTGAGGCCTCCCCTGGGAGTCCGGAGGGTCCACTGGGCAATGAAGAGGCGCCGCTGGCGCTGCTGAGGCGCTGGAGGCGCGCGCCGGCGCCATTTTGGCTCCCTCCGCCTGAAGGGAGGAAGGTGAGAGCAAGAAACGCGCGATGCGCGGCTCCGTTAGGGAGGAGGAAGTCGTCCCCCTGCGTCCAGGGCGCTTAACCATCTCAGGTAAGCCGTTCAGGGGCGATTTTATAGTAGTTTTACCCCCTTAATGATAGCTAGAAGCGCTCGGGGTCCGGGAACTCTGTAGATGTGCGGCTTTACGGTGACTTGTCTAGGCCACGCCCCTGTTTCAGCTTTCTTTGTACCTGACCCCCTTTGTAAGTTGTGACTACCAATATCAGCGTAGTGTAAAGTGGGCACTCACTGGGCATTAAATTCCACCCACCTTCAGTAACTAAGGGATGAACCCTCATTTGGCTGACAGCAATTCAACCCATCTCCCCATACATATGCATATGCCTTCTAGGTTTGGCAGAGCATACTTATGTTTTCTCAATATAGAGGGAGCTAAGTTGCTGGCTCACATCTCTGTCCATTGCTTACCTTCACAGAAAACAAGGAAATTGTTAAAATCCAACTTTCTGATTGCTCTCTTCTCCAGCATCCATTGTGAAAGGAGAGCCAAGAGACCCCCACACATATTAGATGGTCTGCTAGTCTTTAGGTTGTAGAGGTGGGTCCCCCACTTAAGACCACCATTTATTATCCAAAGTAGAGGACTTCTGACAAAAGTAACTCCCACTGCTATAGACCCTGTCCGTTCATGTATCATATGCTCTCCATTCACTTAAAAATGTATACCCATATGTAGAATTTTGATCATCATGATCCCCAAAGCCAGACCTGCAGTAAACTGATTGCTATGTAGACTTCAGTCTAAAAGAGAGTTGTTATAAGAAGACCACACCTCCCAATCGTCCCAGATTCAGCGCAACAGTTACAGATTTTGGGTGCTGCCCTGATATATTGTGCAGTGGGAAGTCCCAGCTTCAACTCCTTCTCTGTCTTCTCTAGAGTACAATGGTGAAGTAGGAAGCCAGAAGCTGGGAAGCAGATAGGAGCTACAGTTGAAACCAGAAGTTTACATACACTATAGAAAAAGACACATATGCATGTTTTTCTCACTACCTGACATGAAATCAGAATAAACCTTTCCCGTTTTAGGTCAATTAGGATTACCAAAGTTATTTATATTGGTCAAATGCCAGAATAAGAGAGAATTTTTTTAAGGCATTTTTATTACTTTCTGCAAAGTCAAAAGTTTACATACATTTCATTAGTATTTGGTGCCATTGCCCTTAAACTGTATGACTTGGGTCACACGTTTTGGATCTCCTTCCACAAGCTTCTCACAATAGTTGGTAGGAATTTGTGCCCATTCCTCCTGACAGAACTGGTGTCACTGAGCCATGTTTGTAGACCGCCTTGATCGCACCTGCCTTTTCAGCTTTTCCCATATATTTTCTATAGGATTGAGATCAGGGCTTTGTGATGGACACTCCAAAACATTGACTTTGTTATTCTTAAGCCACTTTATAACCAGTTTGGCAGTATGCTTCGGGCCATTGTCCATTTGGAAGACCCATTTGCGCCTAAGCTTTAACTTCCTGGCTGATATCTTGAGATGTTGCTTCAGTATTGCACATAATGTTCTTTCCTCATGATGCCATCTATTTTGTGAAGTGCACCAGTCCCTCCTGCAGCAAAACAACCCCACAACATGATGCTGCCACCCCCGTGTTTTATAGTTGGAATGGTGTTCTTAGGCTTGCAAGCTTCTCCCTTTAACATCCAAACGTAACAATGTTCATTATGGGCAAACAGTTCAATTTTAGTTTTGTCAGACCACAGGACATGTCTCCAAAAATGAAGATCTTTGTTCCTGTGTGCATTTGCAAACTTTAATCTGGCTTTTTTCTGTTTCTTTTGGAGTAATGACTTCTTCCTTGCAGAGTGGCCTTTCAGCCCATGTCCATACAGTACTCGTTTCACTGTGGATAATGACACACTCTTACCAGCTTCAGTCAGCATCTTCACAAGGTCTTTTGCTTTTCTTCTTGGTTTGATATGCACATTTCATACCAAAGCACGTTCATCTCTGGGACACAGAACCCGTCTCCTTCCTGAGCGGTATGATAGCTGGACATTCTCATCTTGTTTGTACTTGTGTATAATTGTTTGTACAGATGAACGAGGCACCTTCAAGTATCTGGAAATTGCACCCAAGGATGAACCAGACTTGTGCAAGTCCACAATTCTCTTCCTGATATCTTGGCTGATTTCTTTATACCTTAGAATTTTAGGCATAGTAATTTTAGTGTATGTAAACTTTTGACTTTGCAAAAGGTAATAAAAATGCCTTAAAAAATTCTCTCTTTCCCATTATTCTGGCATTTGGCAAATATAAATAACTTTGGTAATCCTAATTGACCTAAAACGGGAAAGGTTTATTCTGATTTCATGTCAGATAGTGAGAAAAACATGCATATGTGTCTTTTTATATAGTGTATGTAAATTTCTGGTTTCAACTGTATATAGTGATGTCACCACATTGCAACTGCTGTTCTCAAGCTTCCGGCACTATGTTTCTGTTATTTGCAAGTTGGGAGTTATGGACGACTACTCCTTTAAGGAAGGGTTAATTGACACATTGTAAACATGTCACAGTTTTTGACAAGATTTTCACATTGTAGCAAAGTCTCTGCGTTCTGCTGTATTTTTGCAAAAATAGCAGCAAGAAAGCCACATGTCCGCCACATAGCTATAAGCCCTAATAGCAGAGGCGTAGCTAGGGGTTTAGCAAAGGGGGGGCGAACATGTCCAAGTGGGCCCCCTGCTTGGACATGTTTGTATACCGATACTATCAGTATACGGTGACCATATAGTGGTATACAGTATAGTGGCTCTACACAGGGCTCTGCAGACGATTTAGGTGAATACAGGGCAGTAGCATTTAGTGACTTACCAGTGACGTCTCTGACTAATCGTTCACATTCCGCATCTCTTTTATCTGGACGGCCATGACCACTTCTTCCAGTCTCTGTAAAGTTTGCAACACAGACATCTTTGGCTCCTCACTTTTCCAAGCACCTGACGCACATTGTCCTCACCTGCACACCCATCCTGCTGCTACCCCCAATTATAAAATATATGATATAACCCCCCATAATGAATAATACCCCCAAGTGCATATTTAAACTAATAACTTCCCTTTGCACCCCTTTAAGAGGACCTTTCACATCCTCATGTATATACTGTTTTACATACCGCTAGAAAGCCGACAGTGCGCTGAATTCAACACACTGCCGGCTTTCCCATTATATGCCCTGGGGCTGGAGATATCGGGGGTCTAAATTTCACCGTTCACTGTCAGAAGGGCGTTCCTGATAGTCTAGTTGCGCTGTGAGGAACGCCCTCCCTTACAGTACCCGTCCATAGAATTGTACTGGGGTGTACTCAGCCAAGTGATGACGCTGAGCTGTGAGGAGCGCCCCCCCTAGTACAAGTCTATGGACGAGCACAGCCAGGGAGGGCGTTCCTCACAGCCCAGCTAGACTGTCAGGAAAGCCCTTCTGTCAGTAAACCATGAAACTAAGACCCCCGATACCTCCAGCCCCGGGGCATATAACGGGAAAGCTGGCAGTGTGCTAAATTCAGCGCGCTGTCAGCTTTCTAGCAGTATATAAAACCGCATATACATGAGGATGTGAAAGGTCCTCTTTAGATAATTTGCCCCTTATTAATAATGCCCCAGGTGTTTCCTAATTAAAAAGGAAAAAAAAAGGGAAAAAAAATTTGGGGGGTTCCAATACCCGGGACCCCCAAGTAACAACTGTTTGAATGAACCGTGGTATCTGTGTAAGCACCGTGACCGCTTCTCTGTTTACATAGTGTCATTCATCTCATAGTGGCCATGTAATGTAACTACAGCCTCATCCTATACACGTCTATGTGACAAGGCTGTAATTACATCACACGGTCACTATAAACAGACAGCATATGATATAAACAGGCGCCATAGCCCCTTCATACAGCTGATCAGTGGGGAATCATTTATCTCTTATTGATGTTTTATTCTGAGGATAGATCATCAATAAAAATGAGCTGGAAAACGCCTTAAGGCTAAGGCCCCTTCAAAAAAGAGCTGCGGGAAAAACCGCGGCGGCGACGGATCGTGGGTCTTCCAGCAGCACTTTGCACAGAAAGTTGGCAGAGGTTTCCTATGCAGACTTTCTGCTTCAATTATATCTATAGGGAAACCGCCAGCATTTCCGTAGGTATAATTGACATTCTGCGATTTCCAAAACACCGACTGTTTTGGAAATCGCAGATTATCCGCTGTGCATATTATACTGCAAAGTAGGGATGGGGGCCCCATGTGGCGAAAACCCACTGAAAAAAACCTCAACATTCTATCAAATCCCATCCACACACTGCGGAAAAATACGTGCAGCGGACACATTGCGATTTCCAAAACCATTGCGGTTTTGGAAATTGCAGCATGTCAATTATACCTATGGAAACACCGGCAGTTTCCATTCAGGTGTATTGAAAACAGAAAGTCCACAGAGGAAACCCCTGCAGACCTTCTGTGAAAAGCGCTGCGGGAAAAAACACGCTACCGCCGCGGTTTTTCCTGCAGCGCTTTTTTTGCTGCAGCCCGCTACGTGGGGCCTTAGTCTTAATAAGGTGCAAGTGCAACTTTAATTAAATTAATTTCACCCTCATATTATCCCCAATTCACCCTGACATAAATACTGCACCTCTAATGACCCCTTATATCAATGACCACCCCCTTATGTTCATAATACCTCCTAATATAAATGATGCCCCCTAATAGCCCCTTATATAAATAACCTCCCCCCTTGTATTCATAATACCCTCTAATAACCCTTATATAAATGACCCCCCATCGTCATAATGATAATGCCCCCTAATTAATCCTCCCTTATAGTTAGATTTCCCCCTCCTAACCACCCCTTTATTCTATTAATATACCCACAAAAAAAAAAAATCATACTCACCTACCTGCGATGCTGATGAACGGAGCCGCTGCCGCTTTCTCCCTGTCCACACGCATGACGTCTGTGTCTGTGTCATTGCGCCGCCTGTGCTTAGAAGACGACATCGGTCTGTGGTCTCGGGGTCTTGTAAACCACAGGCCTGTATTGGCTTGTGGTTTACAAGACAGTTAAGCACCAGGAAGTATTGTAACTAGATCGGTGTCTGCAGACACCGATCTAGTTAGAAATAAAGGATGTATTAATGGCGGCCCCGGGGTGGGCCCCAAAAAGTCAGTGGGCCCGGGGCGGCCGCCTCCTCCCTCCCCCCCCCCCCCGCTAGCTACGCTTCTGCATCTGATATTGTCCTAGTATTGTTGTAAGGGGCATCGTGGTTCAGTATTTACAGCTGCATAAAGGGTGTATAATAAGATATGCACAGAATGTTATGTCTTGTACAGGTTACCAGGCAACTCATGTAGACCACTAGTGCTTGGGCCCTGAACAGGAAGTGGTGGTGGAGAAGTCTGCTGGATGAAGACCAATGTGGATATCCAAAATTGAATGAGTAAAGAAGCAAGTATACCTTTTTGGGGTGTAGAGAGCACCTCACTCATATTTTCACTTTTTTTTTTTTTTTTTTTGTGGAGGGTCATATTATTAAAGCTAAAAAGAAAATACACCCTAAACAATGTATTGGGGTCCAGGAAGGAAACTAGAGATCAGTTCCAGGTTTACATCACAGGAGCCTGTAGATTGCCAGGTAATAAGTCATTTGGTTTAAGAATGTGTTTCGGCTCTTACCGAATAAAGCAAATTATTGGATAATGAGTGCCCTTTGCAGTCTACTTCGTGTCTCTTTCTGGGTGTCCCCCTGTCATTCGTGATTATAATATCGACTCTGACCTCACTAAATCAGACTGAGGCTGAGGTTGCGGAAATGCAACATTTATGGCTGCTGTAGAAACGCAGCATAAAAAAACGCTGCATTTCACAGTACCCACAAAGTGAATGAGAAAAAAGCTGTGGAAAAGCTGCATTTTCAATTGCGCGGTTTTTTGAAAAATGCAACATGTCAATTTTAGTTGCAGAATCACAAGCAGAGAAAAATACAGCAAAAATGCTTCAGAAAAAACAGCATTTTTTAGCTGTGATTTGCTACAAGGCTTTAGCCTTAAAGGGAGTCTGTCAGAAGGAAAATCGGTATCAAACTAATAGGGCGGCTTCTATACTTTCCAAAGATGTCTTTCTTATTCTGCATTGCTTCTCTATTTTCAAGAAAATCATCATTTTATTCTTATGCAAATTAACTGAAAAGGACTCCTCCTGCCAGGGCTTCGCTCTCCACTCCAGATTGTGGAAGTGGAAGATGTCACTGAAGCAAATTTTTTTTTTTGCAGCATTTCGCTACATGGGGCCTTAGCCTTATCTAGAGCAGAGTGAAATCCCAGAACTAAAAAAAAAAAAAAAAAAAAAAAAACGAAACACCACTTAAAATTAGTTTGTCAGCAGGAAAATTGTTATCAAACCTTGTAGGGCAGCTTCTACACTTTCCAAAAATGAGGAAAGAAACTGGGCGGTATTTATTAAGACGTTTCCTACACCTTTGTCCATTCTCAGGGAGGTCATGTGTACCAGAAACTACAGTATATTTACACCCTGCCCTGCTCCACCCACTTTCTTAATCGAACAGGGTGTAACAACAACAGCAACAACAACAATATGGCGCTTCGCCACTTGTTGCCAGTTTTCTGGTGTTCATGCAATAGTAAATTCCCCCAATATCTGCTATCAGAAGAGACATCACCTATAATTTACTGGATGTAATAGAAGTAATTTCTTCTTGATTTATGGCCCTTTCACACTCATCTCAGCTATTCAAATGTATGGGTCCAAGAAAAAAAAAAACAGCAAATGGACGTCATCCATGTGCTTTCCGTTTTTAACAGATTCATTGCTAGCTAATTGCTAAAAAGTGAAGAAGACTAAAGACTGTTTTTTTTGTTTTGTTTGCGCATGCACATGAATGTCACACAGCACACAAACACTGGTGGCATATGTATGTACAATGTCTGTTGTTTTCTAGTTGGAAAAACAGATAGCTAGTGTGAGAGCAGCCTTACACTAGGTTCACATTAGTGCCAGCACTCCCCGACGGACCCAAACAACCGAGACGTGGTCCGCTAAAACAGTAGTTATACACGGAGTTCGGTGGGCCCCATAGACTATAATGGTGTCCATGGTTTTGAAACTGAAAGCAGCAGAGGAAAAAGTCCTCCATGCAGAAGTTTTTTTCTGCAACAATTTTCAGCAGTCTCTACAACATAGTCTCCAATGGAGATTCGAACGGAGATGTGAACCGAGCCTTATTGTGACTGCTGATCAGTACTGACATCTGTAGAGCCCCAGATCTTTTAAGACTTTAGCAACACCCCTGAAATAAAATATATTATGATGATAGAAATCTTTGTCATGTTTATTGTAGATCGGGAAGTGGCAGCCATTAAAACTTCATGTCCAGGTTACTTTCTCCTCCCCCAGAACCACCTCATGTATAACATTAAAAGGACAACCCTCCCTAATGGAAAATTCACACTAGTCAAATAGTAATAGTTACTGGCCATATAACAGCATTTATAGGTATTATATAAGCATAAGCAATAGCATAGCATTACTAGACAGGGGAACTGAAACAATGCAAAATGCACTTTGTTGATACTAATGCTACCTGTACAGTGTTGTGTAGAACGGGAGCAACACTGTGAAATGACTCCTGAGTTCTGAAATATCCTAAAAGGTTAAATATATTGATAGTGACTAAATATGGTGATAGTGACATCACACATATAATGCTCCTGTGAGTTGTCTGATACCAGAAAAAATTCTTCATTGCTTTGCGAATGTAAAATAAAGAAACTGAGGTTAAGTTCACATCTGTGCACAGGAATCCATTGTTTCCGTCTGCCAGGGACATTATACAAACAATATTTATTTACTGAAACTGGACAACCCCTTTAAAGCTACAGATTTAGCAAATGCCAACCTTACAGACAGGTGCTATTCTATTTGAGAATCACATCGGGAAGTACCATAAATCGGATGTGGATCAGCTCACACTGTCGGGGTCAGCAATGACAGAGTTCACACAGGCAGCGGGTTTTAAACTCCAAGGGTGCTTTTATGCCAATGCTTCAGCACAAAACACCATGCAAACAAAATAAACCTAAGGCTGTCTGGCTCTATCTATACAATGAGATTCCTCACTTTCCCAGTGCTGGCCTAATAACTGACACCAAACATAGTAGCAAAAACTGTCCATAACTGCCCCACTCCCAGGGGTGCTCTCTCTCAGGCTGCAAAAACCTGTCAGCCCTCCTTTTACCAGGCTTCCTTTCCCAGTAATGAATATAAGGAAGCCTCACCTGAGAACACCTGGGACTAGGGTATAACCCATAGTGGACTAGGGATGTGATCTGGAAGACCCCCACTGCCAACCTGTCCTCCAGTCCAGGAAATCCAGCCCATGTAACTTAAATAAAGAGCCCTAGCAGACTACATTCTGCTAAATCAACATGTATCCCTCTGGAAACATGTCTGAGGAAACCAGGTGAGATATACACCCCGTCCACAACTTTACCATACACTTTACCACAAAGAACTGTACCTACAGAACCTGGACGCTGTTGGATTTATTTTTTTCTATCTCAGTATATTTGTTCTACCTCACAGTATTTACTGGGAGTTACCTTGTTTTGCAATCCCTGTCTTCAGGGACATATTCCTCATGGGCACTCCAACCACCATCAGTCTAATGGACAATCTTTGGGGGAAATACTAGCAACACTAGTACCACCCCCAGACACCCTGCAGACCCCCACAGCACTGCACCACCCTAGGAGGAGTGTCAGAGAATCTGGTTGAAATTCTTGCCACTGTGACCATTGTAATTACTACTCCCAACCTCCTGACCTTACTCCGAATGGAATGCTGAACATAGATTTTAACTAAAGATATAAATGTATTCTGTACTGCTTTCCATTGTGAGGGTAAACAGAAAATATTATAGAATAGACATAGTATTTCTTATGATGTGTATCATGTATGAGGAGAATGTATGGAATGTGTGCAGTGTATATGTTTTCTCCGTGAAGCTGCTTGCTGCTGTACTTCTTACCATTCTCTTGTCACGTTATTTGTGCAGTACATACATTGTAATGGATATCCTTCAAATTTATCCCCATGGTGTTTTACAAGTTCATTTCAGTTTTTGTATTGAGTACACATACCAAATACATGTTTTTACCTTTTGGAGGCTGATTTTATATGGTGTCTATTAAAATCAGAGACTGCATGCCTTTATAATTGTAGGAAAAGGAATATGAAGATAAGTCCTCCTTGGTGGAACTTGCTCTAGCAACACTTTTTGGAAGGTAATTTCCTATAGATCAATGGCTGTATTTCATGAAACCTAATAGCATAATCTGTGAATAAAGCCAAGTCATAATGATTTCTCCATAATGAAGAGACACCCATCCGTAGCTGTTTCAAGGTTATTGCCTCTCATCAGCATGAAGGAGGGTACTAGCTGGAGCAGAAGGGGTACTATGTCTCATTAAGGAGACTTTGCCTCAAAGTGGCCACTTTGTAGCATAGGGGCACTTCTTATTACTCTGCTAAGAATTCTGAGAAAGGAATATGCAAATATTCTATATGCTCTAGCTCCACCTTTTGGAAGGTAGCTCCCTATAGATCAATGCCTAGCTTTTATGAAACCTAGTAGCATAATTTGAGAATAAAGCCAGGCCAGAATAAATTCTTTGAAAGGAAGAGTCCCATCCTCAGACGGCTGCTTCGATACAATAATTTGTGCCTAACACACAATAAAAATGCTGCCACCTGCCTACAGTTGGCCGTTATTTTTCCTCCTGTGTAGTTATGTTGATTTCCTATGCATGTTATTTGCATCCAGTCAGCAGGCCTAAAACAGTTTGTTGATGACAATACAAACAACGCTAGGGTAGGAGCATAGGACTCCCAGCACTACCATAGGTTTCAAGTACATTAGCATCTTGAGGATGACAATATAGTTGAACGTGGCACTCAACTATGGATCTGGGGCACCAGGTCAGAGGTCCAGATTCTGTGTCCCAGATGTCTGGTGCTAGTGATGCCCCTGCATAAACATCTGTCCACTACTTCTCAGGAATCTTAACACCAGATAAGGCCTTGGCTTGACTTTTCATCACCATCAGAGAGATAGGTATAACAACTTAAGAATTGAAGAAAGCACAGTTTAATAAAAGAGGAAATATAATACCATGTTTGATGAGATTGATGTTCCAGTGGAGTCTTACATTAATAGCGATCGCATAATCTTGGTGGTTAGACAGGGGTGCTCCTTCTTTCACCCCCTTGTCTTCTACTGGGGTGAGATTGCTAGGTTTCCGAGAGGTTGCAATGGCAGCCAGGAGGCCTCCACGCTGCCAAGAACAGGTGTGTAATAGGCCTTGGCCTAATACATATGGACAGTAATGTACAATAAATTGCAATACAGAAGTATTGCTGTATATAGCCCAGGTATAATTGCCCTTGTGGGACAGCAAAAAGTTTTCAAAAAGTGTATAAAAAAATTAAGAAATAAATAAGGTTAAAAACTCTTTGCCATTTCAAAAATAAATAATGTAAACAAAAAAAAAAGTATTAGTTATTACTGTGTATAAGTCCAGACTATAAAAATATAATGTTATGTATCCTGTACGTGAACACCATAAAAAAAAAAAAAAAATACTGAAATGGGCAAATTAATGTGTTTTGGCCACCTCAGCTCCCCCCCAAAAATGTAATAAAAAGCAATGAAAAAGTTATACATACAAGAAAATGATACCAATAAAAAAGTAAGGAGGTCCTTCTCCACTGAGACCTAGTGTGATAAGTTAGGGTGGGTTCACACTTGCGTCGGCACTCCGCGAATCTTTGTGTCCGACGAAAAAAACTGGCTTCGCAGCGCAGAGGGTGTAAGCACACACCTGCGCATTGCTTTAAAAACCCATAGAAGTGAATGGGTTTTTAAGCAAAGCATCGCAAACCTTTCCCTATCCAGTGCCTATCCAGTTTTCCGACATTTAGGTCGGATTCGCGGTGGACGGAGTGACACCACAAGTGTGAACCCATCCTTATGTGTCTAGTTATGTTTTTTTTTTTTGTTCATTGTGTAGTTAAAGATAGGCGAACCCCAGAAGACTTATTTCATCCTGTACTCGAACTAAGCAAACCCCTGGTTTTGTGTGTTTATTATCCCTGTACTGTGACATCATAGTGTGTATTAACCCTGTACTTTGTCGTCACTGTGTTTATTATCCTTTTGCTGTGACATTACTATGTTTATTATACTTGTACCGTGACATCACTGAGTTTATTATCTCTGTACTGTGACATAATTATGTATGTTATCCCTGTACTATGACATCATTTTGTGCATATCCCTGTACTGTGACATCACTGTGTGTATTATCCTGTACTGTGACATCAATGTGCATTATCCTTGTACTGTGACATTATTGTGTTTATTATCCCTGTCCTGTGACATCACTGTGTACAATATCCCTGTACTGTGACATCATTTTGTGCATTATCTCTGTACTGTGACATCACTGTGTGCGTTATCCCTGTACTGTGACATCACTGTTTGCATTATCCCTGTCTGTAAGGAAAACCAAAATGATCAACAGTTTTCAAGTTCTAAACTTGCTGTTTCCCTTTGGTCATGGCAGAGTGGGGCATCGTTACAAATTTTGCAATGGGGATCCTGATATACTTGTTATGCTCCCGTATAAACCCTTTCCAATCTTGTGAGTGTCAGCTACAGCTATGCCATAAATTATTGTGGTGAAAAACTTCTTTAAAATGACTGTTACAATATAGTACTCTAAGTAAAAGTGACATTAAGGAATGGGAAATAATGATTTTTGCAACTACAAAAAGTTTTCTTTTTTGCAATACTGTGATTGTCACTACTATTTTTAGAGTTCATTAATATAGAACAAAATGTAATCTGTATCCAAATAAAGAAGCAGCGTGACCATGTGTCATTGTCCTCAGCTTCTCTGTTTCCTATGAGTCACATTAAATGTACACTAGCCGATACATCTTGTATTGTCCGAGCAATACTACAATCTCTTTATGTTTAATGTTTTTGTCAATGTGACACTGACAACACAAGACTGCTGAGGTTGGCAACTGGCTGATGAGAATGACAAATGTGGGTAAAAAATTGTTACAATATTTGTAAATATATTACTGTATATATAATTACAATATCGGCTAAAATGATGTCACTCTTGATACATATGGACCATTCAACTGGCACATTTTAAGACAAAGAAGCACCTTGTGGATTTTTTTTCATTCATTATGCACCTATTTCCCAATATTAATTAATTCAGCCAGTATTGCCTTATTTATTATTTATTTCTACCTGAATCCTTCTCTTCTGCTAGGTTCGGTGACTCTACCTCTGACCTGATAAAATGTACAGGAGCTAAAGTGACCTCCTATATAATGGACTGTTCCACACAGGCTTTCCACAGGGGGAGACAGAAACCTATGTCACTAACTGCTGAATACTCTGCAAAGGCCTCCAGGGGGGCATCGCATATTACGTTGTGACGTCCGGGACATAATATGGAGGCCTAAGCAGAGGTGCCAGTGGACAGGAAAGGGGATAAGTAACCCTACCTATCCCCGGTAAGTGAAAATTGTCTGTTACCTGCTGGAGTAATCCAGCTGTAATGGCCTATTAAAAAATTTTAAATAAAAAAATGCACTGGGGATCCAGCTTCATAGGTTGTGGGCCCCATAATAGCCACTACAGCTGCTATGGTGGTAGGTACACCCCTGGTGATGAATAATAACTTGTACAAGTTCAAAAGGCGCCTAAGAATATCATAGGTTATGGGAGCTCCAATTTTTTTGGAATAGTATGTTGATCGAGGGACTGTCCAATTGTCATATTTAGAGTGGGGAATGGGGTTTGCCTTTCTTTGGCTTGGTGAGTTTATAGGTTGAACTTGATGGACTTTTGTCTTTCTCCAATCTTATCTACAATTTTACTATGTATTCAAGAGAATATATAGAGAAAGATAATTGTACTGCCCCCAGCAGGTAGCTATAGTACAGTCTCTATCTGCCCATATGATGTGGGCTGATACATCATGGAATTGATAGCAGAGCAAAGGGAAAGAGAAATATAAAACCTAAGATGGTGTCTGATCAGGAGCCGAGGAGAAACTTGAATACAATGATATGAGCACAGTACATCAGGTGAGGGTGCAGGGATAGAAAAAGGGTTTTTTCTGGAGTGCTTCTTTTAGAGTAAAAAAAACCCAAACATTTAAATCAATGGGTAATGTGACAACTATTTCCAAATGTTTTTTGGGCACAAAGGATGGACGAAGAGGGAGAAAAAGAACAGGGGTCTCCAGAGCTTCTGGTTGGAGACCACTGCCTCAGACCCTGGTGACTTCTCAGTATGTCTGCAGCAGATACAGTAGTTGCAAAGTATTTATAGACAATACGTAAAGCTCAATCATATAGCATACATCAGTAAGACACCATCTTCCTGTTCCCATATTCACCAGTTGCTCACATATCTCTCTGGCCACAGTAAGTTACTTTATCTCTACGACAAAACGTGTCATTCTTTGCTTGTAGAATGACATTTCGGTTATAGGAAAAACCCATAGCTGTGACATTGCTTCCCCCATGTAACTGCTAAATGAGGAAACTGTCAGCACACAATGTGATTGGCCTTTGTAGTGTTGTGAAACCTGAACGGAAACTGATAGTCAATGACCAACACTTCTTCTGTCACAACCTCTAGAACTGTCATTTCACATTCTCCGGAGGAGGAAAAGATGGAGAGGGAGCCACAGAAAATTCGAGAGGGTTATCTTGTGAAGAAGGTAAAAGAATGAAATTCTGAATTACTGGCTTTACACTATAAATGTGCCCTTTTTCTAAGTGTTCTAGACAGGGGTGCCCAGTCTACCTGAAGGGGCCAATAGACCTGCTGAATTAACAATTATTATTATTATTTATTTATATAACATCATTAATCCAATGGAGCTTTACATTTGAGGGTTTACATACGGTACACAAAATATACAAAACAAATGTAATACTGACAGTGACCAACTGGCACAGTGGGATAGAGGGCCCTGCCCGCAAAGGCTTACTATCTATGAATGATTGCCAACAAGTTTTTGGTTTTGGTCAGTAGTGTTACTGTCAAGTCAACTAAGCCTTTGTATACACCTTGGAGTGGACTTTCCTCCATATACAGAAGACTGTTTATATACACATGAATTAAACCTACACATCCTAGATAAAAAATCCCTATAATTATGGGGAAATTACAAATTTCACCTAATAAAATACACCACAATCACAACAATAAATAACATGTCTTTATTAATATATACATTAGATGACACAGTTATCAGAATTTAAGTACATTAAAAGAAAGGGGAGCTAGTATCTGCTCAAAAAGTATAATATAAGCACAGGTATGAGTCTAACAATACAGAAAGGTTGGAAAGTGAAATATAGCCAAAAACCATACAAATAAAGTATAAAGGCTATAGGCACAATTATGGTCTCGTCAACATAGAAAGAGGAGACCCCCATGTGACCTCCAACCTCAGACTCCGGTGCATGTTTTGTTCCCCTATGAACTACTGATTCAATTTTTAATGGGCTAGTATTTTTAGGTACATGGAGCAAATGTTGTTATGTACAGTACAGCCAGGAGCTCAAGAATGATATGTAAGTCAGTACCAGTACCTACACCGACTACTTGAAACTAGGCACTGCTGCTTAAGGAGTTGTTGTCTTGAAGATTGGGTACCCAGAACCTGCCTAAAAGAGGGAATAAAATCATGGTTATGGATAGAATAACACCTGGAAGGATTACAGCAAAAACAAGATACAGACTAAAATCAAGATGTCGAAAAGTGAGAAATAAATACGAAAATATGTGGCATATTCTTTTATTGCTCCTGGTAGCCGATAAATGACACTCTTTACATTACATTCTATATCTGGCTGTCTGATGGACAAGTATGGCCAGAAGAATATTACCTGTTTGACTACATTGTGGCAAATGTAAAGTTTGGTGGAGGACCATTCATGCCCTGGGGTTATTTATCAGTGTTGGCCTAGGCCCATCAGTTATTTTAAAGGGGTTATCCAGTTTCTAAGATTGATGGCCTATTCTTAGGATAAGCAGGATAAGTTCCGACACCCGAGACACCCCGCACATCATGGGTACCAAGGCAGCGCAGGAGAGCTGCACTACTCACTCGCTGTACAAATTGTAGTGGCAAGTATAGGTACAGCAGCACTGCCCCATAGCCATACCACAATTGTTAAAAATCCATACCTCATCCAAATGAATAGCTCTTCCAAGTAATAACCCCTGCTACAGACGAAAAATCAAAACTGTAATAGTGAAACTGGTCCATCTGTGATTTTACTATGTGCAAAGTGAAGCTATATCATATATTTTAGGAGTATATTAAAGGTGCAGGGATTGCTCCTTGCTTTAATCTGAATCCATGCAGTGTTTCTTCTTTCTTTCCTTCACTCTCTATAATTTCTTGGCTGTAGGAGGTGCTATTTCTTGGAAGGGGTGCTGGGTGCTTTATAGAAATTGTAGCCATTTGTGGCAGAAGTGGAGAGAACTGGTGCTTGTTGTAAGTCAAGATGGAGTGTGATGGCAGCATAGACTAAGTCCATAAAGAAGAATTCTGGTGCTATGCTATACAGAAGTGGTGAGAAGGCTCTGGTTAAAAGGGTTGTCCTTGGTTATTTTTATGACCCACCCTTAGTATACCTTAGGATAGGCCATAAATATCTCATCGATGGGGATCCTGTAAAATACAGTGCATGGACCAGGAAGTAGATAGATCTGTTATCTTAATGTGGCCATGTGACGTTACTGCAGCACAAGCCGCTGGGCCATTATACAGAGCATGGGGCTATCTGCTTCCTGCTCCATACATTGTATAATAGAGGGACTGGACACACCCCTGAACAGTTCATCTAAAGATAGGCCATAAAAAATATCGGCAGCCCCTTTAAGTTTATCATCCTTATGTGTGTATTAATCGAGGCCAACATTTATTCCCTCTGTTCAGTTTCTTGTCCATGTGTGAGACCAGATACAACTTACGCTGGGTTCACACCAGCGCTTGCGCTACGTTCGGGGATTTCGTTATTATAGTCTATGGGGTCCACGGGTTTCCTAAGGTAACCGGATTTTTATGCGGATTAGGTTTCCGTTCGTGGGTCCGCTTGCAGATGTGAACCTAGCCTTAGAGACTAATGTTGAATGGACTGTTATGGTAATATTGTGATATATTTTAGATTGTAGTGGGCCTGAGATCCCTTTATTTTGGTGGAATTATTGGTATTGAAAGTCTGATTTGTAGAGAATTGGAAATATTTTGTGGTAACTATTGTATTAAGTGATAGCAACATTGTGGCACAGAATGTTAACACAACTGTTACACTGCTTAACTGTCACACTGTGTCAAGTTACATTTTGCTACATCTATACATAGCTGTGTCCAGAAAGTTAAAACTGAAATTCAGCGCACAGAATTTGGTGTGTGGGTGTCAGTTCTTCAGTTCTGCATTGGGAACCTGCCAGATTCACAACTTCCTAGTAGCTGACACATTCTTAGTATTGTCGAACACATATGAATCAAATCTAAACCAAGGAAATGAAAACACTTGTATGATCACTATTCTGGTGTTGACTCACCTAGGGGACTGCTAAAATTCACACAGAATTGGTTCATTTGTTTGTTCTTAAAACTGGAATTTGGAAAGGGTAATTTTTAAAACAAAATCCCAGATATAACCATTGGCCTTCAGTAAAAATTTATTTTTTTTAACTCTTAATAGTTTTTTTTCATATTTATTTAATTGTATGAATGGTAATTACTGGATTTTTAAATATCATGTTTCTCCGAAAATAAGCCCTACCCCAAAAAGAAGTGATAGCATTATTTTTCAGGATTTTTGGAATATGCTAGAAATATAAGCCCTACTCCAAGAATAAGCCCTAGTTGCAGTTCATTAAAAATAGTGTCCAGGCAGCTATACATGTAGAAAAGTAACTAGAATACAGCAAGATACAGTAGACCCTTCATCAAAGAAATCAGACACCCCAATAAGAATTGGACATTGACCTTAAGGGAGCTATATGTACAAGATGGCACTAGTGAGAGAGTTCTCCACATTAATAAGGGTTGACTACTGGTATTGCCGGGCTCTCACACACAGATCAGGTAGTCCTACTGGCATCACTCCTCTCCTGAGCCCGACCGCTACACTTGGCTGCAGTGAAACACTGATGGAACGGCAAGTAAACTGACAGTGACACGTCTTTAAAGGAGTGAAGTAGATCTGTGTGTGTGAGCCCACCCACCACTGGCACTTGCCAACTCTAATTGTTTAGGGTCTAAGGGTATCTGGTGAGTGGATTGTTGTTCTCTGGAACAAATATAAGGCATCCCCTGAAAATAATAACCAAAAACTAATATGTGATGGAAAGGTCTGTGTACATGAGATCAGCCTACACAAAATAAAGAAAAGTGTACACTAAAAAATAACTTTTAATGATATATTAAAAATTGTTCAAAAAAATTGGGCACTGTCAATTCATGCTCATAAAACAAAAAGGGAAGACACACATAGATACCTATGAGGCGATAATAGACACAAATGTCAGTGAGTGACCCCTTAATAGGTAGTAGTGTAAAATATTGTTCTGCTACAATAACTCAAAGGGGGTCCACACAAAATAAGGAGGAGAAGACAATGCATACACTCTCTTGCTAGCGGACTAGTAAAGGACCAGTGCAGAGTAACTCTCTAGCCCCTAACTTGAGAGCTTACATTACACTCTCATAGGAAACTAGCTAATAACATTCAGTTGTGCACACACACATACAACACATAATGTGTAGGCCTTGACCCAGTCCTCTGCGGACTTTCTATGAAAGCGTTGTGGGAAAACTGCAATGCGTTGCCACCGCGGTTATGAATATAACCTGAAAGTAAAAAGTTCCACAACTGTTCAAGCACGTTTTTACAACTCTGCCTCTTTTAAAGGGGCAGGGCTGTTTCTAAAGTAGTTAGGAAGGACATAAAAAAAAAATTCAATGCATTTTGTAACGGCATAATTCCACCATACAGTGACTGAATTATATTGCCATGCACTGGTTAATGAACTCCTGGCACGCCATGGCAAGATAATACTGACATACTGTAATATTGCCATATTGTGACTGTATTATACAGCTATATTGTATTGACTGTATGATACTGCCATGCAGTAATTGAGCAATACTGCACTACAGGTATAGAATAATGCTGGATTTTTGCATTGCTTGTTTGCAATTGTTTTCTCACAGGAAGACTTTAACATTGAGGTGTGAGCTGTGATAATGCCACCATTATATTACAGCTCACAGATGATCGGGATTTCGATCAGGTTCCCACCCACCACAATTGAAGTTCCCTGTCAAACCAATCTATGTTTAGAAATAGCCCAGTTCTATATGTGGTCATTAATAAATGAAATAACTTCTATTTCAATGTACACTTGTCCCCTATATTCTGATCTATATAACTGGGGCAAATACATAGCAAACAACAAACATAACATATGCAGATAAGTAATGAAAATTGGCTAAACATTAGGGGCTAATGTAGGGTAAAAAATGAAAAAATTGAAAGTAATAAAAAAACTAAATATACAATCAGCACATTCCATGGTCAGACTATAGATTTTTTTTTAAAATTTTTTTATCGAAGGTCTCAAAGCTGTGCCAACGAAAACACCAGTGCACGGAAAAAAGTGACGGGTGCCACTGAAAAAAACGTGCAAAGGATGTGGTCTATCGCTAAACCCATCTCAAAAGAGAATGGGTCCTCCGAAACTGTCCCCAAACTCAGAGCCAAAAGGCCCATGAGTAAGGGGGCTGAACCAACCCAACTGCCGAAACAGGAGGGTCAGTGACTTACTTGGTTTCCTCCATGGGCTGCCACCACCAAGAGTACTACCAAGCCAGCTACTTGCATCAGTCCCCTCAAGGGCTGCCACCCCAAGAGTACGACTGAGCCTGCAAATATTTATTCTGACATAAGGGGCAATTCAGAAGTGGCACTTATCTTTTTCTTATCTTTCCCCTTGTGCACCTTATGCACGGACAACACACATGTACTAGTGAGAGAGGAGACAAAGATCTATGTCAGTACAGAGGGAATGAGCAGAGTGTGAAAGTTGTAGCTAGGGGTAGTTGATGACCCAGATACAGGGGCATTCTGTTTGGTAATAGGGGCTTAATAAAGGGATGACTGTTTTCTAATAAGGGCATTGACATTGAGGGTCTATGTGACTGGTGATGTGGGGTGTTAATGTTGACTTGGAGGATATTTTGGTTAGTTTTGTAAGTAGACTGTGGCTTGCACAGTAGGGGGCACACTCTGACTGGCACTCTATAGAGAATACTCTGTGACTGGCAATACTTGGCAGGTTTCAATGTTGGACTGGACCACCAAAGTACCATGGTGTTCTGTGGTGGACCCACAATATTCGTCCTAAAGAAGTCGTACACATTTAAGGATACTATGGTCTATTTCCTATGGGTTGTTGGAGAGTGGACCCCCGGTATCATTTTATTTGGTGAGTATAAGGAACCTCAGTCTGACACTGGCAGGATTATTCTGTAAATAAGGACACTAGTATTTTATAATAGAACCAGGACTGCATTATTTTGTTGTCAAAAATAACAGGGTGAAAAATTCACACAGAGGAATTTGGTGCTGATTTTAAGACTTGAATGTGCCTCACATTAGGAGGCAAAGATCAAAGCAGGAAGCAGAAAAAAATAAGTGTCCTGCTCTATCTTACTGCAACGCAAGAAACTTGGCTTTTTAGCCCTATTCATCTAGTGAAAGGCGAAGGGAGTCGGAGGGTTGGAAATGGAGAGAAATCTGTGGTGGAAATCCACCTCAATTCCTCTTCATTTTCTACTATGTCACAGGCAGGCACAGGGACAGTCAATGCGACATTGTGAGCACCCACCAAACAACTCCTGGAGCCATACTGTAGGGACAAGAACATTGAGGTCACCCTTTTAGGTTATGAAATTTCCATATTATTCCTGTTAAACTGTTGTTTTCAGTCTTGTTAATATAAAGAATGTAAACTGCAGTTGTATACTTGCAGGGAAATGTAGATATAAAAAACCTACAATATCTGATGAGCTTCCTCTTTTAACTTCCATTTTGTTGTTCTCTAATTTATTTTGGGATAGAAAACTGCAGCAACCAGAGCCAATACTAAGTGGTATATTGTTAAATCTCATAGGAAGATGACAGGTCAGCTGGAGAAAATGTAGAAACCTCTAATTCATATATGTATCTCTGTTACATTGTATTCTGATTAAAGGGCCTTTTAGTACATAAACTCTTGGAAAAACTCCGGGGCCATAATACTCCATTTTCATCTATTTCGGGTCACCATCAGAAATTTTGGGGCACTATACAGTGATGGATGGGGGATGTGTGTGTGGGTTTGTGTATGGGGGGGGGGGGTTGCAAGTTTATACATCTTTAGGATATGTAGCCTTGGGAAATGTTGCAAAATATAAAAGGATTTTACAATATCAACAATGTGGAAGATTGCTTACCAGCATTATGGCACCCAAATCTTTAGCAACCCCATGATTTTGGCCAGCACATTGTACAAGCATACAAGACTCCTACTTAACACTTTCACGTCTTAGTCCTGCATAGCTCCCTGATGTTCATGTATTACTTGGGTGACCATTCAATATTACATTTCCCCTGTGGCTCTCATAATAAAGGGATTGTCTGTGATGATTCATTTCCTTCAGTATTTCCCCCTGTAATTATTTGTTTTCCTATAGAAATAAGAAGTTCAGAGTTTAATGTATTATATAGATTGTCTGTGTAGCATTCTAAATTATAGGATTAAGGATTTCTGTGCAGTAGATTTCAATGCAGCCATTGTTTTTTCTTGCATTAGAAAAGACTACAGTAACCTGTTAAATTCCCATGGTGCACAATGTATTGTGGTCACTACTGACTTTAATCTTGTTCCACCACTTGGTAGTAAAGTGACCACCAGAGAAGCAGATGTTTTCTGTACATTTCCTGTGATTGTGGATGATGTATGCTTTATATTGTATGTGAGTTATGTGAATAGCTCATGTACTTGGAATATACATTTTCATCTGTAGTATCTGCTATGAAAGTTCACTTTCACATTATATGACTACAAGGAGATTTGTGCTAGAACAACTTCCCACTTTGAAGTGGAAATTGTAGGCCACAACTTGAACATAGAGTAGTCCATTGTTGGGGCTATAGCTGTAGCTTCATAGCTAAAACTGGAAAGTCATGTGACAAGCAGTTTCCATGTAGCTCCGGTCTGAGGGTTTTGGGCGCAGCGTTTACATGTACTGTAAAACATATTAAAACCCTCATATCCATAAATGTCCCAGATGGGAATACCCCTTTAATGTAGCACCCATAGAAGTCCATAGGGTCCTACTGATTTTGATGTTTCCGATCTCTCATTTCAGGCTATGTTTAACAAGTGGAAGCCTATGTGGGTGACACTACTGGAGGACGGAATAGAATTCTACAAGAAGAAAAGTGACAATAGCCCAAAGGGGATGATACCACTAAAAGGAGCAGTTATCACAAATCACTGTCAGGACTTCAGTAAAAGGATGGTGAGTGCTATAATATATTACTAAAGAAGCATTCCTATAAAACTACCCTGCGTTTCCTTTGAAAAGGAGCCTACATGTAGTGTAATGTTACTGAATAACTAACAGCTTTATTGTGATGTTATATGCTCCCCACTGGCATAGATGGGAATAGTTGAATCACACAGCTCTTTTTGCTTCAAAAAATGTGCCACTATACTGTTTCTGCACCTCACTCAGCAAGGGGACTCCTTAGCCTGGCAAATTTTCTATAGCTCATGCCAGAAAACTGGTGTTCCTGACTGTTGTCGATTTTAATTCTGGCACAAAGGACTGTGCTTGAATTATTAAGAGGTTGGAGAATTGTAATAATTCAGGCACAGTTATTAGCAGTCGGGCAGAGGCGTAGCTAGGAGTTCGGCACAGGGGGGCAAACATATCCAAGTGGGCCCCTACCTGGGTATACCGATGTTATCACTATATGGTGAGCACAGATACTGGCTGTACACAGGGCTCTGCATACAGTTTAAGTAAATACAGTACAGCAAAATGTTGTTACTTACAGGTGATGTCTCTGACTGTAATCTTTCACATTTCTTGTCTTTTCCATCTGGACTGCCATGACCACTTCTTCCATTCGCAACTTGTCTCTGTAAAGTTTGCAACACAGACATTTTTGGCTCCTCACTTTTCCAGACACGTGACCCACATTTTCCTTGCCTATACAAAGTCTCCATCCTGCTGCTACCCCCAGTTATAAAATACATGATATAAAAATCCCCTGTAAACGAATGATGCCCCCCATATATATCTTAAATTAACAATGCCCCTTTGTGCCCCTTAATTAATTCCTCCTGTATGCCCCCTTAAAGGGATTGTTCGGGATCAGAAATATTAATGCAGGCAGCAGGTCAGGGTTGTAAATAAAAATGCATTGACACTTACCTGCATCCTCCTCTCTGTCCCTGCTCTGGGCCAGCCATCACCTTCACTGCACTAATGCCCCTTAATCAATAGTTCTCGTCTATATTCCCTTAAAGGGGTTGTCCAGGAAATGCAGAACTGATGCAGGAGGCCGGGAAAGGTGGAATATAAAAAAAAAAAAAACAAAACATACTCTCCTGTCCCAGGCACTTCTGTGTCCCCCGTTGCTGTCAGGTCCAGCGTCAGCCGGGGGCTTGTTCTGGCGGAAGTCCTTGCTGCACGTGGCCTCCACGGTCACAGGAAAGGTCCAGGGATGTCACTGGTGTCCTCCTGGGTCCTTTTCTGTGACCACTGAGGCCACTAGTTGGCCTCAGCAGTCACATGTGGCAAGGACTTCTGCCAGAACATGCCCCTGGGCGCCTTCAACCAGACAACTGTGGGGGACATTGGAGCGATGGAGACAGTTGAATATGTTGGGATTTTTTTTTTATGTTTCATGTTTCCTGGCCTCCTGCCCAATTACTGTAATTCCTGGACAACCCCTTTAAATCAAAAATGCCCACCTTAAATTAGTATAGCCCAATACCCTCTTATACCGTTACATAAATACTGCCTCCCAATAGCCCCCTTATATCAATAATGCCCCTGCTTGCCCTAATGACCCCTTATGGTTATTGGACCTTAATATTTTTAAGGCTTCCCACCCCCCCCCCAAAAAAAACAACAATAATACTCACCTGCCTCCAATCCCCTTGCCACCGCCAACACTCCTTGCTGTATCCTGCAGCCTACAAGATGCCTTTACCACAGGACGTCTATGTCCCAGGACAGGTGGTGCTATGTAGTGATGTCATTGCGCCCGCCTATGCCAGGACACTGACGTCTTAATTGTCGCTAGGGAACCTGTAAGCCGCAAGCCACTATAAGCCTGTGGCCTGTGTCCCCCAACCCCCAACCTTTTTCGCACCAAGGACCAGTTTTCCGCAGCCTGGTGGGGGGGGGGATGAGGGTGTTGCTAGTTGGGGGCGGGATTTGAGTTGCAGGGCCACCCCACATCTAATACTGCCCCCCTCCATGGGTAATAGCCTCCTCACATAAGTAATACTATTACCTGTGGGGGGCACTATTACTGTAATAGTGCTCTACTAGCACCCCCCAAAGGTAATAGTTCCCTCCCTGACATAAGTAATGCTGTTACCTGTGGGGGCACTATTACTGTAATAATGAGCTAAGAGCAACCCCCTCCCCCAAACACACAGGACATAGTCCCCCTCACCGACATACCATCCATATTCTGTTGCCCTGTATAGTTATACTGTACTTACAGAGCACTGATGGAGTGGGCGGGGCCTCCTCTTGCACACAGCCTGTGCGCATCTAGTATTTTCTTCCCACTGGAAACATAGAATAGCGGTCAAGGTTTCGGGCGGGACTTCCTCGTGCACACAGCCTGTGCACATCTTCTACTTTCTTCCAGGAACCTTGGCCCCCTATTCTATGGTACCACTAGAAAGAAAATAGTAGATGTGCACAGTCTGTATACAGGAGGAGGTCCTGCTCACCCCATCACTGCTACATGTACAGGTTATAGAATGGCAGAACAGAAAGCTAATAGCTTTCTACTCTGTCATGTATTTCAAGTACATCGGTGTCCTGTGCCGATGCAGTTGAAATTTTTGTGTGCACTTGCGGCAGCCCCGGAGTGGGCCCCGCAAAGTCATGGGGCCCGGGGCCACCGCCCCCCTGCCCCCCCCGCTAGCTACACCTCTGCAGTGGGGGAATGGCTTAAGACTGGATATAATACTAATACTTAATAAATTTCCCCTCTGAGTGCATCACAGGAGCTCCAGAGAGGAGCACATAACTTCACAATAAAGCTGTCAGTATGTTATTTACTAATATTACACTAAACACAGGCTCATTATAAAATGGGGGATGGGGACAAAAATACTGGAGTGCTTCTTTAAGTGACTGGTTTCCTGAACAAAATTTGGTCTTTTTACTTGCTGTGCACTTGTTCACCCCCTTTTAGGATCACTTTTGCATCAAAGGCTGGTAAATTGACAGCTCTACAAAGAGTAGAAAAATATTGAGAAAGTTGTATGGATATGACACATCTTACCTTTAAAAGGGTTGTCCCAGATAAAATAATATTTCTACACTAAGCTAAACACCCTTCCCCTACTCCTACTTTCTAACTTACTTTACAAAAAATCTATATTTACTTAGATCGCCGGGGCAGTCATGTGACCACCCTAGGCACATTTTCAGATTTTCAATTGTAATTTCTCGTATACTTAAGAGCTAATCCACAATAATGTATTTTTGGTCTTCAATG
The DNA here is from genome assembly GCA_947044405.1 of Leptodactylus fallax. Classification (NCBI taxonomy): domain Eukaryota; kingdom Metazoa; phylum Chordata; class Amphibia; order Anura; family Leptodactylidae; genus Leptodactylus; species Leptodactylus fallax. The sequence continues at coordinate 2,090,785 of CAMRHE010000308.1, forward strand.
GACCTCACACAGAACCACAGTAGTGAATACTGCCAGTCGTGTGGCTATTTATGTGGCAGCATGCAACATTTACATCCATGTGGTGGAGGATTCAACTTGAAGACCAAAGGTGTCCAAGCCAGTCTCCATTGCAGACATATGGTCTTCGCACAGATGAAAAAAATCAATTATAAGTGTTGTGGATTATTGTCATAAAATAATGGTGTTTCTTGCCCTAGTTTGTGTTCAAGCTCACCACTGCTAAACAGCAGGATCACTATTTCCAAGCATCTCACCATGAAGAGCGTGACGCTTGGGTTAAGGACCTTAAGAGAGCATCAAAATGCATTGCAGAGGGTCAAAGGTTTGCAAGAAAATCCACTAGAAAATCTATCAGGTTACCAGACACAATTAATTTAGGGTAAGTGCACAAACTACACAATTGTAAATTTTAACATTTTAGTTCGGCACTATTGAGGATGTGAACCTGTTATATAACCACACATGTTTCTATTCTGTGAGCCAAGGATGTATCCTAGGAGCAGTGGTGACCCTAGCCTCTTTGCTGCCTGAGGCGGACTATCGAAAGACGCCCACCCCCCCCCCAAAAAAATAAATAAAATAAAATTGCGTTTCCATGCTGTCACACGCTGTTATTGTCGTACAATAAACATACACAAACTTATGAAACAGTTTTTAAGAATTCTTCTTACTGCATTACTTCAGTATCAGATCAACAACATGGCATTAACAATGACAATAACTTCACACATCTGCTTGGTGGATGGACGAGCCCACGTGGCCCCCATTCTCTATAATAGGAGCGCTGCAGATAGCTGAGTACTGGACTTCGGGTATCTTTGGCGCTCCCATCAAAGTGAATGAGAGCCACGCAGGTTCGTCCATCCACCAAGTGACACACCTATATATATGGCTGCAGCCAGGCTGAATTCCCACCCAGTGGGGGGAAAAAACCCAATTCTCAGGCTCAGTGGGGGTCTCAGCAGACCGACCCCCATCACTCAGGTATTTATCCTCTATCATTTAGGTGAATACAGGGCAGTAACATTCTGTGACTTACAGGTGACGTCTCTGACTAATCCTTCACATTTCCCTTCTCTTCCCTTTGGACCACCATGACCACTTCTTCCAGCTGTGACTTGTCTCTGTAAAGTTTGCAGCACAGACATCTTTGGCTCCTCACTTTTCCAGGCACCGACCCACATTGTCCTCACCTGCACCCCCATCCTGCTGCTACCCCAATTATAAAATATATAATATAACCCCCATAATGAATAATACTCCCAAGTACATCTTTATATTAATAATGTCCGTGTGTACCCTGTATAAATAGTGCCCCTTATTAATAATGCCCCAGGTGTTAACTAATTAAAAGGTTTTCCAGGTCATTAATAAATTAATCAGTGGGGCTCAAAAACCCAGGACCCTTACTGATCAGCTGTTTGAATGAACTATGGTACCTGTGTAAGCTCCGTGACCGCTTCTCTGTTTACACAGTGTCATTCATCTCATAGCGGCCATGTCATGTAACTACAGCCTCGTCCTATACACATCTATGTGACAAGACTGTAATTACATCACACGGTCACTATAAACAGACAGCGTGTGATATAAACAAGTGCCAGGGCCCCTTCATACAGCTGATCAGAGGAGGGGTCCACTGATCTCTTATTGATAATCTGTCCTAAGGATAGAACATCAAGTGCCACCTTAAAGGGGTTGTCCAGGATAACCACTTTTTTAATATGAGGCTGGGGAAGGTGCTCCGGTGTCTCCCAGCGCGTTCCAGTCCTGCTGCTCTGGTGTTTTCCTCCCCTCAGCGGTCATGTGTGGTGGAGACTTCCGCCAGAAGAGAACACCAGAGCAGCAGAACCAGACTGAGGTGGGAGACATCGGAGCACAAGGGACAGGTGAGTAGGTGTTTTTTTTTTAATATAGTATTACATGGTATTATGGCCCACAGCGGCCCCTGCACACAGTATTACATGGTATTATTCCCCGCAGTGGCCCCTGCACACGGTATTATTCCCCGCAGCGACCCGTGCACATGGTATTATGCCCTGCAGCAGCCCCTGCACATGGTATTATAACCTGCAGCGGCCCCTGCACAGGGTATTATGCCCCGCAGCGGCCCCTGCACACAGTATTATGCTCCATAGTGGCCCCTGCACACAGTATTATGCCCTGCAGCGCCCCCTGCACATGGTATTATGCCCTGCAGCTGCCCCTGCACATGGTATTATGCCTCATAGTGGCCCCTGCACACAGTATTATGCTCCGCAGCGGCCCCAGCACACGGTATTATGCTCCATAGTGGCCCCTTCCATCGGTATTATGCCTCATAGTGGCCCCTGCACACAATATTGTGCCCCGCAGTGGCCCCTGCACACGGTATTATGCTCCATAGTGGCCCCTGCACACAGTATTATGCCTCATAGTGGACCCTGCACTCGGTATTATGCTCCATAGTGGCCCCTGCACTTGGAATTATGCTCTATAGTGGCCCCTGCACATGGTATTATGTCCCATAGTGGCCCCTGCACTCGGTATTATACTCCATAGTGGCCCCTACACACGTAATTATGCCCCATAGTAGCCCCTGCACCCCTGAGTATAATGATCAGAGACTCAGGTGGTGACAAACATAAAAACCAGTGTTACTTACCTGGGCTCCGGTGCGCTCCCTGCTTTCGGCTTTCTTCAGTGTCGCACAGACCGGCGTCGCAACATAATGACGTCGGGCTGGCTCACGTGACACCTAGGACGTCACCAAAGAAGGCCGAAGCCTGCTGGGAGTAACATCAGATCGCCGGAGAGGTGAGTAACAATGGTTTTATGTTTATCACCTCCCCTGGGTCTCCGATTATTATGCGGAGTATAATAATAGTAGTATTTGGCCTCACTTATCGATCCCCGCTGCCGCGCACAGCTGCTTCTGATTTCCCCTTCTGCGTCCGACAGCAGAAGAGGAAGTGGAGGCGGCCACAGCAGGCGCGGGGATCAATAAGTAAATAGGCCATTACCTGCTGGGGATAATCCAGTAGCTAACGGACTATTTATATATATAAAAAAAAAAAAGTTATTGTCACTTACCTGCAATCCCATGATGGAGCCGTCACCTCCCCTTCTTGTCCGTGACCTCTGCGTCTCAGCGTAGGAGGCGCGATGACGTCATTGTATCACCACCTGCGCTGACCTGCAGAGGTCTCGTAAACCAGCCCAGGACAGGCCCCGCTCAGCTTTGTTTTTTTTAAAGCAGCCTGTCCTGTGCTGGTTTACATTAAATGAATGGTAAAAATTCCGGCCCCCGGACAATGACGGACAGTGCCGCCTGAGGCTGCCGCCTCACTTCGCCTCATTAGTGGTGCACCCCTGCCTAGGAGGCTCTTTAGTGGTTATTCTACACTGAGTGTGACAGTACATACCAATTATGAGGACATTAAAGGAGCTGTCTAAACTCAGATTTATATACCCTATTAGGAGACTCATAGCTAATAGACTGGGGTCTCTTTCTCTCTCGTAAACAATCTCTTTAACCAAAAACACCCAACAAGCATATTTCTATGGACCCGATTATATGTGTGCTAGGCTATCTGATGACACTTTCTGTGCTGGAGAGTCAGCATCTAGCAGCTCAAATACTCCCATATCAGGCCCATAAGTTGGTAGCCTCACATGCGAAGGTTTCGGACTCAATACTTTAACCAAATTTAAATCTAGAATGAACATGATGTTATGGTTGCAGAAATATGTATACAGGTGCATCTCAATAAATTAGAATATCTTTGAAACGTTTATTTCTTTCAGTAATTGAAATATAGAAGTGACCTCCTATATTTTCTAGATTATTTACACACAGAGTGTTCTATTTCAAGTGTTTTATTTCTGTAACTTTTGATTATGGATTACAGGTAATGAAAACCCAAATCTAAGAAAATTAGAATATTGTAAAAAAGTTCAGTATTGTAAATTCAGTGTCACCTGCCAAGGTTTCCTAAGCCTTTAAATGGTCCCTCAGTCTGGTTCAGTAGGACACACAATCATGGAAGACGCTGATTGAATTGTATTACTGAATTACTGAAATGAATGAACGTTTTCTCCAAATGGCCCCACTGTCCACACCTACATACAGTGGGGAAAAAAAAATATTTATTCAGCCACCAATTGTGCAAGTTCTCCCACTTAAAAAGATGAGGCCGGCCTGTAATTGTCATCATAGGTAGACCTCAACTATGAGAGACAAAATGAGAAAACAAATCCAGAAAATCACATTGTCTGATTTTTTAAGAATTTATTTGCAAATTATGGTGGAAAATAAGTATTTGGTCACCTACAAACAAGCAAGATTTCTGGCTCTCACAGACCTGTAACTTCTTCTTTAAGAGGCTCCTCTGTCCTCCACTCATTACCTGTAGTAATGGCTCCTGTTTGACATTGTTATCAGTATAAAAGACACCTGTCCGCAACCTCAAACAGTCACACTCCAAACTCCACTATGGTGAAGACCAAAGAGCTGTGGAAGGACACCAGAAACAAAATTGTAGACCTGCACCAGACTGGGAAGACTGAATCTGCAATAGGCAAGCAGCTTGGTGTGAAGAAATCACCTGTGGGAGCAATAATTAGAAAATGGAAGACATTTAAGACCACTGATAATCTCCCTCCATCAGGGGCTCCACGCAAGATCTCACCCAGTGAGGTCAAAATGATCACAAGAATAGTGAGCAAAAATCCCACAACCACACGGGGGGACCTAGTGAATGACGTGCAGAAAGCTGGGACTAACGTAACAAAGGCTACTGTCAGTAACACACTACGCCGCCAGGGACTCAGATCCTGCAGTGCCAGACGTGTCCCCCTGCTTAAGCCAGTACATATCTGGGCCAGTCTGAAGTTTGCTAGAGAGCATTTGGATGTTCCAGAAGAGTATTGGGAGAATGTCATATGGTCAGATGAAACCAAAGTAGAACTGTATGGTAGAAACACAACTCGTCGTGTTTGGAGGAGAGTGAATGCTGAGTTTCATCCAAAGAACACCATACCTACTGTGAAGCATGGGGGTAGCAACATCATGCTTTGGGGCTGTTTCTCTGCAAAGGGACCAGGATGACTGATCCATGTACATAAAAAAATGAATGGGGCCATGTATCGTGAGATTTTGAGGGCATTGAAGATGAAACGTGGCTGGGTCTTTCAGCATGACAATGATCCCAAGCACACAGCCAGGGCAACGAAGGAGAGGCTTCGTAAGAAGCTTTTCAAGGTCCTGGAGTGGCCTAGCGAGTCTCCAGATCTCAACCCCATAGAAAACCTTTGGAGGGAGTTGAAAGTCCGTGTTGCCCAGCGACAGCCCCAAAACATCACTGCTCTAGAGGAGATCTGCATGGAGGAATGGGCCAACATACCAGTAACAGTGTGTGCCAACCTTGTGAAGACTTAAAGAAAACATTTGGCCTCTGTCATTGCCAACAAAGGATATATAACAAAGTATTGAGAAGAACTTTTATTATTGACCAAATACTTATTTTCCACTATAATTTGCAAATAAATTCTTTAAAAATCAGACAATGTGATTTTTTGGATTTGTTTTCCATTTGTCTCTCATAGTTGAGGTCTACCTATAATGTCAATTACAGGCCGGCCTCATCTTTTAAGTGGGAGAACTTGCACAATTGGTGGCTGACTAAATTCTTTTCTTCCCCATTGTATAAGCTTCTGGGCTGATGGCCTTAACGTTCTCACAATCCTCTGCAGTTCACCTCTGAACTCTTCACTTCTGGTTTCACACCATTACCTGGATTGTTGTGCGTTACACAGTGGGGGAGGGGGGTTGTATATTGTTTTGTATCTTTTTCTTTTGTTACTTTTGAGAATTTTAATAAAAACTATTTGATATAAAAAAAACACCCAACAAGCAGTTCTCTGTTAAATGTGTTTTCATAGGATATGCCATAAATGTTTTATTAGTCTGATGTGTAGAATGGGGTGGTGGGGGGGGGGGGGTTGGTAAGATCCTATATTGTCATGATCAGGTATTCCAGTAGTGACTTTCCCCTCCTTCATACAGTGTTGGTCCGAGGTTCCCGGCAGATAAACTGAGTCTGTGCGCCCACTGTCCAACAACCCTTAGGAAATAGACCATACAGTCATGGCCAAAAGTTTTGAGAATGATACAAATATTAATTTTTACAAAGTCTACTGCTTCAGTTTTTCTAATGGCAATTTGCATATACTCCAGAATGTTATAAAGAGTGATCAGCTTAACAGCAATTACTTGCAAAGTCAATATTTGCCTAGAAAATGAACTTTATCCCCCAAAACATATTTCAACATCATTGCAGCCCTGCCTTAAAAGGACCACCTAACATCGTTTCAGTGATTGCTCCATTAACACAGGTGTGGGTGTTGATGAGGACAGGGCTGGAGATCAATCTGTCATGATTAAGTAAGAATGACACCACTGGACACATTAAAAGGAGGCTGGTGCTTGCCATCATTGTTTCTCTTCTGTTAACCATAGTTATCTCTAAAGAAACACGTGCAGTCATCATTGCACTGCACAAATATGGCCTAACTGGGAAGAGTATTGCAGCTAGAAAGATTGCACCTCAGTCAACAATCTATCGCATCATCAAGAACTTCAAGGAGAGAGGTTCCATTGATGCCAAAAAGGCTCCAGGGCGCCCAAGAAAGACCAGCAAGCGGCAGGACCGTCTCTTAAAAGTGTTTCAGCTGCGGGATCGGGCTACCAGCAGTGCAGAGCTTGCTGAGGAATGGCAGCAGGAAGGTGTGAGTGCATCTGCACGCACTGTGAGGCGGAGACTCTTGGAGCAAGGCCTGGTCTCAAGGAGGGCAGCAAAGAAGCCACTTCTCTCCAGAAAAAACATCAGGGACAGACTGATATTCTGCAAAAGGTACAGGGAGTGGACTGCTGAGGACTGGGGTAAAGTCATTTTCTCTGATGAATCCCCTTTTCGATTGTTTGGAACATCTGGAAAACAGCTTATTCGGAGAAGAAGAGGTGAGCGCTACCACCAGTCTTGTCTCATGTCAACTGTAAAGCATCCTGAAACCATTCATGTGTGGGGTTACCTCTCAGCCAAGGGAATCGTCTCTCTCACAGTCTTGCCTAAAAACACAGCCATGAATAAAGAATGGTACCAGAATGTCCTCCAAGAGCAACTTCTCCCAACCGTCCAAGAGCAGTTTGGCGCTCAACAATGCCTTTTCCAGCATGATGGAACACCTTGCCATAAAGCAAAGGTGATAACTAAATGGCTCAGGGAACAAAACATAGAGATTTTGGGTCCATGGCCTGGAAACTCCCCAGATCTTAATCCCATTGAGAACTTGTGGTCAATCATCAAGAGACGGGTGGACAAACAAAAACCAACAAATTCAGACAAAATTAAAGCATTGATTCTGCAAGAATGGACTGCTATCAGTCAGGATTTGGTCCAGAAGTTGATTGAGAGCATGCCAGGGAGAATTGCAGAGGTCCTGAAGAAGAAGGGTCAACACTGCAAATATTGACTTGCTGCATTAACTCATTCTAACTGTCAATATAAGCTTCTGTTACTCATAATATGAATGCAATTCTATTTCTGTATGTGATAAAAACATCTGACAAACACACATAAAAACCAGAGGGCAGCAGATCATGTGAAAATATAATATTTGTGTCATTCTCAAAACTTTTGGCCATGACTGTAGTACCCTTATGAGTGTCTTGCTTGACCATTATCATGTTAGCGCCTGGGTCTACTGGAGGATCCTCTGGTACTCTGGTGGGCCAGTCCAACACTGTTCATACAGGTCATGTATTTTTGAAAATATATTTTTACTATATTAAGAATCCCCGACTGACTATGAGGCCACCTCTCCATGATACTTTTTCTCTGTGTAGATTTTACTCCTGGTCTTGTCTTACAAATAGTAATGCACAATACTGTCCAAAATCCACAAGTGTGAAAGTAGCCTCAATGTCTAGCCTACATATTGAGGAAGGATTTTCCATGTTTTTTGCCTTGTCATAGAACAATGTGCAAATATACCTTATGCCAATAAAATACAATTATCTATGAAGGTGGACATGATCTTTCTGGCCAGGGCCCCACATTGTGAAAAAACCGCAATTTTGCCATGGCATTTTACAGGACCTGCAAAGTACAGTGCTGGCCAAAAGTATTGGCACCCCTGCAATTCTGTCAGATAATACTCAATTTCTTCCAGAAAATGATTGCAATCACAAATGCTTTGGTAATAATATCTTCATTTAATTTGTCTTCAATGGAAAACCACAAAAAGAATTGTCAAAAAGCCAAATTGGATATAATTCCACACCAAACATAAAAAAGGGGGTGGACAAAAGTATTGGTACCCTTTGAAAAATCATGTGATGCTTCTCTAATTTGTGTAATTAACAGCACCTGTTACTTACCTGTGGCACATAACAGGTGGTGACAATAACTAAATCACACTTGCAGCCAGTTGAAATGGATTAAAGTTGACTCAACCTCTGTCCTGTGTCCTTGTGTGTACCACATTGAGCATGGAGAAAAGAAAGAAGACCAAAGAACTGTCTGAGGACTTGAGAAGCAAAATTGTGAGGAAGCATGAGCAATCTCAAGGCTACAAGTCCATCTCCAAAGACCTGAATGTTCCTGTGTCTACCGTGCGCAGTGTCATCAAGAAGTTTAAAGCCCATGGCACTGTGGCTAACCTCCCTAGATGTGGACGGACAAAGAAAAATTGACGAGAGATTTCAACGAAAGATTGTGCGGATGGTGGCTAAAGAACCTCGACTAACATCCAAACAAGTTCTAGCTGCCCTGCAGTCCGAGGGTACAACAGTGTCAACCCGTACTATCCGTCGGCGTCTGAATGAAAAGGGACTCTATGGTAGGATACCCAGGAAGACCCCACTTCTGACCCAGAGACATAAAAAAGCCAGGCTGGAGTTTGCCAAAACTTACCTGAGAAAGCCAAAAACTTTTTGGAAGAATGTTCTCTGGTCAGATGAGACAAAAGTAGAGCTTTTTGGGAAAAGGCATCAACATAGAGTTTACAGGAAAAAAAAAAGAGGCCTTCAAAGAAAAGAACATGGTCCCTACAGTCAAACATGGTGGAGGTTCTCTGATGTTTTGGGGTTGCTTTGCTGCCTCTGGCACTGGACTGCTTGACCGTGTACATGGCATTATGAAGTCTGAAGACTGCCAACAAATTTTGCAGCATAATGTAGGGCCCAGTGTGAGAAAGCTGGGTCTCCCTCAGAGGTCATGGGTCTTCCAGCAGGACAATGACCCAAAACATACTTAAAAAAGAACTAGAAAATGGTTTGAGAGAAAGCACTGGAGACTTCTAAAGTGGCCAGCAATGAGTCCAGACCTGAATCCCATAGAACACCTGTGGAGAGATCTCAAAATGGCAGTTTGGAGAAGGCACCCTTCAAATCTCAGGGACCTGGAGACATTTGCCAAAGAAGAATGGTCTAAAATTCCAGCAGAGCATTGTAAGAAACTCATTGATGGTTACCGGAAGCGGTTGTTCGCAGTTATTTTGTCTAAAGGTTGTGCTACCAAGTATTAGGCTGAGGGTGCCAATACTTTTGTCCGGCCCATTTTTGGAGTTGTGTGTAAAATGATCAATGATTTGACTTTTTTTTTCATTCTCTTTTGTGTTTTTTCATTGCAAGCAAAATAAATGAAGATATTATTACCAAAGCATTTGTGATTGCAATCATTTTCTGGAAGAACTTGAGTATTATCTGAATTTCAGGGGTGCCAATACTTTTGGCCAGCACTGTAGATGGGATTCTAGCTAATCCCATCCACACATCGGAGAAAAAAATCAGCAGAGGAAATGCTGTGATTTCAAAAACGCTCCTGTATTTGGAAATCGCAGCATGTCAATTATACCTACAGAAACACCGTTGGTTTCCCTATAGCTATAATGGAAGCAGAAAGTCCGCAGAGGAAACCTCTGCAGACTTTCTGTGAAAAGTGCTGCGGGAAAAACCGCAATGTGTTTCCACTCTGATTTATCCTGCAGCGCTTTTTGGCTACTGCTCACTACGTGGGGCCTTAGCCTAAAGATGATCCAGAATTGCAAAATACACCAATATATAGTGATTTTTATTTGGGGGTAATAAAAGGGTAATGAGTTTTCTTTTCTAATCCTAAAATCTTCCTATTCATAGAGAGTTATATATATCCATGAAAGATGCAGACAAAGGAATTAAAGAAATTAAATTGGAAAAGGACAAAAAAGTGTTTAATCATTGTTTTACAGGTAAGAACAGTATATTGAGAGACTGTATGTACTTGAAGGGTTGCAATAAAATGTAAAGTAATGCCTCTAACAAACTTGCAATACAGAGAGTGATTTTAATTTTATAAGAATCAACAACAAGTGGGACACAATTGTGAAGTGGAACGAAATTTATTGGTTATATTAAACTTTTGTAAAAAATAAAAAAATAAAAAGTGGAGTGTGCAATATTATTTGGCCCCCTTAAGTTAATACTTTGTAGCGCCACCTTTTGCTGCGATTACAGCTGCAAGTCGCTTGGGGTATGTTTCTATCAGTTTTGCACATCGAGAGACTGAAATTCTTGCCCATTCTTCCTTGGAAAACAGCTGGAGCTCAGTCAGGTTGGATGGAGAGCGTTTGTGAACAGCAGTTTTCAGCTCTTTCCACAGATTCTCGATTGGATTCAGGTCTGGACTTTGACTTGGCCATTCTAACACCTGGATACGTTTATTTGTGAACCATCCCATTGTAGATTTTGCTTTATGTTTGGGATCATTGTCTTGTTGGAAGATAAATCTCCGTCCCAGTCTCAGGTCTTTTGCAGACTCCAACAGGTTTTCTTCCAGAATGGTCCTGTATTTGGCTCCATCCATCTTCCCATCAATTTTAACCATCTTCCCTGTCCCTGCTGAAGAAAAGCAGGCCCAAACCATGATGCTGCCACCACCATGTTTGACAGTGGGGATGGTGTGTTCAGGGTGATGAGCTGTGTTGCTTTTACACCAAACATATCGTTTTGCATTGTGGCCAAAAAGTTCGATTTTGGTTTTATCTGACCAGAGCACCTTCTTCCACATGTTTGGTGTGTCTCCCAGGTGGCTTGTGGCAAACTTTAAACGAGACTTTTTATGGATATCTTTTGAGAAATTGCTTTCTTCTTGCCACTCTTCCATAAAGGCCAGATTTGTGCAGTGTACGACTGATTGTTGTCCTATGGACAGACTCTCCCACCTCAGCTGTAGATCTCTGCGGTTCATCCAGAGTGATCATGGGCCTCTTGGCTGCATCTCTGATCAGTCTTCTCCTTGTTTGAGATGAAAGTTTAGAGGGATGGCCGGGTCTTGGTAGTTTTGCAGTGGTCTGATACTCCTTCCATTTCAATATGATCGCTTGCACAGTGCTCCTTGGGATGTTTAAAGTTTGGGAATCCTGAGACTATCACAGAGCAGGTGCATTTATACGGAGACTTGATTACACAAAGGTGGATTATATTTATCATCATCAGTCATTTAGGACAACATTGGATTATTCAGAGATCCTCACTGAAATTCTAGAGTGAGTTTGCTACACTGAAAGTAAAGGGGCCTAATAATATTGCACGCCCTGCTTTTCAGTTTTTTATTTTTTACAAAAGTTTAAAATAACCAATAAATTTCATTCCACTTCATAATTGTGTCCCACTTGTTGTTGATTCTTCACCAAAAAATTAAAATTTTATATCTTTATGTTTGAAGCCTGAAATGTGGCAAAAGGTTGAAAAGTTCAAGGGGGCCGAATACTTTCACAAGGCACTGTAGCTATAGTGGGTGCAGAGGTAGCAGTTGCTACCAGGCCCTGGACCCTGAAAGGCCCCAAAGGTTCCTTCATGTAAAATATACCATTATTCTAATAGGCACAAGGTAGTAAGGGGCTCTTTATTCCAGATTTTGCACTGGTGCCTATGAGCTTCAAGTTGCGCCTCTGATATATATAGTGTCATAGTTAAAAGGTATCCATCACATTATTCTGCAAACAGGTGAGATGCAGTATAGCTATGGCACATTGGATAGCAGGGCCCTGCCTCAGTAATGCATTGTATTCTAAGTGAATAAAGGGATAACAATGATCAGGCAATTCCATATACAAATGTAGCAAAGTTTAACTTGACACTCATCCTGATGGTGTGGCAAGCCAAGTATGTGCCCAATCTTTCTCTATGAGAATGTTGGAGATCCAGCGCTCCCATAGAGAATGAACAGAGTGGCAGGACGTATGCTTGGTCTGCTACACCATCAGAACAGGGAAAGTGGACCTCCGTTCTTAGAATCGGTGGGAGTCCCAGCAATCAGAACCCCACTGATCATGAAGTTTTCCTATTGACTTGGCACAACTTCTTTAAAGGGATTTTCCCATCTGGGCAAGTTATATGATATCCACAGGGCAGGGCATAATTTACAAATCTATGTAAAACTTCCCTGTTCTCCTGATCGGTGAGGTTCTCAGAGGTCTGACCCTCATTGACCCTCATTTTGCCCTCACCAAGATGTGAAAATCCTTGTAAATAAGATGTTGTAGAAAACTTTGACTTGATTTTTTTCTATAACTTTCAATGTCTTTGTTTTCTGCTTCAACCTGCAGCAAATTATTGTATTAAACTTTGCTATATCTGTACCATTGCAAAGAAACTGTCAGCAGGGCCGCAGGCAACAGGTTATTGGTGCAACCATAATGGTATTACATCAGCTCCTTGTCTGACCTTTGGTTGGGCACATATCCAACAATCAAACAATACAGGGCATACAAATTGTGTGTTGTGATTGACACAAAAATATTCGAACCCTCCTTCACACGTGTGAGTCTGCTCCACAATAATATTTTCCAGTAGTACTATGTGAATGTCTACTGTTCATTATTGTATTTTTTTACTAGTATTTTTGTGCATTTAGTATTGTATGTTCCCATGTCTAGATATTGCTGCTCTTTACTTTTTATGATGCCCACTTTTGATATTTTGATTCCCTTTCAAAATATCCACATTATGTGTCCAGTGTCAGTGGTCACACATGCTCAGTAGGTCAGTTCCACAGCTTAGATCATGGAACAACCTGTTTAAAGGTTTGTCCAGGAATTAGACAAACCCCTGCGGAGGCCGGTCAGCTGTAATATAAGAAAAAACATGCTTACCTATCCCTGGCACTGTGTTGTCTGCTACCGGTGTTTGTTTGGTCCTCGTACCATGCCCTAGTCGCCGGAAGCCCTGTGCCACACATAACCGCTGAGATCAATCAGTGGCCTCAGCCATCGCTGGACATCACTCACATATGTCACCGGTTCATTACCAGCGACTGCTGAGGCCACTGATTGGTTTCAGGAGTCACGTCACAGCACGTCACGGCACGAGGACTGAATGGACACCAGAGTGCTAGGACAGGTGAGTATGAGTTTTTTTTATGTTACACCTACCACAGCCTCCACAGGGGTTTGTCAATTCCTGAACAAACCCCTTTAAACAGGTTATTCCATAATTCCTTGGCAATCCCTTTAAGTTATCAACGACTGGCCAAGGAACTGATTCATAAACTATATTGGAAAATTGTAGAACTTTTTATAATAAAATAAAACTTATACCTTCTTAAATAGTGAATGACTTGATACATGTTTGTTTCATGTACATAAATTGTATGTACAGATGTATCCAAGTTTAATATGGCTTTTAATGCATTAAGTAAACAGTCACATTGATTCATTTTTTTCCATTGCTTTCAATGGCTTTTGTTGTGAGTTATCATAGTACAGCGAGTTATCAGATTCAAGTCAAAGATGGCTGCATCTGTGTGTCTTTTGGTGAACATTTCATTTCTAGGTTTCTTTTGCATCTTGATAGTTGATTCTGTTACTATAATATTCTCATCTATTCCTTTGTCTATATCTTTTATTTCACCACAGGTACTTGTGTAATCGATTGGTTAGAAGCTAGTAAATCAGTCAGAAACCGCCAAGAGGGACTTGTCTTGGCATCTGCCTTACTCAATGAAGGTCACCTTCAGCCTGCAGGGGATGTGTCAAAAAGTGCTGCGGAAGGCTTGGCAGAAACAACCTTCCTTGATACAACTGAGGCTTTATATTACTTTGTAAGTACTTTTTATGTGACTCCTTGTGCCTTAAACTCTTAAAGGGGTTGTTGAGAAATGAAATGAAGCAACAGTCCAGCTTTTGAAATCTTGTTATCGGCTGTTATTGATGGGAAAATCTGGGCTCGCCATTGAAAGAGAAAAGTAGCGTTACATTGCACCAACTCAATTTGTGGGAATAAGAATAAACTCATTTAACACACATAAAACTGAAATCTGACTATGTTCTCAGTATCTTCTGTGGTTTCCTCTATGCAGCCAGATAGTGGATTTTTCTGTGAAGACAACTCTAGTGATGATGATGCAATTGTCAAAGAGCAATTTCGAGGAATAATTGTGAAGCAAGGATGTTTATTGAAGCAGGTCAGTATGTTTTCTCAGTACATGATAATTTTGCTTTGAGTATACTGTATGGCGCACATAATAGTCCTATTTGTTTCCTTAATATCAGCCAAGCCACCAACTTAAAGGGATTGTGCTGTTAAGGACACTTGGACAGTGTCACTGGGAGTCCAACTGCTGGGTTCCCCAGTGGTCAGGAGAACAGGGGACCGAATGTTTTCCTTGCCTCCTCCTTGTCAATGGAGCGCAAGTGTGCTTGCATGGCCACCACTCCATTCACTGCTATGAGAACTGTAATCTTTGGAAACCCCATAGAAGCGAATGTAGAGCTGGTCATACAAGTCCACTGGGCTCCATTCACAAGGGGGCTTTAGGGGGACTTTCAGTCCCCTGTTCTCCTGATTGCTGGGGGACCCAGTGGTCGAACTCCCAGCGATTAGAAACTTATCTCCTATCCTGCGGCTAGAGGATAAGTGACCTTAATGTCACACCCTCTTTCAGTATAGCAGTACTCCACAAAATGGTCTACTACCTTTGGGGTGGATGTCTTCGACTGTTCCTGACCTCAGCACCATTAAGCACCAGTGGGATAAATTGGAGTGCAGATGTCGTAACAGGCTTCAGGGCCCAACAACAGTAATCTACTTCAATACTCTTATTTGACTTTATGGACACAAATCCTCCCACAATGACCTTTGCAGTAACACAATACATTCTAAGTAGAATTCTAAGTTTATTAAACTCTGCAGCGATATCTTTTCACTCGCCTATCCTAGTCTACCCCATAAAATTGTTCCACTTGGCTACTTTTCCTGGTTCTCTGCATTACACTCTCCTCTTCTTCGCTTTTGGCTTAACCAACACAGAGTAAACCAGATCTCATGTTTATAAAAACTCTGCCAACTTCCAGTGCTCTACACATGTCTGTGTCCAGGAATTCACTCACCTTGTTCTGTGTCCTCTGCTACAAATTATGTCACCAATGTTTGTGCTCAAGTAAATTCTATGGTTTTGGAATGAGAATTTCAACATACATGTGTGCATTTTATGTCCAAGTTCACATGTAATTTTTCCCATGTAGTGTATGTTAAAAAAAGTTGCCTACTTCATGCTACTTCCTCCTTCTTGGCATTGATCTCTGTTAGCATCGCCAGGGAATACTATTCATCTGATTTATCATGACTTTGTTGCTGCTTTCTATGACTGTCCCAAATGATAGTCCCAAGTATATCTTTAGATGTCCCACTGACATCTTTGGTTTTCGAACATCTCTAGTTTCTCAAGTTGACCATAATAATATGATTTCCTTACATGTTGAAATAAATCTAATCATATTGATGGATGGATGCGTTGGAGGAAGTGGATACACATTTCAGCCATTAAATGAGCTGATCGTCACATCTATCGGTGTATTGAGGAATCTGATTGCCATTTGGATCCCTATAGATCCTTATGGCTGAGACATCTGTCCATTTATGAAAAGCTAAGGAGTGACCTTATTCACATAAGCTGCACTTCCCCAATACAACATGCAGAATGACATATACTAATAATAACATGCAGACATGTCTGGCTACAGGGGGTGCAGAGAAGTATCTGAGGGACCCGAAAACCTACCTGCCACATGATAAGATATCTATATTAGAAATGGTACATGGTAGGTGCGGGCCTGAAACAGAGTTTGAAATGACTTTTCAGGGTAAACTAGCATGTGCATGTACATGATGAATAACATTGTTTGTGGTCATTATGACTTATAGTCTGAAGATTTTAATGCTCTCCCCCTCTATATTCTACATCTGGAATGTACAACTTGTGTTTGGAGACAGGCTGCCATACACTGTGCATAGTGAGTAGAGGAGGAATCTGCTCTATATCTGACTCTCACTCAAAAAGAGCCCCAGGAGCATGCAAGACATATACAGAGAAGTACTGAAATGTACAGATATGAGTAAAACATTTTGGTTGTGAAAGAAAGCTCCAGCATCAGAACATGCCTGTCTTTCTTCTTTAATCTCTTTTTACTTTCTGCTCTTATCTCCCCCTCCCCTCTCCATAGTCAAGAGTGAAAGGCAGTTTAGCCAAGGGAGGGCAGGAAGGGAAACAGCCTGATAAGAGCAGAAAGAGGCATTTCTCTCTGATAACATATAATACAAAGTTCCTTATATTCACCCGTATTATTCATTTATGGAAAGTTTGTTGAAACAACAGTGCCTATGTAAATTATGCCTTTGCATACATGATATATTCAACTTACTGTTACTTAAAGCGGTTTTCCCATGAACATAACCATACTTACATTTGTAGACAATTAAAGTTAAACATTTAAATATTTTAATTATGTTTTATTAAAAATTTTGAAGAGTTTTAAAGATTTTCTTGATTGATTGCCAGTGGATGCAGCCATGAATGTTAGAACTTTCTATGGTCTGGGACTTGTCATGAACTCAGCCATGATGTCCTTATTGTGGTCGGGTTATTTTCTCATACATGTAGTGTCCCTCCTGATAACCAGCCATGATGTCCTTATTGTGGTCAGGTTATCTTCTCATACATGTAGTGTCCCTGTCTGATAACCAGCCATGATGTCCTTATTGTGATCGGGTTATTTTCTCATACATGTAGTGTCCCTCCTGATAACCAGCCATGATGTCCTTATTGTGGTCAGGTTATCTTCTCATACATGTAGTGTCCCTCCTGATAACCAGCCATGATGTCCTTATTGTGGTCGGGTTATCTTCTCATACATGTAGTGTCCCTGCCTGATAACCAGCCATGATGTCCTATATACTTACCGTTCCCCGAGGTCCCGCTCACGGCCGCCTGCGCTTCCGATTCTGCGGAGGCGGCTGTGAGCAGGATCGGGGATTGGTATGTGAGGCCGCGGCCCGAACACCACAATCTCTGCTATCATTATACTTTGGGGTCTTTTCAGACCCCGAAGTATAATAATCGGAGGCCCAGGGGAGGTGAGGGAACATAAAAAACAATGTACTTACCTGTCCTACGCTTCTCCAGGCTTCGGGCCTGTTTGGTGACGTCCCAGACGTCAGCCGACGTCATTTTGCGTCACGACGCAGGCCTGCGTCACGTGACGCCGGCCTGGTCCAACTTTGAAGAAGGCCGGAGTAGCGCACGGGCATGCACCGGAGCGAGGAACAGGTAAGCAACGTTGTTTTTTTATGTTTGTATCCTCTCCTGGGTCTCCGATCATTATACTCTGGGGTCTGAAAAGACCCCAGAGTATAATAATTGTTCATGGGTGGTCCACAATGGGACATATAATAGTGTGTGCAGGGGCCACTATGGGGCAAAATACTCAGTGCAGGGGCCACTATGGGACATTATACTGTGTGCAGGGGCCACTATGGGGCAAAATACTCAGTGCAGGGGCCACTATGGGGAATAATAGTGTGTGCAGGGGCCACTATGGGGAATGATACTGTGTGCAGGGGCCACTATGGGGCAAAATACTGTGTGCAGGGGCCACTATGGGACATGATACTGTGTGCAGGGGCCCCTATGGGACATGATACTGTGTGCACGGGTCACTATGGGGCATGATACTGTGTGCAGGGGCCACTATGGGGCATGATACTGTGTGCAGGGGCCACTATGGGGCATGATACTGTGTGCAGGGGCCACTATGGGGCATGATACTGTGTGCAGGGGCCACTATGGGGCATGATACTGTGTGCAGGGGCCACTATGGGACATGATACTGTGTGCAGGGGCCACTATGGGACATGATACTGTGTGCAGGGGCCACTATGGCACATAATAGTGTGCGCAGGAATACGTTCGGGGGGGGGGCCATGTCAAATGTTCGCCTTGGGGCCCAGCCATTCCTAGTTACGCCACTGCTTCTCATACATGTAGTGCCCTCCTGATAACCCAGCCATGATGTCCTTATTGTGGTCAGGTTATCTTCTCATACATGTAGTGTCCTCCTGATAACCAGCCATAATGTCCTTATTGTGTCTGGGTTATCTTCTCCTACATGTAGTGTCCCTGTCTGATAACCAGCCATGATGTCCTTATTGTGGTCGGGTTATTTTCTCATACATGTAGTGTCCCTCCTGATAACCAGCCATGATGTCCTTATTGTGGCCGGGTTATCTTCTCATACATGTACAGTCATGGCCAAAAGTTTTGAGAATGATACAAATATTAATTTTTACAAAGTCTACTGCTTCAGTTTTACTAATGGCAATTTGCATATACTCCAGAATGTTATAAAGAGTGATCAGCTTAACAGCAATTACTTGCAAAGTCAATATTTGCCTAGAAAATGAACTTTATCCCCCAAAACACATTTCAACATCATTGCAGCCCTGTCTTAAAAGGACCACCTAACATCGTTTCAGTGATTGCTCCATTAACACAGGTGTGGGTGTTGATGAGGACAGGGCTAGAGATCAATCTGTCATGATTAAGTAAGAATGACACCACTGGACACTTTAAAAGGAGGCTGGTGCTTGCCATCATTGTTTCTCTTCTGTTAACCATGGTTATCTCTAAAGAAACACGTGCAGTCATCATTGCACTGCACAAAAATGGCCTAACTGGGAAGAGTATTGCAGCTAGAAAGATTGCACCTCAGTCAACAATCTATCGCATCATCAAGAACTTCAAGGAGAGAGGTTCCATTGGTGCCAAAAAGGCTCCAGGGTGCCCAAGAAAGACCAGCAAGCGGCAGGACCGTCTCTTAAAAGTGTTTCAGCTGCGGGATCGGGCTACCAGCAGTGCAGAGCTTGCTGAGGAATGGCAGCAGGCAGGTGTGAGTGCATCTGCACGCACTGTGAGGCGGAGACTCTTGGAGCAAGGCCTGGTCTTAAGGAGGGCAGCAAAGAAGCCACTTCTCTCCAGAAAAAACATCAGGGACAGACTGATATTCTGCAAAAGGTACAGGGAGTGGACTGCTGAGGACTGGGGTAAAGTCATTTTCTCTGATGAATCCCCTTTTCGATTGTTTGGAACATCTGGAAAACAGCTTATTCGGAGAAGAAGAGGTGAGCGCTGCCACCAGTCTTGTCTCATGCCAACTGTAAAGCATCCGGAAACCATTCATGTGTGGGGTTGCTTCTCAGCCAAGGGAATCGGCTCTCTCACAGTCTTGCCTAAAAACACAGCCATGAATAAAGAATGGTACCAGAATGTCCTCCAAGAGCAACTTCTCCCAACCGTCCAAGAGCAGTTTGGCGCTCAACAATGCCTTTTCCAGCATGATGGAGCACCTTGCCATAAAGCAAAGGTGATAACTAAATGGCTCAGGGAACAAAACATAGAGATTTTGGGTCCATGGCCTGGAAACTCCCCAGATCTTAATCCCATTGAGAACTTGTGGTCAATCATCAAGAGACGGGTGGACAAACAAAAACCAACAAATTCAGACAAAATTAAAGCATTGATTCTGCAAGAATGGACTGCTATCAGTCAGGATTTGGTCCAGAAGTTGATTGAGAGCATGCCAGGGAGAATTGCAGAGGTCCTGAAGAAGAAGGGTCAACACTGCAAATATTGACTTGCTGCATTAACTCATTCTAACTGTCAATATAAGCTTCTGTTACTCATAATATGAATGCAATTATATTTCTGTATGTGATAAAAACATCTGACAAACACACATAAAAACCAGAGGGCAGCAGATCATGTGAAAATATAATATTTGTGTCATTCTCAAAACTTTTGGCCATGACTGTAGTGTCCCACAATAAGGAAATCATGGCTGGGTTTATGACAATTCCCAGACCATGCAAAGTTCCTTCAGTCATGGTTGTATCCATTGGCAACCTTTCAAGACAACAGGCTGTCACTGCTAAGATGGTTAGAGCAAATGTTAAAGAATTTGCAAATTACTTATTTTCCAAAAATATTTAACCTTTAATTGTCTACAAATTTAAATGTGCTTATGTTTATGGAAAATCTCTTTAATAATCTAATATATAATAACACTGTATATTTGTTTGCAAGTTCAGTAGTTTCCTGCTAATCAAAATGTGGCTTAGTAAATACCAGAAATGACTAATAGTTTCACACGTACGGATAAACATATGGGTGGTTTCTGAGTGGGAGGTGATGGATCCCCTGCAGTCACACATACTAACTTCCTTTTTTTTGTGTCCTGTTGAAATGGTATTTACGCTGTGTTCTTTTTATAGAAAACCTCTCATGCAACTAAATCTAATAGTAAAAGGAGACGAAATGGGTGGGCCCTAAGTAAAACTATATGTAGACCCCTCTCATTGTGTATAAAGTATATTAGGTAATAGTGCTAATAGTAGACCACTATTACTGGGACACTCCAGTGGATCAATTCTTTGGTGGACTCCTATGTGTCAGTACACTAGGAAATTACAGAAAATACAATATTTTCAGCATACAATGGTCTTTTCTTTACAATTGCAACATGAACCTGGACTCAACAAATGATCCAACAAATCATCATGGTCATATCACTGGTAAAACCCCTGTATTAGTGGAGAGCATGTACTAACTGGCTGACTAGTAGTGCCTCTCTGCAATATAGTGCGGTACTACATTTTCTATCTTTGCCTGTGCCTGTATGAGCTGCTCCTTTGGACATGTAAGAGCAACTCCATGCTATTGGAGAAAGTGATTTATACCTTCCAACAGCTCATTCTGACTTTTACGTGTAAGGATTTGCTGTATCAATATTAGTTATATTATAATCTTCTATAACCCTATAAGGACACAGGGTAATTTGGATGTAAATGCTCAGCGACTTTTTCATATTTTCCATCTCCTCCATCTGAAATTCATAACTTTTTTTATTTTTCTGTTGATATAGCTATGTGAGGGCTTATTCTTAGCATACTTTATTGGCACCATTTGGTACATATAATGTTTTGATTAGCTTTTATTAATTTTTTTTTGTGGGGTCTGTGTGAAAAAACAATTCTATCATTATTTTTTGCATTTTGTTTTTACAGCGTTCACTCTGCATTAAAAATGAGATGACAATTTTGTCCAGCGGGTCATTACGATTATGACAATCCCATATTTATATTGATTTTATTATGTCTTACAGCTTTTACCAAATAAAATTTCATTTTTCAAAAATGAACTATTTGCTTGGGATCACCGTATTCTGACGCCTAGAACGTCTTTTACTGTTTAATTTATGGAGATATGTCAAGGCTCTTCATTTGCAGGGCAAGTTGTAGTTTTTTTATTGGTACCAATTTTTGGTATGTGTGACTGTATGGTGACAAAAATTCATTAATTTGCACATTGCGCATTACTCTATGCTTCTATGAGCTTCCGTTACCTTGGTTCCTGTTTCATGGCCCTGTCCATGCAGATTTTGTCATGTCTTTTCCAATAACTAATGTTTTGTCAGCATATTTTTACTTCCACTGCTAAACATTTTAACTCTATATTAATATACTTTCAGGGGCACAGAAGGAAAAACTGGAAAGTAAGGAAATTTGTCCTTAGAGAAGACCCTGCTTACCTGCACTACTATGACCCAGCATCAGTAAGAGAATTTTTTGGATCTTTGTTTGTAACATATTTTTATATGTTATTCAGTGATTAATATAATATTCCAATGAGTAAAAAAAAACATTACTCAAAACATCTGCATCCTCAGTTAGTCTAGGAGCATCTACAAACTATACTAGAAATGCCCATTTTGTGGTATATTTGCATAGGCTCAACCCCTTGTGTGAAGCTTTGAGGTATGTAAAATCAAAATAGCAAAATACATTGTAAAATACACACCAATATTGTATAACATAATACAGTCATGGCCAAAAGTTTTGAGAATGATACAAATATTAATTTTTACAAAGTCTACTGCTTCAGTTATTCTAATGGCAATTTGCATATACTCCAGAATGTTATAAAGAGTGATCAGCTTAATAGCAATTACTTGCAAAGTCAATATTTGCCTAGAAAATGAACTTTATCCCCCAAAACACATTTCAACATCATTGCAGCCCTGCCTTAAAAGGACCACCTAACATCGTTTCAGTGATTGCTCCATTAACACAGGTGTGGGTGTTGATGAGGACAGGGCTGGAGATCAATCTGTCATGATTAAGTAAGAATGAAACCACTGGACACTTTAAAAGGAGGCTGGTGCTTGCCATCATTGTTTCTCTTCTGTTAACCATGGTTATCTCTAAAGAAACACGTGCAGTCATCATTGCACTGCACAAAAATGGCCTAACTGGGAAGAGTATTGCAGCTAGAAAGATTGCACCTCAGTCAACAATCTATCGCATAATCAAGAACTTCAAGGAGAGAGGTTCCATTGGTGCCAAAAAGGCTCCAGGGTGCCCAAGAAAGACCAGCAAGTGGCAGGACCGTCTCTTAAAAGTGTTTCAGCTGCGGGATCGGGCTACCAGCAGTGCAGAGCTTGCTGAGGAATGGCAGCAGGCAGGTGTGAGTGCATCTGCACGCACTGTGAGGCGGAGACTCTTGGAGCAAGGCCTGGTCTCAAGGAGGGCAGCAAAGAAGCCACTTCTCTCCAGAAAAAACATCAGGGACAGACTGATATTCTGCAAAAGGTACAGGGAGTGGACTGCTGAGGACTGGGGTAAAGTCATTTTCTCTGATGAATCCCTTTTTCGATTGTTTGGAACATCTGGAAAACAGCTTATTCGGAGAAGAAGAGGTGAGCGCTACCACCAGTCTTGTCTCATGCCAACTGTAAAGCATCCTGAAACCATTCATGTGTGGGGTTGCTTCTCAGCCAAGGGAATCGGCTCTCTCACAGTCTTGCCTAAAAACACAGCCATGAATAAAGAATGGTACCAGAATGTCCTCCAAGAGCAACTTCTCCCAATCGTCCAAGAGCAGTTTGGCGCTCAACAATGCCTTTTCCAGCATGATGGAGCACCTTGCCATAAAGCAAAGGTGATAACTAAATGGCTCAGGGAACAAAACATAGAGATTTTGGGTCCATGGCCTGGAAACTCCCCAGATCTTAATCCCATTGAGAACTTGTGGTCAATCATCAAGAGACGGGTGGACAAACAAAAACCAACAAATTCAGACAAAATTAAAGCATTGATTCTGCAAGAATGGACTGCTATCAGTCAGGATTTGGTCCAGAAGTTAATTGAGAGCATGCCAGGGAGAATTGCAGAGGTCCTGAAGAAGAAGGGTCGACACTGCAAATATTGACTTGCTGCATTAACTCATTCTAACTGTCAATATAAGCTTCTGTTACTCATAATATGAATGCAATTATATTTCTGTATGTGATAAAAACATCTGACAAACACACATAAAAACCAGAGGGCAGCAGATCATGTGAAAATATAATATTTGTGTCATTCTCAAAACTTTTGGCCATGACTGTACATGCTTAATAGATAACACCATCCAAAATCTAAACTCTAGCTTTGGGAGGACTAAATTTCAATCCTTTACCAGTGTTGGATTGGGGTGCCTTTGGTTCACCAGTAAAATTCACTGTACAGTTACATGTAAATATTATCTTACTCCAGCTCACAGTTTTTTAGTACCTCATTTCCTAATCCTTACCTTTGACTGTTTCTGTCCAGGGGGCCTTGTCAGTAACTTGCTGACTGGCTCTTGCTTTAAACTAGGTCCCTTCTAGCTCTCAACATTGGGGATTGGGGAAACAAAAGCGATGTCGAGAGGAGGGTCCAGGGTGGAGTAATACAGATAGACCTATCTCTTTCCCTACATGTCATCTTGGCCACCCTGGCTCAGGAGCCCACTCCCAGTTGGCCTGTCCAAGGCTGTCTGCAACCTCACAAACTTTTAGGTTCTAATATACATGCTTATTATTGCAGGGGGATGAAGATCCATTGGGATCTATACATTTGCGAGGCTGTGTTGTGACTGCTGTAGAAGAAGGTAAGTGCTTCCTGAGGACTTAAGTGGGACACAGGAGATTAGCATATAAATTAGATAAATTAATAGATATGCCTCAGTGAGTGATGGACCCTGCTGTGATCTATACAAATAGTATTAAGGTGATTCTGTCATATTGAAAATGTTATCTAACCTGTGGGACTTGTGAAAGATAAGAAAGATAAGCTCAGGGCTGTTTTAATAAATTGGTCGGCCCCTTCCCCCATTGTCTAGACATACCCCCAATTTCCAGAGGACCCTAAGAGGGACAAGTCTACAAATTTTTTTGTGGTAAGCCATGCCCCTAAACTAGCCCATATCCACTTTGACCCTGCCTTTTCCCATCAAGTACCTTTGTGCCTCCAAACATTAAAAGCACCTTTGTGTAACATGTTGTGATAATGCATCCTCATTTATCCCAACACAGTGTATTACTCCTATTGTGTCTCCACACATTATAATACCCCTTTAGTGCTCCCCCAAGTATAATGCCCTCATAGTGACCTTACTGTGGTATAATGTCCCCTTTAGTGGTCCACACACAACTTGAAACATTCCAGCAAACCTTAACTTGACACTTTTATTGTGTGCTATTACACTTGCGGGGCCGCATCTGCCATGAGGTTTCATGCGGCAGATTGCCGGGTCCCGGAGGGTATGGCAGTGAGAGTATTTGTTGGACAAGATTCATCTCTTCAGACCCCAGAGTATAATTAGGTGGTCCAGGGGAGGTCATTAAACATAAACAGTGTTACTCACCTCCCCTAAGCTCCGGCACCTCTTGAATAAAACCAGAGACTGCTGAGGCCAGTGATTGTGCCTCAGAGGTCACATCAGCATCATGATGCCATGTCTCTGACGTCATTCATGTGGTCTCTGAGACCAGAAGAGGCCTGAACACTGTTTGTTATATTTAATCAACATTCTTGGGCCTCCGCTTCATATACTCTGGGGTCTGAAGAGACCCCAAAGTATAATAATAGCTTGTGAGTGGCAAACCTGAAATTTTTGGAAAATTTATAGGGGCCACAATACTGTGTGGAGGGGCTAGTGTCAGACATTATATGGTGTGAAGGGGCCACTATGGGACATTATGCTATGTGGAGGGCTACTATGGGACATTATACTGTATAGAGGCCACTGTGGGATATTTTACTGTGTGTTTACTGTGTGAAGGGGCCACTATGGGACATTATACTGTGTGCACTATGGGACATTATTCCCAAAGGGGTTTTCCAGGAATTGGACAAAATCTGGAGGGGTTTGGATAGGTGTAACATAAAAAAAAAAAAAAAAAAAAAAAAACATACTTACTTGTCCCTGGGGCTCTGATGACGGCAACCAGGAGGGGGACATTAAACTGTAGGGGCACCAGGAGAAGCACTTTATACTGTGGGAGCAACTGAAGGGGGACATTGCACTGTGAGGGCAACTGGAGGGGGATATTATACTGTGAGGGCAACTGGAGGGGGACATTATAATATAATGTCTTAGGGGCCACTGGGGTAGGACAGGTTAATATCTGGGGGCCACTGTGAGGGGGAACAGGTTAATGTGCCACTGCAGGGGCATTATATTGTGTGAGGGCCACTGAGGGGCCATTATTATTTGTAATAATGGTGATGGGGGGGCCCACTTATGAATCCTTTGCACCGAACCCATCAGTGTGTTAAAACGGCCCTGGCAGCATGTCAGATTCAGGTTAAAGACTGTTATGTCTGTATGTGATATGATGCATCACACAATTTGCTAGTTTGGGTAACATTTCCTTTGTTTTGCAATTACTTTTTCCAGCGAAGAGACAAGACGTTGAAGGAAATCTATTTGAAATCATCACGGCATCAGAAGTGCATTACTTCCTGCAGGCTGCATCAGCAGAGGAGAGAAAAGAGTGGATTAAAGCCATTCAGACTGTCTCCAAAATTGGAAAATAAAACCATACAACTAACTACTGGATAGAAATTCACTGTGTGTCTTTACAATTGTGGATATGTGCTGTATCCATTATGAGGGAAAAAAGGAAAGGGATAGTAAATTATCAAGAAATTTATTTCAAATATTTAAAAAATGTAAAAGTACAACCTGTCTAATAGAGGCTTTCAGTTTTTGTTAATGCACCTTTAAAACACCATAATAAATTTTATGTAAATGCTGATCATGTGGTTTTTACTTGTATACTGTCAGTCTGGGGAATTCAATTCCCCTGCAATTGCCACAGGGCAATAAATAGGTAAGGGTTAAGGAATCTGATCACCACACATCCTCTACACTAACTGGGGTACCATGGAAACCCAACTGGGGTGCTGCAACACTTTGGTGGTAAGATGGATGCCTCTCTTTACATCCTGAGGATGCATATATAGTTGAATAAAATGTTAAAGCAGACAGCTTTTGTTTGTAGGGGCCACTGGGGAGCATTATAATATGTGAAGGGGTCACTGGGCAGCATTATAATGTGTGTGAAAGAGCCATTGCAAAGCATTATAATGTGTATAGGGGCCACTATGGAAAATTATAAAGTGTGTAGGAGCCTTTGGAGACCATTATGCTGTGTGTAGGAGCCACTGATGACCATTAAACTGTATATGAGCCACTGGAGGGGCATTTTACTGTGTGTGGTTCCACTAGTGTCAGACTGAAGTTCCATGGGCCCACTAGATAAAATGTTTCAAGGGGCCCACCCTCCAACGACCTCTACAAAATAGACCATAATACCTTTCAGATTTGGGTATCTTCTCCTGGACCATTATCATGTTAGACAAGCACAAAAAAGTTTTCCTCAATAATAATAAACCTACAAACCATACAAGAAGATCAAAATTACCGATACATTTGGCTCACAGAGACTCAATTCTTAGAAAAGTATTAAAATTTATTGACAAAATATATAAATACATATAATAACAAAAACTGTCTAAAAAATGTGCAGACAAGTACGCAGATGGAAAATAGCGTAATGGTTCAAAGAACCTGACCCTCACAGAGCAGCACACAATCCTAGATAATAAATCAATCAAAAAAGATAATAATAACAGGCCAGTATCTAGAAAAAAAAAGCATATAATATAAAGATAATAATCTAACCAGCAACAAAACCCAATATTTAATCAAGATAAAATACTCAAGATATGTAGTATAATGAAAAAACCCATGGGAAAAAGCTGTATATAGTGCTCATATAGGTAAACAAGCCAAAAAATAGGCCAGAATATACCAACAGTGACACAATCCAGATAATCTGAACCTAAATAAACTCACATGAATACTTTTCTAAGAATTGAGTCTCTGCGAGCCAAATTTATCAGTAATTATTATCATTATCATGTTAGAGCCTGGGCCCACCGGAGGATCCTTTGATATTCAAACACTGTCTGTAAGATGTCTTACTTTGGTCGCAGCTGGTTAGAGGTTTCTTTAATTGGAGTTAATATTCTTCACAGTACTGAGAAGGATTTCTTAATATTATTCCAAATGAAATGTGAAGAAGGTTTTACCAGAAATTAGTTTGTTAACAATGAGTTTTATTTTTGGGTTGAGTTCACACATCATAATAATAATAATAATAATACATTTTATTTATATAGCGCCAACATATTTCACAGCACTGTTCAAGTACAGTCAAAAAGGATACATTACAAAGAAATAGTCAATTCACACAATGGGACTGAGGGCCCTGCCCGCAAGAGCTTACAATCTATGAGGTAGAGGGGGTGACACAAGAGGTAGCAGGGGCGGCATCGGAGGTAGCATTGCTTGTACAATGGTCAGACAATTTTGTAATAGAGGTTACTGTCATTACACATATATAAAGCTGTATGAGCCGTCACCAGTCGTGTCCTTTAACGTGCAGACGGTGCCTGGACATATAAAGTTAGTCTGATACAGCGTCATATCCTGTGAGGTAATGTGGGAGAGTGAGCAGAGTACGTTTTAGGGAATCTAACTACAGAAGGGTTTACATTAGGAGTTGTGATAGGCCTGTCTGAAAAGATGTGTCTTTAGTTTGCACTTGAAGCTGTAGAAATTGGGGGTTAATCTGATAGTCCGGGATAGAGCATTCCAGAGAGGTGATGCAACTTGGGAGAAGTCTTGTATACGGGAGCTGGAGATTCTGATAATAGAGGTCATTGAGTGAACTGAGAGCAGGGCTTGGGTGATAGACAAAGATGAGGGAAGAAATGTAGGGAGGTGCAGCGTTATGGAGAGCCTTGTGGATGAGGGTGATAAGTTTATATTATATTCTGTATTGAATAGGTAGCCAATGTAGTGACTGACACAGACCGGAGGCATCACTGTAGTGTGTAGACTGATAGATGAGCCTGGCTGCCGCATAGATTCTAGAGGGGAGAGTTTAGTAAGGGGAAGACCGATTAGTAAGGAGTTACAGTAGTCAAGGCGGGAGTGAATACATTAAGTGTCTTTAATGTATTTGTGGTAAGGAAAGGGTATACTCTGGAGCTGTTTTTGAGGTGGACATGGCATGAACGTGCGTGTTGAAGATGAGCGAATCGATTCTGCAGAAGTGGAATTCGATCCGAATTTCAGGAAAGCTTCGATTCTTCATGATTCCGGATTTCCTGATGCTTCATGGTAACGAATATTTAGTAAGGACCTTTGTGACATCAGACGGTCACAAGATATTCTCTAGTGATGAGATTGGGTAGGCGTGTCTTTGCTTGTTAGCAGATCCTTCCACACGAATAAAAGTTGGCCGTGCTGAAGAGAGAGAGAGAGAGAGAGAGAGAAACATGGAGAGCAATGGAGATATCAGGGACAGGTCTATTTGTTGGTGGAAACAGCAGTAGTTCAGTCTTTGAGAGATTCAGTTTCAGATACAGCGAAGACATGATATTTGAGACAGCAGAGAGACAGTCACTGGTGTTCTGTATTAGTGCAGGGGTGATGTCACGGAATGACGTATATAATTGGGTGTCATCAGCATAAAGATGATACCTGAAGCCAAATCTGGTGATGGTTTGTCCAATGGGGGCTGCGTAGAGGGAGAAGAGCAGGGGGCCTAGGACCGAGCCCTGAGGAACCCCAATGGCAAGGGGAAGAGGAGAAGAAACATAGCCCGCAAATGATACACAGAAAGTGCGGTCAGAGAGATAAGAGGAGAACCAGGAGAGCGCGGTGTCCGTGAGGCCGACAGAGCGGAGCATAGTGAGGAGGAGTTGATGGTCAACAGTTTCAAATGCTTTTGAGAGATCCAGAAGAATAAGAAGAGAGAAGTCACCTTTGGATTTAGCTGTCAGGAGATCATTGGAGACTTTTTTGAGGGCCGTTCCAGTAGAGTGCGGAAGCCAGATTGTAAGGGGTTAAAAAGAGAGTTAGCAGAAAGATAGCGGATTAAATGAGAATCTACGAAGCGTTCCAAGATTTTGGAGATGAAGGGGAGATTAGAGACAGGTCGATAGTTAGCAGCACAGGACGGGTCAAGGAAGGATTTCTTCAATAGCGGGGTTATGACAGCATGTTTGAAAGAGGATGGGAAAATTCCAGAAGAGAGAGATAGGTTAAATATTTTAGTAAGGTAAGTCATGACAGCAGGAGACAGAGACTGGAGAAGGTGTGAGGGGAAAGGGGCACTACTGCAGGTCGTAGGGCGAGAAGAAGAAAGTAGCTGAGAGACTTCCTCTTCTGTAACAGGTTCAAAAGATGAGAATGAACAGTCTGAAGTGTGGTTGGTGAGGGGATCAATGCCACCTGGGGATTGGGCAGTTATTTTCTGAGGGATCTTATCAATTTTGTCATGGAAATGGCCAGGTCATCTGCGCTAAAGTCTGTGAATGGCACCTGCACCTTGGGGGTGGGTAGGGGGGGAAAAGTTTCAAAGAGGCGTGGGGGGGAGGGGGGGGGGGGGGAGGGGGGGGGGGGGAAAGAGGGGGGGGGGGGGGGGGGGGGGGGGGGGAAAAGAGGGAAAAAAAAAAAAAAAAGGGGGGGGGGAGCCCGCGGGCGAAAAAAAAAAAAAAAAAAAAAAAAAAATGGCTTTAATAGTCCCACAATGGGGAAACAGTGTGTTACAGCAGCAAAGATAAGCAGATACAAAACAAAACAACAGACAGGAAATCCAGGGTGAGTAAGGCATTACAGTGAAGCAGACAGTTCAGAGAGGGCGTTTTAGGGGGGGGGGTTTAACAGGCAGAGAGGGGGGGGGGGGGGGGGGGCCGCCCCCCCCCAACATCCTGGGGTGGGGGGGAGATGAGAGCGGGGGAAGGGAGAAATAGGCTTGTATTTGGCAAGGTGAAGGGCAGGACTATAGGTTTTAAGCATAAATTTGAAGTGGAGGAAGTCTGCAGGTGTACGTGATTTTCTCCACAGACGTTCAGCATACCTAGAGGACCGCTGGAAGCACACAGCCGAAAGGACGGTGGCACAGCACAAAACCGGCAGCCGACCCGCACAACGGATGAGACCCAAGAAGCAGAAACGTAGGTAGAGCGGAGAGTTGCAAAACGCAGTGACAGTGTGAAGAGGGGGGGAGAGTACCGAGGGCCCGATACAGATCACTGTACCTACACAATGGGCACTAGATTATGATGTGAGGTAGTTGAAGGAGAGGGGGGAAGAAGGAGTCAATAAGGGGTGACTGGTGAAAGCACAAGAAATATATGGGGTTTCAGGTAGACAGAGTAAAGAAGAGATGGAAGGCGACAAACTGGAGAGGGAAGGGGTGACTGCAGAGATCTGAGATGTGCTGTGGTGTTAGATAGGGGGGGCGACGGTCCACACAGAGATTCGGGCTATTGAGGAGAAAAAAGAATATGATGAGTAGGTGTGTCCTGTGAAGGAGAGAAAGCACTGATGGTGAGAGACAGAACATCATGTAATATGTGCTGCAGAATTCGACTGCGGTATATGTATCAACATTCCACAACAGAACATCAACAAAGCACCATCCTTGGTATCTACAGTCATGGCCGTAAGTGTTCATGACATTTTTCCAGAAAACAAAGTATTTCTACCAGAAATTTATTGCAAGTACACATGTTTTGTTATGCACATGTTTATTTCCTTTGTGTGTACTGGAGCAACACAAAAAAACTGAGAAAAAAAGGCAAATTGGACATAATTTCACACAAAGTACAAAAATAGGCTTTTGTTTTCTCAAAAAATTTCAGGGGTGCCAACACTTATGGCCATGACTGTATTTAAACCTTACAATTAGAATTACAATTGGGTTCTCCTTGAAGGGATTGTTCAGTTATTGCTTAGTATACAATATCTTCACATTAACTCTACTGAAGCCATTTTTATATCCTCTAAGCCTAAAACTCTCTCATGTTTCATGTGGCATCACAGATAAAGCTATTATTTTATTTCCCCTGTATTAAATCAGCTTACTGCATGCTTCCCGTGTATATAGTGTGGATTCATCGTATACTCTCTATAACACAATATATGGGACGTGACAGAGAACAGAAGCTTTCAAACCTTTTCTAGCGCCATTAACCATAAAAAAAAATTAAATTAATACATGTTGTTTAATTTAGTTAACCTGAATTTGATGCGGATTTTGACGCAGAATCCACCTCAAATTCCACCTAAAATCCGCCTCCCATTTATTTCAATGGGAGGCACTAGCGGATTTTTTTCTGCTAGCTAATTTTTTCAGCAAGCAGAAAAATAAGCGTTCTGCTCGTTCTTCAGGTGGAGAAATCCCATTGAAATGAATGGGAGGTTGAAAATATACCTTTTCTATCAATGCGATATTTGACACGAAATTTGTCAAAATCTGCTAGTGGAATTTGTGCCTGCCCAATAAAGCAAAATAAGGGGCACTCTACTCCAAATTCTGCTTCAAACTAAGTGTCGAAATTCTAATCAGTTTTTGTCAAGCAGAATTCACTTAAAATTCTTGAAGCAGAAATTTTCTGCTTGGCAAATTCAGTGTCGAATTCAGTGCCAAATTCATACGTGTGAACTTACCCTTAAAGTAAATCTCCAGACATCCCCAAGTATATTTCTACAAAAATCCACAACAATAAGGCATTAATTCATCAGGACTGGTGTTACATACACTGCCCAATTATGTAATTTGCGCCCAATTTGTTAATAGTTTAGTTAGCCTAGATTCAAACGACTGTGGTAGAAAACAGCCGTGAAAAATGTACATTGCAGTTTTTTAAGGGATCTATTAAAATGGACCATCAAAAAATTGGTCATGTGATTAGCTCCCATTTACACACATTGAATTTAATGCGGCCGTTTTTCATCGTTGTGTGAATGTAGGTTAACTTAGACACATCTCAGAACCTCTATGAGCCAGAAAGTCAAATTTCTGGTGTAAATTAGAATGAATGATTTCACTGTGAGAGGCCACAGCCCTCTTCCTAAGCCTCTCCTACCTACTCCTACTTTCCTGAATTAAAGTGAGGATATCAGAAAGACCTAAAAAGTTGCAAATTTTTGCACAAAAATGGATTTGCCTAAAAATGTGCATCTTTTTTGCATCAAAAGGCTAGCATATGGGAAAATTCATGCAGGGACTATATTGTAAATGGGCGCTTTATAAACCATAAACATAACACATTGTAGGGGAAGTATAAGAAAGCTGGGTCGATCCACTCTACAGTACAAACACAACTGATACTGTATATGCTGTATGTCCTGCAATCTTTGTACAATACTGAGGAGTTTAAGGACCATATAAAATCACAAGGCCACAAGCATTTAAGCAGGTCAGTAAAAAAGAAGGTCTGCAGTAGCTGAGGCCTATAGAAGGGCCAATTACATATAGCCAGACCCCATATACTGTATTAGACTGAATTAAAATAAACAATTGCGCCATTTTTATTTACACCGTTTAGTGATCATTTTAAATCATTTATAATCATTTAATAGTTATAAAAATAAGTATGTTATTAGTAAGTAAGGTATGTTATTTTCTCATACCAAGCTTTTTTCTTTGCTTGCAATATATATACAGTGGGGAAAGAAAGTATTTAGTCAGCCAGCAATTGTTCAAGTTCTCCCAATTAAAAAGATGAGGCCGGCCTGTAATTGTCATCATAGGTAGACCTCAACTATGAGAGACAAAATGAGAAAACATATCTAGAAAATCACATTGTCTGATTTTTAAAGAATTTATTTGCAAATTATGGTGGAAAATAAGTATTTGGTCAATAACAAAAGTTCATCTCAATACTTTGCTATATATCCTTTGTTGGCAATGACAGAGGTCAAACATTTTCTGTAAGTCTTCACAAGGTTGGCACACACTGTTACTGGTATGTTGGCCCATTCCTCCATGCAGATCTCCTCTAGAGCAGTGATGTTTTGGGGCTGTCGCTGGGAAACACGAACTTTCAACTCCCTCCAAAGGTTTTCTATGGGGTTGAGATCTGGAGACTGGCTAGGCCACTCCAGGACCTTGAAATGCTTGTTACAAAGCCTCTCCTTCGTTGCCCTGGCGGTGTGCTTGGGATCATTGTCATGCTGAAAGACCTGGCCATGTTTCATCTTTAATGCCCTTGCTGATGGAAGGAGGTTTGCACTCAAAATCTCACGATACATGGCCCCATTCATTCTTTCATGTACACGGATCAGTCTTCCTGGTCCCTTTGCTGAGAAACAGCCCCAAAGCATGATGTTGCCACCCCCATGCTTCACAGTAGGTATGGTGTTCTTTGGATGCAACTCAGCATTCACTCTCCTCCAAACACGACGAGTTGTGTTTCTACCAAACAGTTCCACTTTGGTTTCATCTGACCATATGACATTCTCCCAATACTCTTCTGGAACATCCAAATGCTCTCTAGCAAACTTCAGACGGGCCCGGATATGTACTGGCTTAAGCAGGGGGACACGTCTGGCACTGCAGGATCTGAGTCCCTGGCGGTGTAGTGTGTTACTGACGGTAGCCTTTGTTACGTTAGTCCCAGCTTTCTGCAGGTCATTCACTAGGTCCCCCGTGTGCTTCTGGGATTTTTGCTCACTATTCTTGTGATCATTTTGACCCCACGGGGTGAGCTCTTGCGTGGAGCCCCTGATCGAGGGAGATTATCAGTGGTCTTGTATGTCTTCCATTTTCTAATTATTGCTCCCACAGTTAATTTCTTCACACCAAGCTGCTTGCCTATTGCAGATTCAGTCTTCCCAGCCTGGTGCAGGTCTACAATTTTGTTTCGGTGTCCTTCCACAGCCTTTAGTGTTCACCATAGTGGAGGTTGGAGTGTGACTGTTTGAGATTGTGGACAGGTGTCTTTTATACTGATAACAATGTCAAACAGGAGCCATTACTACAGGTAATAGGTGGAGGACAGAGGAGCCTCTTAAAGAAGAAGTTACAGGTTTGTGAGAGACAGAAATCTTGCTTGTTTGTAGGTGACCAAATACTTATTTTCCACCATAATTTGCAAATAAATTCTTAAAAAATCAGACAATGTGATTTTCTAGATATGTTTTCTCATTTTGTCTCTCATAGTTGAGGTCTACCTATGATGACAATTACAGGCCTCGCTCATCTTTTTAAGTGGAAGAACTTGCACAATTGGTGGCTGACTAAATACTTTTTTTTCCCCACTGTATATATATATTGTAAGCCGATGACTGGAAAAATATTGGAAGGGATGTACATCTCAACCAGGTTGCTCAGATGGGTGAGATGATGGAAATCCAGAAAGCTTGTTTCTCAGCAGACAATTATGTTTGCAGAGCATTATTTAAGTGATGTGCACTGGGCTGGATTTTTATGGAATGGCGGGTAGGCTGGTAGTGGGACCTGCCATTCCCATCCCCTCCAGTCCACACCTTGTGGACACTCCTGGAAGAAACCCAGCTGACTGGGATCTCCTCCTTAAGGGGATATAAGAAGTCTGCTAGGAGAGCAGACTGTGGCAGAGCTTGGCTGGAAAGTCACAAAGAAAGTGGCTACTGCTGGAAGACAATCTGACTGTTTGAACTTGTTCCTATTCTAGGTGAGGTAACCTATTTCTGTTTAGTTAGAGCCCAGATGGGCAGGTATTTATTTTTTCAGTTTCTGTTATGTTGCATGTACCAAGGAGTGTTTTGAGTGAATAAAACTCAATACTTGGACTAATATCTTAGAGTCTGTGTTCATGTCAGCCCACCCAGCACCCCAAATCCTGACTATATATATTATTATGTATAGAGAAATCTCTCACATATGCACATGCTGCAGCTGCTAAGGAACCTCTTTTGTATGAAGAGCATAAACATTACAGTATATGTCAGAAAGAGGTTGGCACACATGAAGGAACTTCCACCTAAAGCTATCTACAACAGCCTGCTTCTGTAGGCTGTAGGCTTGTCCATTCTGTGCCATTCACCTCTGTATAATCCTCAGGTTCACAATCAGAATGTAATACTTATACAATTGTTATTTCAAGAAAATTTCCATTGAAGTTGGTAAAATAGGAACATTCACATCCCACCTGTAAACCATGCCTGTACTACCCAACCCACCCCTAAAAGGTGGAACCGCTCACCTTGGACTGTGTTTTGTATGCCAAGTCCTCCTTATGACTTGCCTAAATTTGCCAGGACTCTTTCCAAAAATGTGGGACAGATGGTAACTATGATAGAAATATAAATGATATGGAAAAAAGTATTGGACACCTCCACATTACACCTACAGGAGCTTTTATGACATCCCATTCTAAATCCATAGGCATTAATATGGAGATGCCTCCTCTTGAAGCCAAAACATCCTCCACTCTCCTGGGATGGCTTTCTACAAGATTTTGAAGTATGTCTGTGGAAATTTTTGCCCATTTATCCAGAAGATCATTTGTGAGGTCAGACACTGATGTTGGACATTGAGAGGACCTGTCCCATAATCTCCATTGTAGTGTTTCATGGGGTTGAGGTCAGAGCTCTATGGGCAGTCAAGTTCTTCCACACCAAACTACCCCAAACATGCCTTAATGGGACAGTCATAAGTCAAAGGGTCTTCCCCGAACTATACCCACAAATTTGGAAGCATACAATTGTCCAAAATGTCTTGATATGCTGACATATTAAGACTTCCCTTCACCAGAATTAGGGGGCCTAGGCCAACAGATGAAAAAAAACTCCCTAGCATTACCCCTCCTCCACCAAACTTTACTGTCGGCACAGTGTAGTCAGACATTTGTAGTCAGACACTCCTGACATTTGTCAAACCGAGACTTGTCCATCAGACTTCCAGATAGAGAACCATGATTTGTCAATCCAGAGAACATGTTTCCACTACTCCAGAGTCCAGTGTGCATTGTGCTTTACAAGGCTTTTGTATGCAGCTGCTCTGCCATGAAGTTCCTGGCGGGGCACAGATATTGTGCTGATGTTAAAACCACAGGGAGGAAATTTGGAGTCTGCAGTTACTGATTCAGTAGAGCGCTGGCAACGTATCTGCACTATGCACCTCGGCACTCAGTGACCCCACTCTGTAACTGTATGTGCTTTGCCTGCACTTTGTGGCTGAATTGCTCTTATTCCTAAACACTTCCACTATTCAATAACATTCATAGTGGATGGTAAAATATCTAGAATGGAAGAAATTTCACGAACTGCATTGCTGCAGTAGTGACGTCATATTACAGGACCACGTGGGAATCCATTGTAAAGTGGAGACGTCAACCTGGGAGAGCCCTTCAAAGGGGGATTCGTAAATAGCTAGTGACTGTAAAAGTGGGAGTGGCCTTTTTAAACCTTATAAAAGGGCCAGTTACATATATTCAGACCCCATATATTAGACTCTAGATTGTTACTGGTTAATTAAAATAAACAATTGCGGCATTTTTATTTACATCGTTTAGTGGTTATTTTAAATTATTTATAATCATTTAATAGTTAAAAAAAAAATGATAAAGCCTTATTTTAATTAATTTTTTATTAGGGATGTTATTTTTCTTTGCTTACATATGTATTATATAGAGAAATATCTCTATATGCCATTACATTGTATGCTTAGAAAATATTCGCTGTGTATCCCAGGCCGTAGTGTATTTATAGTACATATCTAAAGTAATGTTCAGTATCTTTTAAAATCCTACCACAAGATGGCAGCATTGCACAAAAAAGGGATTTCAAGTGAGTCTACACATGTCATTGTAATAGCATATCAATAGGAATGTAATCACATTTGTGTAATATGGCAACAAAGGTCAGGGATGGTCACCATCTTAGGCTAAGGCCCCATGTTGTGCATCACAGCTTTAAAAAAAAAAAAAAAAAAAAGCCAGTGAAAACGCATTGAGTTTTTGCATAGTTTCTCTCTGCTTTTTTCTTCCTCTATTAACTAGGGGATTCCTGGTCGTCCTCTTCAGGACTTTTCTGGCCATTGACTGACATCACATGTCAGCATGAAGCTGGCGGCCAGTGTGACCAATGAGGCCCAAGGTGTGTGACATCAGACAGAGACCAATGCAGCCAATCACAAGATGTGGTAGTGATGTAGGCATGTACATAGCATGTTACCACTATAGCAGACATGTTAGTATTTGCATGTTATCACAGCAGTGATCATATATACAGTCATGGGAAAATCAAAGTACACCCTCTAAATATTCAGTGGTTTCTGTGGACTAGGGATGAGCGAACCTATTCAAATTTTCCAAAAGTGTTAGGCTCAACTCCAGGTAGGAGCTATTGTGAGTGCATTAATACTAGTAGTTTTGGTGTCATTAGCTTAGTGGCCCTAATATTTAGGTGGATGCCATGTGGACTATTAGACTATCAAATTTATTTTTTGCTAGAGCACAACTAGTTATTTATTTATACCCCACAAATATTTGCTGAAATGAATCTTGTGATGTTAGCCCATCTTATAATTTATTTATTATGCTTACTTGTATAGCACCATCATATTCCACAGCACTTTAAAGGAATTGTCCCATATAGGGCTCACAATCTACATTCCCTATCAGAATGTCTTGGGAGGAAACCAGAGTACCCGGAAGAAACCCACACAAACACGGGGGGAAAAAAAAAACCCCTTAAGGTGGTGGCCCCCGGCGGGTTCAAACCCCGGGACCCCGGGACGGGAGGGGGGGGGGGGTAACCCCGGGGGCCCGGGGGGGGCCCCCCCCAAAAGAGGAAAAAAAAAAAAAATTTTTTTTATTTTGGTTTTAATAAAATTTGAGGTGGAGAACAACATAATTAATATTTTTGTGTGTTTTTTTTTTTTTTTTTTTTGTGGGGGGAATGAAGGGGGGGGGGGGGTGTGAAAAAAGAGAGACTTCTTTTTTGGTGTGGGGGGACAAAAAATTATTGTTGGGGGGGGGTGTTTTTTTTAAAAGAAAGAGTTATATTTTTATATATTTTAAAATAAAAAAAATAAAAAAAATTATTTTTTTTAAATGAATAATAATGTAATAAGGTATTGCGTGCCGATAATTTATAATTATAAAGACTAGGAGAGTCACCCACCAGTATCCAGACGCATTAAAACATAATTTTATTATAATATAAATATTAAAATACACGAGAGACTACAACATAAATAAAGAACTTGTATGAAAGAGGGGAAGGTAGGTCAAATATAGGACCTGTTTAATATCACACTATTACTGTGTATGAGGTATGTGGATATATAAACCTATCCCAAATAACCCTTTCAATTCCACGTTAAACTAGCAGCAATTGGAAATTACGATCATGTTTATAACTTGAAAAAGGGAGTTCTACCTAGCATCAACCATTTAAAGTATCAAACTCCTAATGCCACCTTGATAACCCAGCGGCCATTTCAAACCGTAACATCCCACTAAAACACTATTTGGGCTATTTAAGGTAACCTTTTAGGACTAACAGAAACTCTACCTAGCAACCATACCAACACTTAGCATATCGGCTGGTTTAAGCTATAATGTCCTATTAACACCTTATATCACAGCAGCTACCTTTCACCAAGAAATCCCACTCACACGCCTAATAGAGTGTTATAAATAAGATCTCAGGACTAAAAAGCGCTCTGCCCACTATCCACAGTGTTATAGTGTCCATTGCTCTATGCTACCTTCATATCACAGCAACTGATTCTTAACCATGATATACTACTAACACCTGTATACACCTAACGCACGTTTCCTGTGTCAGAATATACAGCGATACTGACACATTCATCAGAGGTATGTATCTTTATCTCAAAGAGCCACTAAAGTAAGTATGTTATTCTGGCCATCATATAGTAGTCCAGGGATTTCTAGCCTGTAATAAGTGAATTCCCTTTTGAATACTTCTCCTATAGAGAAATGTGTATATGGTCTCCGTTCAGGTGGGCGGGGCTAAAGGGGGTAGGTTCTTTTGATAGACCCTCTGTTATTGGTCTTTGTTTTATGCATGCTCATTGGACTATTCTCGGTCAGTGGGAGATACTTACTATTCAGCTGAGTATGGAGTGATTGGCTGGGGGGATGTTCATGGGAGTGGCTAAAAGTATTTGAGACCGTTTGCTCTGCTGCTCCATGCGGCCAAACACTAGTGCCGATGGGGGAGCGGGGAGTGTATGTTGAGGAAGGGTGATATACCTAAGATACTATAACATACTTACTTTAGTGGCTCTCTGAGATAAAGATACATACCTCTGATGAATGTGTCAGTATCGCTGTATATTCTGACACAGGAAACGTGTTAGGTGTATACAGGTGTTCGTAGTATATCATGGTTAAGAATCAGTTGCTGTGATATGAAGGTAGCATAGAGCAATGGATACTATAACACTGTGGATAGTGGGCAGAGCGCTTTTTAGTCCTGAGATCTTATTTATAACACTCTATTAGGCGTGTGAGTGGGATTTCTTGGTGAAAGGTAGCTGCTGTGATATAAGGTGTTAATAGGACATTATAGCTTAAACCAGCCGATATGCTAAGTGTTGGTATGGTTGCTAGGTAGAGTTTCTGTTAGTCCTAAAAGGTTACCTTAAATAGCCCAAATAGTGTTTTAGTGGGATGTTACGGTTTGAAATGGCCGCTGGGTTATCAAGGTGTCATTAGAAGTTTGATACTTTAAATGGTTGATGCTAGGTAGAACTCCCTTTTTCAAGTTATAAGCATGATCGTAATTTCCAATTGCTGCTAGTTTAACGTGGAATTAAAGGGGTTTTTTGGGATTGGTTTAAAAAACCACAAACCCTATACAGTAGTGTTGTGTTATATAAAACAGGTCCTATATTTCACCCCCCCCCCCCCTCTTTCATACCACACCCCCCCAAAAAGTTCTTTATTTATGTTGTAGTCTCTCGTGTATTTTAATATTTATATTATAATAAAATTATGTTTTAATGCGTCTGGATACTGATAAAAGATTTCCTACACAATATTTAAAAAGAATTAACATTTACACCTTAATAAAGTAAAAAGCCCAGATAGGTTAGATAAGGACTAATGTACCCAGGATAGTTTGTAGAAGAACCAGAGACTAGAGCCTAGACCTAGTTCTAGATACACAGACTAGACCCAGGTCTAACCACACAGACTAGACCCAGTTCTAGAAACACAGATTTGACCAAGCTCTATCCACACAGAATAGACACAGTTCTAGATACACAGACTAGACCCAGCTCTATCCATACAGACTAGACACAGTTATAGATACACAGAATAGACCAAGCTCTATCCACATTGCACTGTAACAGTGAGTCTATAAGAATATAACTTCCTATCCTAAATATAAAGTGTTAGTATAGGGAAGAGATCGACGAGATCAGATATGGATTATTTCATAATGAGGCCACCAAGTGGTTGATGGCCTCAAATGTGTCACGGTGAATTTCTTCCATGACATCACTATGGCTAAAACTTAGTAATATATTGTAGGGAACAGCTCACACGGTGGTGGTTGGCAATGACAGAGTTCACTCATTCAGCGGGTTTCATACTCCAATGGTGCTTTTATTTAGAAGTTCCAGCACAAAAAAAAAACAAACACTGTGCAAACAAAACAAAACCTAAGCCTGTCCGGCTCTAGCTACACAGCAGCATGCTTCACTAACCTAGTGCAGGCCCAAATATGTATCAGCAAGCAGACTGTGCATAATATCCACTCAGGGGTGCTTTCTCTCACAGCCTGCATAAACCTGCTAGCCCCCCTTTTACCAGGCTTCCTTCCCCAGTAATGAACATCAGGAAGCCTCACCTGAGAGCACCTGGCCTAGGGAAAAGCCCATAGTGGACTAGGAGTGTGGACTGGAAGACTCCCACTGCCAACCTGTCCTCCAGTGCAGAAAATCCAGCCCATGTAAGTTCAATAAAGAGCCTTAGCAGACTATGTTCTGCTAAAACATGTAACCTTCTGGATTTCAGTTATCCCGCCTGGCAGAGGAAACCAGGTGAGATATACACCCCGTCCAGCACTTTACCACTATATATAGTATCCACTTATATAATGCAACTGCACCTTGTGTGTATATACTGTATATTGTAAAAAATGGGCATCTATCTATCTATCTATCTCATCTGTATACACATTGATGCAAAGATTTTACTATGCGTATATATATTGTACACCTGACGTATTTACTCTAAATATGGATGCCTATTACCCTATTACAAGTAGACAATACATTTCTACAGTAAAGACACATATTATATATAGAAATAAATTACATAAGTTGAACTACATGTAGACACGTCTATATATTACTAATACAACTGTTTATATAGATACCTATAGGTATTATAGCATTAAAGGGGTCGGCCACTTTCAGACCAATATTAAGAGACATATGTTATTTTTTGTATAATAAAAAGTTGTACAATTTTCCAATATACTTTCTGTATCAATTCCTCATGGTTTTATAGATCTCTGCTTGCTGTCATTCATTCTGCTTACTTCTAGTGGATAAAACACTGACCATGGTCATGTGATGGACACACAGGTGCACAGCTCGTTATAGTCACAGCACAGTAATCAGACATCTGCCTGGTAATGAGCTGTGCACCTGTGTGCTCATCACATGACCATCTGCAACTGACTCCCATTGAAATGAATGGGAGAAATGGAAGAGCATTGTTTGAGGCAGATTTTGAGGTAGATTAAAATCTGCCTGCAAAACACTGAGTGAACTTACCCTTAGAGTATGGTCACAGATTTTGACTCAAAATCAGTGCCTAAATGTACCCTGAATCTGCCAATGAGAGGCAGAGTCTGAAGCAAAACTCTGAAAAAATAAGCCTCCTGCTCGATCCATAACCTGCTGATAATCCTCATTCCTCTGAAGCCAACCAGAATTTGAGTCTATAGTGGCCGGATCTTTGTAGACAGACAGCTTAGGGTATACAAAAGTAATTTACTGGTTAATAATGAATGAGTTAATGTAGTATCTAGAACATTCCTGTGTAAGTGAGCAGAGAGCCGTCCTGTAACTGCGCTATCCTCGGCCCAGCATGTCCATGGTAGTTGAGCATTGGCCTGTACTAATATTCAACCCTTCAGGATATTTTTCATGTTTACAGCGTCACATTCTGAGAACTGGAACTTTATTCTACTTTTCCATGGACATAGCTGTATAAGGGCTTGTTTTTTGCTGGATGATTTGTGTTATTCGGTGGTGCCGAATGTTTATTTTTTATATTTTTTTAAAAATTTTATTTATACTTTTTACTCCTTAATTCACCAGATGAAATTCAGTGCCCATACAAACATTTTTGGAAAATTAGTATAGGACATTATACTTTATGGAGGGGCCACTATTGTTCTCA
This sequence comes from Leptodactylus fallax, assembly GCA_947044405.1. Lineage (NCBI taxonomy): Eukaryota > Metazoa > Chordata > Amphibia > Anura > Leptodactylidae > Leptodactylus > Leptodactylus fallax. The sequence continues at coordinate 2,133,767 of CAMRHE010000308.1, forward strand.
TCCATCAAGGGATTAGTGCAACGGACATTAAATAAGAGATGCAGGCATAAAGAAACATGACAGAAGAAAGTGTCCATCATGTCTTTTACATTATAGTAACAGGGAACGGATGTAGATGAAGGGGGCTCCATCTGCATCCACCACTCTACTTCCGTTAATGTCCATTGTTCTCCTCTAGAGATGGGCAAACCCCTCAAGATTCTTTTCCTTTCGGGTTCTGTTGGTTTGGTTCCCTGATTTGTTTTGGACCGAACAAGTTTGCTACAAATCACACCTTAAATTGGCTTAAAACATAGTGTAGAACACTCTCAAGGCTACTAGACAAATCTGGTGCTCCTGTGGGCCAATCACAGGAGAGCCATTTCCGCGGCAGTAGCTTCTCTGTGATAGCGGGATCACCATTAATAATAGCGACCGTGATCCTGCTGTGATCTCTGTCTGCCACAACACAGGGATAGTATAAAAAAAAATTGGTGGCAGTGGGTGTAAAAGAAAATCATAATGGAGCTGCTGCCGCTACTACCGACGGTGGCCCCGCTATGTATAGGCACTGTGGCCATTTTAATTTAGTGCCAAAGTACATATAAAAAATTGGTGGCAGTGGGGGAAATAATAAAAAATCATAGCGGAGCTGCCAGTGCTGTAATTTTATTTTTGCCCCCTGCCACAATTTGTTTTACAGGCATAGATTATAGCGGGACCACCAGTGCTTTTATCAGCATGGTCCTTCTATCACAGAAAAGACAAGGCTGCTATTGAATTCAATAGTGGTAGCGGCTCTCCTGTGATTGGCCCATTTGAATTTAGCGTCAGAGAAGTTGCTTGGCACTAAATTCAAATGGCCAAAGCATCTATACATAGCGGGGCCAACACTATATGCATGTAAAATCCTTTATGGTTGAGGTAATCCAAAAGATAAATCTATTTCATCTTTTATTATCACCTATTCTGGGGCTCAACCGGACCTGTAAAATGCCCCAAAAGTGGAGTTGCTTGATATCACCATTGTATATTGACCTCATATATCTTGCCAGTGGGGTATCTTCCCCAGTGCTGATGCAACTGATATGTTTGGAGATTCTACATCTAATTTGCTGAATGGTTTTCCCCCTTAAATGACTCCTGAATTTTGACAATTAATGAATTGTCATATAGTGTTATTTTTAACATCATTGGGGCTAATGAAGAATTTATCATTTGTAATAAAGGGACAAAAACTGCAGTTCCCACATGAGAAAGATCTTGTCACCGGTGATCACAACCAATTAGATCCATCGGTTGTCAGCCGTCCTCTACAATATGTGAAGCTCGGTGGCGATGTTATTATTTTACATAACTCTTCATCAGAGTGTAGGATGTGCCAATGTTTGTGAAAAATAACCTCCCTGATAGTCCTAGAACCAGATGCATCCATTGAAGGATACAAAAGGTTCATTCTGTCAGACATCCTAGCTCTGGCGTATATTCTGTGCAAAGTATTTTTTAAGGTGCCCATGAGCCATAAATGGGTAGTATAATAATTGACATTCTTGCTCTGTCTATGTTAAGGAATTGCCAGTTAAGCAATTCCCCAGTAGTTGCTGCTGGAACCTGGGAGGAAGGGGAAAGACAGAGACAGTGAGCCATGATGTTAGACCCACCCCGAAGTCCCTACCTACTTGCCTCAACTACCCTAAGCGGTAGAGGACAACTGGGCGACGGTCCTTTCCTATAAAAAGTGAAACACTGAACATGGACAAGACAAACAACAAAAATGGGTGGTCAAACTAGCCAAGGGGTCGGAACCAGATGCCAACAAGGTACAAAATCGGAATCCAAAGAATAGTCAAGAGGGAAAAGCGAAGGTCAGAATACAGATAAACAAGAGAAGAAAGTTATATGCTAGCATGCTCTAAATGGCTAACAGCAAGCACCCATGTGTGGACTAATGGGCTGTATATGGGAATCTCGGAATCTGCCCCAGAAGTGATTGGAAGGAAAGGTGTCAATCATAGAGCAACTAACGTTAACTGTTAGTGAAACAGAGGAAACTCAGAGTATTGGATGGACTGATACACTGTAACGAACTCTCAGGTGTGCTAAAACAGAATACAATAGGATGCCCAGGAGCAGGGGATCATAAGTGGACACACGTCCTACACCATACAATGCAGCCGGAGGATGGCGCAGAAGTCTGAATGGGCAAGGATGTTACAGTACACCCCTTTCATGAGGGACCCTCACCGGGCAAACCAGGCTTTGAAGGATTCTGCCTATGGAACAGGCTAATGAGCCGCGGAGCATGAAGGTCTTTGCCAGCAAATTTTCCTGACGTAATCCTAAGACACAGATTATTAGTGGATAACCAAACTCGATCACCCACGTTATATTGAGGACCAGGTAAGAGTTTTTTATTCGCCTGGCGTCTTTGATAGTCTTGGGCTTTAACTATGCTCTGCAAAGCCTGGGCCCAGACCACGCTCAGTCACTGATAAATTTGTTCATCGGTAGGATTTACCAATTCCGTGCTATGGAGAGACCATAATTCCCTTACATCCTACAGCAGCACAATATGGGGTATTTCTGCCCCTGTGTGCTGGCAGGACAGGCGGAACTTTTAATTAACATAATTAATGTGACACTGGTGTCCTATAAGAGGACGAGAGAGACCTCCTCCCCTGTGTTTTTTTTCTTTCCTGTGTGATGGGATAGGTGGAGGGAGGTCCCTCTTGGCCTACCTTAAGTGTTATCTTCCCCTTAAATGGTTTTTATCGCCTGTAATCAACAAGGCATACAGAAAAGTGACAGGGAAAGGGTAGAGGAGGTCACAAGCCTGAAGCTTTATTGAAAGACCACAACACACGGAAAGAAAGGGTGGGTATAGCAAGGAAATATATGCAATACATTCCTAAACTATCCAGTGACACCCTAACCTAGCATTTAATAAAGCTGTAAACATTATATGTAAATGGAATAAAGACAATCAGAACAAGTTATGGGATGGGGGAATGGAAAGAGGGTAAAGGGAGGGGATAATCACAAGGCTCGAAACTTTATTGAAACCTGAAGGGAGGGTGGAGAAGGAGAGGGTTTGTCAGTTGTCAGGGGTTGTCCTCTTCGCCATTCAGGCTATCCAGAATAGAATAGTCCCATTGCAAGCTGTGAAACAGCCTGCAACAATCCTGAAAGGTGACAGTCTCTCTTCAAGACAAGTGATGGGATGGGGGAGAGGAGAGAGGGAATAATCACACGGCCCGAAGCTTTATTGAATAACACAACACACATGAAGGGAGAGTGGGGGAGGAGAGAGAGATGGCGCCGAAGACTCAGTCCTCTTCCTCCTCCTCATTGGCCAGGCTATCCAAAATGGCATAGTCCCGCTGCAAGCTGTGGATGAGCCTGCAAAAATCCTGGTAGGTGATGTTCTCTCTTCACAAAGTCAGTCTCTTTCTGACGAACCAGATAGCATCCTTGAAACAGTTCACAAGTCGCCAGGCCTCCAGAATGTCACTCTCCCTGTGAGTACCCTGAAAGAGCCCATACAATACCGCGTGGTATGTCAGACCCTTCCTGGGCACACAGTCCTCGAAGTCATCTTCCAGCTCGTCCAACAGGCCCTGAGCAAACGGGCACTCCCAGAAGACATGCAGAGATGTTTCCTCCTGGAAGGGGCACCGGGGGCAGTACTGCGTCTTGCTCAAGTTGCGGGCATGCATGAATGACCTAAGGGGCAGCCCCCCTTGGATGGCCATCCACGACAAGTCCTTGTGCCTGTTGGTCAGCAGATTTGAAGAGACGTTCTCCCAAACTACCTTCGTAGCATCTGCTGTGAGTCCTGGAACTTCTTCCAACGTAACCCTAGTTCGGATGAGCTTGTGGATGGTCATCCGGTTTCAGGCCCTCCAGTTGGAACTACCTCACGAACTTGGGCACATCCACGTAGAACCAAGGGACGATCCAGTTGTAAGGGACGGAGCTGCCCATTTCTCCCAGCCGAGCCCTCTCCAGAGGGGGAGCAGGAACAAACGAGACATGGCCTTCCCCGCAGATCCGTTGACTGTTCTTAGGGTTCTGTGGACACAATCACAAACAAAGACCGACCTCAGAAGAGTTGGAATATCAGGGATACCCTTACCTCCTTTGCGAAGATCCTTGTACATGACAGTACGCTTCACCCTGTCCATCTTGGAGCCCCACACGAAGTAGAAGACAGTCCTGGTGATGGCCCACGCCGCTATTTCCAGTGGGGGCCAAGCCTGTACGGTGTACTGAAGCACTGGCAAGATCTCATTCCTCAAGATGAGCGTCTTCCCTTTGATGGCAAGCTGATGCAGGCTCCACAAACCGATTCTCTAGTTGATCTTCCTCAGTCGTTCATCCCAAGACTTCAGGGCGGCGCCCTCCTTTCCGAACCAGACTCCCAGGATCTTGCTGAAGTCCGGTTGCACTGTGAAAGCAAAGACAGCAGGGAAGGCCAGGTGCTATTCTCTAAAGAGCATGGCCTCTGACTTTCCACAGTTCACCTTAGCTCCTGAAGCTTGGCCGACGCATTCACAGGTCTGGACGAGTGTTGACACCGACGCCTGGTCAGCACAGAAGACGGTCACATCATCCATGTACAACGAACACTTGACTTCGAGTTTTCCTGGGCCCGGTGCAGTGATTCCTCTGATCCCTCGATTCTGCCGGATAGACTCTGCGAACAGTTCTATAACACAAACAAAAAGGAGAGGTGACAGAGGACAGTCTTGTCTGACCCCGGAGCGGACCGGAAAGGGGTCAGTCTTCCAGACGTTCACCATCACCAAGCTGTGAATATCAAAATACATCAGGTTAACAAGACGACAGAACTACTCACCTATACCAAGTTGGCGGAGAGCCTTTGCCATGAAAGTGTGAGAGACACGATCGAAGGCCTTCTCCTTATCCAAGCTGATTAGGGCCGTATGTGCACGGCGGTCTCCGATGTAGTGCAATGTGTCTCTCACCAGGGCTAGGCTATCCGCTATCCTCTGACCTGGAATGCCACAGGTTTGATCCGGGTGGATGACTCTGCCGATGACAACCTTCAGTCTTGATGCCATAACCTTCGCCAGGATCTTGTAGTCCACATTGAGGAGCGAGATGGGACGCCAGTTCTTCAGGTCACACCTCTCTCCCTGTCTGGTTCTGAAGGATTTAGCGGCAGAGAGCACCTCATCCACCGTCAAAGGGGCATCCAAAGCCTCAGCACCTGACAGGAACTGTTCGGCTGATTCTTCGCTGGTGGGCTTCCGGGAGTAGAGGTCACAATAGTAGCTGCTGACAACTTCCATCACTTTCTGCTTCCCCCTTCTCATGTTGCCATCTTCATCCCTCATTTCTGTAACAGGCGTGTGGCCTGAGTAGAGTTTCCTGAAAAAGAACGAGTTAATTTCTCACCCTTCTCCAGATGCTCCACCTTGGAATGGAAGATGATGTGCTGCAATTCTTCCTCAAAGTGCCCCTTGAGACCCTTCTTGGCTTCCTCCAGCAGATCCCTGATGTCCCAGCCGCAGCGCTCGAGGTCCTGCAGGGAACGCAGTTGACGCTGCATCTCCTTCAGATCCCTCTTGCGCTGGGGAGCCTGGTGGCGTCCTTTAGCCTGAAAGAAACAATGGATTTGGACTTTAACATACTCCCACCATTCAGACACTGTCCTGAAAAACAATCTATCGTTACGCCAACACAAATAAGAATCTCTAAGTTCCTCCAGCACCCCCTCCCCTTCCAGAAGAGCACAATTCAACTTCCAGGAGCCTGGACCAGGTGGAAAGCCATGGCCCACAACACCCTGAAAGAAAATGCCCCTGTGGTCAGAGAAGAAGCAGGGGACCATAGAATGACTTACCTGGGTGACTGACCAAGAGGTGAACAAAAAGTCAATTCTGGAACGAAGTGAGCCATCAGGGCGACACCAGGTATAATTAACTGATGCCCGTCCTATAGAACCCACAACGTCCCTAAGAGAGGCCTCAGTCACCATCTCGATCAGCAGCTTGGATGTAATGTCTAGCTTCGCAGTTGCAGATGAGCTTCGATCATCTTCTTCAACAGGGCAGTTGAAGTCCCCAGCCAGCACCACTGCCCTAGTGGTGGCAAGCTGAGTCTGCAGGATCTGGAAAAGCTGCAGTCGCTTGGCCTTCATGGGGGAAGCGTACACGTTGATGAGCCTAACAGGCTCGCCCGCCCAGGAACCGTCTATGACCACAAGGCGGCCACAGACGAGCTCCTGGACGGATTCAACAGTGAAGGCGTTCCCCCTAATGAGGACAGCTATTCCTGCGGACTTGCAGTTGCCCCCACCAGACCAGTAGGAGGGACTGTGGCTCCACTCCTTGCAGAGGTGATGATATGACCTGGAAGAAGGAAGACCACACTCCTGCACATTGGCATTAGTCTGAGAATGAATAAAAGACAATACCATCTGATGTCTTCTCTTCTCTTTGATGCTCCTCATGTTAATGGTCAGAATGTTGATTCTAGCCATGGCAAGGGAAAAAAAGAAAAAGTTAAACAGTCAAACAATAGAGTCTAGTTACCACTCCTGTCGGGGGTCCTTTTCTTTTGTGTCTGCTGGCATGAGGTCCAGCAGGCATTCTTCCAGCTGTTGCAGGGAAGAGGAGATTGAGGCTTCCTCCATCTCCTCACCCTTGTAGAGGTCAAGGACTTCTGCAAGGTCAACAGAAACGGGCTCAGCCACCAATTCCTCCACCATCTGCTCAAGCTCCGAATCCTCAGGGATGGGATTCCCTTGGACTTCCACTGCGATTTTCTTCGAAGCTTCAGCACTGGGGCTGTCGCTTCCTTTCCTCATCCTCTGAGAAGTATCTGGAATGATAAGAGGAGAAGGGAGGGGGGAATTCCTCCAAGGAGGGGACCTCAGCAGCTGGAGGGGGAATGGTTAGTGCTGCTTTGGCAAGGGAGTGGGGGGAAGGGCGGGGCGAAGGGGGGCGAGGGGGGCAGGGGTAGCCACTGAGTTTATGGGTGGAAGGAGAGGGACAACCTCAGTGGGGGGACAGGCAAAGGGAGGGAGGTCGTCCTCTTACCATCCATGGTCTTCTGATTTTCCTTCTTCTGCTGTTTGGGCTTGTCATCATTCTTCTTTGGGCTGCACTTCTGGCTTCTGTGACTGGTCCGTGAACAAAGGAGCACCAGCAGCGACATTAGCCCAGGACCTGGATCTCTTCGGGCAGACCTTGTAGGTATGGTCTGCGTCCCCGCACAGAATGCAGGTCTTCCGTGTGGGGCAGTCCTTGGTCACGTTCCCCACCACTCGACAGTTCCTGCAGGCATCCTCCTTACAACCCAACCTTTACTTTCCACATCTTCTGCAGTGATGTGGAATGTCTGGGTAAAACATCAAGCTGAAGCAGTTACCCAAGAAGACCGTCAGGACTGGAAGAATCTTTGTGTAGCCTGATGATGACAGACCACTTGCTGTTCCAGAAGCTGAACTTGTTCAGTATCTTAAAAAGCTCCTTGACCACTGTACAAAACCTGCTCAGGAACATGGAGATATCTCTTCCCGATGTATGGTGGTTTCTCAACGATACCGTTATCCTCTTTACTTCTCTCTGGAGCTCAAAGCCACAATTAGTCTACCAAATAAAAATAAGCAGCTGTAACACTTCCAAGTCATCATGGGAAGATTTCATGACTTAGGGTGAAAGTTCAATTAGGAGAAACAAATTGGAATGCAGAACTGCTTAGCATTGATTGGACACTCTACTTGTCAATCAAACATCCGCCCCACCAAACTGAAAATGTTAGCTTAGGGAGAGTTTTATTTTAAATTTTTTTTTTTACTATACTAAATCTTTGCTATATGAAAACTCTAATCCTCCTAACTGCAAACACATCAAAAAACATGCTATATTGTTGCCAAACAACCAAAGGAAAGGAAGTAAACACATCTAATTACATATGCAGAAATCTGGCCAAGGGGTTGGCGTTAGCCTGCTTATGGGCTCTTGGGAAGATGACATAACTCAGGGTGAGAGTTCTATTTACAGGAGAGACAGATTGGAATGCAGAATTGCTGAGCTTTGATTGGACACTCTACTTATCAGTCAAACATCCGCCCCACCAAACTGAAAATGTAAGCTTAGGGAGAGATTTTATTTTTTTAAATTTATTTTACTAAATCTTTGTTATAGGAAATCTCTAATCCTCCAAACTGCAAATGCACCAAAAAAATATACTATATTGTTCCAAAACAACCATTAGAATGTCAGGAAACACATCTAATTACATATGCAGAAATAGACATGTGTTTGTTTGTTTTTTTATATTTTGTTTTATTAGCTTTTTAATCTTTTTTTGAAAAAAAGAAGAACTTAAACAACACATTTTTACCAATCTTTTGGCCTCCAAAACCGATTTGACTTATCTCCAAAAAATTTTTTTATCCCTCCAGTAATATACATTCAAATTACTTAACCCCAATTTAACACAATCAGAAACAGACAAAATGTTTTTTTTTAAAATTAAAATATTTTTAACTCTCCATAAAGCCATTTTGAATGAACTAAGAATCAACCATACTTTTTTATACTCCAAAGAAGAAATCCCAATGCCATAAAAAACGAAATTAAAATCTAAGAACCATATTTGAGTAAGATGCTTCAACAACATATTTACTTTTTTCCATACTGACTTTGCGAAATTACAATTCCAAAATATATGTGTCATGGACAAACAATCCCTACAAAAATCTCTTGATCGTTGATCATTCCTACTTCTAGATCTACTATAAAGAAATTCTCTTGACGATAAACAATTGTGCAAAATGCACCATAATAAATCCCTATGTTCAGTACTCAAAAAACCATAGTTGATGCCCCTCCAAATGCTGTCTGTTACCCCTATTGAAAAAAGCTCCACCTGCACAGGCAATACGCGGGCTTCTAATACTTTCAAAATTTTCATATGATTTAACAAAATTTCTTTCTCTAGCTCTCCCAATTTTAATTCCCTCATAATCCTTTCCAGTACAATATAATTCTCTGACGGAAGTCCCCTATAAGGCCTTAAATTATCTACCTGATCCCACTTGTACTTCCTAATAAAAAAATAAAAAATTATATACTAACATATTCTTTAAATTCGACACTTTACCAAAAAAAATATTTAGGCAATTTGCCAAATGTTTACAAAAAATAAACTCTTTAATATTAGGAAATCCTTTCCCTCCACTCCATTTACTTCTATATACAATATCACATTTTAATCTTTCTTCTTTGCTCCCCCCAAAAAAGGAAAAACACAATTTAGCAATTTTTTTTATATAAACCATAGGTGGAATAAAAATTAAAGATGCAAACAACACCATCGGTAAAATTACTTGTTTAACAATCAGCACTTTCCCCTCAAAGGTTGATTTTCTTAACCTCGAAAAAGACAGTTTTTTCCTAACCCTCTCCAACAAGGATTCCCAATTTTTAATACTTACACAACTCTTTGAAAAAAAAAATACCCAATACTTTGATAATTTCCGCCTTTGTAAATTTACTTTCAGAATCTACATTTGTCACCTATCTGTAAAATACTTGATTTATCAAAATTTACTCTGAAGCCAGATGCTCCTGAAAACCAGTCCAAAATCCTCATCAAGCGATTAAAACTTCTAGCAGATCTAACCATTACCCTTACATCATCCATATAAGAAATTACTTTTACTGGACTATTTTTATTTCCTGGAACAAACACCCCATCTACACTTTTGTCATTCCTCACAGTGCACAATAAAGGTTCAATTGCCAGTATAAACAAAATTGGGGAGAGTGGACAACCCTGTTTAAAACCACACTTTAAATCAATTCTGGACATAAGAAATCCATTTACGGATACCACACTTATTATTATTATTATTATTATTTATTAATAAAGCTTACTGAACAACCAATCCTTTTAAGAACTTTAAACAAAAAATTATGGGCGACTCTATCATACGCTTTTTCGAAATCTAAAGTGACTATTGATAGATTTTGCTCCCTATACTTAAAGTCCCACAATACATCTCACAAAAGCAACAAAGCATCAGAAATCTTACGTCCCGGTACTGCGCAGAACTGATCTATCTCTACCACAGACGCCACCACACTTTTCAATCTATTTGCTAATATTTTATTGAAAATTTTATAATCTGAATTTAATAGTGTTATCAGACGCCAGTTTTTCATTTGTTTCTTGTCCCCTTTTTTAAAAATCAAGACTATCAATCCTTGACTCCAAGATTTTGGTACATTATTCAACCTAAATACTTCAGATAACATTTACATAAACTCATTCTTAATTGTTTCCCAAAATACTTTATACCATTCCATGGGAACTCCATCAAATCTAGGTGTTTTCAAACTCGAAAAACTTTTAATCGTTTCCAAAACCTCAGCCATTGTAACCTCACCATCCAAAAAAATACTATCTTCGCGACTAAAACCCTTCTTGATATTATCCAAAAAAAACTCACTTAATGATATATGACTAGTTTTTTGTGCAAATAAATCCTCATAGAACTCCTTAACCTTAAATAATTTTCCATCTATACCTAACTCTCCATCAACCTCCTCAATAAAATCTTTTTTATTTGAAACCTTTTTGAAAAAAAAAGTGAGAACATTTTTCATCCTTCTCAAGACACTCCACCTTTGAGTTGAAAATAATTTCCTTTCCTTTTTCATCCAGCAATTTTTTAATTAAACTCCGGGTCATCTCTATTTCTTCTTCACAATCTATACCATATTCTCTAAATTTCAAACATTGAAGTTTTGCATTTAATTTCTCAAAAAACCTTCTTCTTTCTGCTGCTTTTACTCTACCTTTCTTAACAAAAAATATTCTAATTTGATTTTTAACAAAATCCCACCACTCAAAAATATTTTCAAAATTTTTTTTCCTACCTACTAAACCCCTATAAAAACAACAAAATTCTTCTTTAACTCCTTCATCCTCAAAAAGAGACACATTCAACTTCCAATGGGATGGTTTTTTGCTTTCTCTCTCTCCAAAAGACAGTACACATTGTATCAACCTATGGTCTGAAAAAATACAGACCTCTGCTGCAAAAGACCTACATTCAAAATGCTCAGAAACAAAAAAATAATCAATACGGGATTCAAGATTTCTACTGGACCATGTCACTGCACTATTAGCACTACCACAATCCGCCCAAACATCCCTCAACCTAAAAGTCCTCAAAAGATCTTTCAAAACAGTAACAGATCCATCTTTCATACCAATCCTTCTATCTAAATGACAATTAAGGTCGCCACCCACTACAACAGGTTCTGAACCTATCAAGTAAAATTGTAGTATATCAAACAACTCGCGTCTCTTACTTTTTACTGTGTAAGCATAAATACTGAAACATTTAACCCTCTGACTACACTTTTTAACTATTACCTTCAAAATCCTACCAGGTATAACTTCCTCTACCTCTTCAATTGACCAATCACTCTTACATAAAAAAGCAACTCCATCACTCTTACATTCATTACCACCGGAAAACACGGCCCCACCTTCCCAATATTTCTTAAAAAAATCATAATTACTCCTAAATTCAATATTACACTCTTGCAAAAACACAAAATCATAATTAAAGCTTTTCAAAAACTCATATAAAACAACACGTTTTTTTGTATTCTTGAGACCCTGTACATTCAGGGAGCCTACTTTAATTATCATGTTTTCCTAACCAGCAAAGGGCTTCCCCCACCGCCCTCATCAGTCACAGACGAGGCTTCATCAATCAGCAATGCTTCTGATTCAGAGGAGCTAGAGGAAGATATAACTCCAAACAACTCCTCCTCTCCTCTACATTTTTTACCACTCTTCTCCGTTTCTTCCTCTTGAACTTCTTCTGACCTCGTAACCCTTTTCAGGGATTTTGCTTCCAACTCCATCTTATTTGGATCTGCAGCGTCAGAAGTTGAATCAAGACCCTCAGGTGATTCCGACACAATCCCTATACTCTCAGTTGACTCCAAAGAAACCTCTAACGGTTTGTTCTGAGACTGCCCACTTTCAGCCCCACCCTGGCTTGCAGCTACAGTCCCAACTTCTTTCTGGCTTTCTACAAGCTCCTCTTTCATATTTTCAGGCCCACCAGAAGCGGCAGCCTCTTGTTGAGGCATATCATGATTTTGCTCTGCGTCTGCAGGCCTTCTCCTAGGACATTCACTTTCTTGATGAATTCCATTCGGACAATCTTTACATCTTTGACAGCCCTCATCAGGATGCCCATATTTGCGACATTTTTTACAATATTTTGGCATCCCGGTAAAAAACAAAAACCCTCTACACCGATTTAATAAAAACTACCGGTGGGGGTCGATGGATACCACCGTACTCACTTGCATCTTTCTTGAAAACAACATAATATACTCGCTTTCCATTCCAAGCACCGAAATCAGTATGACCATAATTTTTCAGCTTCAATTTCTCACAATACTTCCATAAGAAGCTCTCAATTTCTTGATCCGAAATAAATGGACTATACATCTGTATAGTTAATAATTTGTCATGGAAATGAAAAAGAGGGGCCACAATAATCCCCTCAAAAACAGGGTTTTCTCTATTACTCTCACAGACAGAAAACACCGATTCACACAAATGGACAGTATGAAGGGTTAAGTCCACCACTCCTCTTGAAAAAAAAGTTTGAACACAAAAATAGTCATCAAACTGCAACTTAAAGATGGGAACAAAATTTTTACTATACAAAAATTTTAAGTCTTTACTTTGCCTGAAATGCGGTGCAATGTAAAAGCGGATGGTATCTTTTAAACCATACGCTGGTGAAAAAAAAATCATCTTGACCAGATCTCCAAGCCATATTGCAAATAAATTGAAAAGGTTACCTTTTATCCTTTTGCTGACAAAAAAAGAAGTCCAAGAACAGACTCGCTTGTTATAACAGAAGAAATCCACAGAACTCAAGAAAAAGAAAACCTCTTCCAATTGAAAATCCAGGGATATCCAACGTCCAGATAAATTCGGGATACGGGGGCGGGGGCGAGGGCGAGGGTTACGTGACTTAGGGAGAGAGTGCAATTTATAGGAGAGACAAATTAGAATACAGATTTGCTTAGCATTGATTGGACATTCTACTTGTTTACAGTTTAATCCTCCTACCTGAAACTGCACAAAAATGTCTGCTAGATTGACTCTAAATAACCACCAGAAAGTCTCCAAACACATCTATTTTTTGGATTGAATAAAAGCTTTTATTTGCATCCAAGTCTCAAGCAAAAATAACAAAGGTACTGCGACGCAGCGCATGACTGTATTACAATACCACAATTCAGACTATATCATTCATCCTTAAGGGATGCGGCGCGGCATACGGCGACAGGAAATACATCCTAACACTACATGCTGCACTACAAACCTAACTGACATACTTTTTGGTCAATACAATAAACACAGTCAAGTGACAATACAGGGGGGAAAGGGGAGGGAAGGTCACAGGCCCGAAGCTTTATTGATTGACCACAACACATATGAGGGGAGGACAGGCAATACAAGAAATAATATACTCTCTATACTACCACTACTTCCTACCCTAGCGCTAAACAAGAGAGTTAAACAACAAAAGCATCAAAACATGTGAAGGGATGGGGGAGAGGAAGGAGGGAAAGGGGAGGGGATAATCACAAGGCCCGAAGCTTTATTGAGTAACACAACAGACATGAAGGGAGGACGGGGTAAGGGAAAAAACAGACGTCGCCGAAGACTCAGTCCTCTTCTCCCTCCTCTTCACCGTCCAGGCTATCCAGAATGGCATAGTCCCGCTGCAAGCTGTGAATAAGCCTGCAACAATCCTGGTAATTGATGTCCTCTCTTCGCAAAGTGAGTCTCTTTCTGGCGAACCAGATAGCGTCCTTGAAACAGTTCACAAGTCGCCAGGCCTCCAGAATGTCGCTCTCTCTGTGAGTCCCCTGGAAGAGCCCATACAATACCGCGTGGTATGTCAGGCCCCTCCTGGGTACACAGTCCTCAAAGTCATCTTCCAGCTCATCCAACAGGCCTTGAGCAAAAGGACACTCCCAAAAGACGTGCAAAGATGTTTCCTCCTTGTAGGGGCACCGTGGGCAGTACCTCGTCTTGCTCAAGTTGCGGGCATGCATGAACGACCTGAGGGGCAGCCCCCCTCGGATAGCCATCCACGACAAATCCTTGTGCCCGTTGGTCAGCAGACGTGAAGAGACGTTCTCCCAAACGACCTTTGTGGCATCCGCTGTGAGTCCTGGAACCTCCTCCATGCCATCCCTAGCTCGGATGAGCTTGTGGATGGTCTTTGGCTTCCACAGATCCGGTTTAAGACCCTCCAGCTGGAACTCCCTCACGAACTTGGGCACATCCTTGTAGAACCACGGGACGGTCCAGTTGTAAGGGACGGAGCTGTCCCACTTCTCCCAGCCGAGCCCTCGCCAGAGGGGGAGCAGGAACAAATGAGACATGGCCTTCCCCGCAGATCCGCTGACTGTACTCAGGGTTCTGCGAACACAATCACAAACAAAAGCCGATCTTAGAAGGGTTGGAATATCAGGGACATTCTTACCTCCCTTGAGCCGGTCCTTGTACATGATGCTCCGCTTCACCCGGTCCATCTTGGAGCCCCACACGAAGTAGAAGACGGTCCTGGTGATGGCCCGCGCCACCGTTGCCAGTGGGGGCCAAGCCTGTGCGGTGTACTGGAGCACAGGCAAGATCTCATTCCTCAGGACGAGCGCCTTTCCCTCGATGGTAAGCTGACGTAGGCTCCAAAGCCCGATTCGCTGATTGATCTTCTTGAGTCTTTCGTCCCAAGACTTCAGGGCGGCGCCTTCCTTTCCGAACCAGACTACCAAGATCTTGATGAAGTCCGGTTGCACTGTGAAAGGAAAGAAAGCAGAGGAGGCCAGGTGCCATTCTCCGAAGAGCATGGCCTCTGACTTTCCACAGTTCACCTTAGCCCCTGAGGCTTGGCCGAAGCGTTCGCAGGTCTGGACGAGCGTTGACACCGACGACTGGTCAGCGCAGAAGACGGTCACATCATCCATGTAGAGCGAGCACTTGACTTCCAGATTTCCTGAGCCCGGTGCGATGATCCCTCTGATCCCTCGATTCTGCCGATAGATTCTGCGAACAGTTCTATAACACAAACAAAAAGGAGAGGAGAGAGAGGGCAGCCTTGTCTGACCCCGGAGCGAATCGGAAAGGGGTCAGTCTTCCAGCCATTCACCATCACCAAGCTGTGGATGTCAAGATACATCAGGTTAACCATACGACAAAACCACTCACCTGTACCAAGTTGGCGGAGAGCTTTCGCCATGAAAGCGTGAGAGACACGATCGAAGGCCTTCTCCTGATCCAGACTGATCAGGGCCGCGTGTGCACGGCGGTCTCCGATGTAGTGCAATGTGTCTCTCACCAGGGCTAAGCTATCCGCTATCCTCCGACCAGGAATGGCGCAGGTTTGATCCGGGTGGCCAGGATCTTGTAGTCCACGTTGAGGAGCGAGATGGGACGCCAATTCTTCAGGTCGCATCTTTCCCCCTTCTGCTTGTACAAGATCGTGATCAAGCCTTCCCTCAACGACGGCGGCATCGTCCCCTCCGCCACCATCTCCTCATAGAGATCTATCAGATCTGAGCAGATCAGGTCCCCCAGAGCTACGCATAGCTCGGCGGGGAGACCGTCACTACCCGGAGTCCTTCCAACCCTAAAGGATTTAGCGGCAGCGAGGACTTCAGCCACCGTCAGAGGGGCGTTCAGAGCCTCAGCACCTGCAGGATCAAGAGGATTAGTGATACCTGACAGGAACTCTTCTGCTGCATCTTCATCGGTGGGTTTCAGGGAGTAGAGGTCGCGGTAGTAGTCGTGGACGACGCCCATCACTTCCGTCTTCCCCCTTCTCATGTTGCCGTCTCCATCCCTCATCTCTGTGACAGGCGTGTGGCCTGAGTGGACCTTTCTGAAAAAGAAAGAGTTACATTTCTCACCCTTCTCCAGATGCTCCACCTTGGAACGGAAGATGATCTGCCGTGATTCCTCCTCAAAGTGCCTCTTGAGACCCTTCTTGGTGTCCTCCAGCATATCCCTGACGTCCCAGCCACAGCGCTCGAGGTCTTGAAGGGAACGCAGCTCGCGCTGCATCTCGATCAGGTCCCCCTTGCGCCGGGCCGCCTGCTGGCGGCCTCTCGCCTGAAAGAAACAACGGATATTGACTTTAACATATTCCCACCAATCCGACAACCTGCTAAAGGAAAATTTGTCGTTACGAAGGCACACGTAGACATCTCTAATCTCCTCCAACAACTCCTCATTTTCCAGCAAGGAGCAATTCAACTTCCAGGAACCGGGGCCGGGTGGAAAACCGTTGCCCACGGTACCCTCAAAGAGAATACCCCTGTGGTCAGAGAAGAAGCAAGGGATCATAGAGTGGCTTACCTGTGCTACTGACCGAGAGGTGAACACGAAATCAATCCTGGAACGCACTGAGCCATCGGACTGACACCAGGTATAGTTGGCTGATGCCGGCCCCATGGAACCCACCGCGTCCCTGAGAGAGGCCTCGGTCACCATCTCGATCAGCAGTTTAGATGTTACATCGAGCTTCGCTGATGCAGAAGAACTCCTTCCGTCACCCTCCACAGGACAGTTGAAGTCCCCGGCCAGAAAAACTGCCCTGGTGGTAGCGAGCTGAGTGCGCAGGATCTGGAAAAGCTCCAGTCGCTCGTTCTTCATGGGGGAAGCGTACACGTTGATGAGCCTAATAGGCTCCCCCCGCCCAAGAACCGTCTATGACCATTAGACGGCCACAGACGAGCTCCGGGTAGGTTTCAAGCGTGAAGGCGTTCCCCCTAATGAGAACAGCAATACCTGCGGACTTGCAGTCGCCACCACCCGACCAGTAAGACGGACCGTGGCTCCACTCCCTGCAGAGGTGTCCGTAGGACCGAAGAGAGGGGAGGCTGCACTCCTGCATCATCACGACATTCGCATTAGCAATGTTCTCCACAAACGACAAAGCTGTCTGACGTCTGCTCTTCTCCTTGATGCTCCGCACATTTATGGTAAAGATAGAGATCCTAGCCATAGTGAGAGAAAAAAGAAAAGATTAAACCTTCAAGACAGGTTTTTCTAGTTACCGCTCCCGTCGGGGGGTTCCTCTTCCTTCTTGTCTGCAGGCAAGAGTTGCTCCAAGGAGTCTTCAATTGCTTGCAGGTCGTGGGTATCGAAAGCCTCCACCATCTCCACCGCAGAGGATCTCGTTGATGATCGACGTTGGGGGTTCGGCTAACAGGTTATCCACATACTGCTCCAGCTCTTCGTCCACTGGGATGGCATCCTCAGCGGGCTCGACTGCGATCTTCTTGGCCACCTCATCCGCTTCGTGGGGGCCCTCGCTTTTCTTCCTTTTCCTTGGTTTTGTAACAAGACAAGCGGGAGAGGGGGAGGGGGGGGGAATTCCTCCAGGGAGGGGCCCTCAGCAGCTGGAGGGGGGAGGTGTTAGTGCTGCTGGGGGGAGGGAGACCGGGGGGGAGGGGTGAGGGGGGGCAGGGGTGGCCACTGAGGTAATGGGGGGAAGGAGTGGGATAACCTCAGTGGGGGGAACACAGAGAGGGGGGGAGTCGTCCTGATACCCTCTCCACTCTGTCAGGGGGGCTTTACTTGTATAAGTGTTTAATAGAACAGGTTCTGTAGACATCTAGATGGAATCAGCAGACGATGGTGTAAAAAGAGTGCGCTCTTTCACGCTACAGTAGAATCTTGGGCCTCTGCACGGTTCTTTATACACTAACATCTTTATATGGCACTAACATTGACCTGTAAGGCTTAGTTCACACTTGAGTTAGTTAGTCAGTTTTGGTCCCGTAACTGTCCAAATAAGTGAAGTGTGCAGTGGTTCTAAGAGCGACGCCTGTCATGTGCGTGTTATACTGACTCACAGTATTGTTTCACTACCACAGCAGATTCCCTATGCGTGATACTGCAAGGCACAGTGTTCTACCCCACTATACAGGCTCTCTGCAGCCAGGAAATAGTTGTTTTTTAACGTGATTCGCCTTGAATTAATTCGGATCGAATCGTTTCAGAAAATTCGGCGGAGCGTCCGAATGGAATTTTTGAAAATTTCGCTCATCTCTAGTAAAGATACCAAGTGGTATCTTCCAGAGTTGTGCTGAAGCCTCAGCGGAACCCCCCGAACGCAGGTGTGAACCTAGCGTTAGGGACTTTTAAACCAGAGATTTTAGAGTATAGTAACATTTCTTTCCTTTTGACTGAATTACAAGAGATTATGAAGAAATCTGATGTAGTAAAGGAGTCAATAAACAAGTATAAAATTACATTACGAAAAGTACAACAACATGCTATGATGTCACAGAAAATCCTACTACATTTATCTTCTAGTATACAGTATCTAAATGTGCATTGCTGGTATGATATATTCTCAGGATTTTCCCCCCTCAGCACAACAAATAGTACATTACTTGTTTCAACCCATGGTAGTATTGTTTATATTCCTTGTACTCATAATCATATTCAACTTTTTGACGTTTTGTAAAATCCAAAGAGCATTCCAAAGAAGACCCCTGAGTCAAGAAACTAGGATGTTGTGATGTCGTACACAATTTATTCCTATATAGTCCTGAAATCCAGTGAAGAACTAACTAAAGTCTGGCAGTCCATATGACTGAAGTACAGGTTATATGGTATTATTGTGTTGCAATCACAAAAGGTGGGAAATGTTCTGGAAATTATAATTTAATAATTATAATTCATATGTGTATCAGTATATACTGCTTGCATTCTATTCATTTGACGTCTGTAATGATCTGCAGATGCTCTGCAGAGCTGTTATTTGTGACAATGGCAGTTATGATAAGTTTGGGCGTATAGCCAATTGCTGTGTTAGGAAGAATAAGATGTCCCTCTGCTCGTAAAATCATTGTCAATGCTTTTGTTACTTTGGTGTTTGTTCAGCACTGTCTAAAATTACTTGTGAGAGTGTGAACCTAGAGGGCGCTGGTGAGCGACCCAAAGCCAAGCTTAAAAAGGTCCTCAGCCACACCCATAGGTGGGGCCCGACTCCAGAGGGGAGTGTACGCAGCAGGAGAGCTGCTGGAGAGACCTGCAGGGAGCGGGTAGACGCTGAAACCAGTGGGAGACAGACAGGCGATCTGTCCCAGGAGGACTGGACTTCCTAAGCGGACGTGCTTGAGCTAAGTGTGAGCCAGGCTGCTTCTTGCCCCCAGAGGCTAGTCAGGGCTCAAGCAGTGAGGTAGTACCCTATGTGTGGGCTAGGCTGTTTGTTATTTTTGTTCCTGTTCCATTTGTAAGCTGAATAAAGCCATTTACTTTGGATTAACACCGCCTGATATGCTGCTTGTTTGGCACCCAGTACCACCAACACCTCTGTGGAGTCCAGGAGGCTGCCGCCTTTGAGGCTAAATCCCTCCAAATTGTCAAATACTATATAAAGTTACTTTCAAGTTCAATAAAGCTGGAATCAACCTTGAGAACGTTTGTGTCTCTGGGTATTCTCCGAGCTCGTATTATCTAATATTAGAAATCCCTTAGCAATCCGAGTAGGACTCTTTGGTCCAGATAACACACAATATGTTGCCGGGGGACAAGGATATTTCCAACCAATCATAAAGTGTTACTGGGTCAAAGGGAAAACATTCCCCGTGACACATCAACAATTGGTCACAGCAACGGCCAATCACAGGCCATCATTGGGACCAAATATCTGCCCAGCTACCAGCTGAGCAGAACTAATTTCCCACCAAAATAAATTACCTCAGGAAGGTGACCAATGGATTTCAATAATCCCATGGGTCACCTTCCTTAGGGTCAAGGTTCCCCCATTACAAAACTCAGGACAGGTCCTCATACTTCCCAACCATCCCGGATTCAGCGGGACAGTCTCGGATTCCGTGTCCCGTCCCGCTGTCCCTGTCAGGGGGGAGGTATATCCCGGTTTCAACTCATCTGTAGGTTGAATACAATGATGAAGCAGGAGCTGTCTGCAAACAGCTCCTGTTTCACCACTGTGCTTCTCCATGCTCCGGCCCCAGGAAGTAGGCGCAATGTGATAAAGTCACTCACATCACACCTGCAGCTCCCTCAACACTCCAAGAGAGGGAGACCTCAGACTGAGCAGCAGGGGAGTCAGGAGAGGTGAGTATCAGTGTTTTTTTTTATGTTAAACTGGTGGCAGATGAAGGGGAGATTAAACTGGGGGCAGATGAAGGGGGAACATTAAACTGGGGCAGATGAAGGGGGACATTAAACTGGGGGCAGATGACGGGGACATTAAACTGGGGGCAGATGGAGGGAGGCATTAAACTGGGGGCAGATGGAGGGAGGCATTAAACTGGGGGCAGATGAAGCAATGTCACCCTCCAGCTACCCCCACGGTTTAATGTCCCCCTCCAGCTGAGCCAGTTTAATGTCCCCCTCTAGTTTATACTGTGGGGTAATTGGAGGGGAACATTATAATGTGGGGGCATATAATGTTAGGGTGACTGTAGGAGCATTATACTGTGTGGGGAGCACAAAGAGAAATGGATGAGAATGGGTAGAGTCAACGTAGAAGTAGGGGGAGCTAAATTTGCCACAGCGCGTGTAGCGCGATGCACATTCTGTCCCTCTTTCTGTCCTTTCAAAGTTGGGAGGTATGGGTCGTACTCCTATTTTACAGCCTCAATAAATGGGGCCGAGGAGGCACGGGTGGCACACGGATGACATGTCACGACCTCGTGACACACATGGTCATGTGCATGCTGCCTTAGTATCCTTCCCATGTGAATATAACCTAATTGAAAGATCGCTCCAAAAACAATGTTTAAATATACTTCAGGCTTTATAAAGGTCAGGTACATGTTTTACCTTGAAGCGTTCATTCCTAGTGCATTCAGATGTCTGATCATAGCAACAAGTCTTTATGGCCACTATAACTTCTCAGGATGATTATTTATGTGCCACTCCTATAGTTGTCCCGTAAAATCTATACTAATATGGATTATTTAGAAGAAGGATGCATTTGCCCTTATCCAATATGGCCGCCGAAGGCATCGCAGATAAAGGTTTCGTAAACTACATTTCCCATGAAGCAGCGCGACCTCAGCTGTCATATACGGTGGCCGGTAAGGTCAGTGTCGGTAAATTGGTGCAGGAGACAGGTCAGGCTACGCTGCAGGTTGTCAGGAATAGACATGGACAACGCCGGGAAGGAGCGAGAAGCCGTGCAGCTGATGGCTGAGGCCGAGAAGAGGGTGAAATCCTCGCAGTCCTTCCTGAGGGGTCTCTTCGGGTGAGAGCAGGGAGGAGGTGGGGATGCTGACTGGCTTCATGAAGGAGGGGGGAGGGAGAGGTGTTTCCCAGCCAGGATCTGGGATACCGTATCAGGCCTGTCATCTGCAGGGAGAACTAATGTGTCACTGCCAGCAGTCCCTGTACAGAAGATCTCCATTGTCTTGGAAGTTAATCTCACTGGTTTAGAAAGATTTACCAGTGGATGTCGTCATTATGTCATGTGATGATGTCATCAGCAGGCTGATAACACTTTGGCTTCTGATGACATCACCTGTGTCAGCTGTACCTCCAGACCAATGTAGTGATCACTAAATCATTGAACGGTCAATTCACTTGGTATAAGATCACTATCTGTAAATCACTGGGGGTGGAGGTGGAGGGTATCATCATCTGGGCTGCTGGGAGCACAAAATAGCCAGATAAGGGCTTGGCTCTGTACACTAGATGTCCATTGTCTTCTACAGAATGGACCTGTACACCAGGGCTTGGACCCAATATCAGATGTTCTTCATGGGTGTCCCTTAAATCATTAAAGGGATTTTCTTTATGTTGCATTGTTGCGATGTTGTATATATTACCATGAAGAGTAATATGGCCACGCCGGACTGATATGCTTTCAATGCTGAATTCGGAGTGTAGTTGCCACAGATTTCACTGCATTGTAAAAGGGTATGTTCACACTGTAATCTGGCACTGATTTTGAGGCAGCAGATTCCGCTCTGATTCTGCTGCTTCTTCCCATTGTTTCCCACGGGAGGGAGAGATCAGAGCAAGACGCAGATAAAGTAAGCAGCCCGCTTGATTTTGATTTAGCCAAAGAGTCCGCTCTAGTCATCTGCGCCTAACCCATAGAGGAGTGACGGAGGTCCAGAAAATGAAGAGGCATCAAGGCAGGTGTCCGCATCAAATTCCTCTGCGTTTTCGGCCGGATGAATTTTGTGGTGAAAGCCTGCAGCACATTATTGTCCTGTAGATGTAAAGCCTGCAGAGCAGGTCGGCGTATGCTGCACGTTTTTTATGGATCGTATCTTTGAGATATATCTAAATCTAATCGCCTATGGTAAAACATTACAGGCAGATAATCAGAAACATACGGTTATGTTCACACATAGCTTATACACTGCTTATCTTCCTTCTGGATATGCCTGGAGGATGTGAGGAATCTGAAGCAAGCTACATGCACATGACCGTAGTGGCTTTTACTGTCCGCAAAAAAAACACGTCCCATTGCATCAGTATATCATCTGCAATCACAGATGTGCAAAAAGACTTGGGATTAGACAAGTATTAAGGGTATGTTCACGCTACCTTTGTTTTTTAACTTTGCCCTGTTGGGTAAGAGGATCAACAGTACGGAAAAGAACGGAACTGTAGGAGATGTAGATTGTTTAGTATTATATTACCTATGCCCGCGCTCGTATACGTGTGTAATGTAGTCTTGTGATTTATTATACTTTATTTAATGAATAATGACAATATAAACACCCACATCCATATTCTTCTGGATGTGATCACTGGATCATTTTTGATCAGTGAAAGTTGTTTACAATCCTCCCTTCCAGCATGAAGACTGTAGGGCTACTCTCTGTATACAGCGGGGATGTCAGATGTGACTAGGGACACACAACCCATCATTATTCAGGTTGACACTTGTTAATCCAGACTTGATCATGTACAGGCTGCTGGTTTGATGGAGAAGATTGAGGTCAGGAGTCTGCTGTAGCTTTCTCTGTGCGCCACCTGTCCCTTACACTGATGTACGGTGAACAACAATCTGATCTTCTGCTATTATTTTATTACCGTCCCTGGATGTCTCAGTGGTGCAATGTAGGGGGTGTAGAAGTCGTAATTACAAGCAGGCTCCTGTGTCTGGGGGAAACCACAGGGATTTCTACAGCTAAAGCGTTTGTATGAAAAAATATGGCTTTACGAAAATGGCAGTAGTGATGTCAGCTAGGGAATAATGTATTTAGGGTAATCTGAATTATGTCATATACGTGGTCAGAGATGCTTTTTGTAGCCATGAATAAACCTCAATCTTGGGTTGTGTTCACATTTGCAGTGGAAGCTTCTTTAGGATCCTCTATCACAATCCCGTCAAAAAAGACAGATAAAATAAGACAGTGTGCTGTGCTAGATTGTCTAGTAACGTGATAGGAGTCGCATTATTGTCAGTGGAGTGTGGCTTGTGTCCATCATGTAATGAGTGCGCTATTATTTCTAATACAATTATCTAACCACCCCCAGGACATTTGTCAGCAGTGTGACTTGGACTTTTATTGTCTTCTGAAGCATAGAATTTTTTTTGACTGTCTAGTCCAGTGATTCCCAAAGTGGTCCAGGTGGACCCCCAGGGGTCCACGGGAGACTCGACGGGGTCTACGTTAGATCTAATCTTCACATTGTTTGACGAGTTTTGGGAATATGGTAGAAATGTAGCAGCAGGGGGTCCACCGAAACCAGTAAAATTTTGAAAGTGGTCTACGAGAAAAAAAAAGTTTGGGAACCTCTGGTCTAGTACTTGTGAATATGTTGATATACATGTATGTAGACATAAGTATGACACGTATGAACTGTGCACATCTTGAACTTTTATTTTTGGAATGTTTCCTTTGCCTCAGACGCTACTTCTTTTTTTTTTATTTATTTTTTTTAAGTTGTGTTGCGATTCAAAATTGCATGAATTTTTTTTTTTTTTTTGTCCATAAGAAGTCAAGAAAACATAGAAAGTGAAGTGCCCACCCAAATCTCCACTGGAATAGGGTTCTGTCCATATTTAAAGTACTGCACGGTTCCTCAGTTCGCTTATGGGTAGGTATATCCAATACAGCAGATAAAGTACATCCAGCAGTATAGTATATTTAAACTATGAAGCTTTTATTGTATTATTTCTTAAGATCAAGCAGTTACATAGTTACATGGCTGCCACCACGTGGTGCCCATGTTGCTGATCCCCCTATGTAACTTCTGGCAGTGCTGGATTTTAAGAAGTAGATATAATAAAGGATTCATGCTTTTAATATACAAGAGTGCCGGAACTATTTTTTTTTTTGCTGCATTGGGTGTACGTTTTGTGTTAAGAATGGGTTTTCTGGGTTATAGATTTTGAGGACTTATCTTTAGGGATAAGTCACCAATTTCAGATCAGTCATTACCAATCTGAGAGTGGGGGTCCAACACTTGGGACTAGAACTAACAGGCAATAGAGTAGGAAGCGCAGCTCTATACTCTGCGTACTGGCTGGGTTGGGTTATTGCTAGTCAGCTGCTGATCAAGGGAATAGGAGCTGAGCTGCAGTATCCCAGTATGACCACTACATAGAGGTGGTGCTGTGCTTCTTCCTCCATTCTCTATGTTAAGGTCAGTGTCAGCGGTTGCTAAGAACAGCTGATCAGTGGGGTCCCAGGTATTGGACCCCCACTTCTCATTATCCATATCCTGGAAAACCCATTTAAGGTTTATTTTTATTTGTCATAAGTGAGAATTGACCTGGCACTGAAGATAGAAGGAAGTGTATGCGGTAACATTGCCAAGTGTGTCTGTACCTAGATAAAACCAAAGTGCTGACCACGCTGCAGCTACACGCAATTTCTTGAATATTATTACTGAAGGGCACATGAAAGTGAAAGGTAGCGATAGAAAACACGAGAGCCAAGAGAAAAATGGCATGTCAGTCTTCCAGAATTCATTCCATTCGATCCGAACGATACCTTTCTGTATCTCAGGTATCTTGTATAGAAAGCGGAGGAATAAAGATCAGACTGGCATGAGGAAAAATTACTGATGTTTGTTTTTTTTTATCTTCTGTAGTGGAAACACCAAGATTGAAGAAGCGTGTGAAATGTACGCCAGAGCTGCAAACATGTTCAAGATGGCCAAGAACTGGAGTGGTAAGTTTTGCTCTCTGCTTTAAAGGGGTTCTCCACCTCTTGACATCTACTTTCCATTCATTTAAAGAGGCCCTTTCACCACCTCCACCAAGTCCAGCTCTTTACATCATTTAATATGCGCTGCTCCACTGCTTCTGGCACAGTTGGAATTTTTTCTCTAGCCCTCACCATTCCTGAGCAATCAATGCTGTTAGTTTTGGTGCCTGATATGCTATTTAGGATCTGTACTGTCAGGAGGGCGGTGTCAGGCAGGAGCAGACAAGGGCTGTGATTCTGAGCTCTGACACTGGCTGCCTCTGATTGGAGCTCTGAATCACACCCCCTGCCTGACACCACCCACCTGACATTACAGAGCTTAAATAGCACATCAGGCACCAAAACTAACTGCGCTTGTAGCTCAGGAACAGTGGGGGCTAGAGAGAAAATTCCAACTGTGTTGGATTCAGTGCAGCGGTGTCTATTAACAGACGATGAGAACTGGAGGTGGCGGAAGTGGTGAAAGGTCCCCTTTAAACAGGTTCAGAACCTCCATTGGAAATCTGCAGGGTACTCTGGGCCCCATCAATAAGTCCTGTACTTGATTCCTTACATTTATTTATTGTTTTAGCAGGTGTAGGACAATTAGGTCTGCTTGGCTATCGGCTTTTCTTAGGTCAAATGAAAGACGACATTGTGACTCAAGGTGGAGGGAGACATTACGTAGGATTTCCTTACCGAATGTTTCCCCTCTTCCTTGTGCTGTGATCCAATTCTCCTTTTGATAGAGGTGAATTGATCTTCTGTACATGATGTGGAGGGCCTGTAGGTTTAAAGTAGGCAATGTGATACAAAAAAGCAAACAAACTGATATTCAACCTTTCAATCTACCGATGTGGCTGTCCCTACATCCCTATATCATTCATATGACCATGGCCATTCATTGGCCTCAGCAGCAACACATCCTTGTACGTGGCAACATCCTCATTGCTCCAAAGAGATCATTTGTATACTGACTAAAACAGTGATATCTCAGCAATGGAGGGAGCGATTCACAAGGGGTAAACACCATTTTATTCAGGTGACCTTAACCTATCTATCTGTAGGGTTGGGTGAATTTTCTGGGTTCTGGTGACTATAAACTGACTAGATTGCCTGTGAAGCTGGCAGGTGTTCCTACCGACTCTTCCATATGTATGCACACTCAGTTCGGCCAAGTGTTCTTGTGTTTAGTACAGAGGTGGATGTAGGCTGCTGCCAGACAAGTTTGGAAGTGGCATGTCTCTCTTAACAGCACAAGATGGTGCATGTCTAAATCCAGACGTTCTTTTTCCACTGAGGTTTGCCATAGGGAGAGACTCAGGACTCCACAACACACAGTAGATCAATGCCTGTCCCTCCAAAAAGGTGGGTTTGGACAATATAAATTCAGTGTGTATGGCTACCTTTAGTCTTAAATGGTTGGTGGAACGTGGTGGTCCTCTTTATTGGAGTACGCATTGTTGAGTCTCTGGGGGTCAGCAATGTAATCTTTGGTGGCTAGATGGACTGATGATAACTGGCGGCCCAGCGGTTTGTTCTTTCTTGGTGGTTCTGTTAGCAGAAGGTGGGGAGGGGTCTGCCGCCATTTCTGAAATGATGTTACAGTGGGATTTTTGCTATTCAGATAGCTGGAGTTTTTATAAAGTTGAATTTTGTCAGATCCTCAGACTGCTCTTTCTGCCTATATTCAATCGACTGCAACTTCTAGTCACAAAAAAATCCAGCAATCCTCAATCTTTTTGTGACTAGAAAAGCATCCTCTTGGTCTCCATGACACTCCATTCACTTACATGGGAGAAGGAGTTGCAGGGTGACACTGCAATCTTTGGTTGCGAAAGGAGTCTCATCAAATATTCACATTATAGTCCTACCCTTACAGTGATCACCTGAGTAATGGCTGATATTTTCCACATTAAAGAGGACCAGAATGTTAAATTTTTTTTTTTTTTCAGTGTAACATTTTGTAATATAGCTGATAACTTACAACTTTTTTTTTTTTTTTTTAAATAACCTGTACAATTTTGGGTGACCGTTAGCAGTTCGGTATGTTTAGCTCAGTTTTGGGGACTTATAACCTATATATTATATTACATATTATATAGGTTTTTCTGTTTAACGTGTATCATTAGAAGTTAAAGTAATGTCCCAAGGGGTTTGCTTACCTTGCCCATTAGTCCTATAGTTAAAAAGGCGATTCTGAGTCCCCGTGTACATATGGGCAGTATAGATTGTCCAGGCTCTGTGCTACCTGCACATAGGCAGATCTGATACCTAAGTTTCTATATTTGGTATGGGAGTTGTTGTATGCCATCTAGATTATGCACAGTGTGCAGCCTGGTGACTGGCCCATCTGGGCTGCAGTATCTACAGGGGGGCGCAGAATCGACTAATTAACTGTTCGAAGAAAGTGTTGGATAAAGTTAATCCTGTGTTACCCTAACCTAATGCTAGTTAAACATTAAAAACCTGGATTTACTGCCCCCATTTAGCTCCAGTCAGAGCTTCTGTAAGAAAATCCTTCAAACAGCCTTTGGTCTGTGGGCCATATTTTCCGGTAAAATTCTTGTGACAATATTATCTGTGTTAACTGGTATCTAGAAGAGAAGAACAACATTGGATACGTGTCTACTGGGTAATAAACTATGTGGTGACTCCCAGTAATTATATATCATCTCTGTGTATAATGGAGCTCAGCCATCTATATGGTAGACAATTACTGAGGAAGTGACTAGAAGCTACCAGAATTACCGGATGTAACACTTATTTAATGACCTGTCTGACCCCATGGACTTTCCTGATAAGAGCATTGACTGTGCAGAGCTGAGGAGGTGCTGAATGACTCCCCGCACTGTGATGCAGAGGAGCTAGTCTGACTTCACTATCATAGGATCTCAAAGTCTGAACAAGACCCAACCACCACTATAGACATCATTACCAAATTAACAGTATGACGGCTAAAGTCTCTGGGCATCATATGATTGGCTCTAACCATGCCGCCCCGTCACCTATTGTTCTATGGAGAGACATAGGGAAGGTAAAATATTAGTTACCACTGAACACCGCTCCCGCAATTTTCCTGAATTCTGTCCTCAGGCATAGGGGAGGTTATGATATTTGGAGCATAAATCCTGGGGGGGAATTATCGTATCACCCGCCAGTCTTAACATAAGGTATGCTGGTGCCAAATTTTTGAAACAGTCCATGCCTCTTGAAAAGTATCGCGTATCACACTTATACCAGCTATGAGCTACAGTAGATTTTCTCTGTATTTTATGGCAGTAAATTTATTAGTCTTGCTGGACATGCTCCACTAATCCCCGGTCACTTTTTCTTAAAAATTGGTAAGGCCTATGGAAAAGTACAATAAGTTGCAAAAAATAAAAAAGATTTTCCATAGAATACAGTACAGAACCTTATAATAATAATAATAACTTTATTTATATAGCGCCAACATATTCCGTAGCACTTTACAAATCAGAGGGCACATGAACAGACAATATGAGACATTACAATGTGACAAAGAAATAAACATATCAAACAATAGGAGTGAGGGCCCTGCGAGAGCTTACATTCTATAAGGAGATAGGGGGACACAAGAGGTCAGAGACCTTACTCTATATTTTTTTTTTTTAGTAGATATTGAGATACTGTTCAGAGGGGTCCATACACTTTATAGGGTTTTTCCAGCCTTTTGATATTGAGTTGGGGACTGACGCTAGATTCACACTTGCACCTGGTATCTGTCCGCTGCCAATCTGATATATAAAAAAAAAAAAAAAAAAAAATCAAAAATAAAATAACTGGTCAAAAAACAGATTCAAAAAGTTACGCAGCATATACCATAGTCCGCCTTTTTTTGACAGATTAGTCAGTGAGTGTCGGTCAAAAAAATCTGTCTGTTTTTTGGGGTTTTTTTTTCCCTTCTTCATTTTGAGCATGCACAGAGGGATAAACGGATTGAAACAGACACAAACAGATGACTTTACATTTATGATCCGTTTGTAATCTGCTTTCCGTAGACCTCAATGTTTAAAATAAATAAATAACAAAAGAATAAAAAAAACTGGTTGCTGTCCATCTGGTACCCTTATTTTTGGATATAGAAAAAGTCCTGCAAGTCCGACTTTTTTCTTCGCCTATAAAAGCAGATACCACATGGAAATTGTACAAACGGAAACCCACAGATGGTTTTTACAACCCGCTGAAATCAATTGGTTTTAAAACAAACCGTTAAAAATCAATTTTTGAGGATTTCAAGTTCGGTTTCAAAAACTGATTTCACATGGACAGCCAAACGCTGATGTGAACCCAGCCTGAGCTGCAGTAACCCGGAATGTCCACTACATGATGGATGGAGCTCTCTGCTACCGTGTAGTTCTAGCACTGACAGGTGGTGTGATCAGTGGGGGTGCCAGTTGTAGGACCCTTCCAGATCTGATATTGATGACCTATTCTAAGGATAGGTCATTGTTATGAAAAACTGATAAAAGTGCTGATTGTGTTTCTAAAGTTATCATGGCGCCCCCAGGTGTTCCTCTTTGGCGGGGCATGCAGACCCCTGCAGGTTGAGAACCACTGGTCTAGATCACCAACCTCCTTAGACTTTTGATGGTTGTCTATTCATCAGTTTATCTTGTGATAACAGATGCAGGTCATAGCAGTGGGGACCCCCGCGACACCCCCTGGATAGAGCTCGTGCCTCCATTTTATTTTGTAACCCTCCTCCTTGTAGATAAATAGCTTAAAAAAGTCATTCAAAAGTTGAGGTGAAAGCTAGGCTCTTGAGGAGAAGGATTTATCTGTTTTGTCTGCGCAGTAGTCTTTGGCATTAAAGGGGTTATTCTTAGGATAGGCCATCAATATTAGATCTGTAGGGGTCTGACCCCAAGACCCCTGCAGATCACCGGTACCAGGACAGCATGGAAGAGCCGCACTTCTCACTTGCTTTACAAATTGTAGAGGTGAGTGTAGTACTGCAGCGCTGCCCCATTAAAGGCTATGGGATCCCTGCATGAGCTGCAGGTTTTTTCGGCATTTTGTGAATGGTATTTGATTAAATCCTGTCCACTGAACTACTATTGTACTAACTGTGAAGTCACCCTGAGTGTCACCATCCAAAAGGTGGATTCTGTCATCTGCTCCTTGCACTGGATTACATTAGAGGATGGAACCAGCTCCATAGACGGCACACTATCACTGACCATAGCAGATAGTGTTGGTGCACCATCTTACTGTAACAGCACCAAATCCTTTGCACCATTCACACAACCATAGCCTTCTACTGCCACTAGTTGGAGCTAACAGATGACAGATTTATGACCCATTTATAGAAGTTGGATTTTAGCATTAAAGGGGTATTCCCATCTCAAGGATCTATACTGCTAGCTTATGTAAATTGAAGACTTTTCTGAAATATATTGCTTTAGAAATGCAGTTTTCCTGCTATGTGAAATTATTTCCCCTGGCACTTTCTTCTGGCTCCTGGATGATGTCACGCGCCCCCCCCCCCCCCCGGGGTCACCACTGAGGACTGTGATTGGGCCTCGGCAATCACGTGGGGCATGCCTACGTCACAATGCCGGGTCATAGCATCATGAGGCCAAATCACAGGCCTCAGCGGTGACCCCGGGGGGGGCGTGTGACATCATCCAGGGGCCAGAAGAAAATGCTAGGGGACCGCCAGACACCCAGGAGACCTGAGGCAAGGTTAGTATAGCTGTTATTTAATTTCTCTTAAGCCCCTGGGCCTCCATTTATTATAATCCAGAGTCTGAGGTGACCCCAGAGTATAATAGCACTTTCGGTTACGAAGCGAGGAGGGACGAACCTCGTGAATATTCATCAAAAGAATCTCCTGAGATTCGCCAATCTATTCATGGTCCTGTTCAGCAAAATGAATCAGTTTTCTTAATGTAAAATCAAATCCGTTTTTACTATTAAAAGAAACAGATCCGTTACATGGATCTGCTAAACAGACAGCCGGAGCGTGATGTCAGTGGCCCCTAAGACTTATTTCTGCACCAGCAATATCCAGTATATCAGTTATTTTACACTCCTTCACTATCCTGTGCATTATCTAACACTACATTTATTATGTCTTACCTTATGCTGTCCGGGTCGAGACTTGCTTTTTAGTCACAGAAGCTTTCAGTGTCCCACCTCTGGTATTCTCCATGCCGAAGAATAGATGGTTCTGTCCCAAAGTGCATGCAATATAAAATGTATATGTCATGGAATCGTAGATCTGTTGTACAATATCCACAAATACAGTACAAGTGTGCCTGGGCGATATCCTAACATAAACCTGGATAACCAACACAATTTTGTTTGGTTATTACAATATTTGCGAGGTTCTTCCTGCAGTTTTGTTTGGACCTAACACATCTGAATCAGAACTGCTGTTAGTATACTCTGGGGTTTTTCAGATTAGGATTTATTTTGGGGATGTTTGTTTGTAGCCGGTCAGTGTCTGGAGTAACATTAGGTTCACACTAGCATTCAGGTATCCCGCATGGGGACCCGAAAGATGGAGACCCTGTCCGCTTAAAAAGCGGTTATCTGTGGAAACCCACGGACCCCATAGACTATAATGGGGTGCGCCGGGTTTCAGAAAAGTCCTATTTGCAGGACTTTTCTCTCCGTCGATTTTAAGCGGAATCCTGAAATCCTACAGAGACTTGAACTCTAGTGTGAACCTAGTGTTATATATACCATATGCTATAGATTTAGTATTGACCATACATGTACTTACTGATACAAGTAGTATAGTACCCACAACATGTAGGGTTGCCATTCTACAGAAAATGGGAAAAGTGCTATCGCCATAAACCCCAGCTTTGTCATTTTTCATACATTTTCTGGAACAGACCGTAGCCCTTTAAATATGTATCACTACCAAATAGTAGAGCCCACATATGTAATGGCTATAGATAGAATACTATGACTTGTATGTTATTCATTCTCATTTTTACTTAGGAGTCCAGTAGGTCCTACATAGTCTTTGACAGCTATCTCTTTATGTACACTCATGGGGAAGGCTGTCAGTCACTGAATAGGACTGCCCACTGGACTCCTAAACCCATATAGGCATAGATGGAAATGAACACACATCAAGATGTACTGAATCTTTTTTTTTTTTTTTTTTTTTTATAGGACTTATATATATGTATACATATTTATCTGCTCAGCTCCTCCTGCTCTATAACATGCTGCCTGCATATTGCACTGCATTTACAATGTCACAGGTTCTCTTTAGGAGGTTTTACCAGTTATCACCAGCAAAAGAGGTAAAAAGCATAAAAAATCCTTTTTCAGTTCTGTAACCTCTGTTAATCTGTTTTCTAGCTGCAGGAAATGCGTTCTGTCAGGCGGCCAAACTCCACATGCAGCTGCAGAGCAAACATGACTCGGCCACAAGTTTTGTTGATGCTGGGAATGCCTATAAGAAAGCTGATCCTCAAGGTAACTGACATGAAGTGTCCCACAGGTTACAGCGGTCACAGTTGTCTGTTCCCCATCATATGTTTCCAAGATTTAAGACAAGTCTTTAATAAGACATGAAGACGGCATAAATCACAGAGATATTCCATCATGTACTGCTAAAAGTTAAAGGGGTTTCCCAGAAGAAGAAAAATATAGCTAATATGGCTAAAAATGGGGGTACCCTAACATGACAAAACGTTGTTCCTCTCCGTCATCTCTCTCTACTTGTCACCGCTGCTCGCCACTTCCTGGTGTCCAGCATAAACAGGAAGTTCTTGGAGATGCTTCCTCAGTTGGATGACCACCGTGGCTAGAGATTGAAGGAGCGGGCGTCTCCAAGGATTTCTTGTATGTGGGAAGATACCAGGCAAAGGCAGGCTCTAAGGAAGACATAAGTAACATTTTGTTCTATTAGGGCTACCATGTTTTGCTGCCTTAAAGGGGTTTTGCGGTTTTGGACACTTACTTCCTGTCCACAGGACAGGGAATAAGTGTCCGATTGCTGGGGGCCTGATCAGAAGGCCTCCTTCTGAATGGAGCACCAGTGACAGTAAAGGCAAAGTCTATATTGTGATACTTCATAGTGACCTGTTGAACAAGCTGGGGGGAGGCGGCTTTGACTGTTTGATGAAGAATATAGGTAGTGAGAAGAAGAGACACCAGCAAAGCTGCTGAAACAGGGAGATGGAAAAAAAAACCCTCTAACCTAAGTAAGTGAAACACTGATTAATTCCAGTCAATTTCTCATGCAGCCTGTAATAAGATAGCTAAATATGGCTATAGCCCCTGGTCTAAATATGGCTATAGCCACGTTCAGGAACACCATGTGGCATGGGCTTCATTCAGAGAATCCCTTTTTGTCACACAGACTCCTCTCCAGATCTGTGCTTTCTTATAGAGAGGGCATTGTAGATCACAGGGTATACTTTTTTTTTTTTTTTTTCCAATAGTAGGGGTTTC
Organism: Leptodactylus fallax; assembly: GCA_947044405.1. Taxonomy (NCBI): domain Eukaryota; kingdom Metazoa; phylum Chordata; class Amphibia; order Anura; family Leptodactylidae; genus Leptodactylus; species Leptodactylus fallax. The sequence goes on from CAMRHE010000308.1 coordinate 2,167,423, forward strand.
AGCAACTTCCCACTGTATGCCTGTGTAGTGCCATTGGAGCCTTCCATTGGTGGTATAGGTTAGAAAACGTCCATGACATATACCACCGATGCAATATGACCTTTATGAACTTGGGGTAGGTATTATACAAGGTAAATACACCTTGCTTTGTAAAACTAAGTCACCATGCGTTGTCTAACCCTATAGGATAATACGTAACAAGTAAATGTAGCACATATAGATGTTACTGACTGGTTTATTCCCTATGAGGGGGATTTTTCTTACTGTGATTATATATTCTACATTGTAACAGAAAATAATACCACTTCTACTTGGTATGTGGAAAGGATTCTAGGATTCTATATTAGGACATGTGATGTTATGCCATGTCTAGTGATACAGCCCTTCTATAGTCATAGCCGAAACACTGGCACAAATTTTTGTTTTCACAAAGTTTGCTGCTTCTTTATTGTGAAATCTTTTCGTCAGATGTTTCTCTGGTTACTGAAGTACGATTCTAAACATTCATAAGTCATACTTCTATTGACAAATCCATTAAAGGGGTTGTGCCATTATGGACACATATCCCTTATCCACAGGACAGAGAATGAGTGTCTGATCCTTGGGGTCGGGGATTACTGTCCTGGCAGGCCCAGAGAAGTGAATGCATTGTCAGTCACAAGCACACTGGCGCCCCATTCACAAGGAGGCTTTAGGGGGACTTTAGGCATAACAGCACACCCCCTTTAAGTTTGTGCAAAGACACAATGGGGCAGATTTATTATGTCATGTACACCAATCATCTGGTGCTTGGCCCAGCAGAGGGTGCACTTCTTCATAAAGGAGCCGCACCCTCCACCAGTGTGGGAGATCTGAAGACTGGCAGTGTTCATAAATCTCCCTCAGTATTTACATTGTTGACCCTTATTGTTCAAGACTTCTGTAATTCGCCCTGGTTTGCTGGATATCTCCTCTGGGCCAAATCCTTTTTGAGGTTTTGACAACAATTTCTCAATGGGATCTACTGTAGTTCTAAAAACACTCAATCGGCAAAAGTATGTGAAAACCAAAATATGTGTCAGTCTTAAAATTTTTGGCTACGACTGTACGTTTTCTCTGCACGGCAGTGCTGCGGACACCTGTTGAACTTCCTATCTGTTATATTATATATTGCCTTCTTAGTACCTGGTCTGTTTCATTCTGAACATTTTATCTCCGTAATGTTTCTAGTAACTACATTATTTTGGTCACTTTACTTCTCATTGTCTTTCCCAATTGCTAACATCAGAGGCCATCAACTGCTTAAATGCAGCCATCGATATTTACACAGATATGGTAAGGTATTACATTCTGTATCTCACACGGCTCATATAAATATGGTGAAACATATCAGTTTAATGAGAGTGTTACACCATGAAAATCACTTCTAAAGCGCCTATATGCAGCTAGTGACATAGTGAATATACCTTGTTTTGTGTCAAAGTGCAATCTTGCTGCCAAGAAAATCAACTTTTGGTGCATATGTAAATGAGCTGTTAAGTGCACTGTCCATGGGACATATCTGTCTTCCTGTTTTGAGGGTGACCCTAGGTGGAGAAAATGGGCGATTCAGCAGTTGTGACCTTGCCCCGAGTGCACCAAACAGCTCATTTACATATGGAATAAAAGTTTATTTTCTCATTAGAAAGATTGCACTTTGACGCAAAAAAAAAGTATGTTCACTATGTCACTAGCTGCCCCCACAACAGCATGTAAGTAGTTTAGAAGTGATTTTGGTGGTGGTAGACCACTTTTAAAGGGGTTGTCCCGTTATGGACACTTATCTGTATTAGAGAGGGAATTCCTACACCATCATTGTGGTACTGAACTGACATCAATCACCATATACAGATCTATAGTGACGTAAGTTCTGCTCAGTATAACTGTAGTGAGTCCAGGTCTTGCAGCTATAATACAGATACAACTGCATTACAGACTTCTGAACCCGGTCTTAAAGGGGTTGTCCCGTTATGAATCCACAGGACAGGGGATAAGTGTCTGATCCCTGGGGGCCTGATTGCCGGGTCCCCCAGTGATCAGAAGGATGGGACCGATAGTCCCCCTAAGGCCTTCCTTTGAATGGAGCACCAGCGTGCTTGTGTAAACTGTGCTCCACTCACTTCTATGGGGCTACAGGCATTTCTGAAAATTACAGTCCAACAGGTCCCAAGGAAGTGAATGGAGCACCATTCACACAAGCACGCTGGCAATCAATTCACAAAGAGGCCTTTAGGGGGACTTTTGGTCCCCTATACTCCTGATCACTGGGGAAACTGGCGTTCAGGCCTCAGCGATAGGATGATTATCACTTGTCCCTTTTAAGTGTATGTAATGGCCAAACCCCTTTAAGGCCAGGTTCAGATGTCTGTAATACAGCCACATCTGTATTATAGTTGCAGGATCTGGACTGACCACAGTTATACTGAGCAGAACTTACATCACTATAGATCTGTATGGTGATAAATGTCAGTTCAATATAGCAATGATGGTGCGGGTGTTCACTCTGCAATATAGATGTTAATATACTGACTGTCTGTAACCATCATGGGTATAACCTGCACTACTGTATAGTGCAAGCAACATGCTCTTCTCCTGAATCTAAGGCTGTTTTCTGTCGATCCCATCAGATTTGCTCGATGTCTGGTTTATGGTGTATTTATGTCTGTGGATTTGTGGTTTTCCTAAGAAGTCATGACATACACATTACATTACTATCCAGACAGAAGCTCTAGAGAAAGCGGCTCATCTCATACATTATAAATGCCCTAAGACTGAGCAGGACGCACTTGTTTACTGCACAGTAACACAACATATGGCAGTTTTTCTTTTAATGGGTACTGGCAGTTACAGTATTGCCACCGTATTTTTATCTGGTGCTTATAGGTACTGATATATCATGGTTCTTACATTATATATTTTATCATACACAGTATTTAAAGTGAATGGCTTGGTTTAGGAAAAGATCACACCAGAGCTTAGTCTTTAGACTTCCCACTCACAGGAGGGTCTCTGGGTATTACTGTTATTTTGGATCACAACCTGCGAGTTCAATAAAAAAGCAAAATAAATAATTTCTTAGTACTGCTCATGAGAAACAACCCTGTGAGGGTGATGGTGATGATAATAATGATAATAATTTTTATTTATATACACATATTAGTTGATCGTCCCAGGTCCTGCTCCCGGCACCCATACTGCTTTCACCATGAAAACTGAAACCAGCCAGGGATCTGCCTTGCAGCGGCCATTGCAGGGGAAATGTAGAATTACACAATAGCCATTAAGATAATCAGCTGTCCATTGTAATAAAAGAAAGGCACGAGGCTGCCATAATGGGAACCCATTGTACAATATTGAGAGGCTCTCTGCTTGGCTGCTCTAATTATAAAGGGGAGTTCCAAGCAAGGAGACCCCCTGTATGGTTTTCATGTGCCCTATGTGATGTCTTCAAGAGACAACCCCTTTAGGAAAAATATACGCTATGATTGTACCTGTGCCATATGAGTTAATGTTGTTGCAGATGGTTTAGAAAATCTCTCCTATACCAGTTGTGGCCATAGAGTAGATTGCTACTTATTGGGGGGTCAGTAGTTTCAGTGGTGAGTCCGATGAGAACTTGTGGTCTCTGCTGTCCTTTACATGTATGTGTTTTACATTTTTCATATTGTATGAGGTCACTTTTGTGTACTGTGCATAGCATTACATCATACCACTATGTAAGATTATATGACTTGTTTTGTATGGTGGAGTGCGAACCTGTACCAAGCATAGTAATGAATATCTGCTCTTTTCTTATGCAGGGAAGGTTTACTATTGCTGCCAAGCATCACATTACAATTGCTGAAATTTATGAAACTGAACTTGTAGATATTGAAAAGGTAAGAATATACTTTCACGGTTACTATTGTACACAGAGGTGGTATCCTCATCACTATAGTGCACATCTTCTGATGTGTAGGGTCATAAGAGATGCTGATCTGATAGGAATTGAAGATGTGACTCCACATTCTCTGGTGTAACAGTGCCTAAAAATGAGGATGCCACATCTCACCAGTGTTATACCTAGTGCACAGTTTTGGAGTGCAGTGCATGGCACAGATGGCACCGCACCATCATGTCCCAGTCTAGGCATAACAAAGTGTGCATTTTGCTTAGAGTGTTTCTTTAAGGAGTTGTCCATGGCTTGTTATGAAAAAAGCAGGGATCACATCCAATTAATTGGATAAAACAAGCACGTAAATAATTAAAATAAAAACTCTGTTTCTTTGACCATTTCATTTAAAAAAACAAATGTCCAAATGTTAGCAGCCGTCAAATGTTAGCAGACTTTGCGACCAGGTGAGAGGGAGGATTGGGGTTTGGGGAGTCAGTACTACCTTTTCGTGAACTATTATGTTAATAACTGATGACATGTTTTTGGAGTAGAAATTTGTGATAAAGCCTGCATTTTTGCTTTCGTTTTGGTATCCATTGTAATGATTTCAGGGACAAAAAACTGATGCATCAGATATATGTGAACATACCCTAAGACCCCATGCACATGACCAAGTGTGCTTAGTGATGTGGGGCCGAGTTTGTAGCAGAATGCAGTCAAATGACACTGATAGTCACATCTGAGTTTACTCCTTGATGAATTCACGTCTATGGGGACTTCCGATCTTTTCCGATGACACAGATTATTATAGAGCAGGTCCTACCCTGTTCTGTGTCATCGGAATGGATCGGAAGTGCCCATAGACGTGAATTCATCACGGAATGCACTCTGATGTCACTCCGAGTATCTTCCTACTGCTACGTTACAGACCCACATTGGATGCACACTAGGTCGTGTATGTTGGGTATTAGGAGGGAAAACCCCTTTAAGTTAAGACTGCTTATTTTGATCCAGGGTCTAGTCCAGGAATGGGTGCATGAACAATATGTACACTGTACTGCTCTTGTACTACAAAGTAACCTGGGTTTCAGTATATTGTATATAAAATAGGGTTGTCATAACTTTCTATTACCACAACATGAGGAAAATGAGATATGAGATTCCCCATGAGCAAGCTATAGGCTGCAGAGATCTTCGCTTCACTGGAGTCGCCATTGTTATATGTGGGAACTTTTGGTCTGTTCTGACTAGCTACACTGTATGATTAAGATACATGTAAATTGAATTGTTTAGATGTCCAGACACTGTCTTGCACTGTATTCTTACAATATGGCTTTTATCTTTGTATAGGCCGTTGCACATTACGAGCAGTCAGCGGATTACTATAAAGGGGAAGAGTCCAACAGGTACATGTTATGGTGGGATTTGTTGGGTTGTTCCTTTCATTGTTACTACCAGGTATGCACTAAGCTGTTGGGTGTAGTGACTCCTAAAGTGCCACTGACTACTAGTTGAATGGTCATGCTTGCCATCTATTTTAATCTGAATGCTCATGTAGCCAAGAGATATTTCTCAGCAACCCTTAAACATGCAGACATTTCCGTAGGGTGTTGGTGCCAAGTGATTATCAGTCCACTTTCCCCTTCTTCAACAGAGGACATCTGGTGGTGTTCAGGCTTCTTCCATACAACTGGGGGGAATGACCATTTTTAAGACCTTTTTTTCAATATTGGGACACTATTTTCATCAAATTTTGCAAAAGTGTTTTGACAGACAAGGGGATTCCCATAATTCTTAGGCCCGGTTCACATCTGCGCATGGGTTTCGGTTCGGGGGAGTCTGCTTGGTAACCCCCCCGAATGGAAACCTAACCGCATAAAAAAGCGGTTACCATAGGAAACCGGCGGACCCCATAGACTATAATGGGGTGCGTGTGGTTTCCGCAGAAATATGAGGAGAGAAAAGTCCTACAAGCAGCACTTTTCTCTCCGCATATTTCATGCGGAAACCACACGGCCCTGCAGACTCAAGGACCGAGTTTCACAGCCAACACTGTCGTGTGAATAGGCCATGTTTTCCCCAGTACACGGTCCAGTTATTACGTGGGAAGAAAATGGAGACATGCGCTACTTTGGTTTGTTATGTGGGCCAAAGTCTATGGGGGAGATTTATGAATACTGGCCTAATAAACGCCAGTCTTCATATGCCCTGCATTGGTGGAGGGTGTGCCTTGTTTATAGTGAGGCGCACACCTATTCATAACACAGGCGCACCCTCCACTGGCCTGTGCTCTGTAGCATGGGTGGTGCAAAACAGGAAAAAAATTGCTAATTTTCATGTATACAAAAGTTGCAACTGTATGCCATGTCCGTCAGATAACTGGTGTGAAAGGCATAATAAATGTACCCCAATGAGTCTAACAGAACTGCCATGAACAGAACACGTTCTAATCCCAGACCTTTACTGACACAAAACTCTAATGCTCTCAGAACTTTTGAATTTTTTGCATCTGCGGAACAGTCCCGAACTTGTGAGAAAGGTCTAATACAGATACTAAATTAAAAACAGTAGCTCATGAGCTGAATTCAGACTTCTGCAGGTTTCTGAGCTGCTTGTTCAATGTCTCCATAGAGCTTTAAACACCAGAATCCTAATGACATGTAAATAAAAATCTAATCCATTGCAATTTTGGAGCTCTGCTCTTTTGTTAGAAATGTATGTGGTGACAGATTCCAATAACTGACAGAATTGTGATTGCGGCTCTGGCTTATAATGTAACCTGAGATCAGCAAGTAATATATTTTACAAAAATTATGTTTTATGTAGTTTATAACGGTATAAAGAGAGTAAAACTGTGCTCCGAGTTGAACTTTTCTGTACGTTTCATTTCTCATTTCAGCTCTGCAAACAAGTGTCTGTTGAAAGTGGCCGCATACGCAGCTCAACTGGAACAGTACCAAAAAGCAATAGAAATATATGAACAGGTTTGTACCGGTCTAGCTTTATACATTGGATGTGATCTTTATAGGGATTGTCTAAGCCAATATTTTCTATGAAATTAATTAAAATAATAAAGCCATACTCTTCTTAAAGGGGTCGGCCACTTTCAGACCAATTTTGAGAGACAGTGGTTATTGTTTGTATACTAAAATGTTGTACAATTTTCCAATATATTTTCTGTATCAATTCCTCACAGTTTTCTAGATCTCCGCTTGCTGTCATTCATTCTGCTTACTGCCAGGGGATAAGTCAGTCCATGGTCATGTGATATACGGTCCATGGTCATGTGATGGACACACAGGAGCACAGCTCGTTACCAGGCAGATGTCTGATTACTGAGCTGTGCACCTGCGTGTTCATCACATGACCATGGACGGTATTATATCTCTTAATTTTGGCCTTAAAGTTGCCAACCCCTTTAATAATCCGTTGTTTCTCCCATTCCAATACTCTTCACTTTCTGCTGCAGCGATGACCTCTCAACCCAGATTGGCTGTGTTGGTCTCATGTGTGGCTGGACATCATCGCCACAGCGAGAAGGGCAGTGCAACCTATTCTGAGCTGTTAAGATAAATAAATATAATATGAATACATATACAATAATACGGTGTGTGTGTGTGTATGTATTTATGTATGTGTGTGTATATATATATATATATATATATATATGTGTGTGTGTGTGTATGAATGTATGTATGTATGTATGTATATACATACATATATGTGTGTGTGTGTTATATATATATATATATATATATATATATGTATGTGTATGTATGTATATGTATGTATATATATATATATATATATATATATGTATATGTGTGTGTGTATATATATATATATATATATATATATATATGTGTATATATGTATGTACAGGGTGGGCCATAAGTATGGATACACCCAAATACCATTGTTTTTCTTGTGCAATTCTCCATGTGTCACATGACCTTCCCATTGAAAAAAGTGAAATTGAATCCAAAATGGTAAGGTGATATCAGCAACGACTTCCATTTTATCTGGGTGGATCCATACTTATGGCCCACCCGGGTGGATCCATACTTATGGCCCACCCTGTATATTATAATATAATATAATATTTCTTGGACAAACCCTCTAATTCTAATGAAAGAGCAAAAAGCAGTGCCAAGACCAGCGGGACATATTGATCCCAAGAAGTAGTGGTTGCTTTTCCTAGGTCTCGTTCATTTCCATAGTGTGTAATATATACCTTTCTGTATAGCAAGAACAGTGAGCAGGCCTCCTCACCTATCACACTTCCATGGCATATTAAATAGGGGCTTACCAGCCCCAACTGGAGTTTTCATACTGATGACCTATCATTATGCGATGTGGGGTCCAACTCCTGGATCCTGCACACAGTAGTTGTTGCTGCCTACATGCTGACAGAATTTGCTAGTGGACAAGGAGCACATTCAGTCTACTCCTATTGAAGTAATAGGAACAATGCAGCAGCCCCATCCATTGCTAGTCCTTCATAGTCAGCATAATACTTGAATCACAGATCTTCACTAAATTGTAGTATATAAACCTCTCCCTAAAACATTTCCATACATCATCATATTTAGTAAGGTATAAGGACTGGAGGACCTGTCCGCTAGCTCTCGGGTCTATTTATTTTTGTCTGTTCTCATATCCAAATTCTGTTTTCCAGATTGGCACAAGCACAATGGATAATCCTCTTCTGAAGTATAGCGCCAAAGAATATTTCTTCAAAGCTGCCCTCTGCCATTTCATTGTAGATGAACTGAATGCTAAGGTGGGCACCTTGTATGGATTCAGTCATGGGATCAGTACTAAGAGTGGCCAGTGTTACAGCATTGTATAGACTGAACTCAGATTAACAATCTCAGCCTTTCTCTTCTGTAATAATGTGTGATTTTCACAAATGCCTGCTTTTCACAAATGATGGCAGGGAGGAATCACCTGTCTCATGATGGCAAACCGATGCGCTGTATACACTGCCTTTGAGCCTACCATACTGCATATAAGTCCATTACAAATCCATACATCAATAGGGTCCTATTTTTGAAGTTAAAATCTTATGGTATAAATTTTTTTGCAGTGACCTTATGTTTACAAAGGTGCATTTTCCTATACAGTTCAAAAATCTGTATTGCAATGTTTAACAGTCAGTTGGTGGCCAAAAGGACCATCTGGTCAAGTTGGGGAGGGGGAATCTATGAAAACATTAACATATACACTAGGAAATTTTTCTGTTAGGCTAAGTGCACACTGTCTTTGTGCACTGAGCCTAAGGGTGTGTTCACATTAACAGTATTTAATCCGTTTTTCTAGTCTTATGACAGACCTGAAGAATAGAGTAAACAGTAAAACGGATCAGTCTGTTGACAGACAATAGATCCCAAGAGACTGTATTAACTGTAATGAGGTCCATCAGGTATTCGTGACTTGCAGGACCATAACCATACAATAAATGTCAGCCATCACACTTACAGTGCCTAGCGAAAGTATTCGGCCCCCTTGAACTTTTCAACCTTTTGCCACATTTCAGGCTTCAAACATAAAGATATAAAATTGAAATTTTTTGGTGAAGAATCAACAACAAGTGGGGCACAATCGTGAAGTGGAATGAAATTTATTGGTTATTTTAAACTTTTGTAAAAAATAAAAAACTTAAAAGTGGGGTGTGCAATATTATTCGGCCCCCTTAAGTTAATACTTTGTAGCGCCACCTTTTGCTGCGATTACAGCTGCAAGTCGCTTGGGGTATGTCTCTATCAGTTTTGCACATCGAGAGACTGAAATTCTTGTCCATTCTTCCTTGGAAAACAGCTGGAGCTCAGTGAGGTTGGATGGAGAGCGTTTGTGAACAGCAGTTTTCAGCTCTTTCCACAGATTCTCGATTGGATTCAGGTCTGGACTTTGACTTGACCATTCTAACACCTGGATACGTTTATTTGTGAACCATTCCATTGTAGATTTTGCTTTATGTTTGGGATCATTGTCTTGTTGGAAGATAAATCTCCGTCCCAGTCTCAGGTCTTTTGCAGACTCCAACAGTTTTTCTTCCAGAATGGTCCTGTATTTGGCCCCATCAATTTTAACCATCTTCCCTGTCCCTGCTGAAGAAAAGCAGGCCCAAACCATGATGATGCCACCACCATGTGTGACAGTGGGGATGGTGTGTTCAGGGTGATGAGCCGTGTTGCTTTTACGCCAAACATATCGTTTTGCATTGTGGCCAAAAAGTTGGATTTTGGTTTCATCTGACCAGAGCACCTTCTTCCACATGTTTGGTGTGTCTCCCAGGTGGCTTGTGGCAAACTTTAAACGAGACTTTTTATGGATATCTTTGAGAAATGGCTTTCTTCTTGCCACTCTTCCATAAAGGCCAGATTTGTGCAGTGTACGACTGATTGTTGTCCTATGGACAGACTCTCCCACCTCAGCTGTAGATCTCTGCAGTTCATCCAGAGTGATCATGGTCCTCTTGGCTGCATCTCTGATCAGTCTTCTCCTTGTTTGAGATGAAAGTTTAGAGGGACGGCCAGGTCTTGGTAGATTTGCAGTGGTCTGATACTCCTTCCATTTCAATATGATCGCTTGCACAGTGCTCCTTGGGATGTTGAAAGTTTTTCAGTTTTTTATTTTTTACAAAAGTTTAAAATAACCAATAAATTTCGTTCCACTTCACGATTGTGTCCCACTTGTTGTTGATTCTTCACCAAAAAATTACAATTTTATATCCTTATGTTTGAAGCCTGAAATGTGGCAAAAGGATGAAAAGTTCAAGGGGGCCGAATACTTTCGCAAGACACTGTAGATATATATTCATTATATATGTTCATTTATTTCCCTTTGATGAAGATCCTACATTATTAAACACCACTGTGCAAAAAAATGGCACCATTTACATAAGCCTCTGACCCCAGTGGAGCTTACAGTCTAATTTCCCTGCCTTATGTGTATTAGAGCCAGTTCAATAGGATGTTTGTTAGCCTATCAGTTTGTTTTTGGGAGTGTGGAAGAAAGCAGAGATCATGAGCAATGAACTGACACCAACCCATATTGGATAGCAGTGCCCACCCCTCATTAAATGGTTTCTCCATGTTTCAGTATTAATATCTTGTGTCCGACACCACCAGTCAGCTGTGTTTAGCACCGTGTACAGAGCCAGAAAAAGACCGCTCACTTATACATTTTGTACTGGTTGTACCACAGTATTGCAGCTCAGCTTAATGGGAGCTAAACTGCAATAACCCAGCACAGACACTGCAGAATGTATGGAGTCTGCTGCTTCCGGCTCTGTACACTATGCTGAAAACAACCAATCACAGGGGCTGTTGGGAATCAGACCCTCACCAATCAGATTTTCTTGACCTATTGTAAACATATATATCGAGCCTTTGAGGGCGCTTTTAAGTGACGGCCACAATAGTGCCCATTAAGCACATAGAAGTGAACATATAATATGCAGTACAAGTCATACTTGTGACCGTGCACTATATGGCTTAAAGGGGTGTTCCAATTATTTTTTTTTCCTCCTTGTAGAAATTTAAAATAATACAATATGCTTACTCGCCTCTCCATTGCGCCAGGGATCCGTTAAAGATTCTCCGTTCAGGTCCTCAGTCTTTGTCATTCTTACCACACATGACCGCGTCAGCCAGACAGTGACTGAGGTGCTCTATGTGAACTGGCAACACTTGTGAACCATTGACTGTGGTTCATGTGTGGGTCCAAAGGTCAGGGAGACTCTCCACTTAATTCCTGGCTTAGCAGAGAGGTATGTATATGTTATTTTATTTCAAAGGAATGTTCCAGGTTAAAAATATTGATGAACTAAAGATCAGGTCACTAATATCAAATCGGTGGAGGTCAGCCACCCCCATCCCATTGATTAGCAGGTGATACAAAGACAATGGAGCAGGAAGCTGGCAGCGCTGTTCTCTGTGTAGTGGTGGAACTGAGCATTGCAGCTGATCTACCATTACACAGCAAACAGAGCTGCCTGCTTCCTGCTCCATTCTCTGTGTATCAGTTGGGAGATCAGCTTATTGTTGGGGATATCACATGTTGGACCCTCAATGATCTGGTTTGATGACCTCTCCTCGGAGTAGGTCATGAATATTTTTAGCCCTTTTTAAGCCTTAGCAGGGGAAGAATAGATTGGGACACCCCTTTAACATCACAGTTCAGTCTTCTCCAAAGAGATCTTTCTGTGCTTTCTGACATGGCTGTCTCCTACTTAATCCTTATGACTTGCCCCCTGACATATTTCATATACCTCTGACTACATGACTGCAGAACATTGACTCATACAACCTAGTTCTAGATCAGCAGAACTTCTAAACTACCTTCACAAGATCTTCTACCAAAGCACGGGGATCCATGTTGACACTGTCATCAGAACATACAGATAACACACGTCAGATGGTCTGCACTGGATTATGACTGGTCTTGTGTCTTGTTTTTCAGCTTGCAGTGGAGAAATATGAAGAAATGTTTCCTGCATTTACAGATTCAAGAGAATGTAAACTTATAAAGGTCAGTGTGTATAGAAGCCATCAGGGCAATGGAGGTGGTCTGCTGGGATAAGACCATAAGTCAGGAGTGGCACATGTGATTTGCTGGTGATAGTTGGCGGCCATTTTTGAAGTGACATATAATCTGAAACAGAATATTATCAGTTGTTTTTGATGAATTTACCATGCTGTGTTTTCCTTCAGAAATTGCTTGAGGCTCATGAAGAACAGAACAGTGAAGCATATACTGAAGCTGTACGTAACAAGAATTTTTGCTCCTTGCCCAATACATGGTGCACAACTGCCATAGTACAACATCCCACCAACTAGCACCATGTTTGCTGACATTCACATACAGCCCTGCGGAGCGAGGCCACATATAAATATATACTCCCTGCACTAAATGTATTCAGTTTCATAATAGTCACATGAATATGTGCATACTGCAGATGAAACAGTCACATGATCACCATTTCTGCTATTGTTCATAATATATAGCTTGGCCCCACTAGGAAATATTACACTGCCATATACAGTGGGGAAAAAAGTATTTAGTCAGCCACCAATTGTGCAAGTTCTCCCACTTAAAAAGATGAGGCCGGCCTGTAATTGACATCATAGGTAGACCTCAACTATGAGAGACAAAATGAGAAAACAAATCCAGAAAATCACATTGTCTGATTTTTAAAGCATTTATTTGCAAATGATGGTGGAAAATAAGTATTTGGTCAATAACAAAAGTTCATCTCAATACTTTGTTATATATCCTTTGTTGGCAATGACAGAGGTCAAACGTTTTGTGTAAGTCTTCACAAGGTTGGCACACACTGTTGCTGGTATGTTGGCCCATTCCTCCATGCAGATCTCCTCTAGAGCAGGGATGTTTTGGGGCTGTCGCTGGGCAACACGGACTTTCAACTCCCTCCAAAGGTTTTCAATGGGGTTGAGATCTGGAGACTGGCTAGGCCACTCCAGAACCTTGAAATGCTTCTTACAAAGCTGCTCCTTCGTTGTCCTGGCGGTGTGCTTGGGATCATTGTCATGCTGAAAGACCCAGCCACGTTTCATCTTCAATGCCCTTGCTGATGGAAGGAGGTTTGTACTCAAAATCTCACCATACATGGCCCCATTCATTCTTTCATGTACACGGATCAGTCTTCCTGGTCCCTTTGCAGAGAAACAGCCCCAAAGCTTCACAGTAGGTATAGTGTTCTTTGGATGCAACTCAGCATTCACTTTCCTCCAAACACGATGAGTTGTGTTTCTACCAAACACTTCTACTTTGGTTTCATCTGACCATATGACATTCTCCCAATACTCTTCTGGAACATCCAAATGCTCTCTAGCAAACTTCAGACAGGCCTGGATATGTACTGGCTTAAGCAGGGGGACACGTCTGGCACTGCAGGATCTGAGTCCCTGGCGGTGTAGTGTGTTACTGACGGTAGCCTTTGTTACGTTAGTCCCAGCTTTCTGCAGGTCAGTCACTAGGTCCCCCCGTGTGGTTCTGGGATTTTTGCTCACCGTTCTTGTGATCATTTTGACCCCACGGGGTGAGATCTTGCCTGGAGCCCCTGATGACGGGGAGATTATCAGTGGTCGTGTATGTCTTCCATTTTCTAATTATTGCCCCCACAGTTGATTTCTTCACACCAAGCTGCTTGCCTATTGCAGATTCAGTCTTCCCAGCCTGGTGCAGGTCTACAATTTTGTTTTTGGTGTCCTTCCACAGCTCTTTGGTCTTCACCATAGTGGAGTTTGGAGTGTGACTGTTTGAGGTTGTGGACAGGTGTCTTTTATACTGATAACAATGTCAAACAGGAGCCATTACTACAGGTAATGAGTGGAGGACAGAGGAGCCTCTTAAAGAAGAAGTTACAGGTCTGTGAGAGCCAGAAATCTTGCTTGTTTGTAGGTGACCAAATACTTATTTTCCACCATAATTTGCAAATAAATTCTTTAAAGAATCAGACAATGTGATTTTCTGGATTTGTTTTCTCATTTTGTCTCTCATAGTTGAGGTCTACCTATGATGTCAATTACAGGCCGGCCTCATCTTTTTAAGTGGGAGAACTTGCACAATTGGTGGCTGGCTAAATACTTTTTTTTCCCCACTGAAGTCAATGCCTTGACTCCTTTATTAAAAATACAATTGCTTAACATATTACATAGTATTTCTAATATAACTGCACTAAATGGAGTTTAATAATAATAATCTTGCAGTGTAACCAAGTTCTTCTTATATACAGGCAGTGTCCACATTATACAAGCAGCAGGGGCGTAACTACTGGGGTAGCAGTGGTAGCTACTGCCACAGGGCCCGGAACATTACGGGGCTCGGAGCCCTGTGGCAGTCGCTACCGCGAACCCCACAATCACTGCTATCGTTATGCTCCGGGGTCTTTTGAGACCCTGGAGTATAACGATCGGGGGCCCAGGGGAGGTGAGCGAACATAAAAAACACTGTAATATTGTGTGCAAGGGCCACTATGCTGCATAATACTGTGTGCAGGGGCCACTATGGGGCATAATACCGTGTGCAGGGGCCACTATGGGGCATAATACCGTGTGCAGGGGCCACTATGGGACATAATACCATGTGCAGGGGCCACTATGGGACATAATACCGTGTGCAGGGGCCACTATGGGACATAATACCGTGTGCAGGGGCCACTATGGGACATAATACCGTGTGCAGGGGCCACTATGAGGCATAATAGTGTGCGCAGGAATGCGGTTTGTGTGTGGGGGTTGGGGGTGGCGGTTGGGGGGGTTGGGGGGTGGCGGGGGGCCCATGTGAAATGTTCGCCTTGGGGCCCAGCCATTCCTAGTTATGCCACTTACAAGCAGTCAGTTCTGTGAATCAATTGGTCACAAAAGCTCAAACCAGTCTACTTAAAGGGAACTTGTCAGAGCCACTTGGGGCACTAAACCTCCCAAAGGTCCAAATAGACCTGTTGTAAAGCCATATTATAAAAAAAAAAACCCAAACCTTTATACTTGCCTATCTTTTGTATTCCTGGTGCCTGCCAGACCTTGCGCACATGCACTATGAAGCCAAGGTGCACTTTTGTGGCTTCACTGAACTAGTACACAGGCAACGGACCCTTGTCAGAGGTGCACAGATCTTTACACTTGCCCATTTTTGCAGTCTGTTGCCTAATTTATCCCACTCCTTTACAGATGCCATTGCCTTCAGATAATCCATGTTATTCACGTCACCTGTCACTCAGTTTACTAGCATAGCTGCTTGATATACAATATATGCATGAATAATACAGTAAGATTTTAGACTTAGGCTTTGTTCACATATACATTGCCGGTTCCGTTTATAGCTGAATGCACAACGCAGTGCTGGTACATTTGTACAACAGATCCCACTGGACCCTCTTGACTTATGAGTAATGTGCAAACGTTTTAGGCATGTTGAGGGGGAAAATTTGCTGCAAAATAAGAATGTTTTCAGAAGTAAAAGTGTTTAATAGTTAATTTTTATTCAAATGAAATAAATGAAGAAAGAGAAATCTAAATTCCATCAATATTTGGTGTGACCTTTGCCCTTTGGAGGAGGAGTCCTGGTAGTGATGATCCGGCCCCCCACAGATATAGCCCTGATCTCATCATTATCCAGTCTGTCTGGGATGACATGAAGAGACAGAAGGATTGGAGCAAGCCTACATCCACAGAAGATCTGTGCTTAGTTCTCCAAGATGGCGGGAACAACTTCCCTGCCCAGTTCTGCCAAAACTGTCGGTAAGTACCGAGAAGAACTGATGGAAGGCAGGTCACACTGAATATTGATGGGATTTACTTTTCATTTTTTTTCATTCATTTAGTTTTGGTCATTGGGAAAATAAATTAAATTATTAACACTTCTATATGTGAAAGCATTCTTACTTTGCAGCGTTCTTTCCACCCCCTGCTTAAACGTTTTGCACAACACTGTATAATGAGGTCCATTGTGGTGTCCGTCAGCTTGATGGCTAGAATAATACTGCATGCTGCCATCAAATCTTATGGAGGTTGTGTACGGAACATTTTTTATAGTTGACCCTTTTCTGGCCTGGACGCTTTCCAAAGAAGCATTAACACTCCTTAGGTCCATTTTAGGTGTTTATATATTGTATGTTTTCTTTCATTTGCCAAAATCAGGTTGTAACCAGGTGAGCAATAACAGATGTATTTGTGTCACATTTCAGGTGAAGGAATTTGACTCTATATCCCGTTTGGATCAGTGGCTGACCACCATGTTACTCCGCATCAAGAAATCAATCCAAGGAGATGGCGATGGAGACTTGAAATGAGGAAGGGGATTACAGTGAATACATGCCTGGTCCCTCTTTGTTCCAGTCTCTGCAGTTTCAATTTCCTTTTACATTTCAGTGCCAGTCTAGTCTGTAGTACACAATGTTAATGGCTGCATGTCATCGAGCACTGAAGGGATTTCATAGTAAATAAATTATGTAAAATTTAGGAGGATGGAGAGAATAATTTATGTGTAAAGCCAATATCGGAATGAGTAAGTGTTATTATTATTCTTTTAGAACTTACCCCTTGTCTCTGCACAGTGGAAGCAGCCATTGCGTGGGCCCTTCTGTTATAGTATCCGTTGTAGTCCCTTAGACTTGGTGCCTAATGGTTAATGGCCATGGGTTAATTCTAGGAAAGGAAGATTGATACCCTGGTAAGTCAGAGTTTTACTTGGCTGTTAGTATGGGTGTCCTTGGGTTCTACAGATACATTTCCTTTTAGAAAAATCTGATTACTAAGACAAGACTGTTTAGCGGCCAAGCAAACCCTCCGCTACTCTGCTGTCAATCCTGCTCCCATATGTCCCACTCTACTTGCTTAGTTCTTTTACTTGTAGCTAAGGATACAAAATGGGTAACTAGAGGCACTTCTATGTATTCTGCAATAGTAATCAGATTTTCTAAAGAAATAGATGGAGAATATATTTAATCTCTGCAAAAAAATGGTCAGCAATGTAGCACCACAACATAGCTCATGGTTCTGCTGTGGCTACTAAATCTTTGATGCTTACAAGACAAACTAATTGTCTTATCAGGCCTTATAAAGTATAAGGGCTTATCTGTTTAGAATTACAATTCTGTAAAGATGTGTGACCTGAGTATCGTGTATACATTGTATATGGTCTAATAACTGATCTAGGGGGGTATTAATATTTTCTTGTATTAGGTTCCAACCAGGATACTGTCACTTTAGCTGTTACTTTCCGTTATTTTACATTTTTCATACATTATATGGAAATATGGTTTCTATAGATATAGCTTTGTTAGGCCTGGAAAGGTGTTGAAAGGAAATGCTACATTATTAAAATTAATATATATCATAGACCTGTAGATAATAGTTAAATGGGATGTCTGAGCTCTAGGGAAAATGGATACTGATGACCTATCCACAGGATAGGTATTCAGTATCAGATCAGTCGGGGTCCAACACTGGGACCATGCACTGATCATCTGTTTTGGCTGCCGGAAGCCGTATACATGGTATACAGATGGAAGCAGTTCTGCTTCTATTCATATGAGTGGGAGCAGAGCTGCAGTTCCCTGACACCACAGCTAGTGTACAGAGCCAGAAGCTGTATAGAAGTGTATTGTGGATAGGTCATCAGTATCCATTTTTGCATGGGTTTTCGGACAGCCCTCTTGAAGAGGACCCTTCATGTCCTCGGACACGGATGGTACTATATACCACTAGAAATCTGACAGTATGCTGATATCCCTCCACCCAAGGAACGCGTATGGAAGATTACTGTCGGGGGGGGGGGGGGTGTTCCTCACAGCCAAGCAATGATGCTGAGCAATAAGACCCACCTTTCTGACAGTGGAGAAATATCAGTGGTGAAATTAAAGGCACCGATATATCTCTGGCACCAGGGTGCACACCAGCAATGCTGACAGTGTGCTGAATTTAGCAGCTGTATATAATACCGTCCATCTCCAAGGGCATGAAAGGTCGTCTTTAATTTGTGGACGCCTAACCATGGGGTAGATTTCTCTTTGACTAATATATTATATGTAGTGGCTATTTTATTCTGCACTAAAAAGGACCTGTCACCTCTCCTGTCATGGCTGTTTTAGTAAATGATTGTGTTCCCCATAAAATTGAGTGCATTTTATTTTCAGAGCTCTATTTTGTTCTGTTCCTCTGTTATTCCTCTTAGAAATGTATGAATAAATTGACAGCTGGGTGCTACCATTCACTTGTTAACAGCTTGTGGTCTACACAATCTGGCACTGTCTTCTCTGATTGGACAATATCAGACTCTCTATGGACACCTCCCCTAACTGGTAACACCCGTCAAGTTGTTCAGAATCGTCTAGGAGGAATAACAGAGGAACAACACAATGTAGAATTATCAGAAAAGATGCTCTAGAATTATTTTATAGGAAATAGGAGTATTTATTAAACCAGACATGTCATGAGAGGGTACGGGTTATTTTAAAGCTAGGGCTGCATGGCATATTAAGTAAAATTGTAAGATTGCCATAGTCCCTTGTGGAGAAATTGCAAGAAAAACTAATGTGGTTGCCATATTTAGCATTTATATCAAGCACATTACTATAAGCAATTCTGTATTAACCCTTTATAAAATGCTTATCCTCAAATATAGATATTCCAGGATTAATTAGACTTTATGTCCATCTCTGCAAATAAGGTGGACATACAGACTTGTCTCTGTGCTCCATAGAGTATGCAGAGGGATCCCTGGTGCGGTGACCTGGCCTTCTCTACTGACCAGAGAATAAGAAAGTGTGGCGACATAAGGGTGTGTTCACATAGTGGAATTTTTCTTAGCTGAAAATTCAACTTCAAGAACTTTTCCTGCCAGGTAGAATTTTCCGCCTTCCATTCACTTCAATAGGAATTATCAGGCGGAATCCGCCTGGAGATCAAGCATGATGCTTGATCAGCTAGAGGAAAAGAATCAGCGTCTGCCTCCAATTGAAATCAGGTGGAATTTGGAGCTGATTTGCAATAGGTCGTCAATTAAAGATCGGCAAGGGTGCAACACCCAGTGCCCCAGCCAATCAGCTGTTTGTAGAGGCTGCAGCATTTGGGTGATCGCTGCAGCCTCCTCAGTACTTAAAGGGGTTGTGCAGGACTTTAAGAACATGGCTGCTTTCTTCTTTTCAGGAAGGGATATCATGTCTGTTGGGCACATGGCAATGCCAATTTTCATCCCATTATAATGAATGGGACTAATCTGCAGCATAGCCATGTGACTAATAGACATGATGTCACTTCCTGAGAAGAAGAAAGCAGCCATGTTCTTAAAGTCCTGAATAACCCCTTTAACAAGCTGAGTATTGTACATTGTATAGTGGCTGTGCTTTGTATCACAGCTCAAGCCCATTCACTACTTGAATGGTACTGAGCTGTGATCAGACTGTGTGACCAATGAATGTGATGTCATATGGCCTGTGAAGCAGAAGTGGTTTTTGGGAGTGACATTGCCGCCTCCTGCAGCTGATTAACAGGGTGTCAGACCCCCAAGGTTCTTTATCAGTTAATAAGTCCCAGAACCCCTTTAGCTATGTTCAATATTCTTTGTGATGGCCCTTTTAAATGTCCCCCAATCCTGCAATTTTTCCATAGTTCATGGTCACTGCCCAGGAGCCTGAGCCTTCTCTTTGGTGCAGGAGGGTATACATGGCCTCATGGATTAAGCTGTCTCAGAAACACTGGTCCTGTTGTCCATAGTACTCCAGTCAGCATTTACAATCTAAAAAAAATATATTGACTCACTATGGGCAAATGACTCCATTTCGTTGCGACCAGTGGTGGTCCGGTATATAAATGGCTTTTGTGCCCTCTATGGGTAAGCATTTGGGTGATTATATTTATTGACCTATGTGTCCTTTTGAATCATGGAGGCGGGGCTTATGTTGACTTGAGTTGTTCAAATCTGACCAATCAGATGAGTGGATTTTATTTTTTGTATGATGTATTGTCTGCTTCCACTGTGCATGGGCGGCAGGCAGGTCTGACCATGTTCATATGAAATTCTTTCAGAATCCAGTCATTGCTCTATTATTTTATATGACATGATTTACTATACTGTAGAACATATGATACGATTTTATTTTTTTATCTTCTAGTATTTGTATGTGTGTTTTTCTGATTTGTTCTTTGTGATCCACTTAGCACAGCCCATTTTCTACTTGGGACGTCACTTCTGAAGCCTCTGACTGTTTCGTACTTTATTGACTTTTGTGAGACTTTTCTTTTACGTGGTATTTTTTCATTTGAGATGATCAGAAAACAGTATTTTTGCACAGTCGTGAGAATATGCATACTACTCTGTGTCACGGTAATACGATGCAATAGTTTTTGTAGTCTTGTGTCTTGTCCTGTGTGTCTTGGTAAACTATTAGACTTTATGGATATCTTAGGAGATAGTGGACGGCATGTGTCAGCTGTTGTGCAAAATGTCATGCTGCAGTTTCCAAAATATATAACGGACAATCTGTCTTCCTTCTCGGTGTATAATTATGTAACCAATATGTTATAACTCTAAGCAGGAAATACGGTGTCTTTTTGTGTGCACATTGTACAGTTAATAAAGTGACAGTATGCAACAGCAATACATGGAGTTCTTTATTTTGCCTTCCAGATGCACAACAATGGAGCGTAGAAATATTTGCTGTACGGAAGTTACAAGTTAGCGGAAATGGGTGACCGCAGTACAGACGGGTGACCTCTTTAAGATGTCACTCCAGCTTTTTTTTTTCCTTCTTTAGCTATGGTAGGTAGTCATCACAGTAGATTCTAAATTTGCTGATGCTGTCACCCATGTCTAGTACCTACACCCATGTCCATTTTCTGTTTCTGCAAAACATTGCAGAGCTGATGAAAACCAGTGTTTCTGGAATTAGAAGACCCCCTGATGTGCAGCCATGTCTGATAAAAACAATGTTAGTCAGCAGCTCCTAACAAAGCTGCTGCAAATCTGCTGTGACTGCAATGCAAAAACAAACCAAGACAGCAACACCCTGCAGGCACTAATCTAGGTACACAACAGGAATATCTACGCTACCAGAAACAGAGCAAAGATGTTGAAATATACTGTATGTCTGATGATCCTGATGCCAAAACTAATCCCATACTTCCCAATCAGAGCAGTTTTGGCATCTGTTCCATCAGTTTTACCCTAGCTGCACATGCCCACAGCCATTGGGGAGAATAGGAAAGAAAAACTCACATGTCCTTGGATCGGTTCATCATTGGGAGACCATTCACAATGTGGACGTATAAAATAAATAATTGCCATTGCAGATATCCATAAAGGGTTATTTTGGCTTATGACTGGTAAGTGATAATTGTTAAATCAGTGGGGGTCTGACTGCTGTAACATTTTATCACCTGTAATGAGTAAACATACAGAACAAATGGCAATATTTCCAGGCCATGCTGCAGTGACTTACACTATGTTCACAATAGCGTTTGGGTTTCAGTTACCCAAGCGGACCCGAAAAATGTAAACCCAATTCACTTACAAAGCGGTTACCCGCCGTAAGAGACTATATATAGACTATAAGGGGGTCCACCAGGTTTCCACCTGGAATCTGCCCTGTTTCTGCCAGAAAAATGCAGAGAGAAAAGTCCTGCTTGTCGTATAGATGAATAGAGGAGAACCGATCTTATATGATGTTTCTCAGCCCATTATCCACTTAGTGGCCTTATTGTGATGGGTCTCTACACTACACTTTATACAGGTGCATCTCAATAAATTAGGATATCTTTGAAACGTTCATTCATTTCAGTAATTCATTAATACAATCCATAATCAGCGTCTTCCATGATTGTGTGTCCTACTGAACCAGACTGAGGGACCATTTAAAGGCTTAGGAAACCTTGGCAGGTGACACTGAATTTACAATACTGAACTGAATTTACAATATTCAAATTTTCTTAGATTTGGGTTTTCATTACCTGTAATCCATAATCAACATTTACAGAAATAAAACACTTGAAATAGAAGACTCTGTGTGTAAAGAATCTAGAAAATATAGGAGGTCACTTTTTTAATTTTATTACTGAAATAAAGAAATGTTTCACAGATATATAATTTATTGAGATGCACCTGTATATAGGACAGGGGATAATCTTCTTATATACTCACCGTTACAGGGTAGCCTCTAAGAACTTGATCTCTGGGATCTTGTCTATAGGGGGAGTAAAGTTTTAGTGTCTGGCGTATCTTTAGACTGTCTAGTATAAGGTTATACAACCTTATAGTTAGCTTACTTTAAGCCAGAATTCTAAGACACAATTTTGGCGCATGTTTAGTGCGTCATGGCACATTTAGGCCACCTTTCTTCTAAGAATCCACACCCATATTTCTGGCAAGTGAAAAAAGTTTAGTCCAAACTAGATGCAGCAAAGATGCAACACATTGTGCCAACGATGAGCCACATTTACAGTGTCTGATAATAGCCACAATAGTAAAACTGGGCCAAAGCAAACAAATTAAAAAAGCAAAAAAAGACTCATATACAGAGAGACTCAAGTAAACCCTTTGCTATGCAGTAACAGTATCATTACCCTAATGACATACTAAATCTTTACTTGTGTTGCTCTGTCTGAATCCATTTTGTCTGTTCAGCTATGTTTTCCTGGGCTGCATGGTCTGTGAAGCGCAGGCAATTCAACGTTCAATTCTAAGCTCAGAAAAGGTCCAAAACCTGTCAATGTAATGTTTTCTGAAGTAAATCTTATTTGGTGCATTATAGTCACGTTGCACTTGCAGCATAAGGCTAGGTTCACATCTGTGTCAGAGTCTCCTGAGGAGACTCCGCAGAAAATAGGCGGAGGAAAAAGTCCTGCATAGAGAACTTTTCTCTGTCGGTTTCAGTATAAAAACCGTGGAAACTTGACAGACCCCATTATAGTCTATGGTCTCCACTGGTAACTGCTGTTTTATCGGACAGGCTCTCTGTTTTTAAGGTTCCCCGGAAGACCCCAATGACGGAGAGCCCTGCGCAAGTGTGAACCTAGCCTAAGTTCAGCATATATGCAGAGAAATATCAATGATCATATTCACAGACCTACTACTGTATATATGGAATCAGCTTATAGCATAAGAGTGTATATGTCTGACCAGTGTACTTACCTTCTTTTCAACTGTATTGACAAGTGTAGTCGACTATGCATACTCAACGGTGACATACTCTAAAAGTTATCCAGTATACATTAATCAGAGTTATTGGAAAACATATCCTACTGTATAGCACACAGATGCATATGTCTGGCCCAGGAGGAAGGGGGAAAAAAAAAAAAACATACTCACCTGTCCCCTGGAGCTCCGGTGTCTCCCACAGCGGTAAGGTCTGGCTGCTCCAGGGTCTTGCTTTGGTGGAAGACCACAACGCATGTGACCATTGAGGCCAATTAGTGGCCTCAGTGGCCCAAGGAAAGGACACGGGACATCACAGGTGACATATATGAGTGACATCCTGGCTAGAGACACAAGAGCACCGGGACAGGCGAGTATGGTTTTTTGTTTTTTTTTCAACTTCCCTGTCCTCCACGCAAATAATGGGTTATCCTGGGTAACTCCTTTAATATGAAAAGCTGAAAAGCCATCATAGAGAAGGTGGTCTGGATAAGGGGGTGGTCTTCTTAAAGAGGTGGTCTTTTGGATAGGTTTCACTATAAATTTATACACACGTGTGTATGATATTCTGTTAATTACATATACCGTATATGTAGGAGAGGCTAAAAATAAAGTATGAACAATACACATATATATATATACACAAATGTAGCAGAGTTAACCCGAACTTCTGCAATAAGTTAAACTGCTGCAGTGTGATACATTATCACATAACACAACAAAAGTCAATGAAAAGTCATTTAAGAAACATTTTTCAATGACTTTTTATTGTTTTTGTTGTCCTCTGTGATAAGATACCATGCTGCAGCAGTTTAACCAATTGCAGAAGTTTGGGTTAACTCTGCTAAATCTGTGTGTATATATATATATATATATATATATATATATATAGAGAGAGAGAGAGAGAGTACCCTTAGAATTCTTTGAACATCTTGCAATTACATTATGGTGCACTAGAGGGCACTGTTGATTTTGTAGCATCTGTCATAGAATTGTGAGGAATCTCATGACTATAACATTAGTAGTTCCAATCTCTGTAGAAATTATATATCTGATATATGACTATTCTGGTTTTTAAAATAATTTATTACTTATTTACCTGTGTGTCAAGTAAAATCCGACCATTGTTTGCATCAGAGGTGTGACTTGAAGCTTCTGGCCCCCAAAGCAAAGTGCAAAGGTCCCCACTTACCATCTCCTTATTTTGTAGAATGGTCTTTGGGCCACCTGAGGCTCCAGGGCTTGGTATCAATTGCTACCTTTGCATCTCCTATAGCTACACCCCTGATTTCAACCAGTGATATCTCTGAACATAATGTAGATAGTACTGTAACTGTAATAGAATCTCCTCTTTCATATGACACCAAAAGCAAGTTTGAATGTTTTATAATGTCCGAGATATAACTATGAATTGACCCTCCCATACCCTCATTTTCTCTACATGTTACACAGGCCCGTACTCCATACACAGTAACATTCAGTGAGAGGCAGGAACAGCTCTCAATACAGGAGGAAGGGGAAGATTGAAAAAATGCAGGATGTCACATTAAGGAGACAAATGTGTTAATAAAGTATATTACATAATGTATTAATGACACAAATACTGCCAGAAAATCAAAAGTTGTCTGGAAATTTAGTTACACTTTAAAACCTAATTATTACCATAAATTTGATTTTCTGGAGTTATTAAAGGAGTTTAAAGGAGTCTTCTCAGACATTTATGGCATGTCTAAAGCATATGTCATAAATTTCCGATATCTTCGGATCCCAGTTCTGGAACCCTCATCTATCTTCATTCATAGGAAAAGTATGGAGGTTCAAGATTGGGAGTGATCATTTAAAGGAACTGGCTGCAAATAAATAAATTCTCAGTACAGTAAAACTTAAAGCACTCAATGTGATTGAATGTATATAGAGTGTGATAATATAAAACAATTACAATGCAAAAAAATAACCCGGATGGCAGATAGCTTCCATCTTTATCTTTTAAAGGGGGTTTTCCAGGCTAAATATCGATGACCTATCTTAGGCGATCAACATCAGATTCGTAAGGGTCTAACACCTGACAACCCCACAATGCTGTCCTCGGAAAGAAGAGAGCACTGTTTTCTGAATAATGGCCAGGCCTGTTACTGCAGATCAGTTATTGTTTCCTTGAATGGGAGCTATGCTGCAGTGACTCTGTTCAGCCACTACACAGAGAGGGGAGCTGTCTGCTTTTTGTTCCATTCTCTGTTCCATTCTATCAGCAGCTGAGAACAGTTGATTGGTTGAGATGCTAGTTGACGGACTCTTACTGATCTGGTTTTTTACAACCTCTTAGGATAGGTCAGCAATAATTTTAGCCTGACAACCCCTTTAAGGCTAAGGCCTATTTTCTGCTCAAACCACTCCTGGCTTTGGCTCAAAAAACCGCAACAAAATCTGCAACAAAAAAAAAGCTGCGTTTCCGCAACGTGGGGCCTTAGCCTTAACATTACAATTAATTATGATGGATGAAGACAGAATGTGCTCCATCTATTATTCTATTAGCTTATTCTATTAAATTATTCTATTAGTTTTTCAGTCTGTTATTCTGATCTGTCATCAGAACAGTAGACTAAACAACAGCAATGTGAACATAGCCTAACATCTGGATATTGTGCTTTTACATATTAAAAAACATAATAACAGTAATAACACTCTCCAAAATACTATAATAAGCCATAATAATGACCCTCTAAAATTCTCTTATTTGTACCATGTGTGCTTTTGGGGGATGTAACCTTTGAGAACCTTTAGCCAGTTCCTGTATTATTCCTGGAAAATCCAGCAGGTGGCGCTGGAGCAAAGAAAACATGTTACGCCTTCTTTTACTGTGGTAGATGCCTGTTATATGGGAGACCACATTGGTTATGGGGCACTGGTTTATGTCAGCTTTGTTATGGACTACAGCCCTATACTACGTCTCATACAATCTCTTCCACTAGGCCCACATCTTTAGGAATTTAGGTGTCTAGACTGAATACAAAGCAACTAGTGGAACATTGAAGCTATTTCTAAAGATAAGGGGTCATACGAATAGGTTATCAGATCAGAGCAGCTCATCACTACGGCTCTATTCACACAGTCATGATGCAAATGGACATTTTTCATGGCTAATTTACAGCCGTGCACCATTTGTTTTCATGCCTCTTCCATAGACTTGAGTCTATTCAATAAGGGTGGGTTCACACTTGGGACGGCACTCCGTCCGCCGCGAATCCGACCTAAATGTCGGAAAACTGGATAGGGAAAGGTTTGTGATGCTTTGCTTAAAAACCCATTCACTTGAATTGGTTTTCAAAGCAATGCTTGGGTGTGCGCTTACACCCTCTGCGCCGTGAAGCCGTTTTTTTCGTCGGAAACAAAGCCCTGCATGTCCAACGTTGTCTCCGACTAAAAAAAACTGGCTTCACAGCGCAGAAGGTGTAAGCGTACACCCGCGCATTGCTTTAAAAACCCATAGAAGTGAATGGGTTTTTAAGCAAAGCGTCGCAAACCTCTCCCTATCCAGTTTTACGACATTTAGGTCGGATTCGCGGCGGACAGAGTGCCGGCGCAAGTGTGAACCCACCCTAATACATGAAAAATGCTCAAAGATAGGACATGTGCTATTTTTTGAAGGACTATTGGATGGTCAGCCAAACCCATCACATTGGCAGATTTGGCCAATACTCATCTAAGGTGTTATGACCTGCTTAAAGGTTAAACCATGAGTACAGTGTAAGGATGGCCAAACCTGCTGATAAGTCAGCCCTGTTGTGTATTCGGGTACACAGACTGTTCTCCTATGGCCAAGCTAGGTGTGCGTAAGTATTAGGGAATCAGGAGGAATAGCTGTTCAACTCATAGCTGTCTAAGGTGTTTGGCTGTCTGAACGCGTGGAGGGATTTCTCTCAGAAATATTGTGGCAAACAACATGATCATTTTGATCCTGTTACAATACGTATTACTACATGTTATATTGTACAGCAATACAATACATATTACTACACTACTACAAGTTACAACCGATACCAATACGTATTACTACATGTTATATTGTACACCGATACAATATATATTACTACACGTGGTACTGTACACCAATACAATATTTATTACTACATGTACTGTACACTAACACAGTACATATTACTACACTACTACAAATTGTACTATACACTGATACAATACATATTCCTACACTACTATTTGTACATTGATACAATACATATTACTGCATTACTAAACACTGCTTTACCGATATCATACATATTATTACTATAATGGAATAAAAAAAAAAAAAATTCTCATATTTTATGGAAAACACAAATATTTCAGTTTGGATTGGAGCAAACTAATGTATTTTTCGTCTGCTTTGAGGTCTCCACTTCACTAATGCTCCAGACATCATAAGTGTTGCCAAAGACTACAAGTCATTTCCTGAGATCCGTCTTTATTTGTATACTGCACCTGGCTGAGCCATATAACGTGTATACATTAGATCACCTGTATTCATTGCTTCTTCTATCACTCACTCTTTAAATACTTTCTGATACTGTACATGCTCCATTCTGTAACAGAAAACAGAGGGATCTATTACATTATTCTGATATATGGGTGGGGTCATCACCTTTTGCTTTTCTTTGCATTTAGTTCACTGTTACAAAATAATAATAATAATAAAATAAAGTTTCCAAATGTTTATCAAAAGAACATTGGTTACAGAGCTTAAAAGCTGTTGTGGTTTTGCAGATAAACCTGCAGGTGAGCAACAGTGACCTCCACCTGATTTTCTGCAGTGTTTGCTGTGTGCAGCATGCCCTAAGCACAGTTTCATGGTTGAGACTATAAAGGAGTGGTTTAAATCAGGTATTGTGGATCCAGTAGGTGGCGCTGCCTCGGCTCTGGGAGTGTTAGCTGTGCGGTTGGTGGACTCTGCCTATCAGCCCTTTTCAGCTAACACACCCGGAGCCTTAGCATTTTTGGGTGTTACATTGTAAAGTGTAACTATGCCTCCCCTTTATGCAACCCTAACCCACCTGGTTTGATGTACATCAGGTGGTGTCTCATACTAACAGTCACAGGAGGCAGCGCCATCGACTGGATCCAAGGAATACCAGGCAGAACTTGATTTTACCCACTCCATTCTAGCATCTACCATGGTTTCACACTCAGCAATGTTTTGGAACAGATAAAGAGACTTGCGGCAGTTGATGATTCAGTTCTTGAGCCAAAGCCAGATGTGGATTCATAAGAAATGGGAACTATATTAGAAGTACTTCTCATTCCTGCTGGATCCACTTCTTGCTTTGGCTCAAGATAAAATACACTGTGTATGAAACCACCCTTAGCATAAGACCACATGATGCGAGTTTCCATCAGGATGTCAATAATGGACATTCTGCAATGGAACCACCTGTGGCAAGAAACAGCCAAAATCTGCTGCAGGTTTCACAGGCAGTTTCTTGTGTGGTTAGCCTGGATTTCATCCTTTGCATTGTAATGAATATGCTGCGTGTTCACATTTTTTCTGCAGTGTGTAGGTGAGATTGGTTTAAATCCCATCCACACACTTACACTATGCTTCGCAGTCCTTGTATGGGGCCGTGAGACTGGGGCAAAACCCACAGACGTTTTGCGGCCCATGCTCACAAATGTAAATCAATAGGTCCATGGAAGCTTGGACGCCACACAAATATCATCATTGTGTAGTCCATGCCATTTCACCATGGACCCACACATGCATACTATGTACATGTAGCCTAATGCAAAGATTCAAAACTGAGGGAACCTACAGTGATTCTTGCAGGTGAACTTAAGCAAAAAACACTCAATATCAGGTGGCCCATGCAGCCCAGCCTAAAAAGCACTTTTGTGCTTTTTAGGCCCTAAGAACTCATCAATTTGGTGAAATGCGGAGCTGATTTTGAGGTGGATCTGCCTCAAAATCAGCGTCATATTCCGCTTTGAACCTGCCTCCATTAAATTTCAATGGGAGGTTGTGATTGAAGCAGGATGCTGAAAAAATAAGCATCCTGCTGAATCTTAGGGTAAGTTCATGTGGAAGAAAATGAAGAGGAATTCCTCTTCTTTTTTCTCCACCATTTTCCATGACGGGATGCTGATGCAGGGCCACCGGCGTTCAGTCACGGCGTTCTGCTGCTGATTAGGCCCAGATGAATGAGCTTAATCAGCAGGGCGTCTCAAGCCGTGGAATCCGTGGCAAGATGGAGCAGGACACTTATTTTTTCAGCGTCCTGCTGTGATCTCTGTCTCCTATTGAAAACAATGGGAAGGAGAATCTGGGCAAAATTGGCAGCTGATTAGGGGCAAATTCCTCTGTGTGAACTTACCCTTAGGTTGAGGCCCCACGTTGCGGAATCGCAGCTTTTTTTGTTGCCGATTTCGCTGCAGTTTTTTGATCCAAAGCCAGGAGTGGGTTGAGCAGAAGGAGACGTATATGAATTTCCTATATATTTCCCATTACTTATGTTGCCATTCTTGGCTTTGGCTAAAAAAAAACGCAGCAAAATCTGCAACAAAAAAGCTGCGTTCCTGTAACGTGGGGCCTCAGCTTTACTATGGATTCTGCAGCTGGTTGAGCCACAGAACCTGCAATACGAGCCACTTCACTGGTTAGGCTCATTCATCTGATCCTACACAGTGGGTGAGAGCTGTGTCAGAACACCGGAGGGGCGGAAATGGAAAAGGAATTTCTTCTGTGTAAGCTTATCCTAATTCAATGAGTGCATTACATAAAATAAAATATTCTCGATACATAACTCGATTTGGTCGTATTGTATTCTCTAGCAAAACAGCAACAAATTAAATGGAAACTCTGAGTCAGATCCTGTTTTCCAGCTCTATCAGTTTTATAGAATTTCAAATATATATATGTACTGTAGAATAGCAATGACATCATATTTCCATACATATAATGTAACATTTTCTATAGAAAATCCTTAGATTATAGACACAATGCAGGATACAGATGACATAGGGAGGTGTGCACATTGTTATTTAGTCAGTGCTATCTGACTGCAGGGCCAATACAAGGTCAGTCAGGAGTTAATGTATGGCTGAGGTGCAGATCTGGATCATCTTTGGGGGGAGGGGTATATAAAAAGGCTTTTCCTGCTCAGGGCTACTAACACTGTAAGAGGTTTTCTGTGCTCACACATCTTTCCCACTCCCCTCCTCCCTTTTTTTTTTGCACATGGTCCTGTGAGACTGAAGGGTTGTCTAGTTGGAAATTACATTGCACTTTCTTTTTCACACTTCTGGGAAATTTATATTAAAAAGAAAAAAAAAAACCCAAAGAAATAGCCAAAGGACAATCCTATACAGTACACGGTGAATGGAGATGATGTCATATCCCCATCCAATACAAGGACTCTCCTGGCTCACCATAATACCGTGCATTATGTGCATGGATACAACCCACCATGTGTAGTTGGCATGGGAGGGGAGATAATTATATCTATAAAAGAAACATTTGCTTTTTTTTGCCATTGGTTTTCTGTGCCTAGATACATAGTGAATAGAATTACAGATAGTCCATGGTGCTGTGCACACATAGGAATCATGGAGGTAGTAATACTGCTAGGCTGGAGGTGGGGTCTGCCCTCTGCAGTGCATGTAAAATAATGGGGAAGGGGTGCCTAAGTAGCCGACTGGCATCAATCTGTATTTTCCAGAGGGCAGAGACTGACCCTGGTGACTTAGTAAAATGTGCTACAATGTAGCAGCAGACAGGAAAAGGGGAGGGGGTGCAGGGGGCGCAGCTCTTGTAATAAAATACCGGCTAGGGAAAGAAATCCTTTGTTTTATATAAATATAAAAATATTGGGAACAAAGTCATGGTCACAGCCATGAGCGATAAGGCACCGTGTGACAGAGGAGGAGCCCCAAGCTGCCAGCTATATACAGTACACAGGGTTGGGGTGGATGGAGCAGCTCTTCAGCCCTTGCCTGTATTTTGCCTTTTTTTTTTCTTTCCAGAGCTGCTGAAGACTAGAGCCCTTTTTCCCATTTCTCCACCCCTCCTATTCCTCCCCCTTTCCCAGTCTCCAGATGATGCCTCCCACTTGTGCTGCATGCAGACCCTAGTTCTGCACCTCTGCAGAGAAGGGAGGGAGGGGAAGCAGGGCTTTTATTATATTACAATGTATTTTATTTATTAGAGGATCTCGGATTTGGATCTAGAAGATCTCCACAAGGGCTTCCTATTCTGGATTTGTATCGTTATTTATTTTTGACTTTACATTTTTCCTCTTTTTTTCTTCACCTTCCTTCAAATGGCATTGCTATATCCCGGACACTGGATTACACTGTTGTATTAGGAATATCATCTGGATTTTTCCTTATTTTTTAATTATTTGGAGGATTATCAGAATATTTTGGTTAGAAAATGGAGAATGATCTATTTACTCCTCTCCTGGAAAATTTCATGAGCAGTCCTCTAGTGAGCTGGGTAAGCAGTCTTCTGTCTTCTCCTCCACACTGGGTCAGGCTCGGGCTGATCCATGTGCTGCTATGCCTCTACTAACATGTATTTCCCCCCCTAGATTAAGACTTTTGGAGCCTTGGTGAAAGGTAACAGGACTCTGCTGGATGAATATGTGGCTTTAGTGGATGGTGTGTTCCTCAATGAGGTCATGTTTCAAATGTAAGTAAAAATTTGAGCTTTGGTGATGGGGTCAGAGGGAAATCTGCATCTGTCTCTTGTGGTCGTAGCTGCTGCAGAACCTCTTTAGCACAAAACATAGTATTATGAATAGAACTATAGCTAAATGTAAGCCATTTTTTTCAGGAGGTTCTGCAGCAGCTTTATTTTCTGTTAGTCTCTTCCTTGTGGGGGAAGTTCAGATGGACTAATGCAAACCAGCTCTAGTGGAAATTTTAGAAATCTGATGCCTCCAGGGCTTCACTGTCTGGAATTTAGAGGAAAAAAAAATCAGATGGTATATTTGCAGGTTATTTTATTGGTTTCCATACTGACAGCATTAAAAAACACCAGGGGTCTGTACCACTAAATGTTAGGATGAGAATGCCGTCATTTCCCACTGCTGACAGTGACTGCCTGATTGACTCTGACACCCATATACAATGGCTGAGGATTGAATTAAATGACCCCCCGCCCGCCCCTTTTAGTTCAGTTTACAAGTGCAGGAATTAGATAGGTAATGATCACTTGGTACTGAGGGCATTGGATACAGGCCAAACTTTTTGTGCAAAATTTCTGTTTGTAATCGTGTTATTTTGAGGAAGAAAGGGTAAGTAAGGTAGGAAAGGCTATATCTAGTGAACAATCAGATAACGTGGAGGGTGAGATAGGCTGCAGTGAAAGATAAGGAAGTCCTGTTCTTCCAGCCTAGTCATGTCAGGAGTATGTGGGGGTCTTATTTCATAACCACTGTTGTCTGCTCTTAGTGATTTATGGCCCATTGCAAAAAGAGACCAGTAGAAGTCTTTATGTTCTTTGTACATTAACTAAAAAATCAATATGTGCAACCTAATAATAAGGATCTGTTCACACTTCATTCTCCTTTCACATTCAACATATACATCAAGAAAGCTCCTAGTGCATACACATCCTATGCCTAGGCCACATGTGCCCAGTGTAAAGCATGCCAATGAGTGTCCTTGTGTTTCGACATCCCATTATGTCCACAGTATGGGAAAGTCTGCTGCGCTCTGCTATACAGAGAAACATAGTAAAATAAAAACACATACTGTGTCAATGACAAAAATATACCACTGTCGCTCAATATGTGGAAGGTATAGAAGAACGTTCCCACTGTACACAACAGTGTGTGTGTCACTGTGCCGTGATTAAATGGCTTGAACGGCACATGGATGACATCGCGTGCTGCCCATGCCTCCTTGGCACCATTCACTGAGGTCAATGAGCATTGGCCACAAAAACAGACAAGAATAGAACCTGCTCCCGGCTCACAGCCTATGAAAATACATGGTCGTGTGTATAAGGCCATAGAAATGAATGGGTCTGTGTGCTAGACGTGAAAAACATAGCTAAAACACCGACTGTGTACACGGTCATGTCTATGTAGCCTTAATATGAATATCTGGCTTTTATCAGTCGGAATATAATCACTATAATCACACACCCTCAAAGGCCACTTTCACATAAGCCAGTATTTGGTGAGTATTTTGTGTCAGTATTTGCAAGCCAAAATCAGAACTGGAGCCTGTATAGGAAAGCTATAATGGAAAGATTTGTACCTCTTCCCTGTTCTAGAACCACTTTTCGTTTTGGGTCACAAATACTGACCAAATCCGGACTGTGTGAAAGTGGCCTTAAATCAGATAGCAAATATCAGTTCTAGTCTCTCTCACTTAGGCAACTTGCACACGACCGTGGGCTCGGTCAGTGTGTTATCCAGGTTTTTCCCAGATAGCACACTGACACATTCATTTCTGTAGCCCAAGCACATGAGCATAAATTACACAGATCAGTGTGTGGACCAACAGTCTGGCCTCAAACCTCAGGACAGGTCTGGTTTTGCAACCGTGAATGAATGGGGCCACGTAAGCACGGCCTGTGCACGGGCAACACACGGATGACATCCGTATGCCGTTCAATCATGGCCGGCAGCCTGCACACGGTCGTTTGCAATGGGCCTTAGGTTAGTTTCAAGCTACCAAGTCTTGGACTTGAGATTTGGTCCATGTGTGGGCCGCATTTACCAGTCTATATGCTATGAAGGAGACAGACTCCTAACATTATAGATATCTATCATGGTAGGAGTCTTTGCCCCTCTGTTAAATATTGTCCCGTAGAGATTACAGTACGTCGTGGAGAGTAAGGGACTCCTAGCGTTATAGACAACTATAATGCATAGTGTACAGGCCGGTTAATCCCGCACGTGCACGGACTGATTCTCATGTCTGAGATTTGGTAGTATGAAACCAGCCTTAGGCTGAGGCCCCACATTGCAGAAATGAAGCTTTTTTTTTTTTTTTTTTTTTTTGCAGAGTTTTGAGAGCCAAAGCTAAGAATGGCTACAAAAGGAATGGAAATATATAGAAATTCTTATACTTCTACCTTCTGCTCAATCCACATCTGGCTTTGGCTCAAAAACAGCACACAGCAAAATCTGCAACAAAAAAAGCTGCGTTTCCACAACATGGGGCCTCAGCTTTAAAGGGTTCTTGCATGCAGGGCTCTCGATTGAATATATGGGAGCAGGCCATGCAGTCCCAAAATCAGAGAACCTCTGTGGGGACAGTGTAAATGTAAAGGTCTTGGGAATATGCCTTTATCTTTGAAGATATTACCACTTTTAGCTTCTGAGTAACCCATCAGTGGCTGTCAGGGTATGCTGGCACTTGTAGTTTACAGCAGCTGGGGAGGAATACAATTTCTCTCTAGAGAACTAAGCGATGGGCATTAACCCAGAGCATGACAGCTGGCCAGGCCCATAGGCCAGACCTCCCCCCCCCCCACCATGCACACACAATAGGATCCATCAGGTCCTTTTCACCTGAAGCTATCAATGACATGCGTGGTATGGTGGTTTGATCCACTGACAGCCTTGGTAATATGTTGCTTGCCTAAGTATCTGGCATTAAGTGACATCACCATGTAATGCATTATTCTGCTTCCAAGGCCCACTGTACCTTTTGCTTTCATCTTACAGGTGAATTTGGTATTTTTCACTGGTTTAATGACATCTTACATGGAACCAAACACAGTGGATCACATTTAGATTTAGTTTTAGATCTAGATTGAAATATTGTATCTTTCGAATCAACATTTTGTGTCCAGTCTACAAGACATACTGTAATCATGTAGCAGAAATCTCGAAATTATTAACTGTGGTTCTTTATTTAGTCTTTGTGTCCACGGCCAAGGGGGGGATGTCAAGTACATGGACACCATTTTCCTGAAATAGCCATACAATAAGAGGAGGAAATCTGACGCTATGTAGGACCATGCTTGTTTATTCACCATACTTAACCTCTTCAGTACCTTGAGAGAAAAATTTGCTTCCTTTTATTATCAAGTTCTGGAATTTCTCTAGTCATTTTTTAAGGAGCTGCAGCCCGGGGCACTTTTTGCATTCCAGTGAAGCCCTTTTGTTATTTTTCTCCCCTCCTAAGGGTATATTTACATGAGTCATTTTTGACCACAAAACAGGGTTACAACCACACACAGTTTTAGCATGAGCTGACACAGATTTGGTGTTGAAAGGTTGGATTGGATGGTATTACTGGACAACCCCTTTGGCTAAGGCCCCACGTAGTGAGCCGAGCCAAAAGCGCTGCAGGAAAAACCATGGAGTTTTCCTCTGCGGACTTTCTGCTTCTATTATACCTATATGGAAACCGCCAGCATTTCTGTAGGTATAATTGACATGCTGCGATTTACAAAAATGCAAGTGTTTTTGAAATAGCTGCATTTCCGCTGCTGTTTTGTTTTT
Source organism: Leptodactylus fallax (assembly GCA_947044405.1). Lineage (NCBI taxonomy): Eukaryota > Metazoa > Chordata > Amphibia > Anura > Leptodactylidae > Leptodactylus > Leptodactylus fallax. The sequence continues at coordinate 2,203,423 of CAMRHE010000308.1, forward strand.
TTTTTTTTCCCCTGCAATTTGTGGATGGGATTTGCCAGAATCCCATCCACTTTGCAAAGGTACCGGAAAACGCTGCTGCCAAATTGCGGAGTTTATGCTACATGGGGCCTCGGCCTAAGTCTGAGGCCCTATGTTTTTAGAAATGCAGTCAGGAGTTGATTTATCAGAAGGGAATAGTTTAAATACTTCCTATATTTTTTCCATTTCTTTTCAAGTCACTCCTGAATTTGGCTTAAAAAAAACCACAGCAAAATTTGCAACAAAAAACACTGCGTTTCCGCATTGTGGGGCCTCAGCCTAAATGGGTTTTCCCGGACTTTAATAGTGATGATCTATCCTTAGGATAGGTCTGGATTATCAGATTGGTAAGGATCTGCATACCTCAGCTGACTGAAGGGGCTTCAGCCTTTTAATAATAATAATAATAATAATAATAATAATAGTCCTTTAATAGTCCCACAACGGGGAAATTCAGTGTGTTACAGCAGCAAAGATAAGCAGATTCAAATACAAATACAACATGTACAGGAATGTTCCAAGGTAAGAGGCATTACATTGACAGTAGACAGACAGATAGGACGTAGCAGAGGAGGGGGGGATTTAACAGGCAGAAAGATATTTCAGTTCTCTGTGTGTATTGATCACCGCATAGGTCGGTGTTGGTTGTACAGCCTAACCGCGGTGGGGAGGAAAGACTTCCGATAGCGCTCCTTCTCACACTTAGGGTGGAGCAGTCGGTCACTGACAGCTCCACCCTAACCCACATGTGCATAACTTTTTTGGCCGCTGATTTCAGACAGACATTGCGAGTGTTCTATGTAGACTCAAATGCACATGTGAACAAAGTCTTAACATTTCTATTATATTATGGACTACCAGTGTCTACAGCACACCTTTTTTAGCCTCCACGCAAACTAGCCACAGGCTATAGAGCAGGTTCAACAGAGATTCCAATACAAATATCAAGATGGTCCACCTGACCTTTGGGTAACTAAAGAAGAGATGGTTTTTTTTTGGTTTTTTTTTCCTGATCCAAGTTCTCAAATTTATTTTCAATCTGGCGGCCATCATAATACATGTATAAATCCATTAGTAAATCTGACATTTTCGTTTTTAGTAAAAAGATCAAAATAATAGACAAACTGCTTCTTCTATATATTCTGTGGCCTGGTAAATCTGAGAATCAGGGAACATACTGTCTACTAGTAACAAATGTGATTGTGCTGGACCTCCACAAGACTGTGTCGATCCTGCGGTGTCCTGAGCTCCCTGTAGTGTCTGTTGCTAGGCAACAGCTACCATATTCAGGAAGCCATTTTTCCATCACTGGAGCGTAGATTGCTAGATAAGCAATTTCTTGTATTGTACACCAGGGCTAGGTGATTCAGGAAATTTGGTAATAAGGAATATAATTGGCTTAAGAGACAGTGAGGACTCCATTGGGGCCTACTAGCCTGAGTCAATTTTCTACCTATATACAGTTTCAATATATAGTAGCTTGTTATGCCCTTCATCTCTTTGCAGAATCTTCTAATTCTGTAGAATTTGCTTTCAATAGCACTTTTTTACTATGTAATCATATTTATTTTTCCGTGTTTGTAGCTGCGATTTGACTGCATCATATGAATACAGGCCTTAACTTGCATTTATAGTATCTACAGAATTGTCTACAGATGGAGCCTTTCTAGTATTTCAGTGCAAGTGATATCTCTACCGCATCTTTATTCAGTGTTGTTGTTGGTGTCAGTCCATAGATGAAATCATGTGAAAACTCATGATGTAAAGGGCACATGATAAACATGGAGCTCTACAGAGTCTGTGCACATCAAGCTTGTGGTCTCTTATAGGCGTTTCCATGGTGACTGGAAACCTGGGGCATTGAATGCATTCATGAATTGATGTTGCACAATATACTAGTGTATGGGAATGCATTTATTCGGCTCATTTACTGTGCTGGGTCTTGTGATTTTCTTTAAGAAGTGTCTAGTTTTGACTGTAAACCTCATATAAGACAATATACCGTAAGCGCGGTTATTACGTGGCCAGGCCATTTACATTTCATTATGTTCTTTAGATGCCCTAGTAAAAGGAACAAATGTCAGTAAATAGTATATAAATAAAGGTGAATTTGCAAAACAATGGTCTGCTGTCTCGTTGCTATGGCAGCGCAGAAAAACCGTTAGATAGTTACAATGTTGCTATAGCAGACACTGCTACTTTTTTCTTGCTCATGGATTTGAAAAAGACGCGGGTGCTAGACACTCCTAGCTAGTGCTGGGAGCCATTGACTTTGTAGTTAGGTGAACGGTCAATATACCTTATAGATTTTTATTTTTATTTGTCCGGTGACTACATTGTACAGCTAAATGTAAATTGTTACTAATCAGGAGTTATTGCATTTGGATACTGTAACTTTTCTAATTTGTCTTGTACAGCAGCACACGAGGTCTCTACAGAGTATATCCATGATTGAAATTGTAGACAGGAGTACAGTATAGGCCCCATGCAGTGTGTCGGAACCCTAGTGTGGCTCTGTGCAAAACAGAGCTATAATATGGTTGTATACATTAGGACATAAATGGAGTCTGTCACCAGAACCCAGCATATCACCCCAGCCCTGCAGATAGATAGGTTAGTGTCACCAGAACCAGCATATCACCCCAGCCCTGCAGATAGATAGGTTAGTGTCACCAGAACCAGCATATCACCCCAGCCCTGCAGATAGATAGGTTAGTGTCACCAGAACCAGCATATCACCCCAGCCCTGCAGATAGATAGGTTAGTGTCACCAGAACCAGCATATCACCCCAGCCCTGCAGATAGATAGGTTAGTGTCACCACATCCAGCATATCACCCCAGCCCTGCAGATAGATAGGTTAGGGTCACCTGAATCAAACAGTGTTTTTCCCTTGTGAATCACTGCTTTCGTTGTCAGGATATTGTTGTTTTTGTTTTACCTCTTTGGAGCAATGGCAATGTCCTTGCTATCTTGGCAAGGGTTGAACCAATTCACAAGGGGAAAACACAATTTCATTCAGGTTACCCTAACATATCTGCTGGAATGGGTTGTATATACACTGAGATGGGATAGGTGTGCCTCATTTATCACAGTGGCTCACGCTATGTTATAAACTTGCTAGATATACAGTCATGGCCAAAAGTTTTGAGAATGATACAAATATTAATTTTTACAAAGTCTACTGCTTCAGTTTTTCTAATGGCAATTTGCATATACTCCAGAATGTTATAAAGAGTGATCAGCTTAACAGCAATTACTTGCAAAGTCAATATTTGCCTAGAAAATGAACTTTTTTCCCCAAAACACATTTCAACATCATTGCAGCCCTGCCTTAAAAGGACCACCTAACATCGTTTCAGTGATTGCTCCATTAACACAGGTGTGGGTGTTGATGAGGACAGGGCTGGAGGCTCAATCTGTCATGATTAAGTAAGAATGACACCACTGGACACTTTAAAAGGAGGCTGGTGCTTGCCATCATTGTTTCTCTTCTGTTAACCATGGTTATCTCTAAAGAAACACGTGCAGTCATCATTGCACTGCACAAAAATGGCCTAAGTGGGAAGAGTATTGCAGCTAGAAAGATTGCACCTCAGTCAACAATCTATCGCATCATCAAGAACTTCAAGGAGAGAGGTTCCATTGGTGCCAAAAAGGCTCCAGGGCGCCCAAGAAAGACCAGCAAGCAGCAGGACCGTCTCTTAAAAGTGTTTCAGCTGCGGGATCGGGCTACCAGCAGTGCAGAGCTTGCTGAGGAATGGCAGCAGGCAGGTGTGAGTGCATCTGCACGCACTGTGAGGCGGAGACTCTTGGAGCAAGGCCTGGTCTCAAGGAGGGCAGCAAAGAAGCCACTTCTCTCCAGAAAAAACATCAGGGACAGACTGATATTCTGCAAAAGGTACAGGGAGTGGACTGCTGAGGACTGGGGTAAAGTCATTTTCTCTGATGAATCCCCTTTTCGATTGTTTGGAACATCTGGAAAACAGCTTATTCGGAGAAGAAGAGGTGAGCGCTACCACCAGTCTTGTCTCATGCCAACTGTAAAGCATCCTGAAACCATTCATGTGTGGGGTTGCTTCTCAGCCAAGGGAATCGGCTCTCTCACAGTCTTGCCTAAAAACACAGCCATGAATAAAGAATGGTACCAGAATGTCCTCCAAGAGCAACTTCTCCCAACCGTCCAAGAGCAGTTTGGCGCTCAACAATGCCTTTTCCAGCATGAAGGAGCACCTTGCCATAAAGCAAAGGTGATAACTAAATGGCTCAGGGAACAAAACATAGAGATTTTGGGTCCATGGCCTGGAAACTCCCCAGATCTTAATCCCATTGAGAACTTGTGGTCAATCATCAAGAGACGGGTGGACAAACAAAAACCAACAAATTCAGACAAAATTAAAGCATTGATTCTGCAAGAATGGACTGCTATCAGTCAGGATTTGGTCCAGAAGTTGATTGAGAGCATGCCAGGGAGAATTGCAGAGGTCCTGAAGAAGAAGGGTCAACACTGCAAATATTGACTTGCTGCATTAACTCATTCTAACTGTCAATATAAGCTTCTGTTACTCATAATATGAATGCAATTATATTTCTGTATGTGATAAAAACATCTGACAAACACACATAAAAACCAGAGGGCAGCAGATCATGTGAAAATATAATATTTGTGTCATTCTCAAAACTTTTGGCCATGACTGTAGTATACATTTTTCTCTTCCTTAAACCACCTCTTGGTTGGCTTACCTATTTTAGCTTAAGAGAAAGAAACATGGCCTAAAATGCACTTGTGCAATGTGCTCCACTATACTAAGCCAAGCCCCTTCTATACACTTTATAAAACTAATGTACAAAAAGAGACTAAAATGCATAATAAATGTAGTTTAAGGCATATATGCAATTTCTTTGGCACAAACTGAACTGCATATTATGGGGGGGCGTTTGTCTTTTTCAGTCATTTAAGGCAATGTTCACATCTGCACCAGAGTCTACGCCAAAAATCGGCAGAGGCAAAAGTCCCATCATAAAGGACTTTTTCCTCTGCTGGTTTCAGTATAAAAATGATGGACGCCTGATGGCCCCATTGTGAGCCTAGCGTTATACATCCTTTCCATTCCATTTGGATCAATTGATAAAAAAAAAAAAAATACTCCAAACGCAACATTGTGAACCCAGACTTAGACTTTGGCCTTGTGTGTTCATACTATGAAAATCCTTTATAATTTCAGTCATCATAAATTACACGGTTTTCATGTTACCTATAGGAAAGGCATATTACTGGCTTTAAAGCATATAGTATTTTGTTAGAAGAGTTTCATTAATAATGCAAAGGTTTTCATTTCCTGCAGAAAATCTATGGGTATCCTGTTGTGGAGTAGATAACCTAGGCAGAATGGTTAATGGCTTTTGTTTGTTGTGTAATTGGTTTTAAATGTTTTGGACAGGTTTAGAAAATCACAGCTGCTTTCTTCAGAAAACCGTGCCACACCGGTCTAAAGGTTCTGCATGGTATTGCAGCTATACTAAATTTACTTTAATGGAGCTGAGGTCTAATACCAGATACAGGGATGTATGTAGAAGAAAGTAGCCATGTGTTTTGTTTTATTCTAAATCCCGAACAACTCCTTTAAACAGGTTTTCCAGGCTATCCTTTCTTAAAGGTCATTAATTGAATATTGTAGGGGTGCAACATCTGGGGCACTTGCCAGCTATCTGCCTCTTAATACTTACCAAGAACAGTGGCATATATTTGTATAGTGGCTGTACTTGTTATCGTGGCCCAGCCCACTCACTTGAGATGCGAACAGGCCATGCGACTGCTGAATGTGTAGTCATATGGCCTGTGAAGTGGAAGTGGCACTCAGGGAGGGTTATCTGTGGTGGTCCTGGGTAGAGCATCAGACTGGCCCACAGGTGAATAGGTTAGCCCCCACATTGTATTTCCTTACTTCATATAAATACTCATCATACAGCATCTCAACCAGGCTATGTGTCAGTATAATATAATGGCTATATTTTTTTTAAGACACTACCCAGTTTATTTTTATGTACTGTAGACTCACTGGGCTGAGGAGACATCTAAGTCCCCTATCTTCTTAGTAACACTGCAATGGCCCCAATAGACAGTCATCTTGCAATGTCTTTCTGCTGCCTGAGGCCTACTGCTATGTGGGCACATATTCCCAGTTCACAGATCTTAGAGGACCCTAGTTCAAGGCAGGGGCCAGGTAGCACACTACTGCCAGGATCCCAGGGCACAAACAATCAGAGACAAGGACCAGGCAGGAACATACTTTGTTGGCAACATTTTAGGAATATGCAAATGAGTATTGGGTAATATTTGCATGTAGCTGTATAGTGGGTTCCCACAATAAATTTTACTGGTGGGCTCTAGGATCCCCTGTTCATCACTACCTGCTCTTCAATTTATGACCTAACCTAAGGATAGCTCATCAATATATGACAGTAAAATTTTTGCAGGCTTCATGGGTTTCTTGGCACTCAAAAAGTGCAGGTGCAGGAGGCGCTTCCGTAATTCACTTCCTACAACACTTCCTTCCATTTCTGGAAGGCCATAGTCTTTCACTGGCAAAGACTCAATTTCATTTCCTTTAGCTGTTTATTATGAAGGTTCCTAAGAATCTCCTTTTTCTTCATTTCCCATCTATGGCTTTAGTGTCTGGTTCTGTTCTTTCATCTGCCTTATGCCATTAAAGTAGCTCTACAGACACCGTGTTCTCCCTAGTTTGCATTGGTGTACAGTACAGTATGTCCTGCAATTACCCCATTATCTCCATTTTCTCACTGGTGGTTGAGTAGTCTGTGCTTAATAATATTCTGTTCTTGCTGTAATAGGAATCAGCTTTCCATTTACTGATTTCTTGGTGAGATATACAGCAGTCCATCTGAAGAGGCAAAGCTGTAGATCGAAGGGAGGGAGCAACAGCGTGAACCAATGATGAGGCAGGGGGTGTGTCTCTGACTACCTTAGGCTCCCTTTAGACACTGTATAATTATGATATGATCACAGCCCTTCCATAAAGTGCTGTGATCATATATATAAATATATACTTTATGTATCAATTCCTCACTGTTGTCTAGATCTCTGCTTGCTGTCATTCATTCTGCTTATTGCCAGTGGCTACAAATCAGTCCATGGTCATGTGACACAGCCGACACAAGTGCTTGGCTTGTTACAGTCACAGCACAGTAATCGGACATCTGTTTTGGACCGAGCTGTGCACCTGTGTGTCCATCACATGACCATGGACTGATTTTTATCCACTGGAAGAAAGCCAAATGAATGACAGCAAGCAGAGATCTAGAAAACAGTGAGGAATTGATACAGAAAGTAGATTGCAAAATTCTATAACTTTTCATTATATACACAATAACATTTATATACTGAAACTGGACAGCGCCTTTAATGAAGCTGAACTAAAAAAAAAATTGTCAAGGCACAATCAATGTGAACAATAAATAACCTGTAATCTTCATCTACGTGAACTGGTCATCCATCTCTGATATGGAGTCAGATTTTGCATTGGAAAAAGGTTTACAAAAGTGCAAGGAAAAGTGGAGCGACTCACAAAAACTGGATTAATAATAAAATGACATTAAAAAATGAGAGCTGCAACCTGATTGGCTGCCTTGGGCTCCTCTACTTTGCCTTTGCAGTAGTTTTAGTAGGTTTACAGTAAACACTGTATAATTTATATATACTTTTCTATATATATAATTTATTTTTTTTTCCATTTATGCCATGTGATTAGGCAATTCGTTATAGTGAAGGAATGATTAATTGTCCACATCTGTTGAATTTACAAACTAATTTTCTTGCAGACAGACACATACACGCTAGGGATCGGATTCTGCAGGCAGACACATACACGCTAGGGATCAGATGCTGCAGACAATTATTATACCTGTTTGTTTTTGGCAAATGTGAAGAAACTGTGTCTCAAAGGAAACACGTGAGGAAGAAATACTCCTTAGAATCACACTCTGGTCAGATGTGTAACTTGAAGCTCCTGGGCGCCAATGCAAATGTTTTCGGTGGTCTATGATAGTAGAAAAGTTCACCGTGATTTCCCTAGTGGTCTAGAGCAGTGAAAGGGACAGTTCTAAATTCAGGATGCTTCCAAAGTTTGGTAGTCCCCTAGGAGATAGGAGTTCAGGGCAACAGCCGCTGGTATAACTATAAGGTTCGCAATGGTCGCACCTATGACTGGACCCAGACCCCAGGGTTGGGGGGGCCCACAGGTCATTTCCACCCCACTAGAGCTGGATAAGCTTCTTTGATATCCTTTCTGATTTCATTTGCTATTTGGCAGTCTGTGTATCGTATATGTGCCACCCCTGCCCTCTGGTGCCCTGGAGTGAGAAGATTTATGGTGCACAGCCTTCAGCTATCAGAAAGGAGAAAATTAACTCTTTATTGGCAAAAAGTTGCAGTTGCTCAGCAGCATATAGTTAAGGATGGTTTCTTTTGAGGAGGCTGTGGCAGAAAGGGGGGCACAATTACTATGTAGGGGTCACCGACAGGGGATGGGAAGCTTGTATGTAAAAGACATGCTGTGAACAAGTTGTCACAGTGGTCTGGGCCCAGATAGAGAAAGAAAGGAAAGATGGAATGCTGCTGATGTTTGTGAGAAGTTTCGCAGGGGGGTCCAAGCTAAGCTTTTGAACCTGGACCCGTGAGCCTTAAATCACACCCCTGGCAACTGCTTACCCCTGTTTGCAACCAGCTAAAACCAGACTTTGATGACTAGGTTTTGCAAAAAGAATGTGAACTTTGGGATATACCGATGAAAATACTGAATTGCCTGGGACTAAACAGTGTCATCCATTTCATATCTCAAAAATACTTTTCTCCTTCCTTTTATATAAATTTGCAAAAATATTCTGCAGGTAATATATTACAAAAAAAAAGTGCATAGCTGAAAAACTCACCAGATGCTACTGCTCACCAGAATGTGGAAGGTAAAGCTACCCAATGTGTGCTACAGCCTGATGAAACTTTCATGTCGTCTATAATTGAGAGGTTTGCATGCAGCAACGCATTGACAGGAATGTTGCTGTGCAGCGGGGGACATGTACATAGGTCACATTGTCACTAGTGCACACACTCAGGATGCTGCTTTTATGGGCTCATAAATGTTTTACAATGAAGAAACTTGAGAATTAATGGTGTTTTGCTGTGGGAATCTGCAAAACTACATGTAGCATTTTGATTTATGATCTTAGTTATGTGTTTTAGAATGCAAGATATTATATACTTATGATCCATATATTCGATTAGCATTGCCTAATATCACCCCAGCCTGGTCTGCATTATTCTATAGTAGAATGTAGTGAGGCGAACAGGACCCAGTTTATCTTTTTCATTAATTCTACAGAATAGGTTCAGAGGTGAGCCAAGGGAATCGTATGCCAAGCAGATAACCTGTTTATGGGCTAGAGAAGACATATGTGTTGTGGTTTGCATCGGCAGACTGCTATCATAGATAGTGCCGTATATGCAATTCCCTAATATACAAGGGCATTTATTTGTTTTACACAAGGATTGACCCATTTCAGAATTTGCCCGTGACTTATACTGCCTGGGTTTGGGTTGTGGCCAGGCAGTCATTTCTCCTGGCCACTATGGCACCTATTTAGATAAATGGCCATCCATTTTACACATTAAAGGGGTTGTCCAGGTATTTTAAAGTGGCCAGTCTGTTTTAAAATAAAAATCAGTATTCCAACCTCTGAGCTGTGGGGTCAGTATGCCAAACCTCCGAATTGAAGTCCACTATTATTCCACAGCCCATCTCCATCCCCTGCCTGGACTCCGACTCCTTCATAAATGACTGACAGCCATGGTCAGAAAGGAGTAGTAAAAATCCTTTAATTCGTTAAAAACCTAGTGATTGAATTCCTATGAAAGTAAATATGTAACAAACTACTATATAATTATACCAATATTATTAATTTGGTAATTATTTTAAATGAAATTAATCATTTTATTTGAAAGTTGGAGTTGAATACTTTCTTCCAATTCCACCCAAAACTGGCCCTGACGCATCTGCCTCTTCCTGCGCTGTCGCGCCCATTCTTCTGGCCACCCAGCTGCAGCGGTAATGTCAGGTCGTTGACATGTGATCACTGTTGCTTGTTTTTGTGACATTGACAACACCTGATGGCTTCAGCCAACCACTGCCAAGTCTTAGTTAGGCCACACCTGCGGCCTGTCTCTATTCAGGGTTTCCGTCCCTGAATCCGCTTAAAAATGCGGAGAGAAAAGTTTGGCAAGCAGGACTTTTCTCTATGCATTTTTCCGCCTTTTTCAGTCGTAAACCTGGCGGACCACATTATAGTCTATGGGGTCTGTGGGTTTCCGTGGGTAACCGCTTTTTTTAAGCAGATTAGGTTTCCGTTCGGGTGAACGGAAGCCAGAACGCAGGTGTGAACCTAGCGTAAGGCATAAAATCTACGTATCTTGTTGTGTTTTCTTATAACACAGTGTGGGGGAGGGGGTTCATCAAGACTGGACTATTGTACACCGATCTTGTAATGCTTAATTCATGAATAGGCGCATGCTTCACTATGAATTAGGAGCCTCTGGGAGCTCGTGCACCTCAGCTAAAATCTACTCCAGCTTCTTGCTAAAATAGCATTTCTGCCGCCATTTACTGCACAAAGGTGGTATAAATGATAGTGAACCTGGCGCAGCCGATGGTCCCACCCACTTTAAGAAAAGTAGCAAGAGTGGCAAAAAAAAAGACCACTTTTAGTCAAAAGTAGTGTTGAAATTCACTGGCTGGTAACTTTTTTTTATGACAAAAAAAAAAAGGTACACTTTTTTTTAGTGAATGTGCCCCAATAGTTGAGAACCAGACTATTCTTTCTCATCGCCTTCATCCTTCTTTAGAAATTCTCCCCGTGTATCCCCTTGCTCATGCCACAGCGATCAGCCAGTAAAAGAAGTAAAGTACCTTTTGTTTCTTCTTGGACGTTCCTTGTTTGCTCAGTCCTAAATTTCATGAATCCTAGCAACTATTACCGTTACCGCTTGCATAGTTTTTATTAGTCAGAAATCCGGCTCTTTTGAATAATGACAAACTATATTTTTATTATTAAAACCGGTAATTTAATAACACGGTAACAAGTCGTAGTTGTGTGACTGTATACAGACATGTGTATATCCGGCCCAGCCTATTATCCCGCAGTATTAAGCCAGAGGAAGGTAAAAACCCCATGAGGTAGAAGCTAATATTCCTCAGGAAAAATTCCGGCCAAGTCCCTGGATAAAAACTCCTCTTCAGAACCCTAGTAACTGGAACCTGTAATATTATTACTCTTGGAAAGGCATTCAGGTCACTTTTGAACTCTTTCAGTGAATTCCCCTGGCAGAGAGATCCACAGTCTCACTGCTCTTACAGTAAGGAATGTCCGACCTCCTTCTATATACATCTGTATGATATTGTGTACGCCTACAGAATGTTTATATCTGGAATGTTAAGATGAAAAAAAAGAAAAAAAAAAATTTGTTGCACATTTCTTGTGATCGCCGACCTGTAAACCCACGCCAGCTCTATTATGCCTTTTTTTATGTATTAGTACCAGAAAAGTGTGCACAGTATTTCCAGTGCAGTATGGCTAATAAAGTGAATTCTTATAAAGTCTCTCAATCATCTGCAGAGAATTAATGCTAGCATGTCCAATTCTTTCTTTAGGGACGCATCACATCAATAGAGGCCAATTGATTTGTAACATAGTAAGGCTACATTCACTCCTGCTCTGACATTACTCTTGTCTGGTGCAGAGACGGTCTGAAAAAGTGGACAAAGAAGTCCTGCAAGCAGGACTTTTTCGGCCTAGAAAGCAACAGATACCAGGTGGACCCTGCTATATTCAGTGGTATTCAGTATATCCGTCATTAGACAGACCGTTTATACTTTTTAATGCAATCAAATAACGTAGATGTGAATATACCCTTACATAGACTAGAGTTGAATGGTCTATGTGCTTTTACTATAATAGCAGTTTGATTAGACTTGCTGACTCTCAATGTCTGACTGGTGGACCACCAGTAATCCTAAAAACAAAGGAACTGTAGACGCTTTCATTTCCCTCCAGTATAGTTCTACTTTCAATCAGGTTTTGTATCAAGAATTAACACATTTTAAGTGACTCTTGTCTTCTGTGAATTACCTGTGATTGGTACCCAACAATCTGACATCGATGTAATCAATATGCCGGGAATGACATGTTGGCTACCACAGCAAACCCGGTGGTACAGGACTACAGATATATTACATAAGATTTACCCTCAGGTCTCCAAATGCTGGTACTGCGATAATGTGGAGGGTTCCATGCACATATAGTGGGAATACCCCTGGTTCAAACCCTGTGTAAAGACGTATCCCAGCTGTACAATATGTTAACGTATCGCAGCTGCCAATGTGTTGGTGAGCAGTGGAGCTGACCCCTGAGTAGGCCCTCTTGTCGATCTTGCCTGGCTCCCTCTCTAAAATCTTGAAAATCCTCTTAGGTCATTTCCTAACAGCAGCACAGCAGGTTGTCCCCCATTTGTGGAGGTTACAAGATGCCCTTACACGAGCCATGTGGGTTGATGCTTTGAACAATATCAGACCCATTGAAGAGTTGGGTGTGATGATTAATGATAGATGTTGTCAACTGTACCTGGGCACCTTGGAATATATTTCGATTTTCCCAGGGCTTAGGCCTCTGGTGGGCTCTGATGCTCAGATGTTGGCCAGTTTGCAGAGCCCTTTCCAATTCCCCCCACCCCCTACTTATTTTGTCTCTCTCTGGCCCTCACCACCTACTCCTTAGACTGTCCCCGAGTACCTATCTTAGTGGCTTTAATTACTGGTTATGGCATGTTACTTCCATGTTTGACTTCCCATTTTTTTAGCCACCTCCCCATCCCTTATCTTCTACCTGCTGTTTAACATAGACACTTTCTTATGTATGAGATACTTGTTTAATGTGTTCCACTCCTTGATTTGCTTTGTGCCGCTCAATAAAAATGTTTTTAACATATTGGCCATTTGGGGGCTCTTCTTCTGTCCCATTTTTTTTTTTTTTGGTTCATCCTCCACTGTTGACGCTGGTGTATCTAATGATGATGTGCTATAGAATCTACATGCACTGCAAAATATAATCATATATTCAGAGACAGTTGCGAAATTCTTATACTCTTGCTATGTGACCAGGTAAATTAATGGTTCCAGGGAGTCGGAGTCCTGTTGCAACTTCTGCCACTCTATTAATTTCTATGGGACTGAAGCAGATGGCCGAGTCCCGATCTCATGCATGGCTCCATTCTACCTGGTTAGGGCATAGGTCCTGGGATCTCAGGATTGGTGTGGGAAGTGGGATCGCCAGTAAACACTTATTTCCTGTCCTGTATGCAGGTGATATATTGTTATTGACAGGCAAATTTTATACAATGTATCAGTGGGAAGTCATGCAGTTGTGCTTTTTTCCATCTAATAACGCTAACCTAGTATGTTGCACTTTTTCTTCCATTTAGAAATATAAACGTAAAGATGCTGGAAGGAACTTTCCATATTTTTTATAATTTTTTAAATTTAAACACTGCAGTCAATGTAGATTTCTAGCAAAATGTAATTTCCTCTGACAGATCATAACAATGGACAAACAACGGTAGAGTGAAACTATCTTTACAGTAAATGTTGTCTTGTTGATGGATGTGTGACCGAGGAAAAGGTTAAGGACATGGCGTCTTGTGCATCTTCCAGCACTTCTTATCTATTCTACCTCTTATCCAATACTGGAACTATGCCAGATATGTCAGGTATTTCCTCTGAAGGTACCTGGCACCCTTACACTATGCTTTGAAAAGATCTCTTGGCGTTCACTTTCAGGAAGGTTAATTTCTACTTTATGGCTAGTCGCCAGGAAGGGCATCTCTTGGCATCTTCTGTTTTGTAGTCAGGCTTTGTCTGCTATTCCTAAAAGGATGACTGTTCAATAGAGTGTGGCAGGGAATTGATTTGTCAGGACACACCGCTCCGTGTATTAATCCCTGCAGCCGTTACAAAGAGCAATTGATCTCTTTTCTTTTGAAGACCCTCTGAATAATCATGACTAGGTGCCAGGACAATAATGGCCACGTGATGTCTAATGCATTGCTGGAAATTGTCCAGACTGATAAAAAGGCATAAAAGACCATATTATAATATGAACAAACCAAATCTATAATCTTATGTTTTCTTGTGTTTGCAATAACGTTTCGTTATAAATCTTAATGTTACTTCCCGTTAAGGGTTTAAACAGCTCTGTTTTATTGATAGCCTTTCCTCAGAATATGCCATCAATAAGTGATCGGTGGAGGTCCCACACATGGAACCCCTGCTGATTGGCTGTTTGAAGGGGCTGCGGCGCTCCAATGTAAACAGAGTCCAAGTCAAGCAGTGAAGAGGTAAGGGCGGTAGCACAAGCGTGGTGGCCACTTGAGACAGCTGATCAGTTGTGGTGCTGTGTCTCGGACTGATCCTGTAGATAGGTCATCAATAAAAAAGAACTGGACAAACCCTTTAACGCACTCCCGAATGAGGGCATAACTGTAGAGGGGTGCCATGGTAGCAGTTACACCCAGCCCTGTGCCTTGTACAGCAGCCAAGTGCTATTCACTTAAATAGGACTTGATTGCTGTGAGCCACAGATCACACCGCCATAACCAAATTTATAGCGCCGTGCCTGATTAACAGTGAAGGATAGGGGAGCCAGCAGTGAGACCCCCACAATCAGAAATCAGGGATCTGTTAGAAGTAAAACCTACTATATCATCGTCTTATTTAGTAACATTAAAGGTAATAATATGTATAATACAGTGGGGAAAAAAAGTATTTAGTCAGCCACCAATTGTGCAAGTTCTCCCACTTAAAAAGATGAGGCCGGCCTGTAATTGTCATCATAGGTAGACCTCAACTATGAGAGACAAAATGAGAAAACATATCTAGAAAATAACATTGTCTGACTTTTAAAGAATTTATTTGTAAATTATGGTGGAAAATAAGTATTTGGTCGATAACAAAAGTTCATCTCAATACTTTGTTATATATCCTTTGTTGGCAATGACAGAGGTCAAACGTTTTCTGTAAGTCTTCACAAGGTTGGCACACACTGTTGCTGGTATGTTGGCCCATTCCTTCATGCAGATCTCCTCTAGAGCAGTGATGTTTTGGGGCTGTCGCTGGGCAACACGGACTTTCAATTCCCTCCAAAGGTTTTCTATGGGGTTAAGATCTGGAGACTGGCTAGGCCACTCCAGGACCTTGAAATGCTTCTTACGAAGCCTCTCCTTCTTTGCCCTGGCAGTGTTTTGGGATCATTGTCATGCTGGAAGACCCAGCCACGTTTCATCTTCAATGCCCTTGCTGATGGAAGGAGGTTTGCACTCAAAATCTCACGATACATGGCCCCATTCATTCTTTCATGTACACGGATCAGTCGTCATGGTCCCTTTGCAGAGAAACAGCCCCAAAGCATGATGTTGCCACCCCCATGCTTCACAGTAGGCATGGTGTTCTTTGGATGCAACTCAGCATTCACTCTCCACCAAACACGACGAGTTGTGTTTCTACCAAACAGTTCTACTTTGGTTTCATCTGACCATATGACATTCTCCCAATACTCTTCTGTAACATCCAAATGCTCTCTAGCAAACTTCAGACGCCCGGATATGTACTGGCTTAAGCAGGGGGACACGACTGGCACTGCAGGATCTGAGTCCCTGGCGGTGTAGTGTGTTACTGACGGTAGCCTTTGTTACGTTAGTCCCAGCTTTCTGCAGGTCAGTCACTAGGTCCCCCGTGTGATTCTGGGATTTTTGCTCACCATTCTTGTGATCATTTTGACCCCATGGGGTGAGATCTTGCGTGTAGCCCCTGATGGAGGGAGATTATCAGTGGTCTTGTATGTCTTCCATTTTCTAATTATTGCTCCCACAGTTGATTTCTTCACACCAAGCTGCTTGCCTATTGCAGATTCAGTCTTCCCAGCCTGGTGCAGGTCTACAGTTTTGTTTCTGGTGTCCTTCCACAGCTCTTTGGTCTTCACCATAGTAGAGTTTGGAGTGTGACTGTTTGAGGTTGTGGACAGGTGTCTTTTATACTGATAACAATGTCAAACAGGAGCCATTACTACAGGTAATGAGTGGAGGACAGAGGAGTCTCTTAAAGAAGAAGTTACAGGTCTGTGAGAGCCAGAAATCTTGCTTGTTTGTAGGTGACCAAATACTTATTTTCCACCATAATTTGCAATGTGATTTTCTGGATTTGTTTTCTCATTTTGTCTCTCATAGTTGAGGTCTACCTATGATGACAATTACAGGCCGGCCTCATCTTTTTAAGTGGGAGAACTTGCACAATTGGGGGCTGACTAAATACTTTTTTTCCCCACTGTATGCTGGTCTGGATGAAGCCACCCCATTGTTTCCTGATTGTCCTCCTGCCCCTTTTCTGATCTGCTGCATTAGGACTTTGTAGGAGATCTGGGACCAGCTGGGAATCTGTAGTTGATTTTGAGGTGGCTTCTGCCTCAGAATTGCCTCTAAATTCCACCTGAAATTAGACTCAATGCATTTCAATGGGAGGGAGATGTTTAATTTTTTTTTTCCTCTAGTAGATTTTTTTCTGATAACACATATTGAAACAAATGAGAGGTTGAAAAATCTGCAAATTCTTCAGCAGATTCTGCAACGGATTTGGTTAGGTGGAAAAATCCTGCTTCTGAATTCCTAAAACAGAATTTTTTACCTTCTCCAAATTCTACTTTGTGAAGTTAGCCTAAGTGCCCCTGATAGATTTTATACATCTATATAATTTAAGAATATCACATGCTGTCACTTTCCAATACTCTGTTTTCGGTCTATTCACCTACATGTATTTTATTGGTCAGTGCTCCTCAGTAATTTCCTTGTAGTCATGTATGGATAGATGAGAGGCCGGGGCTCCGCGCTAGATTCAACTTTATATTTGGTTTTATCCATTTCACCTTCTGTCCAACAATTCCCACTTGGCTGCAGACTTGAGGGTAACCTTATGTCTGTGTAGATTTGATTTCCATTTAAGGTGTGCACGCTTGTCCCAGTGGGATAGCACTCAGACGTCTAGTTGCCACGGAGATGCACAATTACTGAGGTCTTAAATTAGTTTATTTAGGAAATGGAAGCAGACAAGCATCTAATTTGCCAGAGGAGAGGAATAGTCGTAAATCAGATGTATTAAAACATAATGCTTGTATGTATTCCTATTAACTGTTATTGTACTGAATATGAAGATATAAAATACTCCATATATATAATATATGTATGAAAAATGTGCACACTAACTCCTCTGTTGTTGTTGTTCCTGCTCCTATGTATCTATAGATACGTGCTATGTATAAGAAACACTTTGCATGAATCTACATAAGGCTCTGTTCACATTGTGTTTGAGCCTTTCCTTGGAGGAATACATTGGGGTGATTTCCCAATGTCACTGCATAGGCATACATTGGCGTATATCACCATAGGTATGCCTTTTTAAGAGAACAAAAAGGTATTCTGCTGTATTTTTTGGAGGATACAGCAGAAAAAGAAGGGGATACCATCCCATTGTGATAGGGTTAATGGATACATTCGATATACACCCAGGGAGACACCTTGTCTCTCCCCTGTATGGAGTGCATACCAAAAAAAGTGCTTAATTTATGTTTATGCCCAGCTTATAAAGGACCTGTCAGGACCTTCCACTACCATTAACTCTTAGCACCCTTCAATAGGAAGCGGTCCACTGATTCTGTCACAGTTGGAACTTTTTCTCTAGCCCCCATCATTCCTGAGCAATCGGTGCACTTAGTTTCTGCACCCAATGCTAATTGGACTTTCTACTGTCCAGTGGGCGGTCCAAAATTGTCTGTTCCAGCCCAGCACCACCCACCTTACAGTAGAGAGTCATATTATCATGATTTGCTCAAAAGTGGGAGCGACTGTAGAAAAAACTCCAACTACCCTAGAATCAGTGGAGCAGCATCTATTATTAAGAGGTAGAGGTGGTGAAGGGCTCTCTCTAAGTCACAGCTGCCCAAATTTGTAAAGTGCTGCGGAATATGTTGGCGCTACATAAATAAAATGTATTATTATTATTAGTAGTAGTATTTTTTGTGTGCCTAAACTTGTGGCATGGAGAAGAGTTGAGATGTCAACATATTATATTACGGTATGACGGATCCAGACCTAAAGTCTCCTTGCAAAATCTGTTGTGGTTTTCATCTGTACTGGGTTTAATTCTATGGCTTATTCCTGCAATGTCTCCTCATCTTCATAGAGCCTCTTTGTCCATGCTCCTTACTAAACAGAAAGCATAGCCAAGTGTTGTAATGTATAGTGCACAGACAGCAGCTATAATATAAAGAAGCTTTAAAGAAGATGGGTTATGTTAGGAATAAGTAATATGCTGGGAAATGATGTAACTTGTGGGCTAAATGATGATGTCATCAAATATGGTTGCATATTGTAGAATAAGTCTCTACTGAGGGAAAAGGTTATATTCCTTAGTACTATATATCTATGGGGAAAGCTCAAGGCATCAGTCAATTCATTCCATCAAATCTATGAGGCTTTTTTCATGGTCCTTGGGTCTTATCCTTGAATGGGCTCTCTGACTAATTAGTTGGCTGCCCTTCACATTGCACATGAGCATTTGGTTAATTATCTATTGTTGTCAGGGGCACAGACTTTCTCTTCCTATACATACACATACAATGGATTCTCCATGACTCTGAAAGTCTACATATTGGTAACTAGTATTCAAATTGGAGATGTCTGGTCATCTCTAGACTGTTCTCTTATACTGGACCTATAAAGCTAGGTTCACGCCTCAAAATCAATTCTACATCTGCCTTCCAGTGATTTTAGTCGCAAAAGAACGCAGCACAAGGCTCACGCTGATTAACCCCATGGTGTCTGAGGCTACTCACTGAGCAATCCTGCGGCGCAAAGTCAAAGCTCCCACTTAAGCTTTCTGCTATGTGTTCCACAAGGCCGGAATTTGAAGTACAATTGGTGGCATAAGACGACCTCAAATTCCTCTCCAAATTCCGCTTTGTGAACCTGTGTTGCAGGAGAGTGTTCCGTTTTGCAGCATTAAAATTCATTCTCTTGCTGTACTGGGTAGGATTTGCAGCTGTTTCCGTAGGATCATGCTGTGGCTTTGTAATAAGAAATCTAGTTGCGTGACCCATTACACGAATGTTGGTAAGTGTCCATGGGTAATGCAGAACTTTTAGGTGTCTAGAGTAAAGACAGCTCTTTGAGGTGTACGACCTGCAGTTATTTATGGTGCATCAGGATACATAACCATCAATTTGGTCACTGTAGGTTAATATTATTTGACAGTTGTGTATTGCCATCCACTTCTGTGGCACTATTCTTGATGGTATGGCAATAATGTTACTATACTGCATCATTATCTAGGGAACAATGTGGAAGTATTATTTGGGTATCATAAATTATATAATTTATTTGTATGGGGAAGGGCACAAACAGAAGGTAATACAGAAAGCCCCAACCAAGGTAAGCCTTGCTATGTCTAGATGTGACATGTTCATGAATGCTGCAGTTTATTATCTTGCTATATTGTCATGAGGCATGTCTTATAGCTTTTAGAATTTTTTTTTTTGTTTGCATTACTTTTCTTTTGGGACCTCCCAAGGGATAGGACTGCACTGTCATGTTGCTAGGGAGATGAGTAATTATATGGTTCGTGGAGGGTTTGTATGGAAATTGGTCTTATTTTAGTCTTGAAAACAAACATAAATCACAAATCAGACTCTATAGATAGAAAAATACATGTTTTTTTTACATTACTTGAAATAAGGGGAGAATGTTGTGGATATAACTAAAATTGGACATACATTGTGTGCAGTCCACATTATTTACAGATTTCTAATATTATGGTATGTTAGTAAATGTATTACATGTGCAGCTGATTTTAGACTAGTGGTGGGCAGCTGACAACCCTCGGGCACTCTCGCTGTTGCTGCTGTCTTATAGTATACAGTGTAACAGGGTGGCAGACCCAAAGCTGTGAACTGTCTGTCTATTATATCATCTTTAGTATCCAGAGTTCAATGTATTTGTTTTATAATTCTATATATTAGTGATAAGCTTTGTCCTGTTTCTATGGTTTAGGTATCATCAGCATTGCACTGTGTCATCCTACTGTGCACTAATGTATAGCATACAGTACATGTATGTACAGCCACAAACTGGGGAGTTGGACCTGAATGGAGTCAATGGTTGCATCTGAGGCCACCCTAATATGCTAAATTGACCACCACTGTTTAGGTCATGCTAAAACGTTGTGGCCTCTGTTCTGGCCTGGATATCATTTCTTCTGGTGGTTCTAATGAACTCCAGCGCCACTAAATACTAAGCCACGTACCATGTGTAAAACATCCTGTCTTTTTTGCAATACTATCAAAAATATCAAAATATTTGTTGGCATACAAAGGACTGAGGTTCAGTTTCTGAAGAGCTACACACAAAGCTGGCATTACCATATGCTGTCATCAGCAGGCGATATGACTTGTGTGTCTATGCATGGTTTCCTCAAAGACAAATCTGGGTTTGGTAGCAGCAGGAGAAAGTTTCCTGTCCAAAACCATGGAAACCTTTTAAAAGCTTTATTTTTTATTGCATTGTATTTTTTTTGAGTTAAAAACATTTTTCCAATAGGCAAATGTTCACCTGGTTTTACTCCATGTTTTCACATACGTTGCAGGCTGCTATGTATAGTTCTCACTGGCATCCAGGAGGAGCTGTCTGAAGGCCTATAGCTCCTCTTTTTTTTGTCCTGAGTGCTCAAAAAAGTTCATTTCAACTAAATCCTTATCAAATTCACAGCTTTCATGATCTGTCAGTGGAACAAAGATGAAGGCCTGCCATCAGATCTGTTCTATTACACTGAGAACAGGAAATAGCAGCATGCAGTGCACGTGAGGACATGCAAGCTGCAGAGTAAAAACAGCAGAAAATTTTTCAGAACGACATATTAAAAGGATTTTTTTTGCCTAAAATCCATTGCAATAAACATATTTTCAAAGGTGCCTGTAACCTTTAAAACTACATCTTTCTGTAACTTTTCAAGAGCCAAGTCTTTTTTAACATTTCATCATGTTTATTGGTTCATAATATATATTTTACCACATTTAATGTAGACTGACTTGACTTACCTGCATAGAACATTGACTTCAGACCTATTAATGGCATAAGGGGCACATGCCCTGCCAGCTCCGCCTTTCCCCGCCAGCAGATAACAGGGGCTGTATTTGCTATTTCCAGGCTTTCTAAGGAAGTGTGAATAGAATTTTTGATAACAAGACAAAAGCGGACTCAAGGACTTCTATTTACAGGTGACTTTTTCAAGGAGAAATGCTCATTAATTGTAATGGCATTAGAGCAGAATCCTTTCTACCCATCCTGGAAACCTTATGATCAAAGAGACCTTTAGCACATGTCAAGAAATGGCAGCATAATATCTTCTTTCAATAACCAGAGTAATGCATGCAAAGTAATGGAGGATTATGTGTTCCCTTAATCCCCGCTGTTTCCCTGGTATATATTAATGATTCTATATTATCTGTGGACAAGTCATAACTATTTAGTCAGCACTTTATAGGGCAGTTACTGAACCCAAACCTTGTATAGAAGAACTCTACATTTGCATATGTTCTTGTTACGGCTGTCACATTAAATATGCATTTGCTTCCTAATAGAAAATTTGGTATTAAAAGTTTTAGGTTTGAGCCCTGAAGGTGAAACAAGTTCACCAGAAATGTTCTTTCCCGATAAAGAGTGAAGTTTGCTTTATTGGAGAGGTAATTGGGTTTTATTATTGCAGAATTGCTTTATTACTGATTTCCTAATATAGTCGCACTATGTAAATGATCCCTGTATCTAGCAGGAACAATCCAAATTCAATCTATATTAGCATTATAAAGGCCAAACAGTTGGCATCAAGTTTTTATGTGGATGATCGCTTGCAGAATTTGTTAGGTTGCCCATGGACAGCCGGATACAGACTGGTGGATACCCGGTTATCACCTATTGGCATGCAAACTTTGCCATCAACCACTTTTCACCAGCTTCAGATAACCAATATAAGATGACTGCGCAGGGCTGGTATAACTCCTGAAAAACTTGGGGAAATGATAGAGATCACTGAATTTGTGGGGCACAAGGCTGTATGTAGCTTTTCCTTCAAGAGGTTCTCCAAGAATTAATATGTATTACAGTGTAAAAGTATTAGGCAGGTGTGGAAAAATTACTGCTTGCAGGACTTTTCTTTCTGCATGTTTCGAGTGGAAACCACACGGACTCCATTATAGTCTATGGGGTCCGCGGGTTTCCCAGGTAACTGCTTTTTTATGCATATAGTTTTCCGTTCAGGGGGTCCCCAAGCGGACTCCCCGAACAGAAACCCGAACGCAGATGTGAACCGGGCCTAAGAATGCTTTCAGAAATAGAAGGGTTAATAGTTTTTTTTTTTAATTAACAAAATGCAAACTGAATGAATAGAAGAGCAATTCTTATACACTAGGTTCACACTAGCATTCGGCTCTCCATCGTTCAGGTCTTCATGGGACCCAAAAGACGAAGAGCCTATCCGCTAAAAAAGCAGTTAACTGTGGACATTTGCAGATCCCATAGACTATAATGGGGTATAAAACCGGCGGAGAAAAAAAGTCCTCCATGCTGGACTTTTCTCTCTCCTGGTTTTAGGCAGAATCTGCGGCGGAGTCTCCTACGGAGACCCGAGCGCAGATGTGAACTTAGCCATAGGAGGAGGAGTCCTGGAAGTGATGATCCGGCCCCCACAGATATAGCCCTGATCTCATCATCATCCAGTCTGTCTGCGATGACATGAAGAGACAGACGGATTGGACAAGCCTACATCCACAGAAGATCTGTGCTTAGTTCTCCAAGATGGCGGGAACAACCTCCCTGCCCAGTTCTGCCAAAAACTGTCTGCAAGTACCGAGAAGAACTGATGGAAGGCAAAGGGCAAAGGTCACACCGAATATTGATGGGATTTACATTTCTTTTCTTCATTCACTTAATTTTGTTAATTGACAAAAATAAATAGAATTTCATGGCTATAAATTACTAATACAGTGTTAGAGAGACAGAAGGGTGGTGCTTTATGATAAGATATAATATAACATTCTGTGTCCACTACTGTATTGCAAAATAGAAAAAAAAATAGAGGTTGCATTGGCTGTATTTTCAGAGGAAAATACATTTATTTAACGTTTTAAAATTTTCTAAAAATAGGTAAAGTTCACATAAAATAGTGATGTAACTTTTTCCTACACCAGCGAGCAGAGCTCACCCGTTATTCTGCCGAGGCGTCATGCCAGCAGTCTGTTGCTTACAAGTATTTTCCAGCTCTTTCTGATGGTTGGTTTTGGAGACATTGGTGAGGTTTCAAATTAGTGAGCTTCACATTTTCCGTCAAAATAAATATTACATATTAAAAAAAGCAATCTATTTTTAATGGAAATGTCACCTTAACTAGAAATGAATGGGTTTGTCCCATTTGGATAATCCTTACCTGTTAGGAGAGTTCCTCTATGCTGCAACCCCCAGCATTCAACAGGCAAATACCTGGCAGTAAGGGTTTCATTTCTCTTCAGCGCCACCACAGGAGAAATCAAGCATTACAAAGTGATCATTATTTATATACTGCCGGACAGGACAGATCGTCCAGAGCAAGAAATGCCCTTTATAACTGCTCTCTGCTCTGACAAAGACATATGGGACTATTCCGCGACTATATTTATTTCTCGTACTTGTATAGCGCCAACATATTCCCCAGCGCTTTACCGACATGATATTGAGTTCCGCTTCCTCTGCTTCGGCCAGTGACATTACATTCAGTGATCACATAGCCATGCTGCAGCTCAGTCCCATTCAAGTGAATAGGGCTAAGCTGCAAATACTAAGCATGGTTACTATACAATATACAGCACTGTGCTTGTTAAGTAGTGAAGAGGCCGCAGTAAACAATATCACAGTCCCTGAAAACCCTTTTTAACTTTGCTATATGAAACTAGGATTTCTACAGTACAATGGAAAACCTCCATTAAAATGTAAAAAGACCTAAACCAGGTCTAACATTATTATACTGAGCCCATAGAAAGTGACGTACCCACACTGTGCCTCTGTGTGCATACAGAGGCTTCTGGAATTGCTTTCTCACTGCTGGCATATTCCATAACATTATATATTATTAAGACAATCTGGAATAATACATATATGTGCGTATCTGTATATGTGTATCCCAGAGACTGAATGGAGGAGCAGCACATGAGCTTGACTGTCACTCTATGTGAGCTCCTTGCATGGACTTGGGACTCCCGATGTAGTAACTATAGGGTTTCCAGCCATGGAGTGTCCAGCAATCATACATTATTAACCTGTCCTGGGGATAAATGAGAAAAGTGTTTTGTGGGAAATTACTTATAGTGTATGTCCACATGGGACACTTTTGCAGTGGATTATCTGCGGTGGTTTTTCCGGTGTCTGATCTGTTGCGATGTACAGTAGCAACAATTGGATAAACTAGAAACAAATCTGATCCATGTAGTGCACAAGAGAACCGCAGCGCAAACTAACCTGCATTGTGGTTTTCATTTTTGAGCAATTTTTGCTGTGGAATTTGGGGAAAATCTATTGATTATTTCTTGCAACTGGAAACTTGTAGTGGATGTCATGTTATAGAGAAGTCATATCAGGCCATGCACAAGACCTGGTGTATTAGTTGTACAAGCAGTATAGACAACATACAAACTAGTTAACTAAATCTATATCATTAGACATGGAGCACGTCTCACAATTAAAGGATAAGTTCTCCTTGTAAATAGAACACTAGTGCGCTTTTGTGACTGATGCTCCATTTGCTTCGATGGGGCTGTGTGTTCATTACAGTGCCCGAAGTTTCATAGAA
Source organism: Leptodactylus fallax (assembly GCA_947044405.1). Lineage (NCBI taxonomy): Eukaryota > Metazoa > Chordata > Amphibia > Anura > Leptodactylidae > Leptodactylus > Leptodactylus fallax. The sequence continues at coordinate 2,228,468 of CAMRHE010000308.1, forward strand.
GTGAATGGAGCGGTGGACACACAAGCGCACTGGCACTCCATTCACAAGAAGGCCTGCGCTAGATTTATCAAGGTGACTGTCTAGTCTGAGTTTATACCATTAGTCGGCTTACATTGGGACAGATTTTTACTTAAAAGTTTGGTACATTTAAAGAGGACCTTTCACTGTCTTGACAAACACCAACTCTTTCCATTCTTTGCTCCACTGATTCTGTCACAATTGGAATTTTTCCTTTAGCCATCACCATTTCTGAGCAATTGGTGTTGTTAGTTTTGGTGTCTGAGATCTAATTAGGTTTCTACTTCAGGTGGGCGGTCCTAGGCTGGAACAGACACAGGGAACGCCCACTTGACAGCAGAGGGTCTAATTTGCATATTTAGTGCTGAAACACTGATTGCTTGGGAATAATGAGGGCTAGAGAAGAAAATCCAACTGCAGCAGAATCAGTGGGTCGGAGCCTATTAACATATGCAAAGAACTGGAGTTAGTTTAGGTGGTGAGAGGTCCTCTATAGACCATGCCCCCTTTTGTCAGGAAAATTTGTTCTAAAACTATATGGGCCAAAAGGCAATCATAAATGTAAATCTGCCCCATCATTTATTGTCTTCTCAGGAAATCATTGGAAATGTTCACAGCTGGAGCTACATGTACCGTATCTTGTACAAGTATCTTGTAGACTACACTGAGTTCTTTACTGCTACAACTCCATTCCTTACTCACAAAGAATATTCTTGACTTTCATGCCTTTGGCACAAATCTTACATCTGTTGTACAGATATTTTCAAAGAACAAATAACAGGATGATGAATACCACAAGGAACAAATAAATGAATGGTTCCCCCAGGAATGTCCATCCAGAGCGCTGTCTTTATATTGCAGTAGATATTACTTTGTGCCATTTGTTACTGAGAATTCTGAACAACTTTTTATTTGTGCTTTTAAAACCAAAATCTTGAAGTGGTTACTTCATTTCCACAGATCTTCATTGTTGCAATTGATCCATTGTCAAAGGTGAATGATACTTTCTTTGTATACCTGCTGCGCAATTCTAAAAGCTACTGATGCTTTAGAGGGAACCTTCACCACCTCCACCAACTCCAACTCTTTGTATTCTTCAATAGGTGCCGCTCCACCGATTCTGACACAATTTCTGTTAGTTTCAGCAGCCAGTCGGGTGGGTGGTCCCAGTCTGTCTACTCCAGCAGGGCTTCTCATCTGACAATAGAGAGCCTAATAAGCATATTGGGGGCATTTATAAAGTCTTCTGCACCTATTTTCTTGTAATGCTTCCCCTTTTATAAAGTTTTCTCCTATGCCTGACATTTATCATGTATTTTGAGGATCTTTGACAAGGTTGATCACTTTGATTATTTATTGGGGAAAGTGTGTATGGTTGATCTGGAGTAATATTTCACAATGCATTTATGATATGCTTCCTTTAAAAAAAAAAAAAAAAGTGAACTGCATTACAGTCCAGGTGCATGTGTTAAACAATCAAACAGCGTTGGAATCCCAATTTGCATAAAGTGAATTTTACGTAAATTGTTGTTTTTTTTTCTTTAATTTTAGCTAATTGAGCACAAAAAAGTAATGGCAAAAAATGTGCAAAATAATTACCCAGTTGATAAATGACCTCCTTTGGGTGTTGTGGGGTCTAGAGAAAAAAATTCTATTTGCGTTGGAATCAGTGAAGCAGCATCTGTTTAAGGATGGGGTTTGCGGAGCTGCTAAAAGGTCATGCACATGTCTGTTTTTTGGTTTTTTTTTATACCACAATATATGCCATGATATTGCTACTAAAAAAAAAAAATGCATAGCATACACTATGCATGCCAAAATTTAATATGAACACATGCAAAGCTTTTTTGTGCGTACAGTTTTGTATGTTTCATTGACTCCATACGCATGAAGTTCTTCTTATCTAGGGTAGAATATCTCCGGCACCTAGCTTGTGTACAGAGCCACCTATGGTCTCCTAGTACTGACATATAATAACGGTATGGTCTCTGTGCACCGCTATATGTGCTCTGTGTATTCGTCTCTGCCCTGTCTTATAGAACATTTGGTGCAGCAATTAAATGTGGAGCTGAATTTGGGAGGATTTACTTGGAGGTGGTCGAGTAATATAACAAATCCTCTTAGATCCCAGTTGTCAGAGATTATCTAGCATGTTTGTAAGTACAATTTATTAATACACATTTGCAGGGAAATGGCATTATCGTTCCAAGCAAGTATAATGTTCAATGAAACAACAAGACTGGGGTACGTTGTGTCTGGAGCCACCACAAGACAGCTGTTTGTAGACTATTTTATGGATAGTTGGTAAAGGATTAGACTCGGGGGTTTTCCACAGACTATATGAAGCACTCATGAATCTGGATGTATGAACCTTGAGTAAACTGAACACACAATGATTGTCAATTGTTCTTGATCCTGTCAGTGCAAGGATCGTCTGTATAGGAAGTGTCTTACTGTATCATGTTTGTAGTTTCCCGACCTCTGGAATATACACATAGCTAGCCAAGTAAACTGTATTTATTTTTGGAGTGTGGAATAAAATCAGAGGAAACTCATGAGAACATGTTATAATGAATCTTTCTCCACAAAACTATATATCAATCAGGTCTTAAGTCTTCCTGCTAAATCCTTCATGTCCCCTGTCCTCAGACTGGCCATCTGTGACTACACTATAACACTGAATATTTCCATGTTTAGCTGTTTCATGTTATAAAAACCAGTATGATCCAATATACTGCCACACTTGTGACAATCTACTAAGACGACACATTTCTGGTACGCACGACCGCCCAAAATGTGCCAGACTTATTCAGAGGATGGAGCCTCTTAACAATTTTGGCGCATCTCGCAGCAGTGGGGGATGTTATTCAAACCGGTGTAGGAAACCATTTTTAATAAATTCCCCCATTGACTGTAAGAGGGGAACCCCTGTTCGTGTGCCCCAATTGTTTGTATTGGTCTCTGTTCACTTCTGTTAACAGAAGACAAAAGATGAAAAAAAAAAAACGCCAACAGCGCCCAACTCATCATTTTTATTGGAAGAATAATGCTGCACTGTTCTTGATGTCAAATATGACAGAGTCTCCAACAAAAGAATGGAGCCAAAGTCATAATGGAGAACTACTCTGTAAGAACAATTTCTGCCTTGGTGGACCTAAACCATCTATGCTGTACATGGTGAGGCATTCATTCAAAAGGGGGGGGCCCCAGAGCCCCAGAACACCCCCCCCCGAAAAGGGCCCCCCCCCCCCCCCCCCCCCCCCGCCCCCCCCCCCCCCCCCCCCCCCCCCCAGCCCGCAGTAGTAGTGTGTCACCAGAGCCAGCATATCACCCCAGCTCTGCAGATAGATAGGTTAGTGTCACCAGACCCAGCATATCACCCCAGCCCTGCAGATAGATAGGTTAGTGTCACCAGAACCAGCATATCACCCCAGCCCTGCAGATAGATAGGTTAGTGTCACCAGAACCAGCATATCACCCCAGCCCTGCAGATAGATAGGTTAGTGTCACCGGGACCCAGCATATCACCCCCCCCCCCCCCCCCCCCCAGCCCCCTCCTGCAGATAGATAGGTTAGTATCTCCAGAACCAGCATATCACCCCAGCCCTGCAGATAGATAGGTTAGTATCTCCAGACCAGCATATCACCCCAGCCCTGCAGATAGGTTAGTGTCACCAGAACCAGCATATCACTCCAGCCATGCAGATAGCTAGGAATCACACAGTATTTTCCCTTTGTGAATCGTTGCCTCCATTGCCTTTTTTGTCATTATGTAGTTCTTTGTAGAAACAAGGATGTTGCTATCACTCTAAATGGTTAAGTAGCAATGCTTTCATTGCTCTAAAGAGCTCAGTTGCATATTTATGAAAACAGCGATATCTCTGCAACAATGGCAACTAGTTCACAAGTGGAAAACTCCTTTTGATTCAGGTGACCCTAACCTATCTATCTGGGACTGGGTTGATATGGTGGGTTCTGGTGATAGACTCCCTTTAACATGTAGGGGCATGATAACAACTGATTGCCAGGAGCCAAAGAAACTGGCAAGGATGGGTTGTTTTCATTATTTAACTATATTTCTTTGTGGGGAATACAATTTTTCTATATTTATAAGGTATGAATAAATTGAGAGAGCCATACCCTGGAGACTCCCCATGGTCCTGACCCTTCATGCATGGTCTTACATACATTTTACTGAAAGACTTGTAGTGGACATGGCAACAAATTAGGAATTTCTTATAATGTAAACCGGTAATAAAACCATGTCAGTAGAATTGCAGTAAGCTGATGGAGTGGATTATAAAGAGCAAACATTCTAATTCCAGTTATAAATCCATCCTACAGTTCTAACAATGCCCCATTTCAGTATCATTGTAAACCTTCTGACAATCTGGACGATCTTATTCTTCCTTTTGGTGATTCCATAACTACTACGATTATTCTGGTATTTTCCTAGATACTAGCAATGTCTTCCAGATGGTTTCTGCTCTTGTGTGAGACTATAATTAATGTTCTATCCGTTTCGGTTACATATGGGGACCCCACTGTGCATACTATGGCACCATATGTTGTGCTATACAGTTCTGCTTTGTGTCTATAGAATTGAAGTACAGTTCATCTCAATCTTGATACATCATCTATAAATCTGATTATTTCAGTTATCAGTGCCTATACCAAAATACCGCACTTAAATTTCCCAAGTAAATGTGCCAAACGATTTTACTATAGATCTGCTTCTTATGGTTTCTGTAATGAATGAGTTCTCAGATTGCATAGCAAAGCATCAGGGAATGTGTGACCATGCGTCCAGGATCCATGTGTAATCTGAGAGGTGTTCCCTGTCATAGAAGGCAGGAACATATTTAATGTGGATTTCCAGGACTTTAATACTGATGGCCTATCCTTAGGATAGACCATCAATATTAGAATGGTAGGGGTCCGTTTCCTGGCAACATTATTGATCAGCTGTTTAAAGGGGCTACGGCACTTGGGAAAGTGCCCCAGCCTATTCTTTACAAGGCATAGTGCCATTCATTCTGTAGTGGCTGCTCTTGGTACTACACATTCCTGTCTGATTCACTTGCATGGGACAGATCGGCAGTGATCTGCAGTTCCATATACCATATAGCTGCAACAAAGTGTAAGGCACTGTGTCTGGTAAGCAAAGGGGATTCAGACCTTCACCGATCAGACAGTAATAGCCTGTCCTAAGGATAGGCAAACTATATTGGTAAAAAAAAAAAAACCCTTAATTCCAAAAATAGGAATTTAAAGGGTTTGCCCTGGATTTATTTTTTTATGGCCTATCCTTGGGGCCAACAGCCAGCCCCTGCACCAATCAGCTGTTAGGACCACTTCTGACTATAGCAGTTAACTCTTTGGCCAGCGTAGTGTCTGTGCACTGGTACTGACATTGAATTCAATCCTTGACAAACTATTTAAGACATGCAAACCTCACGTTAGGCCAAGTCACATCACATTATTCCCCATGAGCATTGAGGGAAATAAAAAAAATAAATGAATAAAAAACAGTGATATTCCATAGCCCCGCAACATTTTCCCCACGTATAGCCAATCAGTGACGATGATGCGCCCATGTGGGTATAATCTCAACAAAGACCAGGGACACAAATGGAAATCCTCTGCTGGATCCCTAGCCAAAAAGAGAGGCGAGTATACCGTGTTTGTAGGGTTATTAATAGGAACTGGAACACCCCTTTGACGAAACAAAATGCTCCAAGGGTTATGCTTGTAAGGACGGTGTTGAGAAAAGGTGCCGACCTCCCCTATCCTTAGAGATCTAGCTGCAGATTTGTGCATTTTTAGTAAAATACATGAAAGGGGTTGTGTGGGGAATACAATTTTTGGCACTGTATTCACTGTACCATATGAGCAAACTTAGCAGTATACACCCTGGTCCCTCAATGCTCCCATTCTTAAATTTTCCCAGCGCTGGATGGAGCCAGAAGTCCTGACTTTCTACCTTCTCTGCTGACTACAACTCTGGGTCATGTGAGTTGTGACCAACCCTATGTGTCATGAGACCAGTCCCTTCTGCTTGTACATGGAGTAGAGTAGAGTAGTTCTCGTGGCCCAGAGTCGGAGCATCAGCATTGGAGGAACAGTGACAAGACTTCTGACTCCCTGCAGTGCTATGAAAGTGTGAGAATTGCCGCTACAGGAGTCCAAGGTGCATATGTTTGATTATATGATGTAGTGAATACAATCCCCCCCCCCACCACATAACTCATTGAAATACCTTACTTAAATACACAGTGGTGTAACTTTAAGCTGCTATGCGCCAATGTGAATGGTTTGTAAAAGGGGCCCCCAGTTATTATGCTTTATTTATAGTATAATTAATTCTCAGATGGTGAAGAGAGACGTCTTGGGCTTTCTAAGGCTTTATCTAGATGACACAAAACGGTACAAGGACATTTTTCATGGCTATTTGCCATCTGTGGGGCACCCTATAGTTAGTTACCCTAAAATGATATTAGGAAATATTACAGGGAAAAGTCAGAGGAGGCAGAATGTCTTTAAAGAGGACCTTTAACCACCTCCACCAATTCTAGTTCTTAGCGTCTATTATTAGGCGCTGCTCCACTAATTTGGGCAGAGTTGAAAATTTCTCTCTAGCCCCCACTGTTCCTGAGTAACAAGTACAGAGAGTTTTGATGCCTGATGTGCTATTTAAGTTCCGCACTCCTGACAGTACAGAGCCTAAATAGTATGTCAGGCACCACAACTAACAGCAGTGATTGGTCAGGAATGATGGGAGTTAGAGAAAAAATTCCAACTGTGCCAGAATCAGTGGAGCAGCAGCTATTGACAGATGTAAAGAGCTGGAGTTGTTGGAAGTGGTGAAAGGTCCTCTTTAAGGACTACATTCATATATATCTAAAATTATAGAGCAAGTGTTTCCAATAAGAGAAATACTGCTTAGGAGACATTTCTTTTTCTCTGACAGTGATGAGCGTTCCTAGTCCAGTATATAAATATTTCATAGATGTAAGCCACTTAGCTGAGGCTCTGGATGAGCATCTTACGGACAGTGCGGCACTGAGGGGTAGAGATAAGTGCCTGCCTAGCACGGTTCATATTATGACTATCTAAGCGAAATAGAAGGTCACTTTATAGTGATGGAACTAAAAATTAAAAGTTGCTGACCCTTCAAACACAAAAAATAACCATGAGCTAAAGGTTAGTTTATAGAGATGCTGATTCATAAGTGTGGTTTATAGAGACCACAATTTACCACGAAGACCATTTCCTATAGACGTAAACTAAGTCTAATAGGAGATCTGGTCTATAAAAATGTAAACCTTTCAATTTTAGGAAACCTTTTCTTTGTAATGGTTATGTATGTATCCATTGGTGTGCCTGGAGAGGAGCAGATGAGGACACTATCAGCTACTGTGTAAGTGCAGAGCCACCGTGGTCTGATATGAACTCTGATATTTTCTGTGTTAGAACTGGAACATATTACTAAGAAGCCTCAGGATATTTTACTTTTCTATCTCATATTATTAAGTCGTGTTGTAAATGGTCTCACTTGAGGGAAAGCAGCATTTCTGTTCTTTTCACCTATATTAAAGGGCTTTTCTCATGAAGACAACACATGTCAATGTGATCTATTAGGGATAGGGGCATCATAGAGAAAAGTCACCATTTTGGGACCCCAGTTATGGGCCAGACCTGAACAAACATGTGGCCATTTATAATCCCTCCGGTGATCAGCTGGACCCAGGGAAGATTCTGCAACTGCTGATTGATTGTGAGGCTGAGGCCCCCATGTTGCGGAAATGCAGCTTTTTTTGTTGCCGATTTTGCTGCGGTTTTTTGAATGGCTACAAAAAGAATGGAAATATATAGGAAGTTATTATACTTTTACCTTCTGCTCAATCTACTCCAGGCTTTGGCTTAAAAAAACGGAGCAAAATCTGCAATAAAAAAACAAACAAAAAAACTGTGTTTCTGCAACGTGGGGCCTCAGCCTAATGGTGAATCAGGCAGGGATTGGAAATTAAAGAGGACCTTTCACGTCCTCATGTATATGCGGTTTTACATACCGCTAGAAAGCTGACAGCGCGCTGAATTCAGCACACTGCCGGCTTTCCCATTATATGCCCCCGGGCTGGAGATATCGGGGGTCTAAATTTCACCGTCAGAAGGGTGTTCCTGACAGTCTAGCTGACGGTGAACGATGAAAATTAGTCCCCCGATATCTCCAGCCCGGAGGCATATAATGGGAAAGCCGGCAGTGCGCTGAATTCAGCGCGCTGTCAGCTTTCTAGCGGTATGTAAAACTGCATATACATGAGGACGTGAAAGGTCCCCTTTAAGATTTTTATTAAATGACCGTCACATAACATAGTAAATTGCATATACATATTTGGTATTGCTGAAATTGTTGCAACCCATACAATAATGTTCACACGATTGGTGTATTAAGACTTTCATTCTGTATGCCAGTCTTAATTCCCCAACTGACACGAGATACACCTGAATTACTTAGTGTCTTCAGCCTCTTAATAATTCAAGCGCCAGAAATAAAATCTACACCAGTCAGAAACCTATATATTTCAGGTATAACTGACGCCAGATTGTAGTAAATTTGAGGCATTGGTCTCCAACCTTCTCCGCCAAGCAGGAGCATGTCGGAAGATAAATAAAGTGGTGCATTTTTCACGCATACAGGTATGCACCAAAATGTGCCAGAAAATCGGTGCGCCTTTTTTTTAGTAAATTCCCCCCCCCCCCCCAATATTTATAGTGATCACTAAGCGGCCTAAATAAAAACAGTTTTTTTATTTTTAAAATTAACAAGTAACAATTTGGGTCTGATGTTATTCAGGGTCTAAAATATATTTAGCTGTGCACGTTTGCTACAGTAATGGAATGACATAAGACTATCCACTCATTACTGTAGCAATTGGGCCATTCGGAAGCTCCCTGCATGATAACTGAGTATGATACAGTGAGTTCTATGCACACGGCCAAGTTCAGTCCGGGAAATACATCACACACGGACTGTGTTCCATGGACGGGACTGTCGTGTACAAGGGCGCTAAAGATAGGCCTTAACAAAAATTCCTGGCCAACACCTTTTAAGCTATAATAGAATTTTTTACCACAAAACTATATATCCCTCTTTTCATCTCCTCCTGCTCTATGTCATAATGCCAGTTGACTGGAGGGCATATTCTAGGGGATCTACTACATTGATCGTCAGGACCTCAACTGATCACAAGAAATTAATTGCATACAATAGTATATGAAACGAGTACAGCTATGAAATATCCAAATAAAGCGATCCTGCCATAGCCCGACATCCACATAACTATCCGGTGTATCTGTTATGTCGCGCTGGGTTAATGTGGTTTTAGGCTTAAATGTCTGGGGGAAGCATTCTGCTGGCTAAGTCTTATCTGTGGACAGATGGTTAGAAGTGAGACACAACTGGTGTCCAGTCTGCTTGGGCTCAAAGATGAAACCATTAAGTTATCAAATTTCTGAGAAATGTTGGTCAATAGGCTACTAAATATACATTACGCCAAAGCCAAAAGAATGCTTAGGATTACATAGATTTGTAATAATGGAATCTGCAAAGCTTTACCATTTAGCGTATTACTAGGCTATGTTTTCCAGGGGTGTATTGTTGGTGTGTTATTTGTTATTGTGCTCGTGTGTGGTTGGATACAGGATTTTGTTTTGTCTCCCTTGAAATTGATGCAACTTGCCATAAGTAGGTTGCTCCTAAATGTAAAATAGCTGAAGGCTACGGCTTTACTGCTGTGCAGCCTATTGACTGCTAGACAGATTTGCCCTATTTTACTAGGCTATTTGCCAGTGAGGCATTTAATTTTCCATCCACAAAAGGAGCTATTCATAGCAGAGTGTGACTTGCGAGCAGGACTGAGATACCTGTTATTTTCAGGAACAGGGACTTTTGTCTGTGTAATGATTTATTCAGTTCAATCTGCAATGGCTGCAATTCACAATTTATCAGAATGAGTCAGTGTGTGTTGTGTGTGAATGGCTTCCTTCATTTACTACAACACAATCTGCCAGTGTATCATAATTTGCAGGGGTTGTTTTTGTTGAATTTTATCCCTTTTATGACTTTGATGCTGGATGTCAATCTCTTTTTTTTTTTTTTTTATGTGCCCCCTAACTCAAGCTGTGAATAGTCAAGGCAACCCCAATCCGAATGCTCCCACTTGTCAAGGCAATCCCACTCTGAATGCTACCTGTAAAAATAAGGTTATATGGTGGCTATTTTAATCACTGTCACTGTGGAGAGGAATTTAAAACAGACTTTTCACCAACTCCACCAACTCTTCTTAGGCAGGGTTCACACTACCGTTGGAGTCCGTTCTGAAGGTGTCCGTTAAAAAAAAAAAAAAAAAAAAACGGACACCTATCATAACTGACACTAACTGATGTTAATGTGTCTGTTTTTTTAACTGATCCAATTAATGGTTCAGTTTTTTTTTTTAGTTTCTCCTTTCTGAGCATGCGCAGGAAAAAAACGGACATAAAATAACGGACAGTAACTGATGGCTGTCAGTTACTGTCCGTTAAAAGTCCGTTACCCATAGACTTCAATGTTAAAAAAATTACGGACACTTGCTGTCCGTCAAGAATCCGTTTTTTTCAAACGGATAAAAAGTCCTGCATGTAGGATTTTTTGTCCGCGAAAAAAAAAACGGACTTCTGACGGATTTGGTGTAAACGGACACAATATAAAAACCCATTGAAATGAATGAAAATTTTAACGGATTTCTGACGGTTCAGCTGGTGTCCGATGCTAAAATCTTGTAACAGACAATAGCAACGGACACTACTGACGGTCACCCCAACGGTAGTGTAAACGCCCCCTTAGCATTTGTTAATAGGCGTTGCTCCACTGATTCTAGCACAGTTGGATTTTTTTTCTATAGTCCCCAACATTCATGAGCAAGCAGTGCTGTTAGTTTTGGTGTCTGATATGCTACTTAGCTCTGTACTGTCAGGTGGGTGGTGTTAGGCAGAAGCAGACAAGGGGTGTGATTCTGAGCTCCAATCAGAAGTGGGCAGTATCAGAGCTCAGAATCACACCCCTTTTCTGCTCCTACCTGACACCACCCATCTGACAGTACATTGACTATATATAGCATAACGGGCACCAAAACCAACAGCACTGATTGCTCAGGAACAGTGGAGAAAAAAAAATCCAACTATGCTGCTATCAGTGGAATGGCGCCTATTAAATGATGCTAAGAGCAGGACTTGGTGGAGAGGGTGAAAGGTTCTTCTTAAAACAGTTTTGCTCCTCGAAAATCTTTCCTAAAACAGGCCTGAATCTTCTTTCCATTGGGCTGTCCATGATTACAAAAATACAGTAGGGTGCATTTTTTTTTCCAAAATAGTGTCACTCTTGTTCATGGGCTTTGTATGGTACTATAAGTTACTAGACTAGGGTTGAACTGCGTTACCAAACACTCTTGTGTTTGGCACTGTTTTGGGCCAAAACGCAGTCTCTATTGTTCTGATTCTGGAAAATGTCTTTAAGGCTAAGGCCCCATGTAGCGAGCACCAGAAAGTCTGCAGAGGTTTCCTCTACGGACTTTCTGCTTCAATGATAACTATACACAAGACGGCACCTTTTCCGTAGGTATAATAGACATGTTGCGATTTACAAAAATGCTATGGTTTTTGAAATGGCAGCATGTCCGCTGCGGATATTTTTCTGCAATGTGTGGATGGCATTATCCAGAATCCCATCCACTTTGCAGGTAATGTAAACACAACGCTTTTTGCCGCGGCATTTCCGCTACGTGAGGCCCCAGCCTAAAGGGGTTTTCTAGCCCCAAATTGATTTATAATACTGATGACCTTTACACAGCGGCAGAATTCTTACTATCAAATATTCCTGAAGATGGAAATCCAAACTGATTCCCTAGGGAAGATGTTAAAGGTTGTCCAGGCCCAAACTGGATAGGATAGGTCAGATCCACAGGATAGGTCATCAGTATGTGATCTTTGGGGGTCTGACACCTAAACCCTGTATAGATCAGCTGCTCCAGATACGAAGTGTGTGTAACATCGCTCTTATTCAAGTAAAACGAGTGGCACAGCCCCGTCCACTGCATAGTGGTGGTTCTGGGAAACTGCAGCGTCACTGCTGTTACTTGAATAGGAGCGGTGCTGCACACGCTTCCCATCTGGAACAGCTGATTTGTGCCAGGTCTAGGTGTTCAACCTCCACAGATCACATATGAAGGACCTATCCTGTGACTTTTGGATTGGTTGAGCAACAGATGCTTCACAATATCATGGTTTCCATTGTAAATTAAAGTATAGACTGTAGTGTGAACAGAGTCCAATGGATGCATTTCAGAATTCTGTAATACATTATTAGATTAGTCATTGAAAGTTAATAAATAAACAACAATCGACACCACAATGTAATATCTATGTTAGGATTTAACTGATACCAAAAATGGATGAAAAAAACAAATGCAAATGTTTTACGTAGAGTCAATGTTAAAAAGAAAATTACAAAACGGATCTGTTGGTTTCTGTCAAAAAAAAAAAAAAAAAAAGAATTGAAACAGTTTTGTTTGTTTTTTTGGCTTTTTTTAGCTACTACCATGTGAACATACAGTCATGGCCAAAAGTTTTGAGAATGATACAAATATTAATTTTTACAAAGTCTACTGCTTCAGTTTTTCTAATGGCAATTTGCATATACTCCAGAATGTTATAAAGAGTGATCAGCTTAACAGCAATTACTTGCAAAGTCAATATTTGCCTAGAAAATGAACTTTATCCCCCAAAACACATTTCAACATCATTGCAGCCCTGCCTTAAAAGGACCACCTAACATCGTTTCAGTGATTGCTCCATTAACACAGGTGTGGGTGTTGATGAGGACAGGGCTGGAGATCAATCTGTCATGATTAAGTAAGAATGACACCACTGGACACTTTAAAAGGAGGCTGGTGCTTGCCATCATTGTTTCTCTTCTGTTAACCATGGTTATCTCTAAAGAAACACGTGCATTCATCATTGCACTGCACAAAAATGGCCTAACTGGGAAGAGTATTGCAGCTAGAAAGATTGCACCTCAGTCAACAATCTATCACATCATCAAGAACTTCAAGGAGAGAGGTTCCATTGGTGCCAAAAAGGCTCCAGGGCGCCCAAGAAAGACCAGCAAGCGGCAGGACCGTCTCTTAAAAGTGTTTCAGCTGCGGGATCGGGCTACCAGCAGTGCAGAGCTTGCTGAGGAATGGCAGCAGGCAGGTGTGAGTGCATCTGCACGCCCTGTGAGGCGGAGACTCTTGGAGCAAGGCCTGGTCTCAAGGAGGGCAGCAAAGAAGCCACTTCTCTCCAGAAAAAACATCAGGGACAGACTGATATTCTGCAAAAGGTACAGGGAGTGGACTGCTGAGGACTGGGGTAAAGTCATTTTCTCTGATGAATCCCCTTTTCGATTGTTTGGAACATCTGGAAAACAGCTTATTCGGAGAAGAAGAGGTGAGCGCTACCACCAGTCTTGTCTCATGCCAACTGTAAAGCATCCTGAAACCATTCATGTGTGGGGTTGCTTCTCAGCCAAGGGAATCGGCTCTCTCACAGTCTTGCCTAAAAACACAGCCATGAATAAAGAATGGTACCAGAATGTCCTCCAAGAGCAACTTCTCCCAACCGGCCAAGAGCAGTTTGGTGCTCAACAATGCCTTTTCCAGCATGATGGAGCACCTTGCCATAAAGCAAAGGTGATAACTAAATGGCTCAGGGAACAAAACATAGAGATTTTGGGTCCATGGCCTGGAAACTCCCCAGATCTTAATCCCATTGAGAACTTGTGGTCAATCATCAAGAGACGGGTGGACAAACAAAAACCAACAAATTCAGACAAAATTAAAGCATTGATTCTGCAAGAATGGACTGCTATCAGTCAGGATTTGGTCCAGAAGTTGATTGAGAGCATGCCAGGGAGAATTGCAGAGGTCCTGAAGAAGAAGGGTCAACACTGCAAATATTGACTTGCTGCATTAACTCATTCTAACTGTCAATATAAGCTTCTGTTACTCATAATATGAATGCAATTATATTTCTGTATGTGATAAAAACATCTGACAAACACACATAAAAACCAGAGGGCAGCAAATCATGTGAAAATATAATATTTGTGTCATTCTCAAAACTTTTGGCCATGACTGTAGATATTTGTATACTTTTACATCCATTTTTTGCATCCTTTAAATTGAACTGCTAAACGGATATAAAAAATCTCCTTCGTCGTCTAGGTATATTTTGATGGGTTAATGCACCATCTGACAGTGACAATGCCAAGACTGCGCGATCTGCTCTCTCCGGCTACAGACGTAACCTTATATGGTGCCTGATATTCATTGTGTCTGGGACCCAAGGCTTGGGAAATACATCCTCTACTATAATCACTATGACATTGTGTGGAACCTATGGTGATGCCGCAGCACAGAGAGATGGCGGTTATTGCACCTTCCAGTTTATTTTGAAGTATATTTTAGTATTTTTTAAAGACATACTTAGTAACAGATTTAATATAATATTATATCATAACAATAGCTAGGATTAAATCTTAGGAATCATTAATGGAAATGCAGATAACCAAAAATACATTCCTTTCAAAATATCTCTCTTATCTTCCTCTCACTTCCATGTCTCCAGTTTTGAAGCTGGCAGAAACCTCCAACAGTGTAACCAATCAGATTTACATTAATCTAATAAAGATTATGTACTTAAAGAGAAGACTTTGTTACAGAATCTATAAATGATCCAAGTAGGCGCAGAAGACATACTGTAAGGGTGTGACTATGGGAGCAGTGGCGTAACTAGCATAGACTAAACCCCATAGCAAACTTTTGACCCCCCATGGCATAGCACCCCCTTTCCTGGCCCACACACAGTATAACGCCCAATTTACACACACTATAATTTCTCAAAGTGGCCTCCAGACAATATAATGTCCCATAGTGGCCCCTGCACACAGTATATTGTCCCATAGCGGCCCCTCCCACAGTATATTGTCCCATAGCGGCCCCTCCACACAGTATATTGTCCCATAGCGGCTCCTCCACACAGTATATTGTCCCATAGCGGAAACTCCACACAGTATATTGTCCCATAGCGGCCCACCCCCCACAGTGTTATGTCTGATAGTGGCCCCTCTGCACAGTATTATGTTCCATAGTGGCCCTTGCACACAGTATTATGTTCCATAGTGGCCCCTGCACACAGTATTCTGTTCCATAGTGGCCCCTGCACACAGTATTATGTTCCATAGTGGCCCCTGCACACAGTATTATGTTCCATAGTGGCCCCTTCACACAGTATTATGTTCCATAGTGGCCCCTGCACACAGTATTATGTTCCATAGTGGCCCCTGCACACAGTATTATGTTCCATAGTGGACCACCCATAAACAAATATATAATGATCAGAGATCTGGCGCATTCCCTGTTGCTTTCGGCCCTCTTCAATGTTCAATGTCGGCACAGATGTGGGTTACGGCGGTGTGGTCATGTGTTGCGAAGCCGGCCTGGCCCCTGTGATGTCTCTGACATCACTAAAGAGGTCTGAAGACAGCATGGAGTTGTGCCGGAAGGTGAGTAACACTGGTTTTTATGTCTGCTCACCCTCCCCTAGGCCCTCCAATCATGATACTCTGGGGTCTGAAGAGACCCCAATGTATAATGATAGCAGTATTTTTTTGGGTTTTAATCAACAAATACTCTTGCGGCAGGACCGCTGCCTCACTTACCCTGCTCCTGCTCATAGCCGCCTCCACTTCCCCTTCTGCTCTCCAGGGGGCCCCAGCGACATATAGGACGCAGAAGGCGGCTGTGAGCAGGAGCGGGGAAGTAAATAGGGCCTATTTAAAAAAAAAAAAAAATCATCAGGGGCCCGCAGGACCCCTAAGGTCCAGGGCCCTGTGGCAGATACTATGGTTTCTACCGCAGTACTTAGTCCACTGTATGGGAGTAACAGTATTAATACTGACAAACATGAATAGAGAAGAAAGATTGTTCTCTATAGAATTTAAAATGGCCGACAATAGTTACAACTTCCTGTTACCCACATTTAAAGAAGGGGGAGCTGTGGAGGAGTGTGTTGTATAAGAATGTGAAAGTCTTAGCTGAGTGGTGCTTTAGACAAGAAGTCTGACCTGCTTGGAGAGAGAGAGATTTTAACTTAAGTGACCACTTCAGCCCACAAGATTGCTTAAAACTCGTTAGAATCCTTTTGTATGCAGGTGTGTGGTAGCTTGATCAAAATCTGTAGTGCAACGAAAAGTCTCTGTGTAGACTAGACCTAAACAAGATGATAACTACTGTAGGACAAGATGATTATGTTCAGATTACCCAGCATTTAAAGGGATGTCAGACTAATAATTTTATTATTTTATACTGCTGCGGGGGCCCATAAACATAACGGACCAGTACTCACCCCCTCCCAGGAACTCCATGTCCAGCGCTGGCAGCTCTGTTTGTCTGTATCCAGGTCCAGGGCTGTCTGTGCCAGCTTACGACTACAGACAATCACAGGTCTCAGAGATCACCTCTTCACAAATAGCACATAACCACAGTCACGTGCAGTTAGTGGAGAGGTCACTGCTGAGTCCTGCGATTGGCTGCAGTGGCCCCCTAACATAAATGGGACGTCACTGGTGATGTCAGCTGTAAGGGGGATCTGTATATGGACAAATGGAGCTGCCACTCCTGGAAACTGAGGTCTGGGGAGAGGTGAGTAATGGTTTCAGTAGCAGTATTAAATAAAATTATAAGTTGGACAACCCCTTTAAGTCTTGTAAAAGAAGATCAGGTTCAAGCTTCACTGAAGTTCTTTAGTGTGAGTTTTCTCAATATCCAAGAGGTCACTAAGGCGCAATAGCAGATAAAGCCATAGAGCGTATTAGACCAGCTGATGGGGGACATATTTACATGGGCCAATAAACACATTTGCTGCCAGTCATTGGCCTGTGTAAATGGTGCTTTAGGCAGTACCTGTTACTGTCTAGCCACAGACCTCCACAGAAGAGGTAATGATCTTTGGTCTGCACACTTTTGTGGAGATCAGCGTGGTCACCTTCTGTGTCGTAGAGGTACTGAGGAGATGTTACTGATGCAGATCACCAGCATTCCCATATTACTAGAGAAGATGGCCACCAGTGCCTAGTGCTGGAGGCAGGGAGTAGTTCTTGTTACCTATGGTAAGGCATGGTACGGGGGAGGGGTTGCAAGCTAACAGATAATTTTATTCTTGACAATGTTTTTTTAATTTGATAAAAAGTATAATAAATAAAAATTATCACCATCTGCCATGGGTTACTGGAAACAATAACGTGTATGCAGCCTTTAGACGAAAACAAATTGGGCCTCATTTATCAAACCTGACAGGAAAAACTGATCTTCTTACCCATAGCAACCAGACAGGGCTCTGCTTTCATTTCTTAGAGGAGTTGTCTAGTTTACAAAAATAATTTCAAAAATCTTGCTCAGGATCCTGACCTCTTGGTCATAGTAGAGAACAGATACCATGAAGCTGATTTCTCATGACTGGCGTTATCCATGGGGGGTCTTGACAATCCCTGCCCTGCTGGAGTTTGCACCTATTTTATCACAAGGTGGACGTCCCATCATAAATAGTCACATCCTCCAGGGTTCACCTAAAACAGAAATCTACTCCAGCTTCTTGCTGTTATAAATTTCTGCCACCATTTATGCGTAAATGATGATAAATCTGATTGGTCGATGGCCCTACCCCCATACTAAGACCCCTTTGAGGAAAAGTCACAATCTTGGGGAAAAAAATTATCACTGTAACTTTTTAATGGCTTGTATGACAGTTTTCTGGAGCATAAGCCATGAAAAATAAGCCCAAAGAGCGTCCCTTGCTCTGGAGGACCAGTCCTGTCCAGCATTAAAGACAACCTGTTGAAGTGAATGGGTAATGCTTATTTTTCACTATGGTGGCGCTGCAAGTAAACTGAACACTTACTGCTAGGTTTCCCCATAGGTAACAGCTGATCGTTGGGGGTCCTAGGAATGGGGCTTTTTTTCAAGGGCCCAGTCTTAGAAGTGTGCAAAATGGACATCCCCTTTAAACTACTGTGGATAGATAAAAATTGGACTGTGATTGTTTTTTAGACAGTTTGACACATGAAGTCCATTGTATAGATTTGTCTTCCATTTGCAATTACATTATGATATATAATGGATATTTGTTCAATGTACCGATAATAAATCCTGAGTTACTGGCATCCATTAGCATTCCTTTACCACAAGATAAAGGCTCATTCACATGTGGCAGGGTATGGCGTATATGATAGATGGATGCATACAGTACAATACACTTGTATGGCTGATTATACAGTGCTGTGTTATCACTTCATACAAGCTCATGCTTCACTACACAACAAGGTCTGTAATCTGTTTCATTATCTCACTAGTCTTCTATATTTGGCGAAAATTTCATCGGAGGATGGCCCAGTGTCAGTCTGCCATCTGCTCAGCTCTGAGACGGCAAGTCTGAGCAGCATATTGGCATTCATTTCTTCCACATTAAGCGTATCTTGTCTACACAGCAATGCTGTTCTTGGCAGTAATTTTCTGAACCCCTGGATGGTAAGCGAGCCGTGGCACAGATTCATCTAGAAGCCCAGCACGAGCTTTCTTTTCTTGATGTTTGGTAGCCATTGTCTTTTTTTAAGCTCAAATAATGCATTTTTAAGATTTTATGTAGTCTTATACGGAGAAGAATTTATATTCCTGCAATTGACTTATTGCTGGGACTCTTCCATTCATAGTCTTTGGGAGTGATGGAGATACAGTAGCTCTGTCAGTCCCTTAGACTTGGAATGTAGTGGCAGTCCGTCTGCTCCATTAAAACCTCTTGAAGTATGACTTCGGCAAGGAGGAGGAACGGAATTCTCCAGATGCTTAGTGATCATTGGAGGTCCCAGCAGTGCTGCCCCTATAAACACATATTTATCACCTATTCTGTATGGATGATAAATGTTAGCTGTGGGGATACCCCTAAAAAAAAAACAATCCAGTGAAGAGCTATGACATTTACTTAGATAATATAGCACCACCTGGAGTTCAGAGTTTATAAGAAATGTCCACCTAATGAGCTGAGTAATGGTGGACATCCATGCTCAGCCTTCTTAAAGCCAAGGTTTTGCACAGTATATTTTAACTTCACTGCTTTGGTTCCTACAGAGGACCTTTCACCACCTCCACCAATTCTAGCTGTTAGCATCTGTTAGAGGGACTGCTCTACTGATTCCAGCACAGTTGGCATTTTCTCTCTAGCCCCCACCATACCCGAGCAACAAGCGCTGTTAGTTTTGGTACCTGATATGTTATTTAAGCTTTGTAATGTCAGGTGTGCGGTGTCAGGCATGGGGGGTGATTCAGAGCTCTAATCAGAGGCAGCCATTGTCAGAGCTCAGAATCACACTCCTTGTCTGCTCCTGCCTGACACCGCCTTCCTGACAGTACAGAGCCTGAATAGTTTATCAGACAACAAAACTAACAGCAGTGATTGCTCAGGAACGGTGGGGGCTAGAGAGAAAATTCCAACTGTGCCAGAATCAGTGGAGCAGCAGCTATTAAATAATGTAAAGAGCTGGACTTGGTGGTGGTGGTGAAAGGTCCTCCTTAAGTGCAGGGAATATAAGAAGTCTACATTGTCAGCTGCGAGAGGTAGAAGATGACTTTTTCTGCTCAATTGCGCCCCCCAGGAGAACAGATTGGAGCAGCACCAATAGGTCCATGAGGAAGCCAAGAAAGAAAGATGAGAATGGTATTCTTATATGATACAAACTCTGCAAAATAGTATAAAACTGCTATTAACAATAGATCTGGACTGTTAATATTAAAATGATTCATGGGATATCCCCTTTAACCATGTCTTTGAAGGATTCTGCAGATTTGGTTGGACCACTGGGGTCAGATTAGTGACTCCTGAGACACGGATCCTAAATACAATAAAAGGGAGCTGCAGTCCTAAACTGTAGAGTGTCTTATGTTATATTTCCATAAATAGAATTGTCATTTTCTCATATCCTTTATTCCTCTTTGCAGAAGACATCTGTTTTATATTTTATGTTTTACACCACAATAGGCATCCTGCCAATCCTCCATAGTACAGCTTCCTTCCTCACAATGAATGAACAAATCCATCTGCAAAACAAGACACTCCATCTCCAGTTCCAAAACCTATATTGTCACAAATACAGTGAAACCTCTTTAAGACAACCACCCAAAATTGCATTGAAAGTGGTCTTCCAGGGGGAAGGTCTTCTCAAACCATCAAAAGATGGACAGTATGCATAATATACGGTGGAGCTAAAAATCTGTCACAAGAAATGTGGCCTAGATGACTGATGGTCTTCTCAAATTGGTGGACCCTTGGACATGTTTTACTGTATGTGGCCCATAATTCATGTGCATCATGAGCCCAAAAGTTTAGGTAAAGTAGCAATTACCTTCTAGTTAATGTGTTAAAGGAAATCTGTAAGGATCAGAATGTCTCCCAACCAATGATTGTGCCATGTGGTGGCTTTAATAGTGGCCTAAGCGGCCACAGGAAAAGATCTGGTGATGGATGTCAGCGACGTCACCGGGTCCTTTCCAGCTACCCCTGAGGGCACCGATAGTGTCACCTTTCCCGGCTTCCTCTTGGATTTATCCAATTCCTGGACGTCTCCAGGATAGCTCCATATAGTTACTACTG
This sequence comes from Leptodactylus fallax, assembly GCA_947044405.1. NCBI lineage: Eukaryota > Metazoa > Chordata > Amphibia > Anura > Leptodactylidae > Leptodactylus > Leptodactylus fallax. Next base: position 2,249,264 of record CAMRHE010000308.1, read on the forward strand.
CCCTGCTGGTCTGACAAGTGAAGACAACTGGGATTCATAACACATGTAAAGATTTATCATTTGGTTGATAATGATCTCCTGATGGTGACTTGAGTCTTTAGGTTAGATTGACCATTTTAATATATGACCAGTTTACTGATGACAAAATCTAAAGAGACATCCATGAAGTACAAGTACATTAGAAGTGAGATTGTGATGGTATTCTTATTTTCGCTCCCCCATATTATCTCTTCAAGGATTCTTGTTACAGCAGTCTGTTTTCACAGTTCGGTTGTGATCTGGCACAAGCCAGTTAGAAGAGAGATGATACAGATTTGGTAGTGACAGCTGGCTTCTGGAAGTGGAGCAGTGATCAAAGGAACTAAATGGGAATTAGATCCAAAGATTTACCTCCAATTAGATCAGCATTCCAGTAATTTTTCATTCCCAAAAAAAAAAGGTCATAAATGTTGAACCTACACAGATTTTTTCCTAGCACCTGAACAGATTGTGTATATCTTCACATATAGAAAATTTATGGGCAGTTTTTGTTAAATACCATTAAAATACATAACAACAAGGTCACTATAGAGATAATATATATATATATATATATATATATACACTATACTACATAGAGTATTAACATCTGTGCATACTGTACAATGTCTCAGACATAAACTACCTATTAAACAGGTTTTCGTACCTGGCTATGACCTATCCTTAGGACACGAGGTCATGAGTACGTGACCTCCGGGACCCCAACAGAGTTAGCTGGTTGAGGAAGCTGTAGTGTTTCAGTGAGCTTTGCAACCATTTTACTGAACGCCAAACACACATATTGTATAACCGCTAACTTGTACAATATGGTATAGCAAAAATGAATTGTACCCTATGGTCATTGTTGAGTCTCATCACTTGATATAATCCTAGTACTTACATAGTGCTGCTCATAGAATGTAAACTCCTGCGAGCAGGGCCCTCACTCCTACTGTCTGATATGCATGTTCTTTGTCGCATTGTAATGTCTATTATTGTCTGTTCATGTGTCCTCTGATTTGTAAAGTTCTGTGGAATATGTTAGTGCCATAGAAATAAAGTTATCATTATTATTAATAATATTATATTATTTCTTAACTATATGGACTCTTTAGAAGAACAAAGTGCCCTGGGGTCGAGTAACGTGGACTTGGCTGATCGGCTAAAGGGCGATTAGTGAAAGGGAATCCTTATTACCATATAGCATGAACTAGCAGATCAGGTGTAGCGGTGTTTCCTAGATACCTGACTTTATAGAGACTTTATAGAGATTTTATAGAGATCGTGGAGACAGATCCTCTATAATAAGTCCCTAACCAAGGTAATCTTTCCAACACGCATTGATCCCTGTGACTTGCAACTCCACAGTCCCTTTATTTTATTTTACTATATTATTTGTCGTAATCCAGACTCGACATCAGGTAAGGTCTGCTAGTGTGTGGACAAGTTTTGGACAACCACTACTTTATATTCCTTGTAATGAATTACAACGAAGTCCATTTTTATCACCTGTACACATAAATACTGTATACTGTATGGCTTGCCAAGAACTTCGCTTAATACCTTACAGGTTGTTGTTATCATTATTTATGTTTTTACTGTGTTTTTGTGGGAGTTGTAAATCCTAGCTAGCGATTTGCTGTAAATTATACTCTATACATCGGCGTGCTTCTATCACATTGAGCATATTAATGGCTGTAACCTCCCATAGGTCTGGCTTGCCAATTTGGCTTGTTCTGTCTTTGTGTTCTGCTCTGCCTTAGTAATGCTTGAACCTTGTTGTCCCTTTGATTTGTCGCTGTCAAGCGACCACCACACTGTGAGACAATGCCTCATGCTGATAAATACACAGCCCGTCTCTTCCCACCTTCCTCCAGGATAAAGAGTCTTTGTGACTACAGGCTTTTAATTGCACATTAAAGACCCAGGATCACTGTATTTCGTTGCTGCTGAGATCCTGCCCTTTGAACAGACCAAATATACTAACATTCATGGATGTTACCACTCTGTATTCCGGATTGTTGTAATGTTTTTTTTTTTTTATAATCTACCATATTAGGGAAATGTTTAGAAAATATTTAATTTTCCAAATATTTTTATTTTATTTTCTATTCTTTTTTTAGTCTATTGTAATACCAGACTTGCTGGGTATGGGAAAACATCCCACAATTGTCACAAATATAAATTGCATTGTGTCATTTGCAACTTTTTTATATTTGTATAGCAAAAAGGTTTCTGTCATTTAAGGAATAATTATATTATTGTCCATCCATTGGGTTGGTTTGGTTGGATAGGTAAGGTAGTAGGGACTGGGACTCTTTGGATCCATTACAATTATTTACTCCTACTATGGTGATGTAGGAAAGCAAGGAGCGAGAAGCCAGTGGGAAGAGCATCAACTTCCTAACCCTTTATCCCGTATTGCCTAAATTGTATCTTATGTAATATTGATATCTAATGGTATCTTGATTTAGATTAGGGCCTGCTGGTCTACAATTCTCATAACTCTTAGACACCGGTGCAGATGTGAACATAGTCTATCTGACACAGAGTCTGTCTAAAATTGTGGACAAAAAGGCAAGCAGGATTTTTTTCTTCCTGTGATATTGGGGAGAACACATGACAGTTCCCATTATAGTCAATGGGGTCTTTTGGGATCCGTTGTTGTCCGTCATTAGATGCACTGATATTACAATTCTTCTGCTCCTACGATGAACGAGAAGAACGGATCATCTGGCGCAGATGTAAATGCACCCTAAGTTGAAGAGAAGTAATTTTTCTGCATGCTTTTTCCTGATATGCTAATGAACTGTTTGGTACAATGAGGATGTCACCATTTTCAATTAACTGCCGCCCTGCTATGACTGACAAGGCCTGGCAATGTACATATTAGTTATAGCAGGCATGGAGGGATTGGGCACTGGAAATCATAGCCCTTTGGTGCAATAAGAGCAGTGGAGATACCCTTGTAGCACTTTAGCATAACAGATTAAAAAAAAAAAAAAAAAATAAAAAATTAATATCTCCAATAAAAAAAATTGTTTTATTCATGTGAGCCACTGACTATGTGAGTCTGCTCATCGTTCAATGGGGACTGTTCTGGTATAATATGGGGTGACAGTCAAGCCTGCCCAATCCTGGTATACAAAGCCTGAGCAGCTGACAGAAACCGCTGAGTGCTGTACGTTAGTGCCACAGACCTAGACTGGAGAGGCATTGCACATGCTCAACCAGGATGACCGTGGTGCCGGACTTAGATCACCATAGGATTCTATTATGATGTTAGGAACATTCGTTTCCTTTCTTTGTACACTAACATGGACACTAAAATGTGTCTTTATTACAGTTGTGTAAAACTAGCTCTAGTCTGCGTGTGTTTTATGATACTACTTCTACAAATTAATTTTTTTATGCCAATTTTATGGTATTTCTTCTTTTCATTTGGCTAACCAATTGCAAGAAGATTTTATGTGAGCCCACTGTATACATGGAAACCACTCGTGGCGTAGCTAGGAATGGTCCCTGTTCGTTCGCCCCCCAAGGCGAACCATTTCAGACATCGGGGCCCACCGCCATTGTCTATGCCCGCCATATCAGTGCGCCCCCCCCGGACACGCCCCCCTCCAACGGCCAAATACCCCCCAAATAAACGCATTTCCAAAATTACCATATGAATCGCAGTCAATATTATGTGCCATAGTGGCTCAACTGCACACAGTATTATGCCCCATAGTGGCCCCTGCACACAGTAAAATCATGTCCCATTAAGCAAAAATGGCATCCTGCACACAGTATACATGTCCCATAGTGCCCCCTGAAACACACAGTTATCATGCCAAACACCATAGTGGCCCCTGCACACAGTACCATGTCCCATAGTGGCCCCTGCACACAGTATCATGCCCCATAATGACCCCTGCACACAGTATCCTGTCCCATAGGTGACTGCCCCTGCCACACACAGTCTTTGATGATGCCCCATAGTGGCCCCTGCACACAGTATCATTCCCCATAGTGGCCCCTGCACACAGTCATTATATCCCATAGTGGCCAGACCTGCACACACTATTATATGTCCCATAATGTGCGACCACCCATGAACAATTATCTTTATACTTTAGGGGTCTTCTTCTAGAACCATGCCAGAGAAGTAATGATTGAGAGACTCCACAACATTGGGGAGGATTTACAAACATAAAAAAACAACGTTGCTTACCTCTCCCTCGCCCCGGTCCACTCCAAACTAACTCGGCCTTCTTCCATATTGGACCAGGCCGGCATCACCGTGATGCGGGGGTGTCGCATCGCAAAATGACGTCCCCCTTGATCCATCTGGGACATCACCAAACAGGCCCGAAGCACTGATAGTGAAGCAAAGGAGAGGAAAGTACATTGTTTTTTATGTTCCCTCACCCCCCTGGGCCGTTTCTGATTAGTGTACGCAGTGGTCTTTTCAAAGACCCCGGAGTATAACTATACGCAGAGATTGTGGTGCTCGGCCCAAGGACCCTCACATACCTGTCCTGCTCCTGCTCACAGCCGCCTCTGCAGAATCGGAAGCGCAGGCGGCCGTGGGCAAGGGACCCCGGGAAGCGGTTAACCTGACGTATAGGGCCCGTTGGAAGAGTCCTGCTGGGGTTACTCCAGCAGGTAACGTGTGGCTATTGAAGAAAAAAAAAACATCATGAGGCGGATCACGATGGGTGCCCGGGCAATGTTGATTGTAGTCATGCCCGGGCCTCTGTGGCAATTTGCTGCTTTCAGCTGCCACACATCCTGTTAGTTACTCCCCTGATGGCTGAAAATATCGCTTGTTTCGGGCTAATGAGGGACTCCCTGTTCAGTACACCTGCCTTCCATTGGACAGACCATGTCAGAATCACAGGACCAGTGTCTAGCCATTGCTTTCAGTGATATAAAAGTCCTGACACTATCACATAAGAGTGTAAGTGACACAAAAAAAATCTTACCTTATCACTCCGAACACTTTTTGCATTCCTTTGGAACACAGTCTATTAAGAAGGGATTAGCTTAACCAAACACTGCCAGAGAATCTGCTCATACGAAAGCCTTGGCGACTATTAGAGGAAACAATCATGAGACCAAAATGACAGACCTACTGACTATCGTAGAAAATATGAGTCTTTATTACCTTCAATTTCTGTTTAATGTAACTTGAAGATTTCATAGTCATTGAAAGGGTTATTAGCGGTGCTTAGTGATCCTTGCCTTGATGTGGTTGGAAGGACAGAGGTTAGACGTGCGGTTAGGTGGGAGAATACAAAAGTATTATATTTTTAATACCATGTTCTTAATAACTAGTTCTGATGTTTTTAATGTAAAATGCATTCTTCTAGTAAAAAATACTGTTTGATCCTAAAATTGGTTGATCCTAAAATTATCATCATAAACCCGTTACAAAAAGAAGCAATCCAAAATAATACTGGGCTCTGTTTGCTCTTGTGTTGTGGTATTCTTGTTCTAACGGAAACCATGATGTACTGCCAGATCCATTGCACAGCTGATACCACTGCTGCCCCCTGGAACCTATTGACAGATGCAGTCTGTTGGTCTCAACCATTTTGACTAGAAGTAATTACTGTATAGTGTTGCCAGATCTGCAGATGAGCTATTAAGAGGGTTATCCAGGACTATGATATTGAACTCCACTTCCTATTCTAGGTCGGGCCCCACGTTTCGAAAACGCTGTTTTCCAGTACCTGCAAAGTGGATGGGATTCTCGCTAATCCCATTCACACATTGCAGAAAAACAGTCGCAGCGGAAATGCTGCAATTTTAAAAACTGTTGTGTTTTTGTAAATCGCAGCATGTCAATTATACCTATGGAAATGCTGGCGTTTTCTGTATAGGTATAATTGAAGCAGAAAGTCCGCAGAGGAAAACTCTGGAGACTTTCTGTGAAAAACAACGCGATTTGTTTCCACTGCAGTCTTTTCCACAGTGTTTTTTTGATGCGGCTCGCTACATGGAGCCTTAGCCCTAAGGAAGTGACATCACGTACTATTGGTCGCATTGTCCTGATACAGCTCAGCTCGGTGTACTGCTGCACACTTGAATTGTATACCATAAGTTGCATATACATTAAATGACGTGCCTATCAGATGGTATTTCGTTGGGTTTTTCAGACCTGGTGACGGGACCTCTTTAACTTGGTAAGGGTGGGTTCACACTTGCAGCGGAGTCTGTCCGCCACGAATCCGATTGAAAATCTCGAAAAACTGTATAGGGACTGGATAGCGAAAGGTTAGCGACGCATTGCTTTAAAACCCATTCATTTGAATGGGTTTTTAAAGCAATGCGCCGGTGTGCGCTTACACCCTCTGCGCGGCAAATCCAGTTTTTTCGCTGGAAACAAAGTCGGACATGCAGGACTTTGTTTCCAGCGAAAAAAACTGGATTCGCAGCGCAGAGGGAGTAAGCGCACACCCGTGCATTGCTTTAAAAACCCATTCAAATGAATGTGTTTTATAGCAATGCATCACTAACCTTTCGCTATCCAGTCCCTATACAGTTTCCCGAGATTTTCAGTTGGATTCGCAACGGACGGACTCTGCCGCAAGTGTGAACCCACCCTAACTAAAAAATTTGCACTGTGCGCCTTTGTATTCATGTCTATTCTCTTAAAGACATCATAACTGTGTTAAATAAATACTTGTGTTCCTCATGAAATATCAGACCTGAAGCCTGTTTTCTTAGAATTGTGCATTTTGCCAGACCTATATTATTCCTCCTGGAAATGTTTAATACAAATTTTAGAAAATTGCATCGGAAATCAGTTTGCCATACAGAATGAAAATGTGGCAGCTCTTCTTGCTGTTGTCTACGGAGTCAACCCTTTACCAGATTGCTCCCTCGCTGAGAACCACTTTGTTCAAAAAAAAAAAAAAAAAAAATAGCCAAAGCCCACAAGGGGAAACAGTGTGTTACAGCAGCAAAGATAAGCAGAACAAAACAAAACAACAGACAGGAAGTCCAAGGTGAGAGGCAACAAAAGCAGACAGACAGAAGGACGCAGGGGGGGGGGAAACAGGCAGAGAGAACAGCCGGGAAGACCCGCAGGCGGGTGGGACAGCCAACCGCGGGGGGAGGAAAGACCCGAAGCGCCCCCACACCAGGGTGGAGCAGCGGCACGACAGACGCCAGCGGGACACAGCCAGCATGGGATGGGACCCCGCATGGAGCCACCACGGACAGTACCCGCACCCACCACCGCACGGGCCAGTGGGCCCCCAGGACAGAGCTGGCCCCTAACAGCGCAAGACTGTCCCTGGTTGAAACGCCCCCCAGCAGGCCACCCAAAGAAGATGGCTGATGCCACACCGAGTGAAGAAAGCAAGAAAGCCCCCGGACCAAAGGCCCAGCCAAGCAGGAGAGCCGCGGGCCCCCGACAGGGCCCCAATGACTGCCCAGTCCAGCAAAAGGAGCAAACCCAGGACAAGGTGCACAACCGATGCCCGCCCCAGGAGCCACGGATTGGAGGGCACTGCCGCGGAAGCCACCACCACTCCGGCCCCCGCGAACCAGGTGGCCGGTGGCACCAGCCACAAAACCGGCAGTCCGTACCCCGTCACACACTGTGATGAGACCCACATGCAGAGTCGTCAGAAACCGAGGTAGCAGCGGATGAGTTGCACCAAAACGCAGGACAGGGAAGAGGAAAGGGGCGAGAACCGCACCCGAGGTGCCCCCGAAAGACACGGACCGACACACAGCCGGGCCCACGAGAGGCGAGGAGGAGCAGGACCAGGGAGAGGTGGGGCCACCCCAGCAAGGCCCAGCGCCCCAAAACCTGGGCGTATGGTGTTAAAAGCACTGGAGAAGCAAAGAACAATCTCACTGTGTCCCTGGCCCAGGGAGACAGAGCCCGGCAGAAGAGGATGAGGCACACACCCCAAGCCCGGCCGAAAGCAAACGGAGGGGGCCAAGCGGGGCCACAGGGGCGGAGAGGGAGAACCAACCCCAAGACCACAGGGGGAGCAGTGCCAGGCGTAGCGGAGGCCAAGGGGGGGTCTGGAACTGGACCACACAAGAAGACAAACAGGGACACCGCCCAGGCCATATTATACAAAGAAAACCACACAGCGGCCCCGCAAGAAAGCCGACGAGCACGGCCCGCGGCCCCGCCGACCACCCCCCACCGGGCCCGGGAAGGCAGACGGGCCAGAAAAGACGGATCTGGATTTACTGGTCTGTTGGGAAGTGGCCGATGGGGAGAGTCATTGTGGTGGGGGAAGCGAAGGACAACTGGGGTGGGAGGAGCTGGTGGTGATCAAATCTGTTGAAGAATAGGTTTAGTTCATTAAGCCATTAACTCTGCCAATCTGGCAGCAGCTGTTTATGAAGTCTTATATTCTTTAAATTGCCCACAATATATTTATTTCTATGCTTGTTGTTATTTTTAACTCCACTTCCATATAATTTTTCTCCAATTGTAATGCAGTCCATACAAAAAAAAAATCCTATTACAAAACAATAACCTAATTTGTTGTTTTATTTCTTTTTCAGAAATCCCAAAGCAGATAATCAAAAAATTTACAAAAAGATCAACAATGACTCCTCCCTCAGAATACAAAACTTATCTGTCCTGGCGAAACAAATCAAGTCCTACTATCAGGTAATGTAGTTTTATAACCAGTTCTTGCCATTATTCTTCATGGATAGTTAAAATGTTAGTCGATCTTGAGTCACTTTTTGGATTAAAGCCAGTGCGTATCCAGCTTTAGAACCCCTGAGGTTTAAGATTGGCCAGTTCCACCAGACGGAGATGGATTCCAAGCTATAAGCTGTCTGCCAAGTGGGAGTCCCCACGGATATTTATGTGCCCAAGTAGGGCACTTGGAAAATGGTTGTTATCAGACAATTCCTTTAATTTCCGGTGCAGGTTTGCCATTGAATATGCTGCTTTCTTACAAGCTTGAATTTTGGTGGAAGAGAAATGTGACTTACTGTATGAGATACTAAACATAACGTCAAATCGGCTTCTCGGAAAACCTTGAAAAAAAAAAATTTCATTTACAATTTAAATGTTTGTCTGGAACATGAATAAATAAATGTCTCCTTGAGGTGAAAATGACTGCATTGTACTTTTGATCTTTGAAATAAAAAAGCTGATGATCTGCAGAAGAAAGCAGGAAGAAAGTATGACTACAGGGTCAGACTACACAGGATTTGTGATCTGTATGGCTGTTGTTTCTTACCAAGGAGACGCATGGCTCACCATAGGAGATGTAGAAACAAAATTATCATTTTATATTGTGAGTTCCATAACAATGAATAGAAATATTTATTTAGCTGTTAATATAAAATCAATGCAACATGCTGCTTAGGGCCACCAGTAAGGGCGATGTCTAAGCCGACTCCTGGTAGTCACCAAGATGACCTTTCACCACCAACTCCAACTCTTTGAAACCTTCAATAGCTGCTATTCCACTGATTCTGAAGCAGTGGGAACTTTTAGTCTAGCCCCCACCATTCATGAGCATTTGGTATTGATAGTTTCAGCAGCCAGTAGGATATCTACCGATAGGTGGGCGGTCCTATACTGGAGCATACAGCCAGGGACCGCTCACTTGACAGTATTGAGCGTTATTAGCATACTGAGTGCTGAAACTTAACTACATTGATTGCTCAGGAATGGTGGGGACTAGAGAAAAAAACCCAACTGCATTGGAATCAGTTGAGTGGATGCAAGGAGCTTTTGTTGGTGGAGGTGGTATATGGTCTTCTCTAACTCTTATATGGCAATCTGGACTTTGCTGCAAGGAGTTTGCCAGCTTGCTACCTTGTGACATTGACCTGGTGTTGGTAGCAACTGACTAGACAGGTCGGTGACTGTGGTGCAGGGCACCACATAACAGAAACCCATAGGCCAAACATACAGTATATAGCAGAAAGTCAAAAGCCACAGGTAGCATAGGTACAAACAAAATGAAAGCCTGAAAGACAAACATTCATAGCAGAAGGTCCACAAGTAGCAGACATGGCACAAGGCACAAAGGTAACAAGTAGATTTACAACATAACGGAAGCCAATGGGCCAAACCTACTTAGCAGAAGGTCCAAAAAACACAGCAGAAGGCACAAAGGCCACAGGTAGCTGAAATAGAAGAAGGATATACTTGTACACACAGGGATACATGGCAGAAGGACAAATGCTTCCACAGAATTGGAGAAATGACTCTAGCATCAGACAGAAACATAACTCAGACACACAGACAAAAGAATGGAATGTATCCAAATAACAGATCATGAAACAGACAGCTAAATATTGCTCAACTAAAGTATGGCTAGGGAAGCAGAACTATATACAGACAGGAAGACAGGGATTGGCTGGAGGATGCTTGCAGGTGAGCACAGTAATCCTTAAAGAAAGAGGCGCACACACACAGAGGTGAGCAACGGCTAGGTCTGCTGGGAAAGGTAGTACACTGGAGTTACAATAAATATATAAGATTTTTACAAATGACAAATATTAAAATGGATTTTGCCCAAGTAAACTTCAGATGACCCATAAAAATGAATCATTTCACCAATCTAAACTATAATGTCTATAGTCAGGTATACAGGGAGTAGGTGGTCCCGGTCCCGGTGTGTTTTTGTGTAATTGGTCTATTTTGGACCTTGTTGTATTCTTATAAAAATGCAATAAATATTTGAATTATATATAAAAAAAAAAAAAGTATACAGGGAGTATACAGAGTGACCACATGTTTCCTGTAAACAGAGCAATGTGTTTTCAGTATTGTTACATGGCACAGACATATCTGTATAATAAGTGTTGGGAAGTGAGAGGCAATCTGCAGGGTATAGTAAAATATATTAAATTACATACCTAGCAAATCTTACTGCTATATTTTCTACCGGCCTGGAACGGATATTACTGGTAATTTAATATTCTTTTCCTTTCAAGTCTAAATCTGTTTTGCTTCTGTGGCTCATGTTTTTGGTTGAGTTTGTTCCACCAATTTTAGGGTTGTATAAATTGATCATAAATTCGATGCTGTGGCCGCTGCAGAGGAAAAGCCACATTACTCAGTAACCCCCGCTTCCATGACGTCCATAAGCTTTGGCCAATCAATCCATCAAAGTAAATGATCACTCGTTCTGTCATTTAGAAAATAAAAACAACATACTCTTATTTCTGGCAAGAGAAGCTTTGAAAGCTGGCAGGTCTCTTACAGTACAAGTTATGGATACTTTGCCTATATAGAAATATATTACTAGGTATTATTTGTATATACTGTATATGGTATATGTATAGGATGTTATAGTTAGCATTTTTTGTTTCTTAAACTCTGATTTTAAGGATTTTTGCTTTTATACTTGGACCCCAATCTTCCTTTTCTGCTTGTTTTACGTTCTGCCATGTTTCATATACACCGTAAGTGAATTGTTGTTTTGTAGACCAGCTAGAAATTCTCCATTCATCACAGGTCTGGACTTCCTACCCCCAAGCAAATAGCCGGAGAAGCTTCATGCAGAATCTCTTTTGCCTATCTGAAGCCGACCTATTGCTAATACATGGTTGTGAAAAAAATTGCAACAGTTCTATTTAGTGGATCGTCCCCAATTGTGATGTCTATATGTCCTACTGCTAGGACAGCTGGATGTGAGCAATGCGATTATGTCAGCTAGATATGTTCATGGCTAGAGATGAGAAAACCAGTTTATATCAAACCAGATTTGACCCTAATTTTCCAAAAGTTTTGGATTCGTCCCGAACCGGAAACTTAGGGGATTTGTCACACATGAACCACTCTTACATTATGGGATCTGCTCAGATGCAAGAGTATAATATGTGGAGGCCCAGGGAAGATGTGGAAACACCCAGGAGACCAGAAGGAGACCCAGAGGGAGCGCTGGACGTTCGAAGGATGCCGAGGAGAGCTGAGGAAGGTGCGTATAACTGTTTGCTGTGTTTCCACTCCTCCCTGGTCCTCCACATATTATACTGATGTCTGAACAGATTCCAGTTTGTGATGAACTCATTCCACCTGAAACAAATCTTTGGGTCGAACCCGAAATTAAATGAATCTCTATTTATGATTGGTTTTCAGCATCTGGATGTACAGTAGACAAGAACTATCCCATTGATGGACTAGCAGAGAGCTTAAAGGGATTGTCTCAGCATCAGCACCTTGTCTTTTAGCAGATCACTACAGATTGGACTTCGTAAACTTCCTGGCTGGTCTTTCATCTTTGCTGCAGCGGCCTCTGAAGGACATTTCAGCTATGTAAATGAATGGGCCTATGAGTTCTAAAGGAAGAGAAGCCGAGGGAGGGTTCATCTCCTTCTATGATGTTGATGAATATGATCAGGGACTGTACTGATAAGAACTCCAGATTAAGATCGTGAGGAAGTGTCACCAGAAAATGACCTATTTTTTAATTCAAGTTTCATGTTAAGCATATTTTTAAAGAGATTTTGGCCACTAAGACAAATAATATGCTGAGATTTCCTGTTTTCTGTAGGAGATTTCTTTGCAGCAGTTCCCTCACTTCTCAACACTATGATGCTCACAGCTAACATGTATATATGAATAAGACAGAGAATCCACCAGTCACAATGGAGAAGTTCACAGCTTGTCTACTCCCCTCCCTCGTGCAATGAATGCAGCGGTCACAGAGCATGCCTAGAAAACTCTTCCATAGAAGTCAATAGTGTCTGCTCCAGGCCCATGTCTATGGCCACTTCTTGGAAACAGCATGCATCAGACTATTTAGGATTAGTGGCAAGAGTTGGAATTACAAGATGTTAAGGATTTGTTTTAAATATAGATAAGAACTAGAAAAATATCTCCAAAAATTCTTAGAAATGTTTAAAAACATAATTTAAACAATAGGTAATGTCTAGTGAAACTTTCTTTAAGTACATAGATAGTAATATATTTTCCATGCACCAGAAAGTGACACCTGCACCAGTTTATAGTGTGCAACAAAATTTTTAACTTTTCATCACCACAGTTCTGGCACTCAGACAGTCCTTAACTGGTTCTGGACCACCTGCATGTCCTTAAAGTGTTAAGCAGCGGCAGAACTATAGGGAACCAGCTATGGTAACAGCCGGTAATAAACTGTCCCTGATGACACAACACTACGTATCAGCCCCATTTACAGAGGAAATTAGCCCAAAAAAGTAATTGACCTTATGGGGTCACAATTAAAATAAATAAATAAAACAAAATAAAAAGACAAATAAAAATTAAGTTAAAAAACAACAAGAAAACAAAACCCTGTCCACATCACATGTGTCAGGTACATTAAAATTATCTTAACTGAGAGGGCAAACTATTTTTTTTTTTTTTTAAATTTTAGTAGCATTTTGTGCTATCAAAAAAAAATAGGAAACTGTGACAAACAGATAAGTTTCCCCTCCCTTTTTTTTACATTTACATTGAATAACCTGAACAAAAAAAAATGTTATAGCCCTCGAAACATCATGTACAAAAAAAACTTTAAAAGTGTCCGATCCTAAACCTGTGAAATTGCCATGTTACAGAAGTGGTTAAAGTGTTTACTGACCTCACCACTGGGGATAGTTATCCATTTCAGCGGTCATGGGACATCACCACTGCAGCCCTTTGGGGACAGCAAAGACTGAGCGGAGGAGTATTGGGGGATTCTGAAGTTAGCTGAAGGTACCGCTTGGTTTGTATTTTTTAACCCTTCCCCTGCCTTTCATAAACTTTCCCTAAAGTGTTTTAGAAAGTTACTTAACTATGAAAAGACTTTATTTCTATAAAACTGGAAGGCCCCTTTATGTTCACACCCATGTTTGTATAAAAGATTTGCACCTACCTGGATCCAACCTAGTAACACATGTAAGTCTAGTACAACATCCACAAGTCAGTAGCTGACCACAGACTGTATATACTGTGCTTGCAGAAATGCATGGAAAACACTCATTAAATGCAATCACTAAATCATATGTTGTGGGGTTTGTGTTTATCCGGAGTACAGTAAGATTATGGTAGATGTTACAGGGCAGGTTAGAAGTGGCAGTCATCATAAAACCATGTCCTGTAGTTTAAAGCAGCGGCCACCAGCTGTAATTGGCGTGACTCATGCCGCTTACCACACACTTACCAGGAAAATAAGCAGAGGGGATGTGATTACAATCCTGGGCTCTGGAGTAGAGGGGGGCGCCCGCTCGTGATTACAGAGCTTGTCATCGCTCGCTTCCTGCATACAGACCTGTGATCTTCTATTGTTATACATGACACCCATTAGATTGCTACATAGTCATTGTAATATGGTCAATTAAATTAGTAAAACAAAGCACAATGAGTTGTTTTTTGATTTGTATTTATTTTTTATGAGACTGACTTGTTGCATTTCTACTATACATGAGAACATCGGCAGATAGGGCAGCAGAGTTGTAGAATAAAGGTTTGGGGTCCTGATGTTGAAGCCAGGGGTGTAACTAAAGGCTCATGGGCCCAATAGAAACACTAAGCTTTTGCACAACTTGTACTCACAACCATCAGCAGTGTCCTATTTGTGCATTTACATTTCCCTTTCCTTCTCTATCTGGGCCCAGACCGCCATGAAGACTTGCTCAAAACATGTCTGTGCACACAGGCTTCCCATCATTCCGTCGCCTGTCAGTGCCCCGTACATAGTAGAATTTGCCTTTTGTGCCACAGCCTCCCCCACAGAATACCTCCTTGACTATGTGCTGCTGACCAACTCCTTTCTGGCAGTGGAAGGCTGTGTATCATTATTCGCACTTTGATACACCAGGGGGCAGGAGTCATAAATTTACTATGCACAGACTGTCAGCCATGAAAGAAGATCAAGAAAGTGTATCCAGTCCTAGTGTGTTGAGGGTGTTCTTCGGGTTGCCTTGGTTTCTGGGCCTGGTTGAAGCTACGCAGTGGTAGAGGCCATACCTGGGTGATGGACCAGGTTGGTGGAGGCCTAGGGGGAAAAAAAAATTATGACGGTCCTCTCCTTGGTAGTATATGATTCTTGTATAACCTACACAGGATGTCATCAGGGGCAAGTCTTACTCCGTTGGTACCTAAGACAGTGATGTGTCAATCTGCCCCACCATCCACAGTCTATGATTACATGGGAAAAAAAAAAATTCAAAGTCAAAAATATTTTTATTTATCCATAAATTGTTCTCTCTCAATGGGGCCTTAGGCAACCACCTACTCTGCTCTGGTCCTGGTCCCACTCCTTCTAGACAAAAACATTAGATAATTGAGTCGAGACCAATTTTGAGTGGAATTGGGAAAAAGTTACCAACTTTGTCTCTGCCTTTAACATAATATAATTAATTATTTTAAATTATAGTATGCAGTTATTAATATTTTATAATTTGATGTTTAATTTGTTACATAATTACTGTCATAGGAGTCTAATCACTAGATTTTTAATGAATTAGACGATTTTTGCTGCTTCTGAATGACCATGGCTGGCAGCCATTTATGAAGGAGTGGTGGTGGTTTAGTCTACCAATTGTACAGCTCTAATCTGGATCTGACAACAATCGAATGTGTATAAAAACAGTCTCGCTGTCCCCCAGTTTACACTGCTGAAGAAACCAGGTTCTTCTCGTAAGATTTTAACATGCATGAGCCTTTGTTTGTCAGCATACAGGATCAATATTATATAGGTGGGGGTCCGACTCCTCTTTATTGATTACATAACGCTATACTTCTTCTAGTAGCTGTGCTTAGTATTGCAGCTTTGTCCCATTCAAGTGAACAGCCCCTTCGTACAGCATATTGGTAAAAGTCAGATCCATACTGATACCAATAGTGAAGGCCTATCCTAAGAATCCAAGCCCGAGACTAAAGCTACATTCACACGACAGTGATTAATGGCCGTGTTTTTTTGTTTTTTTTTTTGTGACGTCACACTGCAACATTGAATTCAATGCTAGTGAATGGGTCATGTCCTATTTTTGTCCGTTTTCATGGATCCCTTCATACGCTCAAATGTATGGGGGATCCGTGAAAATGCATGACCCTTGAGTGCAAGATGGCTATGACAAATGGGTGTTTTTTACGGCTATTTTGCGCCTCGGTCTTTGGTAGCCTAAGGATAGGCCATCAATTATGAAAACCTAGATAATTCCTTATAAGTGAATGAGGTTTAGCTGCAATACCAAAATATCCAGTGTACAAGGGTGGCGCTATTTCTGATGATAAGACTTAGTTTTTTTCTAATATCATACAACATCAAGCCTTTAAAGGGGTTGTCCTATAGTAGATATTAAAGGTCTATCCTTAGGATAGGTCATCAATATCAGATTGAATCCTCCACCCTCTCTGTTCAGCTGATATTTGCACAGGAGCTAATTGTGGGGTTGCTGGGTGTCACCCCCTCCCCCCGCCAATATAATGTTGATGACCTTAAGGATAGGCCATAAGTATCAAACCCTTTAAGCGACTACTGAGCATACACTGAGAATTCTAGTGCCTCTAGCTTTTTAGATACAGTTACTGTGGGCGTACTAACCTGAGACTACAATGTGGATTTCCAAGAACCCATCCCATTACTATTGATGTCTTTGAGGAGATGCTGCTTTTACTCCTGATTTTTTTTTCCTTGGTTGATGATCTGGGAAACGACACAATAGATAAATGTCTGGTTAGATTAGCAGACTGACATGGGCTGCAGTGGGTGCCCCTGAGGCTTGTGCTCCGCCTCCCATCCCCCAGTAGGTCATGACATATATGCTTTCCAGTGAAGGAAATTAATTATTTTTCCTGCAATTCTGTAAGTGGCTTTTTAGAAAGCAACAATGCGAAAAAAAAAATCACCTTCCTAACTCGCCACCACAGTATATTGTAAGTTTAACCCTTTGAGGAATGGCCAGGCGTTTGCTTGTGCCCTTGGATTCTGCAGGTTTGTGGCCTCACATCACCCGTATACCTTCCCTTGTAATCTGTTGTCGTATAACAGTCCCCAGTGTAAGAATATTTCTACATTCCCCATCTGTACCTTACCCTATGACTACTTCACAATGATCAGATGTGTAGTTTGAGCCTTATTGACTCCTTTGCTCCCATGCTGAGCAGGACACTTTCCAATAATTGATCGGCATCAGCAATTTTCTAGCTGGGCTACATCCTCTGCTTTGTCTTCTTTCTGGATGAGCTTCACACAAGAGTCTGTATTGATGACTAAGCTTCTATTAGTCAGTGACAAGGAACAGAGCTGAGCCTGTTTTATTTCTGTAGCATCATTTCCTTATCAAGAGGAATCCAGTTATTCATCTATGACTGTATGGACTAGCTGGTGACTTGCTGGATCACACTGGCTACGTTTCCACTGCGTGATCTGCACAGGGGTCAGAAAGATGAGAAAGTGACAATGCACTGGGTGCTAATTTTGGCTACTTTCTGCTAAATACCCTTTTGGAAAAATAAACCTCAAGATCAGGACAGAGGGCTGGTTTATAGGGAAAAGACAAAAAGCACATGCATCAAGGCATCCTCCTAGGGGATCTCCAATGCCCACCATCCCTGTCTAGGACGTTATCAGTGTCACTATGGAGAGTATATAAGCTGCTCTCCTATAGGTCATACATCTCTTAGATATTTTCCAATTGTTCCAAATTTTTCAGGCAAACCCTGTCAGGAAATGGGTGGGTATTATAAAAGCCTCACCCAAAAGTGGATATGCCCACCCAGTTTAAATCAGGAATTAAATGCCCCAGTTTCAACAACTTAAATGTTGGTAAGGCTAAGTTCAGATTTGTGCACTTGTGTACACCCATTATAGTGAATGGAGTCCGGCGGTGTCTACGTGTAACCACTGTTCTAGCGGTCTCCATCGTTCAGGTCCCCCGGTGGCGCCGAACAACAAATAGCCCAGCACAGATGTGAAACCTAGCCCATGCTTCAGGAAAACAGAAATTCACTAATACCTGCTTGGTGATCTGTCTCAGTGAAGACTGATGTGTGTGGCTCTATAATGGGTCGAGGTTTTATGGGTGGAATAGTAACTCCCACCATACTGTTTGCTCAGGTAGCTCCAACAACCTCAATACTGTATGGCTCCGACAGGACATATTTAAAGGGTTGTTCAGTTGCAGGAAATGTTATTGTCCGTATAATGAAAAGTTATATCATTTTCCAGTATCCTTTCTGGATCAATTCCTCAGATTTCTAGATCTCTGCTTGCTGTCATTCATTGTTTACTTCAAATAGATAAAAATCAGTCCATGGTCATGTGATATATGGTCCATGGTCATGTGATAGACACACAGGTGCACAGCTTGTTAGTCACAGCACCGTAATCGGACATATCTTGTAACGAGCTGTGCACCTGTGTGTACATCACATGACCATCAACTGATTGATACAATAACATTTATTTGCTAAAACTGGACAACCCCTTTAATCCTTTCCCAACATCTGCCATAATAGTATGGCGGATGTCAGGTATTTAAATATGGCATCCGCTTAGGAGCTGATGCTGGGTCTCCACTGTATTATACAGCAGGGACCCGGCGGCAATGCCTACAATCAGTGCCTGCACGAACATTAACCTCCCTGGCACCATGTTCAGAGTTGACCGAGGCGCCATTTTCCCAAGGGTTAAGTATGTCGAATTGCATGATGGACCTGAATTGGAAAACATTTAGAGCATGTGCCCCTACATTGGCCCCAACTCTGACAGTATTGATTATATAAGGAGAATGATGTCACCCAGTCAATTTTATTTCTTTAATTTTTCAGGAAAATCTAAGTGCTAAGAAAATAATTATTATTTGTGGTGTTTACTGAGATGTGTCAGGACATTTTTAGATGATTTTTTTCCTGACTTTATGCTGACCTTGGATAAATCATGAGTCTCTCTCTGCCGTCTGTATCCAGACGTATTCTGGATTTATGCCATACTTTGCGTGTGATTGTACTAGCTGGCCGTCTAGCCCCCGTTGTAATTCTTAAACAGATCGAATATGGTTTGCATTGGGTTTATTAAATGTTGCGGTGGAATAGAAGTAGACAAAATGTTGGATAAACAAGGTATATAAATCCATACCAAAGTGCTTGGGTCGTTTTATCCATGGACACTCGTAGTGTGAGCTTGGCTGAACCTATCCATATTCCTGGAGATTGATGTAGATTCGGCAGGTTGGGGATGGTGGAGTATAACTTTTAGGGCAGGACTTTGATTTAAAGGCCTGCAAAATATAATAGATTGTAAGTCAGCCACGGAGAGCATTAAACATTGGGTTCAGCTGCTTGGTTTATCCATTGAAGGAATGTTAATCTGTGGAATTTAGAAGCTTTTTGCTGTTTTTTACTTTAGTGCGTTTCAGGACTTGGCCAGGAATGACATGGCGTCTGTTCTCAATTTTATTTCAAAGGTCTGTGTCAGAATTTGACTAATTACTATTTGTGTGTAAGGCCAGACCGGCCGGCCGTGCCAGGGTGTAGTACATAATCTGTAGAGGATTACATGTCAGGGGGCAGGCTGCACCACGAGATTTCAGTCTATGCCTTGGGATATCACTCAAGGATGGCAAGTAATGCAACGTGGTCAACTTGAACAGCCATTTACTGTGATGATTTGGGGCAGCAAACTTAGTTTTTTACAGGTAGCAACAGCCCACAAAGGCTAAATCCACATGGTGGAATTTGGAGCTGTTTTCGAGGAGGTTACCACCTCAAAACAGCTTCAACTTCCTTCTGGAATCTGTCTTCTATTGTTCTCAAAGGGCGTGGCTGATCTGAGGAGCACCCTCGGCATATTAAAACAGCAGTCTTCAGAGAGCCGCCCCAATGAGCTCAGTGTATACGCTACAGATGCCACCATCTTGCCGCTTCCTTCTGGCCTGGTGGTCATGTGGTTGCTGGGTGCTGGGATTTGCATGAGCTGTTGGGTCTTAGAAGACCCACATCAACTATGCAGTGTATACAAAGAGGCTAATAATAATATATCAGCAACAATTACAGGGGAAATCGGCAAATAAAGGGATGTTAAATGCTTTAAAAACTGCATATACCAAAAAATATGTTCATGAATTAGGAAAAATGGCCCAATATTAAAGAGAATGTGTCGCCAAGAAGGGACAAATTGTTTAAATCACATTTGTATGTTAAACATATTTTTTCGGAATTTTTGGTGATTTTGCTTTTAATTTTTCAAATGAATATCTATATTTAAAAAAAAAAAAAATCCTAAAAATCTTACAATTCCAACTTTTTCCGCTAAACCTAAAACAATCTGTGACTTCCTGTTTTCTATAGAAGGATCATGGGCCATAGATATAATGGCCTGGAGCAGACCCTATTGTCTCCTATGGGAAGTTTGCTATGCATGCTCTGTGACCTGGGTAGAGGTCATTGTGTAGAGTGGGGAGTAGATCAGATGCGTCCATTACCTATTGCGATTGGTGAATTCAGTGTCTTATCTATATCTACCTCATATATAATACCTGTGATCATCAGTGTGCTGTAATTGAGGAGGCTGCTGCAAAGAAATCTACAGAAGACAGGAAGTTTCAGCATATTATATTGCTTAGTGGACAGTGTCAGAATTGCAGGATTTTTAGGAATTTTTTAAAATATAAATATCATAGAAAAATTTTAAAAACCTCACCAAAAATTGATTGAAAAATAGCTCACTTTCTGGTGACACCTTCCCTTTAAGTGGTTAATAGACTTGGTGTGTTTGGGACTAGTTACTCTGTATAGAAATAGTCATGGTTGTGGCCAGACAAAGACTACTGCTTCTATATTACTGAGCGTATAGACTTGAAGCTACCATACTGCTTAGGGTGGGTTCACACTTGCGCCGGCACTCTGTCCGCCGCGAATCCGACCTAAATGTCGGAAAACTGGATAGGGAAAGGTTTGCGACGCTTTGCTTACAACCCCATTGTCCGACGAAAAAAAATTGGCTTTGCGGCGCAGAGGGTGTAAGCGCACACCTGCACATTGCTTTAAAAACCCATTCAAGTGAATGGGTTTTTAAGCAAAGTGTCGCAACCCTACCCTATCCAGTTTTCCGACATTTAGATCAGATTCGCGGCGGACGAAGTGCCGGCTCAAGGATGAACCCACCCTAAGTGGATTGCAGGAGGATCTGACTCAATTCTGTGACAATTCAGTGCACATTAAAAGCCATGTAACATTTATGAGATGGTTTATTTCACGTGATGAAAAAACAATGACCATCCTTGTTCAGGAAATACTGTCAAACATTAACTATTTCAACCCCTTCTATCAGCCAGTGTGAACATGACCTATAGGATGGTCAATCCCACTGCAAACAACAATTGTATGTTTTCAAGATTCCAGCTCTAATACTGTAGTGCGATAAAGATTCTTAAAGGAACACCCCTGGCAAAATGGACCCACCATGTTAAGTCTAATGCAGGGCCTAAGTAGGTAGTGAATGATACAAGTATTGTATTCTCGCTTCCGTGGATTGTGAATCTCTGTATCATTCATCAAGTCCTTTACTCTAGATAACACACAAATTCTGCCAGGAATGTTCCTTTCAGCTGGTTTAGGGATGTTACTCACTTTATAGATATCTAGAGGCTCTTGGCCTACCAGTTAGGGGATGTCTTACTAATCTCAGAATAATGTGGTCTCCTGATATAGTTCCCCTCAGAGACACGTGTGAGAATGGATGATTCATAAGCAGATCCAGATAAAGATTTCATATCATGGTTATCTGGCTATATTTTTAATGATACTTATTTTGTTTTCCTAAATTTTTGTAAGTCTAAGAGACCTCATGCTTCCCAAGTGCTCTTGTTAAGAGTATATTCACACCAAGTTTTTTTTTTTTTTACACTGATTTTGGCTCATTTGGGCGTTTGCCAATTTATTGTTCAATTAGTTTTATTGAGAAGATTTTCCATACAAAATATAACAGGTGTAAACCGTATCGAAACCAAGAAAGGAGAGAGAAGTCTCGCAAGACTCCAAGGGCTCACATTACAAAATATGTATAAGGTGGTAGTCCAGTGTCCATGTACAGGCGCCGCACATGGGGTCAGTAACTGCCCACAATTAGAACCCTAATATGAGGGGGAGGTCAGTTCCAGCAGAGCAAACCAAGACTGAGGTAGATCAAGTTTATGGAAACTTATGGACCTGGAAGAAAGTAGCTTTTTTTTTTTTTTTTTTTAAATCTAATCGGGTTCAAAATTTTGTGGTAATTCCTTAATATACCATAGTTTAGGAGCATACAGATGAAATGGATTTTTTGGCCAAGGAGTGAAATTTAAAGGGGCTATGCAGTTACTAATGTTGATGGCCTATCCTTAGGATAGGCTTTCAATATTAGATCTGCAGGGGTCTGCCACCTGGGACCCCCACAGATCAGCCGTACCAGGGCAATGTAGCTCCCAGTAATGTTTCCACGCCAGGAGTCGCACTGCTCACTTGCAGTACCAAGTGTAGCAGTGGGTTTATGTACTGCAGTGCTTTCTCCTTGAAGTCTGTAGGGCAACACTGCTGTACCTAAACCTGCTAAGCCATGCTGTCTGGTACAGCTGATCTGCAAGGTTCCAGGTGTCAGACCCCTGTCGATCTAATATTGATGGTTTATCCTAAGGATAAGGCATCAATATAAGAAACTGGATAACCCCTTTAAGGGAGGGCATCTGTCCTATGCTATTTCAGCCTCGGCTACCCAACTACTATGGCTAGTTTTTAAACCCTCGCTTCTCCTCTTTAGTTTGTACTTTGGGCCAGAATGCAGCAAGCTCTTGAGCTCCCTATAGCAGTCTGAATATTATCTTTAAGTCCATATCTATGCTGAGGATTTGGAGCTCTGTAACACACAAATCGTAAAATTCTTTATTAAATAAATATCTGGCATGTTGGATCTGAAAAAGAAATCACTAGCTAAGGTGGAGAGAGTCACTTCAAGGTGGATTTTTGGCATTCTTATCTAAAGCTCCACAATATAATGTAATAATGTATTTTAGATGCTATTGAACAATAAAACTTAGGTGACAGACAAGATCCAGTAATGTTTCCATATCTTAGCGGGATAAGTGGTATTGCAGAAGAGTGTTTTAAGCATATTACCATTATATTTTTATGTAGGTAATAAAAAATATCTGCACTAGTTCTCCATCTGGTAAGTTTATGTAATACCGCAGGACTGGGAAATACATTCTGAGTCCTTTGTATTTGGTTGACTCTTAATTCCTTGCAGATGTTTTGTAGAGTATCCATTACATATGTGTAACCTCCCGCTCTCGTCCGCAGGAATCCTTACAACAGTTGGTTATGATGACATTGCCGAATGTTTTGATTATTGGCAAAACTCCATTTTCTGGTGAGTATGAAGCAGTCTGTCCATGTATGGGTTACTTGATAGATAAAAGTATATGACTAGGTATTCGATAGCAATATGACCAAGGAAAGTGTTTTTCCATATTAGATACTGCTGACTTTTCTTTGATAGGTGGGGGTCCTAAACCCGGTACCCCTACTGATCAGCCTGTTACAGCTGGCACCAGCGCTAACATAGAGAATGGAGCTCGGAAGCACATCTCTCATCTGTATAGGTGCCATGCGTGCTGAGTTACTATAGTTTAGCTCCCAGTCACTTGAATGGGGAATGATCTGTGGCAGTCTGACCCAGCGGAAAGGCAAAGAGATATGCTTCTGGCTGCATTCTAAGTATTAGCTCTGGCGTCAGCTGTAAACGGCTGATCAGTGGGGGTGCTGGGTGTCATATACACCCACCGATCTGATGTTAGTGACTTATCCTAAGGCTAAGTCATCAATATCTATAAAATAAAATAAAAATGTTTCATACATTCCAATAAATAGAACTATGTAACCTTCTGTGGTGCTTAGATGGATATGATAGAGAGAGAGAGAGAGAGAGATAGC
Organism: Leptodactylus fallax; assembly: GCA_947044405.1. Taxonomy (NCBI): domain Eukaryota; kingdom Metazoa; phylum Chordata; class Amphibia; order Anura; family Leptodactylidae; genus Leptodactylus; species Leptodactylus fallax. The sequence continues at coordinate 2,273,136 of CAMRHE010000308.1, forward strand.
TTAGTTTAGATGAATATATTAGTATAGATTAGATATATAGTATAGATGTATTAGATGGATGTATAGATACAGAGATAGATTAATGGATAGATTACAATAGACAGATGGATAGATTGCAATAGATAGATTAGATATATGGATAATTTAGAATAGATAGATGGATAGCTAGATTAGATATATAGATTACTGAATTTCCCCATGGTGGGACTATTAAAGGATTATTTTAGATGGATAATTTAGAATAGATACTGTACATAAATAGATTAGATACAGTGCTGGCCAAAAGTATTGGCACCCCTGCAATTCTGTCAGATAATACTCAAGTTCTTCCAGAAAATGATTGCAATCACAAATGCTTTGGTAATAATATCTTCATTTATTTTGCTTGCAATGAAAAAACACAAAAGAGAATGAAAAAAAAGTCAAATCATTGATCATTTTACACAAAACTCCAAAAATGGGCCGGACAAAAGTATTGGCACCCTCAGCCTAATACTTGGTAGCACAACCTTTAGACAAAATAACTGCGAACAACCGCTTCCGGTAACCATCAATGAGTTTCTTACAATGCTCTGCTGGAATTTTAGACCATTCTTCTTTGGCAAATTTCTCCAGGTCCCTGAGATTTGAAGGGTGCCTTCTCCAAACTGCCATTTTGAGATCTCTCCACAGGTGTTCTATGGGATTCAGGTCTGGACTCATTGCTGGCCACTTTAGAAGTCTCCAGTGTTTTCTCTCAAACCATTTTCTAGTGCTTTTTGAAGTGTGTTTTGGGTCATTGTCCTGTTGGAAGACCCATGACCTCTGAGGGAGACCCAGCTTTCTCACACTGGGCCCTACATTATGCTGCAAAATTTGTTGGTAGTCTTCAGACTTCATAATGCCATGTACACGGTCAAGCAGTCCAGTGCCAGAGGCAGCAAAGCAACCCCAAAACATCAGGGAACCTCCGCCATGTTTGACTGTAGGGACCGTGTTCTTTTCTTTGAAGGCCTCTTTTTTTTTTTTCCTGTAAACTCTATGTTGATGCCTTTTCCCAAAAAGCTCTACTTTTGTCTCATCTGACCAGAGAACATTCTTCCAAAAAGTTTTTGGCTTTCTTAGGTAAGTTTTGACAAACTCCAGCCTGGCTTTTTTATGTCTCTGGGTCAGAAGTGGGGTCTTCCTGGGTATCCTACCATAGAGTCCCTTTTCATTCAGACGCTGACGGATAGTACGGGTTGACACTGTTGTACCCTCGGACTGCAGGGCAGCTAGAACTTGTTTGGATGTTAATCGAGGTTCTTTAGCCACCATGCGCACAATCTTTCGTTGAAATCTCTCGTCAATTTTTCTTTTCCGTCCACATCTAGGGAGGTTAGCCACGTGCCATGGGCTTTAAACTTCTTGATGACACTGCGCACGGTAGACACAGGAACATTCAGGTCTTTGGAAATGGACTTGTAGCCTTGAGATTGCTCATGCTTCCTCACAATTTTGCTTCTCAAGTCCTCAGACAGTTCTTTGGTCTTCTTTCTTTTCTCCATGCTCAATGTGGTACACACAAGGACACAGGACAGAGGTTGAGTCAACTTTAATCCATTTCAAATGGCTGCAAGTGTGATTTAGTTATTGCCATCACCTGTTATGTGCCACAGGTAAGTAACAGGTGCTGTTAATTACACAAATTAGAGAAGCATCACATGATTTTTCAAAGGGTGCCAATACTTTTGTCCACACCCCTTTTTTATGTTTGGTGTGGAATTATATCCAATTTGGCTTTTTGACAATTCTTTTGTGGTTTTCCATTGACAACAAATTAAATGAAGATATTATTACCAAAGCATTTGTGATTGCAATCATTTTCTGGAAGAAATTGAGTATTATCTGACAGAATTGCAGGGGTGCCAATACTTTTGGCCAGCACTGTATATGGATAATTTAGGATGGATGGATAGATAAATAGATTGATTAGATATATGGATAATTTAGAATAGATAGATTAGATGGATACATTATCAATCAAATCTTCTGCGTGTTTATTCACCCTAATAGTGACCATTTTAACTTGTATTGTTCCAGATGAATGACAATATTCTGACACCTGACTGTTGGCTTTGTCATATCCATGTTATTATACAAGCCCCCCTTTTGTTGTAATGTCTATAGGTACAGTAATAAATGGGGGGGTTGTTTAGTACTTGTGTTTTTCTGAATGACTCTGGCACTGGAGGAAACATTCAATAGCGCATTGCCAATCTGCCGGGATTAATAAATGTTGTAGAGTGGAAACATATTTTATTAAATGAGAAAATGTCTGCCAGATTGAGGTCATGATTCTGAAAGCTAATGATGGCGGATCTGCCAGGAGTGCAGAAGAGCTTAATCCAAGTGATGTGACTACACAAGGACTGGATATATAATCCATTCCATCTCTTCCTACTTATGTATACTGGATTACACAGCTGTCAGGTGGTCTCATGTTTCTTAAGGAAAAATCTATGAAACCAATGACTTAAATGGGTTGATATGATGAATTGTTAGGGTGCCATTACAAGTGCCTTAGCAGCTGTGGGTTGTGTTTGAGATTTACCACTAATTCCCAGATCGCACCTGTATTAACAGTCTAACACCACAGCAGCTACACACACAGTAAACTGCGAGCTAACCACAGTCGATCACACGTGTCATAGCACACTGCCATATTTTAGTATTGTTTAGTATATATACACTGGGTATGACATGACTGATACCTACCTCCAAAGCCTGGGTGCAATGAGACTATGGAGGACAATGGCTACTTCACCATAAGAGATAAAGGTTGTGGGATCCCATTCTATTTATTTTACTTATATAGCGCCAACATATTCCGCAGCGCTTTACAGATATTGTCATCACTTGCTGTCCCCAGTAGGGCTCACAATCTACATTCCCTATCAGTATATCTATGAATGTAGGAGGAAACTGGAGTACCCGGAGGAAACCCATGCAAACATGGGAGAACACAGAAACTCCTTGCAGACGTTGTCCTTGGCTGGATTTAAACCCAGGACTCCAGCGCTGCAGGGAGGTGGATATAGGGGCAGGTCCTTGGAGTGGAACCAACACCTATCAGTCATATAGTCTATATGGGTACACCATAAATGTCTGCATTTAGAATACCCCTATGTAACAAACGTAACATGTCTGACTTGTTTTTTTTACAGAGAAAGGTACAGAAGAGATGAAAAAGCTGCTGCTTCTTTTGCTGGGATGTGCGGTTCAGGTAAGTCTTTACAATGATGGCAGATATCAATGTTTCTTTATTGTGATCTATATTACACAGTAGTCATCATATTGTCAAGTTCCCCAAAATTACGTTGAAACCGCTATAGTTTACCTACAGAATATACTGTACGTGTCCATTCATGCTTTCTTAAAGGATATCCCACCTAGCGCATAATTTACTAGTAAGTCAGCACTTTAGAGTGTTTTAATATAGTATTGAAGGGGGGAGGGTTCATTTCTTTTTTTACTTGAGCAGCCCAGCCCTTTCTCCTAACCTTGTCTTAGACTTGAGGTGGACCCGCACAACATTACAAATACATATGAGTATATAGGACGATGTATCAGCAGACACTGTCAGATCACAGATAAATCTTTTGATGGATTTTCTGCCTGTGGTCAATGATTAATTAAAGGGGTTTTCTGAAAATCGTCATATTGATGTTAAACTAATCCTTAAGATATGCCGTCAATATCAGAGGTGGGGTCTGACATTTCACCGATCAGCTGTTTGAAAGGGCTGAGCCCTGCAGCCTCCTCATTGTTTTCCTTGGTCCATCTACCTGCATGCTGTCTACTTTATAATGCCGGTACAAGGTATCGCAACTCAATCTCTTACAGTTAAATGGGACAAAGCATCAACATATGCCTAGGAGGTAGAAGGATTGGGATACACAATGAAGAGGCCGAAGAAACTTGCATGTGCACCAAACTCCCTTCCTCAAGGTGCCAAGAGACTGACTCCCACCTCTGATATTGATGGCATATCCTAAATATAGGAGGTCATCAATATCCTGATCCCGGAAGACCCCTTTAATGGCTGGATGTTGAATTAAATAATACATACATTTCATTTCTAAATGTGAATATTGCTTGTGTTGCAGTGTGAAAGAAAAGAGGAATTTATAGACAAAATTCAGGATCTGGATTTTGACACTAAAGCAGCTGTGGCGGCTCATATCCAGGAGGTATCGTCTCTTACTTTCACGCTTGTTATGTTGTTTTCGTGCACAGACTTATATTCTGATGTGAGGGCGCTGAGCGTCATTGACCATTAGCTGGCAGGGCATGAAGATCACATGAATGATGTATAGAGATAAACAGCTGTATCCTGCCATTCTATGCAGAAACCCTAATACAAATGCTCTGTGTAGCACAGCTCTGCGAGCACGAGGCGCTCAGTAGTTACAGGACAGCTGCTATGAATAATTCCACAACATCCTGAGGTTATGGCTTTTAGCTGGCCTATTACTGCTATTGCTTGTGCCAGTAGTGTGATCACAGCCCAAAATAAAGTGGAAACACTGTAGAACTAATGGAGTACACTGGCCCATTGTGCCTTGGATCGTGTTTATCTTGATTAAGAAAAGGAAAAAAAAAAACAACAGATTTTTATATTTAGATGTTAAGTCTTAAATAAAAGCCTCTCCGCTGTAAGATCAGCAGTGTATGAGCATATTACATGGCTTAAAGGGAACGCGTCATCAGAAAATAACCTATTGTTAAACTAAAAATTATTTTTTTGTTTTCATTTTTCCATGTCAATATCTATGTATGCTGCAGTTTTCAATCTGACCATACTTCCTGTTCTGTAGAGATCACCTCTTGGCAGTCACTTTATTATTGGAACAGGCAGGATTACGATGACACCTATATATAGACAACATAGAGACCTGTGCAGAGATGACAAAATAGGTGCAAAAAACTCTTAAAACTCTATTTTTACCTATAACAGAGAAACATCACAAAACGGACACCTAAGAAAAGATGCTTCAGAATTGTTATTCTATGGGCAATGCAAGTTTTGCTAAAATAGACATGTCAGGAGAGCTGACATTTTCTCATTACATTAGGGGAAGATGAAGAACTACATGATGATGTAATCTATAAATATGGAAAACTGCAATAATGATATAGACCTTAATTTACATAAACGTGTCTATAGCATAGAACAGGGGTGTAAACTGAACAGTGATATCTTGTAAGCTCTGGATGACGTGCTCAGGCTGTATGGTGGGCAATAGACTGTACTACTAGATTGTACTGGTCTCACCATGTGGTGACTGTGCAATACATGTAAGATCAAAGGTACAAGGAGGTCCAGTATGGGCACTGTATAGACCCTGTAACTGCGATCAGTACAAATTGTGAATATGAGACCTAAATCTGACATTTTGGTGGATAAATTTGTTCTTATTGGATATTCACTTTTTTGCTTCCCAAAGGTAACTCACAATCCAGAAAATGTATTTGATCTACAATTATTGGAACCGGTTGATCTATCTCCCGATGATCTGGAATCTCTATTGAAGAACACAGCATTCCACTTAAAGAGGCTGGTAGATGAAAGAGATGAACAATCTGATGTAAGTATCACCTGGACTCGATTGTCTTGTCCTGACTTTATAGAAGAGATTGCATTGTTATATTGTCTTACAGTTCAGGAACTCTTGAGACTAAGACTGGGTTCCCATCTGCGCAGCATGTCTGTCTGCCACAGATTTGTCGAAAAAGAGGGACAAAAAAGTCCTGCAAGCCCAAATTATTCCTCCAACAAAAACCTGACAAACCCTATTATAGTTATAGACCATATGTTGGTCTCTGTTGGTGTTCGCAATTTTAGTGTGAACCTAGTGTAACTCAAGTTCTGGATATGTTTCTCCAGGTGTAGAATAAACCTCTGACACATCCCACGTCATCATCAGCACTGTATTAAATTTTCAGCATATTATTAGCAAAAAGAGCAAAACAATATACCTTTAGATTGTAGCTCTCTAGCTCTTGCAAAACTACAGTTTCGGAAAGGCTGCATCGGGCATGCTGGCGGTTAGTTTTACAACAGCTGGTGCTGCATTGGCATAGGACATAAAACAACATGGTGAATTTCCGTTGTTAATCAGCAAGTTCAGAATTTCAGAAATATAAAATTATTTTGGTCTCCTTTACACACAGTGATGTCACAGTACAGGGATAATACACACAGTGATGTCACAATATAGGGATAATATACACAGTGATTTCATAATACAGGGATAATATACACAGTGATGTTACAGTACAGAGATAATACACACAGCAATGTCACAGTACAGAGATAATACACACAGTGATGTCACAATATAGGGATAATATACACAGTGATGTCACAGTACAGGGATGATATACACAGTGATGTCACAATACAGGGATAATATACACAGTGATGTCACAGTACAGAGGTAATACACACAGTGATGTCACAGTACAGAGCTAATACACACAGTGATGTCACTGTACAGGGATAATACACACAGTGATGTCACAGTACAGGGATAATATACACACAGTGATGTCACAGTACAGAGATAATACACACAGTGATGTCACAGTACAGAGATAATACACACAGTGATGTCACAGTACAGAGATAATACAAACAGTGATGTCACAGTACAGAGATAATACAAACAGTGATGTCACTGTACAGGGATAATATACACAGTGATGTCTCAATACAGGGATAATATACACAGTGATGTCACAGTACAGAGGTAATACACACAGTGATGTCACAATATAGGGATAATATACACAGTGATTTCATAATACAGGGATAATATACACAGTAATGTCACAATATAGGGATAATATACACAGTGATGTCACAGTACAGGGATAATATACACAGTGATGTCACGATACAGGGATAATATACACAGTGATGTCACAATATAGGGATAATATACACAGTGATTTCATAATACAGGGATAATATACACAGTGATGTCACAATATAGGGATAATATACACAGTGATGTCACAGTACAGGGATAATATACACAGTGATGTCTCAATACAGGGATAATATACACAGCGATGTCACAGTACAGGGATAATACACACAGTGATGTCACAATATAGGGATAATATACACAGTGATTTCATAATACAGGGATAATATACACAGTAATGTCACAATATAGGGATAATATACACAGTGATGTCACAGTACAGGGATAATATACACAGTGATGTCACGATACAGGGATAATATACACAGTGATGTCACAGTACAGAGGTAATACACACAGTGATGTCACAGTACAGGGATAATACACACAGTGATGTCACAGTACAGGGATAATATACACACAGTGATGTCACAGTACAGAGATAATACAAACAGTGATGTCACAGTACAGAGATAATACACACAGTGATGTCACTGTACAGGGATAATACACACAGTGATGTAACAGTACAGGGGTAATACACACAGCGATGTCAAGGTACAGGGATAATACACACAGTGATGTCACAATATAGGGATAATATACACAGTGATTTCATAATACAGGGATAATACACACAGTGATGTCACAATATAGGGATAATATACACAGTGATTTCATAATACAGGGATAATATACACAGTGATGTCACAATATAGGGATAATATACACAGTGATGTCACAGTACAGGGATAATATACACAGTGATGTCTCAATACAGGGATAATATACACAGTGATGTCACAGTACAGAGGTAATACACACAGTGATGTCACAGTACAGAGATTATGCACACTGTAATGTCACAGTACAGATATAATACACACAGTGGTGTCACAGTACATGGATAATGGACACAGTGATGTCACAGTACAGGATAATGGATACAGTGATGTCATAGTACAAGGATAATATACACAGGGATGTCACAATAAAGGGATAGCAAACACAGTGATGTCTCAGCACAGGGATATCCACTATGACATCATAGCACAGAGATAATACAGATCACTGTGTACACTGGGCAGCACTAGCTCAATAGTAATATTTCATTGAGTAAACATTCAGGATGGGACTGACCACTGCAGTAGAGCAGCACAGCAATTGTGGGTTTGCTTGTTTAGATATACTTTTATTACATCACACACAGCATAGGTATAGGTTTTCCATACATGTTGTATATAGTTTCAGTGTGACACAATATTCAATGCCACAACATTTCGGGTGAAAATTTTTCATCAGGCGTGAGTATGGAGCCAGGGAAATCAGATGCTGGGGGCGGTGATATAGGAATATCTGTACCAGAAGTGCTACTTCTATTGAGCTAGAGGTGAGGCATGCCATGGGTGGGATCACCTGAGACATTGTAGCTTTGAATACTGAAACTATATACAACGTGTACGGAAAACCTATACCTGTGTGGTGTGTGATGTAATAAAAGTATATCTAATAGAAGCAAACCCATAATTGGTGTGCTGTCATACTTCTTATTCTTTTTATACACTGTGACATCACAGGTCTTTGGAAATGGATCCCCTTAGTTGGGCCCCATAGCAGCTGTTATGTCTGCTACCCTGATAGTTACATCACTGCTAGGCCCAAGTTTAAAGTATGTAATGGGGCCCCCACTTACCATGTGCAATCTATAATGCTGATGTTCTCTTATGTTGTAGAGAGGCCTTTGGCCCCCCTGAGGCTTCTGGGCCCAGTAGCAGTTGCCACCTCTGCACCTCCTACAGCCACGCCCTTGAAAACAAATCTGCCTTATCGAAACATCATTAAAGAAACTCTTTACACAGTAACAATTTCACAATCAATGCAAAATGCATAGCTAAAATAGCTGGTGTCCTGCTTTTTAACCTTTCTGCCCAGTCCCTCTGAATCCCAGTCCCAAAATGGTCAGTAGCTCCTCAGACTAGCTATGCACACAGTACTTTGATAGTCTGAGACACTCCCCCTTGGTTTAGGCTGATTCATTCAGGAACAGGGGGCGTATCTCAGACTACCACAGCACAGTGTGCATACAGCAATCAGAAGCTATGGCCATTTTACAGAAAGGAAGAAGCTAATGCGAGTCAGAAAGATTAAAAAGAGGTACAAAACATTCTCAATAAATATATAGTGAACCTGAGGGTTGCTTTATCAACATTGTAAATATATCAGCATACACCTTTCATTGGTATCACAAATGTCTAATTAAGAGATGTGGTTGAGAAAGAGTTAACTCTGATCTAATGACATGTTGATAGGGGGTTGTCATATAACAGCTGCTAATCTGATTCACAGCTTTGTGGAGCTTTGTCCCCTTCTATCCGATGAATCATTGCATGCCGCTGTGTGGAGAAGGGCTATTACTGGAGGTGCTATCATTACACAGCAATAGGCTGATTATCTTGTCTACTCGCTTTTCACAGCCTTGTAATGTGAATATTTACTAGGGTACTGCAGACATGCTGCATCTAACTGTACCGTATAATGAATTGTGTACTGGTTATATAGGGGGTGTACTGTGTACTGGTTATACAGGGGGTGCAGGCAGGGGTGAACCTAACCTCTCTGCTGCCTGAGGCGACCTGCAGAAAGGCATCCCACACCCAAATACCCAACCCATCGATCTTTAGTTCTGTGATGGTGACCTCCCTAATTAAAATTGTAGGATATGTCATCCCCTTATTTGACCCACACACAGTATAACACCCCTTTTACTGGCTCTCACAGTATATTCTTCCCTTTACTGACCCCCTCATAGAATAACACACTGTGGGGGCGAGTAAAGGGGGTATTACCCCATATATTGTCCCCTATACAGTATTACGCTCCCTTTACTGACTCTCACAGTATATTGCTCCCTTTACTGACTCTCACACAGTATGTTTCCCATTTATTTTTGGACAGTACACAGTATACTGCCCCCTCTTTGCCCCCACACAGTGAAATGTTAGCCTTAGATTCTGCCTGAATTTCCCAAACGTTTCGGCTTCAGGCCAAATCCGAAATTTTTGGAGTTTGTGGCTTTGTCACCCTAGAGTATAATAAGGGAAGGCCCTGGGGAGATGGGGAAAAATAACAACCCTTATACTCACCTTCCCTCACCTCTCCTGGGCATCTTTGCAGCGTCCGGCGATACCCAATATAATTTTCAAACGCAATAATATGCAGCATGGGTCACCACTGAGGCCTGACCACGGGATGCATGGCATCAGACGCAGGCTGGAAGAGCCTTGAAGAGCACGCAAGGAGACCACTGGTTGCCCAGGAGAATATAACTGTTTGTTGTTTTACTCACCTGCCCTGGTGCCGCGCAAGTTTGCTTGCTTCCTATTGAATTATTCCAACAGGTAGCAACTGATGTTTTACTCACTGTTTCTCGCTCCTGTTGCGTCTGGCATTCACTTCTGCCTCCAGGGCACAGACGCTGAACAGCTCTGCAGGTGTGGCCCTGAGTGTAGGGTTGGCAGTTACAGCCCAGGATAAGGTGTCTGAGGGGTCCCTAAGGATCACCAGTATTATAAATTGCGCATGGTAGGTGGGAGCCCTGATACAGATTTTGCAGGAGCATCAGTTTCTGACTGTTTTGCTAAATCCACAGCTCACTTCAAGCACCCAGGAGCAGTAGCCAGGAGGTACCCCAATTTTTACAATACCTTCAAAATACTTAGGCTTTAGCAAATTATACCTAGGTGCCTGAGCCTAGCAACAACACTAATGTACTGATGTGCGTAGTACACTAAGAAGCCACACCATTGAAAGGGTTAAGAGACAGTGATGGAGAATTATTAATACGTGTGCACTATATGATTAGGATGCTAGATCAGTAACCCTGTGTGCCATACAGCAGAAACCCCAGAGAAACCACAGTGTTACCGCCCACTTGGCTAGCACCCTGAATTGCATCAGCACTAAAAGGGCTTATATTTTTGGAATAGCTGAACAGATTTATATAAACAAAGCTCTAAAATGCTCAGGGTAACAGTGCCGATCAGATGATGTATGTCATTGGGCTTTTCAGATCTGGTGACAGGTCCTTCTTTAGTCTAGAACTTCTGTCCTGAGATACAGTATTACTTCACTTTCTTTGTCGCACCCCTGCTGGAGTGCGATTGTGAGCATTTTTTAATTTTCTGAAAATGGCAAATCTGGTGTAAAGCCGGGGCCCCATGCTGTGAAATAGCTGGGTTTTACATTACCTGCAAAACGGATGGGATTCTGGTTAATCCCATCCACACATTGCAGAAAAAAATTCCACAGCGGAAATGCTGCGTTTTCAAAAACACTCATGTCAGTTATACCTACGGAAACGCTGGCTCTGTCTGTAGGTATTGAATACCTACAGAAAGCGCCAGCGTTTCCGTAGGTATAACTGACATGAGTGTTTTTGAAAACGCAGCATTTCCGCTGTGGAATTTTTTTTCTGCAATGTGTGGATGGGATTAACCAGAATCCCATCCGTTTTGCAGGTAATGTAAAACCCAGCTATTTCACAGCATGGGGCCCCGGCCTTACACCAGATTTGACGTTTTCAGAAAAGCCAAAAATGCTCACAATCTCATGGGGGCAGAATGTAACAAATGTAAAATGTTGCAACATAATTATGCAAATAAGAACAAAACGTTTCAAGAACCTATTTTGTAAATTTTTGATGGCAGAAATGTGGCATCCTGGTCTTGGTAAACTGCCCCCTATGTGTTTTGTATATATGCACGTATTATGATGTATTACTACCTGCAACTGTATCACTGTAGTCTGTAAAGTGCCATGTAATATGACAAGATATAACTAAATTAGAGTCTAGTTCCTGTGTTTGATAAAGAATACTGTAGAATCCATTTTACAGGACTTCTTCTCTCACTTGCTTCCAGACAATTATCGAGTTGACAGAAGAAAGGGACTCCCTCCACTTCACACCTCTGCAGCCATCCGCACAGTCTCCCTCTGGATCCCCGGGCATGAGGCGGACTGAGAGCAGACAGCACCTGTCAGTGGAGCTTGCAGAAGCCAAGGCGAAAATAAGGGGGCTGAGGCAGGAGCTGTGAGTACTCTCTGAGGTCGCAGTGGGGATTTTATTCATACATGCCATATTTTTAATATGCTATGACATACAGGGTTGTCACTTGTACGGGGTTTGGTAACAATTACCCTATATACAATATCTAGCACTTTTGATAATCCAGAACCTTTTTGGCCCCAGCCATACCTGGGCTAATACACAGCAATTGTGTTCTAAGTTATAAACACGTATATTGTATTAATATTAATGATGGATCGGTAGGGGTCTGACGGTTGCTAGCGGAGAAATAGTGACCAGGCATATGCAGTCTTTCTATTATAGTACATGGAAGTTATTTAATATTTAATATGGATAATTATGTTAAATAATATACAAGTATTAAACGATGCAGTTTATGTATCTGAGCTGTTAATATCACACATGCATGGCCACATGGTGGTGTCCTGGCTCACAACGTGGGGTTGGGTACCCTAAATATGAAGCTATTACTCTATAGGAGCATGCCACAGCCTTTGTCTGACAGATTAGTAGAGAAAAGACCTCCACATGCAATCAGTATATGGATGAACACTAAAGACTCCAAGCACTTCTATTGCTGCCCTATTACAACACTGTGCAATATGTATCCATAATAGGCAGGGATGTGGAGTTGAAGTTGGAGTCGGGGCCAATTTTGGATGAAGTCGTAGTCAGAAAAAAGTTACTGTCACCGGCTTCAAAATAAAATGATTATTTTTAATTACATTATACAAATATTGGTATTGTATAATTAGATGTATAGTTTGTTACATATTTACTTTCATAGGTATTTAATCACTAGATTTTAATGAATTAGAGGAGATTTACTTCTTGTGACTGACCATGGCTATCGACCAGGAGTCCGAGTCAGGCTGTAGAAAAACAAAGGAGTCTGAGTTGATGGTTTGGCCTACTGACTCCACAGCCCTTGTCATAGAATAGGTGCATGATAGATAATTTTCTTTATGTAACCAGATTTTTTTTTTTTTTTTTAAACAAGGTTTTTTTTAAGAATTAAAAAAAAAAATTTCCATATCACTGTCTATATTTTATAAAACTTTCTATATCTTGCAATTTTCACTCTGGCCATGAAGCCTGATATTAGACTGACACTTGCCAAATTTGTGGGTTTTTTTTGCAGTAGCAGTTACCTCATTTACATATAGATAATATAGTATTACAATATAAGATAACCCTTCTATAGATAACATCACATAACACCTCCTATTGTATCCACCACTGACAGTAGATGGGGCATCTTGTCTACTTCCCCTTCCTCTACTGAGCATGTCTATAAAACTCTCCCATAGACCCCAATGCGATGGCTTCAGACTATTGCTGTCATGAATTATGCTGTAAAGCATATCACTTAATGTTGTTAAGTGATATACTTTATCATGTCTGCTTGAAAACCACCTAGACATGAACAGAGATGTGTGTGAGGCTCTTTCTCTTGCGCTACTGTTCGCCACCCTCCCTGTAAATTTTGCACACAGCTGCACTTGGGAAATTAGCCTGAAGATTGCAGTTATTATGTTGATTGACACTTAATAGATAGCCTAAACATTTAACGCCAATGTGCTCCTCGTAATGTGGTGCAGGCCTTCATAGTCTGGAGATAAAAACCTGTAATTAGACATGTAAACGAATGCTGGATTTTTCCTTCGCTTGAGATCTCACCCTTTCTGGTCTGGGAGTTTCTGCGCTCACCCTCCGTTTTGCTATACTGCAGCCGCCTTCTTATGTGCTGAAGGAGTTACATTGGTGTAATCAGCCCCCCGCTGTTATTCTGAGGAGCCAGTATTAAATAGAATGGCTTTGTTTGTTCTGGAGAAGTCAAAAATGTATTCATTTTACTGCATGCCTGCTCTAGTTGACCTTGATGAGCCCAGATTTTTGTTTTTCCTCTTTGTTTTTTTTATTTATTTTGTTACATTTTGGCAGATTTCTTTTGTCCTCTGTAGCCGGTTATACAAGGTAATTTCCTTGTCCAGTGTACAGGCTGCTTATACCTAAGTGAAAAAATACAGTTCACTAATGACTAATCCTGAAGCATAGATTGCATTCTAAAGAATGCCTCCTTCTAGCTGTGGGCCTTAGTACCTTTAAGGGAATGTGTCACCTTATGATGACATTTTTTTCAAGTTTTTATGTTAATACTATTTTTAATTTTTTTTTAGTTTTTTTTAAATTTCTCATGTCACTATATATAAAAAAAAAAAAAAAACTAAATCCTGCAATGTTGACTGTAATGGACTGACACTTGCCAATTATGTAGGTGTTTTCTTTGCAGCAGTCGCCTCATTTACATCACAGACGGTTACAATAGAAGATAAAATCACTATAGATAACACCACTGACAATAGATGATGTCACAGCTTTTCTATTCCCCCCCCCCCCCTCCCTGCACAGAGCATGTCTAGAAAACTCTCCCATAGACCTCAATGAGTCGGCTTCAGGATATTGCTACCGATGGCTATGACTGTGCTGTAAAGCAGCGGTCCCCAACCTTTTCTTCACCATGGCCCGGGGGGTGGAGCTTTGGTAATATGTGGGCGGGGTTATACACTAAACAGTGCTGTAGACCATGGGGGGGCTGGCGGGACCTCGGTTTACAGCACTGTATACCAGGCCCCCGCCATTAGCTATACTAGGAGCCACAACACTGTGGCTAGATCGCCGACCTGCCCCACATAATGTGCCGGGAGCCGCATTTACCAAGGCCAGCCTGCCGCCCCGCGGACTGGCAAAAGACCCCCAATGGCCCGATCCCGTTCAACGGACCGGTGGTTGGGTACCCCTGCTGTAAAGCATATTACTACATGCTGGTTATAGAGCAGAGGAGCAGCTCAGACAAGATGGCCGACCACATAATCATGTACAGAAAACAGAATTTTAAAAAATGTACAAACAGAAAATAAAAGCAGATTAGAAAAAATGTCATATATTTAACTATTTGTTTTTATTTCATAAAAAAAAATTGGTAACACATTACCTTTAAGGATCTGACTACACTTTGACTTGTTTCATGTGGCATTGCAACATAGCGTCTAATGGGGTAGTGTTGTGTGCAACTTAACCATCATAAACTTTAATGCAAGTTGCATGCGACTTTATCAATAAAGTTTGACTTATATAGTACCCAAATCAGTTTTATGCAAGTTGCATTTGCAACAAAAGTCGTTGTGTAGGCCTAGTCTAAGGGAGTCATCACCTATAGGGTGCCCTTTTAGAGGACTCCATAAGGTAGTGACAGACACATTTGACATCCGCGTTGGGTCTGTGAAGCATTTTTTTGAAAAATTCTGACATAATTATATGCATTATATCCATATTAGTTTATTATATGCATCGCGCTATGAAGCAGTTGTCCTCATACACTTCGCTACAGACTAGCCCATCTGACTCCTGCTTTCTCCCTATTACTATGCAGACAGGATGGAGAGGTTAGACCCCCAGCTAATGAATACCCAGGACTTCAGACACCAATATAGTTGAAAGAATTGTATTTGTTCATGGCGGTCCCCGGGGTGGGCCCAACAGAGTCAGTGGCCGCTGCCCCCCACTAGCTATGTCACTGGTAGATGGGTATTAATGTGGTGCAAGGTCAGCGCCTTTTAATAATTTAGGCGCACCTTGAGCCAGTCGGGACTTTCTTTCTAACGTAGGAAACGCCAGTCTTAATAAATTGTCCCCATTGTGCATGGAGCTATACACATGATAAATCCTCCCCAATGTCTGACAAATGCATCCTTCTATATGTCCATGACATAACGTGGGCATCATGATGGGTCCTCATAGACAGGGGCTGCTGCGTCTCTTGTCTACCAGTAGGCCTGGCCTTGCTAGGGTTAATCATTAATTTCAAACAACTTCTGTGGAATCTGAAAAAATTCAGATTATACAAAAAATAAAGTCATTACAAAGCTACAAAAGCTGAGCGCAGCAATCAGCCCGCAGATGGAGAGTGCTGAATATTCATAGGAGCTTCTCTGGAAATCAGTTCAAACAGCATAAACCACCAGTGCTGTCATCTGTGTGAATTAGGTCCAACGTGTTAACTGCTCCGCTGTATAGGTGGAACTGAGCTTAGCGTGGAGAATATGTAAGAATATTAAGACAAAGCTGTATATTACAGACAGTTATTCCCGCTATGTTAAGTGGTAGACTTGCAATTAACGCCTATGCGAATATTATTTTATGTGTTACTGTTTGCCAACAATTTGTCATTTATTAGTACCTATACAATGTTCTGGGTTAGTGTCCCAGGAGGCCGCTGCTTGTCTGCCGCTGCATGCAGGCGCTATTGATTGCCGGAAATAATGCTGAGACAGCTACAGCTCTGCACAATACAATAAGGATGGCTAGAAGAATTCTATTATGTTTCCTATTGTATCATTTCCTTCTGTTCTGTATAAGAAGTCTATAATAGTAACCAGATGGCGGTATCAATTTTGTATCTCAGAAGGTTTTATAAATATACCTTGGATGCAGTTTTTTTGCGTTGTTACCCTTTTCCAGTTACAAATATAAATCCACATGATGGCGTCATTGAAATGAGAAGACATGGAAGACGGTCTTTAGATGCAGAGTAAGGGCAGTGAACTGAACCTTTACCCCCGGGTGAAGGAAAACTTAGCTACATGTCTGTACACTAGAACCTTTTCAATGGCAAAAATTGGTTTATTTACTACTGATAGCATTTACATCAAATCCAGATCCGTCCTGTTGTTATATTATTCTAATAATTGTATTGATGGATTGTTGAGCTACCCACTGCATATATAACTTTCATGCTGCAGTATAAGCTAGGGCATGGTTTATGTGCTGACAAGCTTACTTCCTGCCTACTGGGTCCCTGCTTGTATCTGCTTCCAGGCCCTTGTCTGCTCTCTCTCTTCTTCCTTTCTTTCCACCTTATTCTTCATATTTCTTTAATCAGTGTTTTTGTTGCCTTGCCAATTGTGACCGTCTTGGGGTCCCCTTTGGTGGTTCTGATCCGTGTTGTTTGTATCTCTGTATTCATGGTCTGTTTTGATCTATGTTGTTAATCGTGGGAAAAAAAAAGTTTTCAGCACTTCTAGTAAATTTGATGAATTATAATGTTAATAACTGAATTCTTTATTTACAGGGAAGAAAAGACTGAACAGTTCCTGGATAGTAAGCAAGAAGTTGCACAACTTGAAACTGAGCTGAAAAGACTGCAGCAAGAGGTCAGAGGCTTTCAGGGCTTGTAATTCAGGGATTTGTACTGTTGGTATGATGACAGCCAGAGACGTCACTGAGGAGATTTATCAAAACTATTCAACCAATCTGCCAATAAGCTGAAGGGGCCATGAAGCTAAAAAAGCTGTACTTTTGTCTCCCTGGTTCTCCATTTACAGCAACGGCAGATCCGGTTTTCAGTTTACAGGATTCCAGGCTGTTTGTGCCAGGTGACCCCTGCAGCCAATAACAGGGCTCAGCAGTTAACTCTTCACTTACGGCAAGTCATAGCAGTGACGTGCCGCTTGTGAAGAGGTGACCGCTGAGGCCTGAGATTGGTTGCAGAGAGAGCCCCTTCATCAGCCCTGTTAAACTTCAAAATGTCAGACAACCCCTTTAAATGCAGGGCTAGCAAAGTGGTCTGAAATTCCACTGATCGAAAGGCTCATAAAGTGATTGCATATCAGAAGGATATGCCTTCACTTTAAATAGGTTGTCCAGGATATACAGTTTTTCGCAAGGAGGCTAGGGAATGTGCAAAAAAAAAAAACCCATACTAGCCTGTCCCCGGTGCTACGGTTTCTCCCACCGCGGCTCTCGGTGTGTTGTTCCAGCAGAAGTCCTGGAAATCAGCGACCTAAGGAAAGGAAACGGAACGTCACTCACTTACGTCTTTCCTTAAGCCGGTGATTGGCCTAAGTAGTTGTGTGAGGCAAGGACTTCCGCCAAAAGAAGCACCGGGGAGAGGTGAGCACTGGTGGTTGTTTTTTATTATTATTATTTTTTACCTTCTTGGGCCTCCTCGAGGAAAATTGTATATCCTGGACAACCCCTTTAAAATAGTTGGGGATCTGACCTCTGGACCGTTCAATCATCCTGAGATTTCAGGGGCCACAGTGCTGATTCAGTGTTTGCTCCTGGCCAAACTGTGCAGGAAACTTGAAGCATGACCCTTTCACTGTAATAAGAAAGAAAAATTATCCGTTTTTATTTAGCATTGACTCTATGTAAATGGATGGTTATCAGATTCTATTCATTTTCATTCATTTTTTTAGCATTTTTTTTTTTTTTTTTTATATCCGTGACGCTCGGTTCACAGTAGTGTTCAGGTTTCTATCCTTCGGGTTTGCTTGGGGACCCGAAAAACGGGTACCCTATCCTCTTAAAAAGCAGTTACCCGTGGAAACCCACTGACCCCATAGACTATAATGGGGTCCGCTGGGTTTTTCGCCTGCTTTCTGCCAAAAACGCAGAATGGGGAAAAGAATCGTATACTGCTGCTGTCCTTTCATCATCAGAATGACCCTTTAACACAGTGCTCATTTCAGTCTGCTTACAATGTATTAGTGCAGGTGAAATCTGGAGGTGTGGGCTGTAGCAGCTTTTCAGAACAGAGGCTAAGTAATGAAGACAAAGGCTAAATAATAATTCTATAAAAAAAAGAAAAATGTAGCAGAAAATCCTGCAACGTCCACCTGACTCCTCAACCGCCAAAGTAAAGCTGTGACAGTTTACTAATGGACCATGTGACATGTAACATTTTTAGATTTAACTGACTCTCTTTATAATTTTTCTTTTTTTTTTTTTAACTTAATATTATTTCAGTTTATTTATTTGTACACTTATTGCCATTGCCACGAACAAATAACTTAAAAACTGAAAGTTCAGGCAAATGCTATGAAATATGGACTAAACCCAGCAAACCCCCGACTCACGAAGAGTCATCCTACAGCACTCAGGAGAGGAAAAACCCTGTGGAGGAAACCTCTAGGGAACCATGGCTGGAGGACTGCCCTTCCCTTAGGCTTAGAAGGATAATGCCAACTTTAACTCATAAAAGTCATCTTAGAATTGTATATATAACACCTTTTTTTTTTTTTTTTTTTTTGAAAACAGATTTTACAAAAATTTTAGGGAGGTCTGGCGGGATCCTGTCAGAAGCAGCGCCCAACTAACAATTCTCCCAGCCGCATCGTGCCGACTCGGGAGATAACTTTTATTAACAGATTTTACAAAATTCCTAGGGACGTCTGGCAGGGGCCCGTCAGAAGCAACACCTGACTAACAATTCTCCCAGCCGCATCGCGCCGACTCGGGAGCCGACAAATATGTCCCGGGTGCTGCATAACTTTTTCCCATGTCCTTTTATAACTAACCTTCCGACAAACACCATAACGCCCAGGGGTACCATACCACCAACGGTCCCCTTTTCCATGAAAGTTCCACCTTGAAGTGTGCCCTGCCAGACCTTCCTACCTCCGGCTGTCGTGATGAGACCAGATACACAATTACAGTATCAAACAAAAAAAAAAAATTATACAATAATAGATACATTATACAGGTAAATGTCAAAAAAGCAATTGTAAAATAGTGATTA
The DNA here is from genome assembly GCA_947044405.1 of Leptodactylus fallax. Taxonomy (NCBI): domain Eukaryota; kingdom Metazoa; phylum Chordata; class Amphibia; order Anura; family Leptodactylidae; genus Leptodactylus; species Leptodactylus fallax. The sequence continues at coordinate 2,292,757 of CAMRHE010000308.1, forward strand.
AAAAGGGACGGGTGGGAGGGAAATGTTTCCTCCAGTCCTTGTGGTGAGAAAGAGGAAGAGATGAATGAGACAGGAAGTGACATCTATTCCTAAACTCCTCCCTCCCTACAGTAACACACTAGGCGCTATATACTCCTAAATCTCAATATGCACAAATATACACTTAAAGCTGAACCTGCCTATATAAATCTACACAACTACTGCACAAAGATGAAACTGCAGGAGTTATTGGTTCCCCCATTCCAAAGTCATGTCCCCCTTTGCTGATGGCTCCGGGGGTGTCTTGACTTTTGGATATGGGATGGACCCTCACTCCTTCCTAAAACCACTCAAACTACAGTAAACACTGATTTTGGAATAAACACACAAAACACTTTATTTTGGTGTAAAAATGGCCACAGCTTTATTTAAATCACAGAACTAAAATAATCACAGAAGGAGTCAGGTGAAGTGCTAGACCATTGGGATTCACGAATACTGTGAGATCCCCAGCTGTCTGACATACAGCACCCGGCCAGAGAGCAATAAAGGGGTGGCACGCTCCGGCCTGCGATTCTAGCAGAGCCAGTACACTATAAGGGCGCCAACAGCCCTGTGCTTAACCACTGTGCCCGCCCGTTACTATTACGACATCCTTCAGGCTGGCCATTTCCAAAGCTCAGCCTGTTCACCACCATGAGGTTTAACCTCCTCTATTAGTTAAAATAAGTCCACAATAACTTGCCTGCAACTTCCACCTGACTCCTCAACCGCCACAGAGAGGCCATTTGACACCTTAAATGGACTCGACCGCCACTAAACTGATTAGGAATGCAATAGCCCTCTAGAGAATTTTTTTTTTTTTTTACTACAAGTCCCACTTTATCTTCTCTACGATATAACATAACCAGTGATGGATAAAGAAAAAGCCAGATCAACTAAGCTATGAATGTTGCTGAAAATGCAACTAAAAGGCTGTAGTTAGAAACTAGTAAAGAGAAATAGATATAATACTGAAATTACCATAAATCAGTATACATGGGGAATTCTGACATACCACAAACAAGTAATTGCCAACCATTTATGCATATAAGTATATATTTCCCACTTAGGTGATGTGGGGTCCACTTATGGTGGTAACTGTAAACCAATGATATAGATGTATATACTATGTATGAGATAACACCTCTTCAAGAAATACCTCTGCCATTAAAAACTAGTGGAAGAGTGAAGAAATCAGGCGATACCTTTTAGAGGCTAACTGAGTATATTTATAAGTAAGCTTTCAGGAGTGCTCGCTCCCTTCATCAGACATGGTGTGATACAAGAACTGAAAATTTTCAGTTCTTGTATCACACCATGTCTGATGAAGGGAGCGAGCACTCCTGAAAGCTTACTTATAAATATACTCAGTTAGCCTCTAAAAGGTATCGCCTGATTTCTTCACTCTTCCACTACTTTCAATGGCTAACACGGTACAACATTATACTACTAAAAACTAGAACTGTCCATTTAAATTCATTGGTAACCCTATACCCACTTACACTGCCAGGAAAGACAGAGAGTATAAAGAAGGGAAGAGAAAAGTACTTGCTGTGTGTCAGCTTCTCCAGATACTGCAGCAACCACCGAGCACTTATAGTAGTGCAAAACCTCACCATTGTTGTTTGATGGGTCCGAACCACATCAACAGTAAAACAAGCCATTAAATGATGCTTATAATGATGAGAATAAGCCCATGATCTGCTTGATTTACAGGAGTCTTTGAAGTCAGTGAGATATCTTCTCCTGTCATCTCTCAATCAGTTTCAGAGCACTTGATGACCTTTTACCCTTAGCCGCAAGCACCGACCCAAGGGGACCCAGATCGAAATTTGAAGATGAAAATTCTCTTCTTTGCTGGAAATGGGCCAGCACCATCCTGATGCTGCCCGTGCCGCTTGGGAGCTACAGGACTATCTAGCTCCTGCATGCAGAGCATGGGGTTACATGATAAGCAGTGCTGGGTTCCATTCGCTAGCCGGTTGCAATAGACACTCTACTGCATCTATGGCTGTATCACACTGTCGGCATCCTTAAGAGAAATATGAGTTGGTCAATTAAAGGTCATAAAGCTTCACTAAGAAAAAGTACAAGTTAACAGAAATGGTCCTTGAAGCTATAGATTTTTATCAAAAACATGCCCATTTGTTTTTCTCTCCCTCCAGCCGCAGCCACCACCAGCTCGGAGGGCTCAATTTATTGCACAGACATGTGAAAACTAGCCATGACCATAGGGACTTACCCTAACAGGGTCTTTTTACAATGAATAATTGGTTTGCAGAAACCAGGAGGTCCATAACTCCGATGGTTACCCCTCCACACCAGGGGGCCATACCTCCGATGGTTACCCCTCTGCACCAGGGGGCCATACCTCCGATGGTTACCCCTCTGCACCAGGAGGCCATACCTCCGATGGTTACCTCTCCACACCAGGGGGCCATACCTCCGATGGTTACCCCTCCGCACCAGGAGGCCATACCTCCGATGGTTACCCCTCCGCACCAGGAGGCCATACCTCCGATGGTTACCCCTCCACACCAGGGGGCCAAACCCTCGATGGTCACCCCTCCATACCAGGGGGCCAAACCTCTGATGGTCACCCCATCACACCAGGGGGCCATACCTCTGATGGTTACCCCCGCACTGGGCTACACCTGAGATGGTTGCCCATTACTGGCCAAATTATACATAACTTCAAGGACCCATAAAACAAAAATATATTCCCATAAAACAAAAATATATAAATATATATTTATTTTAAATAGTGCAAATTATAATGCACAGCAATAGCTATACTGTAGGATTAGATTTAAGCTAAAGTATTAAGAAAACACATCAGTAAATAAATACATTACATTCTATTAACCACGTTCAGTCAAGAAATGGCAAAACAGGTTGTTAGTCTATCCTAAACCACCAGCAATTAAACACTGGCTTGGAGGCATGAGGACATTGTGTACACATCCCAATCCTAAGGAACCATGCCCCATAGGGTTACATTAAAAGGCAAGGCCACTGACAATAATACAGTAAAACAATGGCCTAAAGATTGGAGGCCCATGTAGGCAGGGTCCTCTCATCCACGTGTACTAGATCACTCAGCTAGTTAGTTACGTACATATTGTACCTATGTTGGCACTATGTATGTAAGTAAATCCCTATATATATATATATATATATATATATATATATATATATACACACACAGCACCATGGAATTAAAGGTGCTCTAAAAGAAATAATCACTTAGATGGCTCACCCTAAATACTGTATAAGCAATAATACTAAGTTATACCAGCTCCAGAATAATCCAGAGCCATGTAGGTAATAAGGACAGACTTAGCAGCTGTCTGTGGGTACAAAATTATACTATTAATAGGACACCACTGAGAAATAACCCATCACATAGTATATGTCATAGTCAGGGATGGGAGCTGCTGTATTATATGATATCACAGTAACATATAATAATAGTAATCCATATACTTATCCGGATACAGACTGTAAATGCTCCTAAGTCACCGGCTACACATGAAGAGCAAGAAATGCAATAATCTGGTGCAGTATATGTCTGATATCTATTATCTGCATGTGTTGATAGGTCAGCCTATAACATGGAGGACAGTATATCACCGTATATACCTGGCTATAAAACTATACAAATCTGTGTATCCTACAGAGCAAGGTGCACCTGAGTCACCCACATCCCCACCATGTGCTGAGCCCTCCATGAACACCTTTCAGGGCTATAAATATGATCTAGATATAATATATTCTGCCAGAAGACAAATATGTGAAAAAACATCTAGATAAGGCCCCACATAATCTACACAGTCTTATAACATCCACCATTTTAGGTACTAGATGAATTTCCAAATGAAAGATGAAATAGCTACATGAGGTAAGGGCGGACATTTTATAGACAGCAGCATCAGCAGGACAGCATGTATAAAGTGACTGACGGCTGTCATATAGCCACACAGGACTCAGTATACAGCCCTGATATGGAGGTCACATATAGATCATTAGATGCCATATACAGGACCAGCACAAAGAATAGAGGAACTATAGGGACTGCTGGACTACATATACAATGAGGGACCTGTATATAGCAGGGTCAATATAAACACCATGTCCAGTACATGGAACTAAGATGGAGGGTGTATACAGATCACTAGACTCCATATACAGGGAGGCGGCTTTCAGACCAGGCTGTCCCTCTCTCACCACAAGGTCTCCATTACATGTAACCTCCCAGCTCCACCATAGAGAGCCCCTCAGTCCCCAGGACTCATGAACAATCTGCATTATACAGTAGTAATCTATGATAGATCAGCCATGTCTGCAGTGTGTGAGGTAAGTACATGAGGGGGACTCTGACAGGATAAATCCTGTGGTAATACTGCAGCATATACAGTATGATGTAGAATGGTGATACTAATCTAGTAGTGATGTGTAATGTGAATGTGGTGACACCAGTGCTGTGTGAGGTGATAAACCCCAATATTATAATCCCTGAGTCTGCAGACACATGTTTCCTTCAGTCCTTGTGGTGAGAAAGAGGAAGAGATGAATGAGACAGGAAGTGACATCTATTCCTAAACTCCTCCCTCCCTACAGTAACACACTAGCCCCTATATACTCCTAAATCTCAATATACACACATATACTCTTAAAGCTGAACCTGCCTATATAAATCTGCACAACTACTGCACAAAGATGAAACTGCAGGAGTTATTGGTTCCCCCATTCCAAAGTCATGTCCCCCTTTGCTGATGGCTCCGGGGGTGTCTTTACAATGGGGAGTCATTAAAACTCTACACGAGAAAGACCACAAGTAAAGATGAAAGACATGAAGTAAAAACCCGAGGCCCTCACTGAAATTCAGTTCATGTCATTACATCAACAGGACTTGTAATAGAATGAAATTATCCTGTAAGGAACAGTCTCATGAATATACCTCATAGAGAAGTGTAAAACATGGACTTGAATTTGTTACACTGTATCAGTAACTTGTATCTCCCTTAAAGGGAACTTGGCATGAGATTGAATCATGGGCAGCCTGAACCTAATGATGGGTTCCCTTTTATAGTGATGACATATCACTAGTATATGTATGTTCTGTGTGTGGGTATGACTCCCCCCGACCCTGAGAATGAGAGGCTGCAGCACTGGTGTAGTGTTGTCGCCCTATATAAGATTTCTATGCAAAGTAATGCTCTGACTGATCAGATATTGCAACCATTGAGGAAATTTACAACTTGAGGAACTTTTCATCTCAATGTTCTTTGTACCTCCCTTCTATAGAACATGAAACTGCTGGCTGACGCTAGATCTGCTCGACTGTATAGAGATGAGCTGGATGCACTCAGGGAAAAGGCAATCCGAGTTGACAAGCTTGAAAGTGAAGTGAGCCGATACAAAGAACGCTTGCATGACATAGAGTTTTATAAGGCCAGGGTAGAGGTAAGTGCACAATAAATGAAATCAAGTTCCATTTCCATTTTGTTAATGGGTTAGTAAACATCAGTGTGAAATATGTATACATTGTTAAAAAAAATAAATTAAAATTAAAGAATTAAACCTTAGAATCTAGAGGTACAAAGCAAGCTTACAAAGATGGTGAAGATCGTACAAATTTCTGACACCATTATAGGATTATCAAGAAGTCCACAATTGCTCCACTGCAAAGAGGACCTGTCACCAGGTCTGAAAAGCCCAGTGACATCCATCATCTGATCGGCGCTGTCACCCTGAGCACTTTGGTGTTTTGTTTATCCAAATCTGTTCAGCCATTCCAAAGATATAAGCCCATTTAGTGTTGACGCAAATTAAGGTATTCCAGACAAATGGGCGGTATCACTGTGGTTTATCTGTGTTCTGTATGTCATGCAGTGTTACCGCCCACTCGACTAGAATACCCTAACTTGCATCAACACTAAAAGGACTTATATCTTTAAAATGGCTGAACAGCTCAACTCTAAAAGGGCATAACATGAGGGTGTGCTGTTACCAGGGCTCAGTATCCTTGCGGGCCCATAAATATACTTATGGGGTCAGTTGGTTAGAATATAGTCATAGGAGGGATTCTGTGGAGAGAGGCTATGGCACAAAAGGGGGAAAATTACTATGTGGCGGCCACTGAAAGAAATTAGAAAGTTGGGAAACATGTTGTGTACAAGGTCTGATTCCAGACAGAGAAGGAAAAGGAAATGTAAATGCTGTTAAAATGTACAAATGGGAGTGGCTGAATTTTTGCAGTGGGGTCTAAGCTGAGCTTTTGCACCAGGGCCCTATGAGTCTTTAGTTACGCCTCTGGCTTATATCTGTGGAAAGGCTGAACAGATTTGGAATAACAAATCACTGGGATTTTCAGACCTGGGGACTTTAAAGATGACCTGTTCTCCTTTCCTGACATATCTCTTTTAGGAAATACTTGTGTTTCCCATTAAATAATAACTCTGGCTAATTTTTTCTTAGAATTCTACATTGTGCTGTTCCTTTGTTATTCTTTCTAGAAATTTATTGATCAATTGGCGACTGGGTGTTACCAGTAGGGTGAAGGGGGGGGGCGTGTCTGCCTGGTATGCTGTGGATCCAGTAGGTGGCGCTGCCTCCTGTGACTGTTAGTATGAAGCACCACCTACTGTATCCACATCAAACCAGACAGGTTAGGGTTAGGCTTGCATATACGAGAGGCCTAGTTAGCCTCTACTACAACAATGTAATAACCAAAAATGCTGAGGCTCTGGGTGCTCTAGTTAGCTGTGAAGGGTCGTGGTAGCACCACCTATAAGATCTGCAACACACATGATTTAAACCACTTAATTCTAGTCTCAACCGACATGGCAACTGCCACCAAAGAGGAATAACTAAGGAATATTACAATGCAGAATTGCAGAAAACAGATCATCCATCATTTTTATTTTATGGGAAATACAAGTATTTACTAAGACAGACATGTCAGGAGAGGTGACAGGTCATCTTTAAAATATTCCTTTGATCTTCCTCACCCCAAAACTGTTGCATTAATTAAATGTGTTGTCAATGTGACAAATGCCCCTAAACCAAATATTGATCCCATTGTATTTAGTATCTACTCAATGAACAGACTCATTTTCCATTATAGTCACACCATTGAAATACTCTATATTAGATTTTTGAAACATCGTTGTTGTGGCATACAGAAAAAAATTAACAATTGGGAATTTTTAGGAACTAAAAGAAGACAATCAAGTCCTTTTGGAGACAAAGAACATGTTGGAAGACCAATTGGAAGGAGCTCGAGCCCGCTCAGATAAACTACACGAGTTGGAGAAAGAGAATATACAGTTAAAAGCTAGATTCCATGATTTGGAGATGGTAAGACTGTTATTTACTACTGTAGCTTTTGGATGGTGTTTGAAAATTTTTTGGATGGTCTTGAAATTCATAGTTTATTTGAAAAAGTCACTATAAGGATCATCCATCTAGATTATTACTGGTGACTTGTTATGTATAAACATGGTTTAGTGGTTAGGGGCAAGGCTGTGGACTCTCTAGGCCAAACCACTCCAACTATGGTAACTTTTTTTTTTTTTTTTAATCTAAATCCAACTCCACCCAAAATTGGTCCTATCTCCAACTCAGCCCACAATCTGGCCAAGGGTAACATCTGCCTAGAGTTTATATGTTCTCCCCATTTTTGTTTGGTTTCCTCCGTTGACTCCCTTTTTCTCCCCTTGCTCCAAAAAAACATACTTATCAGGAAATTGTTCCTAGTGTGTGCAGGATAAGGGTGGGGACTGATGTGAATGGTGACAATCTCTGTATCTTATTGTAGACAATAGATGGCCATTGACCCTGCCAGTATTCTGAAAATAAGTTAAGTCTTCTAAGCTTTATGCTAGGTTTACACCTGCGCTCCGGTTTCTGTTCTTTGGGTCCACTCTCTGCGTTGTTCAAGTGGAATGGGGGACGGAATCCCCGAACGGAAACCGACCGCTGGTGTGAGTGGAGATTTTTTTTTTTTTTTTTTTTTTTTTTATGGAGTTCTTTTACCCACCTCTAGAATGGTCACATCTGATCACCTTCCTTTTTTAGTATTCTGCTCTTAGATTTCATGTTTTGTTAAATTGTAAAGGGGTCACGGCATCTATAATTTGATATCATTTACCAATTTGATCACATGCTATGGTAATTTTGACTATAAGTACTGAGTAAGGTGTCTACTTCATATATTTGACTTTTTTATTTAGCAGATTCTGAATCTCACTGGTTTATTTTCTTACAGTGACTTGCATGTTTTGTTTTGCATTAATAGGGATTATGTGTTCCCTAGCCACTCACAATATAGATGTTCTCACCATGAGGCGGCTGATGGATGATGGCTTACGTAATGTGATTATTGACTGATAGATTATTTAACATTTTCTAGCACTGTGTTTGGCCCCATGTTATTTTGTGCCTCCTTTTTTGTGGTATACTTTTTGTATGGTTTGGTACATGATAAGGTGATTTAACTCTTCAATTTCCTATTGTATTTGTGGTACATATCCCATAGAAGAGATGAACTAACATAATAAGTATTCTAGTAATTTATACCTATGTCTCCTGTAGCAATACCTCTTGTTTTCTGAGCATATAACTACTGTTTATGATCTTAGGAGCGTGACTTGGACAGGAAGAGGATTGAGGAGCTCATGGAGGAAAACATGACTTTGGAAATGGCTCAGAAGCAAAGCATGGATGAATCCCTACATCTTGGCTGGGAACTAGAACAGCTGTCTAAAACCAGCGATCTCCCGGAAAGTAAGAGGCCAGCCTATCTATATTTGTGTTATTTCTGCATAGTGCGTAGTGTTTGTTAGAATGTTCCAGCAGCTTCTTATGACATACTGCATCCTCATGTTATTTCTGGAGATACTTAAGATGTTTGATGATTGTCTCATACGTAGGTGATAGATGAGACATATCATAAAACATGGGGGTCCTGTTGCTCAGAGCCACACCTACAATGTGAAGGAAGTGAGGGTAAGCCAAACTACTTTGTATCCAAGTCACGATTGTCAAAAAGCACATTTGCCCAGGGAAAACTACAATATGACGGAGCTGTGCATTTTTGGATTTCTTATTGGTCTTTTGCTACAAAAGACATAGACATATTGTGAATGAGCTGTATTTATATCATTAACCTCTGGACTTGTAGACTTGTTATGGCCAAGGCTGTTGACCCCATCACTTTGCCCTGGGAATATTATGGTCCTATGCATACTTCTTACGTGTCAGAAATGGTGCAGAAAAGCTTTTCAATATTTCATCAGCTTCTCAGCTGGGTTAGAGACCACACTGACAATGTTATATCATCTAACTGGACTTACCCTTATCTCTAGTGAATAAATTATTATGGATTGATTGTTCAGCTGTCAGTCATATCCTCAGTGGAATATCTCAATTCCTTAGTCTAAAATATAAAGTAATAACAAAAGGCAGACACATTTAAGGGTTGCTCAGGAATGTTAAAAATTCCTATAACCGCAGGGAATATGCTAAAATAATAAGCAGTACCAGGCTGTTACATCCCCTGCTTTTCTAGTGGGCCATGCTATTCTTTGTGTACTTTGTTGTAGTGATGGTGTGCTGTACATCCATGTGGCCACCGCAGCCAACCACGGTCCTTAGCTCTCTTATGTCATACATGAAGGCATCACTGCTAAGACAATGATCGGGTGTTCTCCTTTAAGAAAGGAGTAACCCCTGTATGATGTAGAGGACCTGCAGCATTATTTTTTTTCTATCAGCGAAAGGAATTATTTTAACATTGCACTGAATGAGGACAGACGCAACTGGAAAATTTCCCATTTGTATCTGTCAATAAGAAAAAGTTTAATGTTTTTGTGATCATTTGGCAGATGAGAACATCAGATGTTTACCCGCAGTGTGAACACAGCCTTAGATTATATTAAAGAGAACTTTTCACCACTCCACCTCTTTGCAGCCTTCAAAAAGTGCCACTCCTTTGATTCTGGAAGAGTTGGAATTTTTTCTCTAGTTCCCCTCCATTCCTGAGCAGTCACTGCTGTTATATTCAGCACAATTATTACTTATGCGGTCAGGTGGGCGGTCCCTGTATTTCTGCCCCAGTCCAGGACTGACCACCTGACTATAGAGAACAGAATCATGGTGAAACTAACAGAAATGATTGCTCAGGAACGATGGGGGCTATAGAAAAAATTCTAACTACACTGTAATTAATGGACTGATAGCTATTGGAATATGGAAAGAGCTGGAGTTAGTGGAGATGGTGAAGGGTCCTCTTTAGGTTTTAAACTCTCTATGATATTTTTGTTAACCTGAAGAAGCTTGGAATGTTTTTGAGAATCGTGGCTGAATACATGTGTGACGTATCCTATAGGTTATACTTGATATCTTTTGGTGAATATGATATATGTATCAGAGTGCCATTTCTCTATGACCTTTATAAAACTTTCTGACTCTTCTACGATTGTCTTACAGCGCCACAAAAGTCTCTGGGACATGAAGTAAATGAGCTGACCTCCAGTCGTCTACTAAAACTAGAGATGGAAAACCAAACCCTGCTGACTACTGTAGAAGAGCTGAGGAGTGCGATGGGCTCCACAGAAGGTGCTAGTGCCAAAATTCTGAAAATGGAAAAAGAAAACCAAAGACTATGCAAAAAGGTGAGTTTCATCAATTGTATCAAATACTGTAGGTCTTATAGAGCAAAATGTCCTTTTTAGCCATAGCAGCCAAAAAAGTTACATTTTTATCATCCCCGGGGAATTTTCTAAATTAAGATGTAATCCTTTAAAATGAGGAAATGTAAAAAAACAAAACAATAGTTGCTTGGTAACCCAAGCTTAAAGCCCACCTCCAAACTATAAAACCACTTTTCATAAATGAATAGTACAGAAACTATAGAATATATCTTAAGAAATCTGTTTCCTTCTCCATTTATTAAACTGAGATTTTACGTATCCTATAGGTTATACTTTATAAGTTGTTGTGATCATTTGGCAACCTATAGGATACTTATTAGGTTCTACTTATTCTATAGTGAGCGATTTCTGTCATGCATTTATTGGATTAGTAATTCTGCCCTGGACATTCAGATGTTCCTCAATATTAGACTTGACACCATAGTGAAACCTGCATTAATATTAAGAATGTATATAAAAATACAGTGACCTTTTACTTCATTATAGCTTGAGAAAATAGAAGCTGAATTAAATCACGAAAGACAAAGCATCGAGAGCAGCCAACATCTGAGCAATGACCTTATGAAAGAGAAGTCACAGCTGGAGAAGATCATTGAGACGCTGCGTGAGAACTCCGAGAGACAGGTATGGAGACAGAACACACAGATGTCTTATTAATTGAATTAGGGAGGGAAATAAAAACAATTTCCCTTGCCATACAGATAATGAATGACTTTGCTCACATTGTCTATTAGTAAAACTTCCTTTAATCCTTCTAAAGATGAATGTGTCTTCATCCCTTTTAATGAGTGCCATGGCCTGTTTCAAATCCACCATGTTATAGAGCACATTACAATGATAGATATCATACTATTGTTATGTAGGTCACTTTTGTATATTTGGAGAAAAATTACCTTTAAATATTATGCAAATGAGGCAGTTAGTACAGGAGGGGTGGGCCTTTAGCTCCTTGAAGCACTGCTTTTGCCATTCAGACCCCTACCACCTGCTGCCTGCACTACCCCGTGCAGTGGGTGTTAATTCTTCTCATCCAAGGAGTATAATGTTTATCACTGTAATGTGCTGTGTATCATGGTGGTGACAGGGGAAGTGGGAACTCCCTTTAAGGAGTATTATATCTTCATACCTATAACTCAACAGTTTGTAAAATAAAGGTGAGACGTTTTTTTATTGGAACATTGGGTGTTTTTAAAAGTTACCCAATTTACTTTCTGTAATTCTCAACAAAACCTCACCGTGACCTTTATTTATAGAAAAGTTCTTAGTGATTTAAAGGGGTTTTCTAGGCTTATTCATGGCTGATTCAGGCGAGCGCATCTCATCTCTGAAAAGCCAGGACAGTGCCATACATTGTATAAAAGTTTTTGCAACTCGGCCCCATTCACTCACAGGCCATTTGGCAAATAAATTTGATTTCCCATGACTTATCTCTTCAAACAGTTCATCATCGGGAGTCCTGGTGGATAAGGATAATTCATTAATCATAAAAGCCTAGAAAGCACCTTTACGGCTGAAACCACATGTTGTTGTAGAAAAGCTGCATTTTTTGCTGCAGATTTTGTTGAGTTTCTTTTGAGCCAAAGCCAAGAGTGGGTGAAGTATAAGTTTTTCCTTTTATATTTCTCAATCGTTTTGAAATCACTCTTGGCTTTGGCTAAAGAAAATGTAGAAAAATCTTCTACAAAAAACACTGCTTTTCAATAATGTGGGGCTTTAACCTAAATGGTTTTTCCAAAGATTGCAACCTCGGTAGGAGTCAGTCAGGCATTTGATTGTAGCATTGGTCAAGCATGTGCCTTGCTGCTCCATTCAAAATCTCTGGGACTGCCAACTGTACTTGAATAAAGCACTCAACTATCAACCCATAGTCCCATACAGTTTGGAGCAACAGCGCACATGGTCGACCACCACTGCTTTCTAATGCACCCAGTTCTTAAGATCGGTGGGAGTCCCACTGGTCGGATACCCATTAATCAGGAGTTTATCACCTATCCCGTGACTGGGTGATTGGATGCTATCTTAGGAAATCCCCTTAAAGGGGCATTCCCATGAACATAATCATATTTATATTTGTAGATAATACAAAGTTAAAGATTTTTGCAAATATAAGTACCTAAAAATTCTGCAGAGTTTTAAAGATTTTCTCTAACAATCTTAGTGGTGATATCTGTTGTCTTGATCGATTGCCAATGGATACGACCACGTATGCAGAAACTTTCTATGGTCTGGAACTTGTCAGGAACCCAGCCAAGATTTTCTTATTGTAGCTAGTTTATCAGGCAGGGACACTACATGTATCAGAAGATATTCTGGCCACAATAAGGAAATCATGGATGACTTTCTGACCTTAGAAAGATCCAGCATTCATGGTCGTATCCACTGGCAACCGATCAAGACAACAGCTCGTGACCACAAGACATTTAGAGAAAATCTTTAAAACGCTGCAAAATGTTTAATTACTTATATTTGCAAAAATGTTTAATTTTTAATTGTCTACCAATTTAAAAATGATTATGGCCATGGGAATACCCCTTTAAATCCATTTTATATTGGCCTTATTGTATTATTTTATTTGTCTTCACAAATAGTACCTATAGCTCTATTATACAGAACCATTGGGGCACCACATGACACTGTACAAGCTCGGGGGAACAGATCTCCTTTTTATGTAGCTGCACTTTTTCCTCTTAAAGTGAAGACTGATCAACATTCTGTTTGTCTCTCAGATTAAAGGGCTTGAACAAGAAAATGAGCATTTAAACCAAACCATTGCTTCACTGAGACAACGCTCACAGATTGGAGCTGAAGCAAGAATGAAGGACATTGAGAAGGAAAATAAGATTCTTCACGAGTCCATCAAGGAGACAAGTAGCAAATTAAACAAGATGGAATTTGAAAAGAAGAAGCTGAAAAAAGAGCTTGAACACTACAAAGAAAAAGGCGAGAGAGCTGAGGAACTTGAAAAGGAGCTGAACAGAAAGGAGAAAGAAAACGAACATTTGCAAAAGAAAATAACCAGTTTAAACATTGTCTGCGAAAAGACCGAGTCCTTGGAACAAGAAAATGTAGGTTTAGAAATTGAAAACAGAAAGCTGAAGAAAACATTGGACAGCCTCAAAAACCTCAAATACCAAATGGAGTCATTGGAGAAAGAGAACAACCAACTTGAGGAAGAGAACTTAGACCTGAGAAGAATTGTAGAGTCACTCAAAAGCACAAACATTAAGGTGGCTCAGCTGGAGCTCGAAAACAAGGAACTTGAAAACGAGAAGGAACAACTGAGGAAAGGTATGGACCTCATGAGAGCATCGTGCAAGAAGATTGAGCATCTAGAAGTCAGTTACCAAGGACTAGACACAGAAAACCAAAGGTTACAAAAGGCTCTGGAAAACAGCAATAAAAAGATTCAACAACTCGAAAACGAACTGCAAGACCTCGAGACAGAAAACCAAGCATTGCAGAAGAACTTGGAAGAGCTGAAGATATCCAGTAAGAGATTGGAACAGCTAGAAAAGGAGAATAAGCTGCTGGAGCAAGAGAGCTGCCAGCTAGAAAAAGATAAAAAACAACTAGAGAAGGAAAATAAAAGGTTTCGGCAACAAGTTGAGGTTAAAGACATCACACTGGAGGAGAACAATGTGAGGATCTCAAATTTGGAAAGGGAAAATAAATTACTTTCCAAGGAAGCAAGTACATTTAAAGAGTCATGTGCTCGGCTGAAAGAACTGGAAATAGACAATAAGGAGCTTGTGAAAAGAGCGACCATTGATAAGAAAACACTAATAACACTGAGAGAGGTAATCTGGTTTCTACTGCAATTACATTTCCATGCTGTCAATATACTATAATTATCAGGAAAAGCAAGTATGTCTGTGAGGCAGTACACAGGGCATCTCAGATAGCGTGACCAAAAACCTGTTTTGTACTGACAATGGGGCAATAACTACAAAACAGTCTACATATTGGTGTCTCTGGTTTGGCCAATAAATCAACCCTTGTTTCAAGTCTCTTTAAAGGCTTGAAAAACAACTTACATGATGGTGATCTATAGGTGGCTCCAGAGTCGTAACTGGGTCCCAGTGCAAAATCTGTATTGTGACCCCTGCCTACCCTCTATTATTTAGAATAGTGGTGCATTTTTATCTGGCAGAGAGACACCAGAAGTACATTTTTCTTTCTTCTAGAGGAAAGGTACTTTGCGCAATTTTCCTCAGGCAGCAGTGCACTATAGACCCCCTAACATTTGGTTGTATTTTTACAAAGAGAATCAGTACCTTATGTAAATTGTATGGCTACGCTAAAAAAAGGACCTTTTACCTCTTCCACTAACTCCAATTCTTTGCATTGGTTTACCTCCACTGATTCCAGTGCAGTTGGGATTGTTTTTCTTAGCCCCCCACTGTTGCCCGAGCAGTTGGCACAATTAGTTTCAGTGCCTGATACAAAGCTATATCTAGACTCTCCGTTACCTGGGGCAAAGGCTCATTTCACTTCCCTTACTCCTGTATCTAAATATATAAAAGTGATTTGATGCTCCTCCCTGACAACCAACACCTGGGGAACATGCCCCAATTACCCCTCCCTAACTACGTCCCCAGCTGACTCTTTAATGTCAAGTGGGTGGTGTCAGACAGCAGCAGACAAAGGGGCATGACTCAGAGCTTCAATTAGAGGCAGGCAGAATTAGAGCTCTGAGTCACACCCCCTTGCATGCTCCTGCTTGACACCACCCACTTGACATTGGAGAGTCTAGTTAACCTATCAGGCACCAAAGGTAGCTGCGCTGATTGCTCGGGAATGGTGGGGACTATAGAAAATATTCCAACGACACTGGAATCAGGATGAAGCATGAAAAGAGATCTGGTTGGTGGAGGTGGTGAAAGGTTCTCTTTAAAGACTTTTGTTTTACAATTTTCTTCCTGGAAGTTCCCAATAAAATTTAAAAACCCACTGCATATATGTATTTTCTTAATTTAGTAAAGGAACATCCCACATGAAAGCGAGGTAATGGTATGAAGGCTGCTGGGAGGATCAGATTTCATGGTTAACCAGAGAATTTTATTCACGGAAGGAAGGAAGACAACTGTTGTCAGTTTTGGTTATTCGTCTCTCATCTGTTTAAGACGCAACTGTCTGCTTTTATTTTGTCTTTATAACAGACAGTTATAAAAAAAAAATATTAGTAACATGCTGAATGAGGAAAAAAAGATATGTATTAAATATTAGAGGAATCAAAAAGGTTTTTTTGAATTTTATAATTTTCTAAATTGGGAGCACAGAATACATTACACCTTGAATAATTTTTTTGGATTGTCACGCATACTTGAGCTATTAGCAGCCCTACCATTGCACCAATGGAAATCCCAAGTAACTCCCCTAGTTTTAACCAATATACTGTATGGGAGGGCAAAGTATACTAAAATAGGCGTTGCTGTTTCAGCAAACTTTCCATATACAGCAATGAAAAGTTGGGCACCCCTATTAACTTAACATTTTAGTCTAAATATTTGGGTGTTTGCAACAGCCATTCAATTTGATATATCTAATAACTGATGGACACAGTAATATTTCAGGATTGAAATGAGGTTTATTGTACTAACAGAAAATGTGCAAATGCATTAAACCAAAATTGACCGGTGCAAAAGTATGGGCACCTCAACAGAAAAGTGACATTAATATTTAGTAGATCCTCCTTTGCAAAAATAACAGCCCTAGTCGCTTCCTGTAGCTTTTAACAGTCCTGGATCCTGGATGAAGGTATTTTTGACCATTCCTCTACAAAACAATCCAGTCAGTAAGTTTGATGGCGCCGAGCATGGACAGCCCGCCAAATTATCTCACAGATGTTCAAGATATCAGGTCTGGGGACTGGGATGGCCATTCCAGAACATTGTAATTGTCCCTGCATGAATGCCTGAGTAGATTTGGATCATTGTCTTGCTGAAATACCACCCCGGCGTAACCAAATCGCACTGATTCTTGTACATTATCCAAGAATCTGCTGATACTGAGTTGAACCATCGACCCCAACAACAAGACCCGGTGCCGGCATGGCCACACAGCCCCAAAGCATGATGGAACCCCACCAAAACAGTGGGAGCAAGTGTTTCTTGGAATGCTGTGTTTTTTGGACGCCATGCATAACGCCGTGACCAAACAACCAATTGTTCACAGTCCACAGGACCCCCAAAATGAAGCTGGCTGCCAAATGTGCGCAACCCAGGCGACCTGTTTGTGGCGTGCTTCAGAAACGGCCCGCACACCCCCAACAGCCCCTTGTGCAAAGTGTGCTGTATTGTTGACCGATGCACAGGACACCACGCAGCAAGATGATGCTGCAGCCGGAGGTGGCGTGGATGTCCGACTGTCCACCACCCTGCCTTTCTGATATTTCTGGCCTGCCACTCTGGGCAACAAGAACGCCCTGTGGTCCCATCCTACTATGTCCCACAGTGGAAACGACAGGCAAATCTCTGAGACAACGTACCCCCGAACAACAGTGAACAACTGTTCAGACATTGAGAGTGTTTGAGGCCCAGATGCCACCCAGAGGGTCAAATAGGAGACAACTGCAATGGCCACCTAAATACCTTCAGATGGTCACCGGCAGAGTCAAAGCCAGGAGGTTACAAAACCAATTGGCCAGAAGTCAGTAAAAGTAGTAGGGTTCAAACATAAAGTAGGGTCCCAAATGCCGGCCAAATTTGGGTTAAGCTATGCACTTTTGTTAGTCATAAACCTCATCAACCTGAATATTACTGTGTCCATCAGTTATTAGTTATCAATTGAATGGCTGTTGCACACCAATATTAGACTAAAATGTTAAGTTTGGGGTGCCCAAACTTTCTTGCTGTATAATGATGCCGGCAGTTATAAGAAACTTTGTAATGTATCTTCTGAAAGAGAAATGCTTCTTAATGCTCTTCTCAGGCTGTCGCGCTGCTCTCCTCTCTCTGATAAACTGAGTTTCACTCTGTCAATTCTGCCATATCCCTTTGGAGGTGAACAGCGGGTCACATAACTCTGATTAGTCTGTCTATAGAAGTCTATGGAAATGGTAAGAGGAGAAGTGAGAAGAAAGTTCATAAGAGAAAAGACGACAGAGAGGCTTAGATTTATGCTGCAGCTAAGTAGCTTTCTATCACAACTAAATTGCTTTAGTCATATAAGTGCAGGATATAGAAACTGCAGAATATAATTCAACAGCGGGGGGCAAAGTAGTTCTTTTGTTACCGTTAACCTGTCATCAGGTTTCAAAAGCCTGATAGGTGCTTTCACCTTGAGTATTTTGGTGTTTTGCTAATCCAAATCTGTTCAGCCATTCCAAAGATATAAGCCCTTTTGGTGTTGATGTCAAGTAGGCGGTGACACTGTGGGCACAGGGTCTTTCTGTTCTGTATGTTGTGTTATCCCTAACTTAACTAGTATACCCTAATTTTTATCAGCAGTAAAAGGGCTTATATCTTTGAAATGGCTGAACAGATTTGAATAAACAAATCACCAAAATGCTCACCGTGAAAGCACCTATCAGATGATGTAAGTCATTGGGGTTTTCAGATCTGGTGACAGGGTCCTCTTTAAGCATGCATTTTAGTGTTAGTTCATATATTAAAAGTAATATAAATTTCTGGTTACGGCCTATTTTAAAAGTAAAGGTATTGTTGATTTGGACAATCCCTTTTGTTGGAAGGGCTGATCACAGGATTTCTTGCTGCTGGAATTTCCACCATTCAGGTGTAATCTCTGGGCAAACCTGGAAGCAAGTGTTCTCTTTCCCTACAGCGCGACCACAGGTGAAATGAAGCATTGCATGGGTCTCATAAAGCCAATGGGCTGTGCCTGTAATAAGTGGACAAGTCTGGTCCTCTGCTAATGTAACCTGCATATTTGAAAAGAGGCTTTTGTAAAGCAGACAGCCCAGTATTAATGCAGAATAAGTCACTTTGATACTCAAATAATTTATATAGACCTTTTGTACGATAATATGTATACTATAAGTAATAATCTATGAAGTCAGGTGACACATATATCTGCACTGTACACTGTACCCATAGACTATTAGTAACAAAGGATTTGGGATTAAATCTTTAGGATTTGGTGAATGAGAAGCTGAAAACCCAGCAAACGAATAATGAACTGGAAAAACTAACCCATGAACTGGAAAAGATTGGACTGAATAAGGATCGTCTCTTACACGATGAGCAGACAAGTGATGATAGGTGAGCCTAAAAACAATACTGAAAATTTAGAATAAATTGTGTAGTTTGACAACAGTCATACGCTGGAGCCACGTGGAAATGAATAGGATCTGCTGAGATCTGGATACAATGGCCGTGACCTGCTGTGAGCCCATACTACAGCTGCCTATACCTTTGTTATAACATGGACGCAAGCAAAGATTTTTCTCTCATTGATCTTGGGTAAATCCTTATTGGGTGGCTATTAAACATGGTATTTTCCCGTAAAAGCTCTGCTTCCTGGGCAGAACATAGTACCTAATGGAAGCACCATATGGCAGTACACACAGTGCCTATGGATTTGTAATAGTGACGCATAGGTAGTCTGTGTGATACCGTACAGTTAGTATTAGGCTTTTGTATGTTAAAGAGTAGCAGTCTTTCACATAGTGACATGTTAAAATTTTGGATTGGTGAGGGACCAGACGCTGAGACCTCCAAGAATTACTGAAATGAAGGAGCAGCTTTGGCTGTGATCGCACTACTAGTTGGATGAAGATGGCTCATAGACGTCTTGGAGGCTGTCTTTAGCTATCTAGAAAGCAGAGAAGAGCCAGTCACAGCCATAGAGCCACAGCTAAGCGCTTCTGCCACTATTATTTATTGACAAGGGTCTCAGCACCCAGACCCCTATTGTTCAAAACTTCTTCCCAGGCCACAATGATGTGTCAGTAGTGAAAGAACTAGAGAATTATTCTGTAGTGTTCAGACACTTACTAAATATACATGTACATATGTCTACGGCCTACATTAGTGTTGCCACAATTGTGTTGCTACATGCGGTTTGTGCTGCAGAGTATATCACAGGTCGGACAGGGAAGGCAGAAATGTTATGAGTCAGTCTTATAACTTAAAGGGGTTTTCCAGTTTTTATAATTGATGACCAGTATCCTTAGAATAGGTCATCAGTTTAAGCTGGTCAGGTGTCCAACATCCAAGCTCCTGGCCAATCAGCTGTTATGTTTGGGTGAGCAGCCTCTTCAGTACTTACCAAGCACAGCTCCAAACATTTGTGCAGCAACTGTGCCTGGTATTCTAGCTCAGCCCATTCATCTGAATGAGACTGAACTACGATCAGGCCATGTGACTACTGAACGTGATGTCACATGGACTGTGAAGTGGAAGCAGAGCTCAGGGAGCACCACTGCTGCTTCACACAGCTGGTCTGCAGGTGTCCCAGGTGTCGGACCTCACCTAAGGATAGGTCATCAATTTAAAAGTCTTGTAAAATCCCTTGAATTTTAAGCCATATATTAAGTATTTATAGAAAGTGTCCAACCCATTTTGACCAGACTAATTGAATGCTTATATGGTAATGGAAATATTGAGGTATAAGTCCACACCCACCACTTTTTGATGTTTTCTGGTAAACCAAAAATATACAAGTAAACAGCAAAAAAAGCAACAGATTTTCCAGTTTGACTATTTTTGTGTTGTTAGGGAGCATTCAGACCATGTTTTAAACCAATGTCAAACAAGTAGGTAAGAACACCTGTTATTCGTGGATTGACATTTCCCACATTTCTTAGTCTTTACTTTCTGCCTTTTATTTAGTGACAGGGTCAATGGGTCACTTAATGAAAAGTTAGCTTAAAAAATAAAAGCAAGCTCAATAATTACAATGTATAATGCGCTTCCTGCTGCTTTCATGTATTCATTCCAGCCATACCAGTGCTGGCAGGAGATTGTTCTGGACTGATATAGGTATATAATATTATACAAGTACATACATTACATTACTGGAGGTCTTATAATATTTTATATTCTTACCAATGACCTTATTAACTAGTTCCTTTTCTGTCTAGTTTATTATGCACATGTCGTCTATAACTTTATTTTAGAATTATACCTTACAGACTTGGATTCCCAATTTCTCATTAAACCAGTTCAATACAATATCGCAACATGCTAGCAAAAGCCTTGACAGGCTGCAAATCCACTACACATACAGGATTGGCGCCTTGTGAGTATTGTGAAATCACCTCTTGAAAAGCTGGTCATCCTATGATAAGCAAATCTGGATTTGTCCAGCCAAGAGGAAAAGTAAGGAAGGACACATCTGTGCATTACATTACACATAGTATTTTTTGTTTTGTTTTTTTTGTTTTTTTAATTGGGTTTTCATTGTATGAAAACATTTAATACATTTTAATAAATGCACTCTAAAATTCACACTATTAAAGGTTTTTTTTCAGGACTTATTAATAGATTATCCATACTTGGGATAGGTCTTCAATTGAAGATAAGCAGGGGCCAACACCCAGGACCCCAGCAGATCAGCAGTTCTCCCTGACTATCGCTTCCACATCACAGGCCAAGTGTCATCAGGTTCATCGTTTACATGGCCTGTTCACACCTCCATTCCTTTTAAATGAATGGGCTGAGATGCGATACCAAGCACAGCCACTATACAGTATATGGCGCTGTGCTTGGTAGGTACTAGTAGTGAAGAGGCCGCGGCACTCCCAGCTCGAACACGGCGGCCTCTTCAAACAGGGAATGAAATCACTGTAGCAAAGCAAACAAAGACTAGAACCACCTCGGCAGCAGGGGATGGAACAGGTGGGGATTTGTTATTTTTTATGCTAGCATGTTCCTTGCGGTTTTCACATTCCTGGACAACCCCTTTAATATTGCTTCAAGGGCTTGGACTGTATGTAAATTCTCCCTCCAGCTTAACTTTTTTTTTTTGTACTGAGCTGTGTATTAGGTTTCTTTTAGATGTGGACAGACAGTAGAATGGAGGCTTTCATGTGCTCTTGGTTACCACTGCCAAAATAAAGTAGAGTTCTAGTGTACACAGGCCCAAAGCTACGGGGGCACCCAGCAAGGAGTTCTTACAGCTTTGCAAATTAAGAAGGAGAAGATGTTGTGTATAAATGAAGCTGCTGTGCTTGGCCGGCTGTGAAATTGATCTTTCTTTGAGAAACAAAAACACCTAAGACATAAGCACCGCGGCCTTCATTCTAAGCTATGGACATATTTCTTATAAATTTGTATTACGTATCTTAAGTTCATGTTTGTTTTTCTAACATATATAAGATTTTTTTAGGATACTTCTTGGATGTGTCTCCCCTATTGAATCTAGTTTGCATTTCATGCAGTTACACGTTGGCCCAGATTTACTATTGTGGCTACCATTAGACATTGGCATAAACGTGGCGCATCTTTGGGGCAAGGTGGTGCATCTTGGCACATCTAGTTTGGGCTACAATTTTTTGACTTGATAGACATGTGGGTGTAGATTCTCAGAAAAGGGGGGTGCCAAAATGGACCGAAATTCTGTTGGAAAAGACATTCTAAAGATACACCAGATTTATCATCCTGCATCAACCACTGTGATAAATCTGGTGTGTTTTCAGACTGCCTGTCTAAGTTTACACTGTCAAAATATTAGTAAATCTTGGTCACTGTGTTATCACTACAAGATATGAACCATCCTCCATATTGTTAAACAGCAGGTACAAGCTCCTGGAATCCAAAATCGAATCAACGCTAAAGAAGTCTCTTGAAATTAAAGAAGAAAAAAATCGCTTCCCTTGAGGCTCGCTTAGGAGAATCTGCCAATTTTAATCAACAGCTTCGCCAGGAGCTTAAAACTGTGAGTAAGAAAAGAAGCCAATTTATGGTGTTGGCTGCATATGGCAGGTGAACAGCAGGTATCATCCCACAGCGGACCCTCCATGGCAAAAAGCAGACAAAATTGGATGAGTTTCTCCCTGGGTTTTAACCCTGCAGTTGGAGGTTGAAGACCATGCTGAATCTGCTGCAGCAATTTGACCTGCTGCAGGTTCAAAACCCACAGGACTTTTGCACTGCATATCCCATCCACTGCACTGGTACTATATGCCACGTATGGCCCTGGTCTTAAATGCGATCTTCAGGGTGATTTTTTGGTAGAACAGGGTAGGGTTCAAAATGTCCCCAAATTATTATATTGGTAAATACTATAAGATTATGTTCCAGATTTAAAGGTCGAGGATTGGTCTCACTAGATGACGATGGAGTCAATCCATCCACTACACACCCACAGTGCACCCATGTCAGAAATCTGAGTGTAAGCCTCCAATTGTTGCTGTGGATCTTGTAGCAAGATATGTCTCAAAATTGTAATACGGAAATCTGACGTGTGAACATGCTCTTAAATGAAAACTTTGATGATTGAAGGGGGTGTATTTTATTTGCTTTTATTTCTTGAGACCTAGCGCCACTCTTGTCCATAGGCTTTGTGTGGTATTGCATCTCAGCCCCATTCATTTGACTGAAGCTGAGCTGTAATGCTAGAAACAGTCATGGACAAGAGTATAGGGCTATTTCAGTAAAATAACTAACGCTTTTTCCTGTTCTTGGAAACCCCTTAAAGGGATTATCCCACGTAGAGAAAACTGCAGGATCTGTGTCACATTGTACATTCAGCCTGAGTATGTAGAGGTGGACGGTGCTCCTATTCACTTCAGTGGGAGCACCAGAGACAACTGAAGTAAAGCTCTCGGCTATCTCCGGCACTCCCACTTAGGTGAATAGGAGTGCCGTCTGCCATTGGTCCTGCCCAGCAGCGGGACAAAGGTCCTGCAGTTTTCTCTACGTGAGAGAACCTCTTGAAGTGGATGACTCAAAGCTAAAGCCACCACTACATATAATCTCATGTACTTTTTATATATTTTGGGTGAATAGCGGTATATGTTATTTTTCCCTCAGGTCAAGAAAAATTATGAAGCCCTGAAGCAGAGGCAAGAAGAAGAGAGGTTGGCACAGAGCTCTCCTCCGAGGCCCGGCGATGAGGTTGTGCCAGTGAATAAATGGGAGCGGGAGAGTCAGGAGACCACCAAGGAGCTGCTGAAGCTCAAGGATCGCTTGATAGAAATTGAGAGAAATGTAAGGGATATTTTTGGGTGTGAATGTATTAGACACAGAATACTGTAACATATAATTGTATAGGACAGGGGTCAGCAACTTTTTTTCATGGTATGCAGATTTTTTTTTAAAAATAGTCAAAGATGAAGCAGTCAGTGTGCCATGTAATAATGGTAAGGATGTTGACCCCCTACATGAAAGTTATATAATGTACGTCATTATACACACAGTAACCAATTAACTGCTGGATTTACACTGAGCCAGCTTTGGGGGGCAGAGGACATCCCTCATATACAGTAGCCCAGTCTTTTTTTGTTGCATAAACTCATACACAACTGTCCAGCCTTGTTGAAATGGATAAACACCTACTTTACCATGCTCAGCTGCCATGTCATACTTTACTTTTGCAATTCAAGTTACAAAAAAAACGAATTTAACAGGCAATTGCTGCATCCTGACTAGACTAGCTCACAGCCCGGACACTAGGATGCCATGCCTCATACTTGCCCTGTTGTGCTTCCTCCCCTCCGACTTGTATACATGGTCCATGAGAGAGATGGGGGTTACCTGGAACAGATAGAGAACCCTGTGCTCAGCAAATATGCCTGAAGTGCCGACCTTAGCACAAGTGCCAGAGGTTTCTGAGCCCGGAATAGATTAATATATTGTATACATGGTACTTTATAAGCATCTGTTATGGTAGATGCCCTAACTAAGCTTGGGGATGTTTCACTATTACTAGGTGGTTATATTGGAAGGGATAACCAAGGACCGCACTGAGTCCTATAAAATTGGATGGTGATCGCACATGCACAATAGCTCTTCATCCACACAAGGAAATTGGAGATCGCTGTTCTCTGGATTGTTGAGGGTCCAACCAGAGGGCAATCCAATGATCAGACATTTATCCCCTGTCTTGCAGGGACAATTTCATCCTAAATAATGGCTACACCTGTACTCCTTCATTTCTTTCTCAGAACGCCACACTACAGGCAGAGAAGCAAGCCCTGAAAACTCAACTGAAACAACTGGAAACACAGAACGACAATTTACAAGCACAAATCATGGCCCTCCAGAAACAAACCATCTCACTGCAAGAGCAAAACACAAGTCTACAGACACAGAACGCCAAGCTTCAGGTAAGTGATCAAATACCAGGAGACTATAGGTACAGATTGTCTGACAACAGACTGCTCATCAAGGAGGCGACACCTAAACATAAGTATGGCTTTAAAGGGGTTGGGTGGGGATACAAAACATTCTACAGTGCATCCACTATATAGATGTTGGTCCCCTGGTGACCTGGTCTGAAGAACCACATTTTATTTTACATCACAATGATGCTGGGTCATGCCCTGGTCAATGGGTCCTTGAATTCACTTGGGTGTTTGATACATACCACCTACCTACACATTGTTGAAGGAATAAGGACAACAAAACCATATTCCCTATAACTACCTTGCTCAGCCTTGGGACTTTGTATGTATAATTTAGGAACTTCAGAGTGAAAGGATTTGTCCAACCTTTAATTAAAAGAGGCTCCAAATAGCTTAAACTGGCAACTGATACTATAGTCACCTTGTACAATGCCTGTGCTGCATGTTCCCAGTCATCCGTTGGCTCTTGTTTACTACAGTACCTCATTGACCTCTTTTAATCAAGTGAACCCAATACCTATTAACATCACCATCAGACAATCCCTATAAATTGAATGTTGCCAATATGGTGTTCACACGTTGGAATTCGATGCTGAATTAGAAATTTGAAATTTCTGCTTCAAATTTCACGCCGAAGACATTGTGTATTTTCCGCCTTCCATTCATTCTTCAGGCAGAATCCGCCTGAAGGACAAACAGGACGCTTGTTTTTTCTGCTAGTTGAAAAAATCAGCAGAAAAAATCAACTACTGCCTCCCACTGAAATGAATGGGAGGCAGATTTCAGACGGAATATGAGGTGGAACGTGTGAACATCCCCTTAACTCTTTGCCTGTGGGATTTATTTGCAGGTGGAAAACTCTACATTGAACTCACAGAGCACATCACTTATGAACCAAAATTCCCAGCTCCTGCTCCAGCAGTCAAGTTTAGAAAGTGAGAATGAATCTCTAGTGAAAGAACGGGAAGAACTGAAATCCATGTATGATTTATTGGTAAAAGACCATGAGAAACTGGCACAGGTTCATGAGCGCCAAGCGGCAGAATATGAGTCTCTTATCTCTAAACATGGAAACCTGAAGTTTGCTCATAAAAACCTCGAGGTGGAGCACAAAGATCTCGAAGACAGGTAATTTTATTCTGAAACTTTAATTACAGCCAAGTGACTAACGCTGGCCATGCATATCAGAAAGCTGGGCGTCCATGCGCCCTGAAGATGAAGAGACCAGACATCTGTGGATGCAACTTATCTCCCTGAGAACAAAAGGATCAACCCCCCCCCCATACACATTAGATGGTCGGCCAGTCCTGATGAAAGTGATGGGTTCAGGCAAAAATGATCTAATGTGTTTGGCAAGCTTTAGACACAAGCTGTTTTGTGGTATGAAGAAGGAAGTCGATTAACCTAATACATGGTGGGAGTATGGGCTAGTTTTATCTCTCCGAATAAAATATACAACTTCACTAAACATCATAATCCATTGTAAAAATGGTAACGTAGCCCATTACTGGCTGATAGAAATGTTGACTTATACAATTTTTGGAACAACATGGAACTGTATGGAATTCCTGTTAATGCATTTCCATTAAGTGACCTGTCCACCTCTTAACCCTCATTTTGTACTTTTGGCGTGTATGCTCGGCCACTTCTTTGGCACTGAAGTAGATTGCCATTCTGATGAAGTGAGAGGCGCAGTGGCCAAGCATGTGCACCACCACTCCATTCAAATTGGGCACTCGGGACTCTGTGGTTGCTTGGGGTCCCAGACGCCCAATGATAACTTGGATATACAAGGTATAAATGTCGGTAATGGGATAAGCTCTTTTAACAGTAAACTAGTATGTAGTAAACATTTAAGCTACCCCTAGTGGGGTTTTTGAACCTAAATTTAATATTGTGTTAAAAGATGGACACTCACTTTAAAGAGGGCCAGGTCTGAAAAGCCCAGTGACATACATCATCTGATCGGCGCTGTCACCCTGAGCATTTTGGTCTTTTGTTTATCCAAATCCATTCAGCCATTCTAGAGATATAAGCCCTTTTAGTATTGATGTAAATTAGGGTATACTAGCTATGTGGATGGTAACGCATCATAACATACTGCACACACAAACCTCAGTGCCAGAGAAACCACAATGTTACTGCCCACTTGGCTACTATACCCTAATTTACATCGATACAAAAAGGGCTTATATCTGTAGAAAGGCTGAACGGATTTGTGTAAACAAAACGCCAAACTGCTCAGGGTGACAGCGCCGATCAGATGATGGATGTCGCTGGGCCTATATAATATTGCAATGTACTGTATTGTACATTAAGCACTGTCTATTAAGAATGTCTAGCTTTGCACACAGTCTCTGCAGTCACACAATATCCATAACTATGTTGTGATTCAGACTCATTGACGAAGAAAACTCTTGACTATTTCCGGGAGAAAAAGCACATGCTTGGCTTCAGAGTCTTATTTCATCCTCTAGTGTATACTCTGTGATTTGGCCAAATACAGTATTTTCTCTAATTACTACTTTGTTGGGACTGAGCAGGATTCTGCAGACAAGTGCGGCATTGTGAGAGCTCCAAAAAGCAAACCGGAAATATTTGTAACCCCTGTGAGAGAGCTTCTTGATTTACCATAGAGAAGCTTGTGATGACTTAATACACAGTGTCACAAAATAATGCATCATTATGGTCACATAACATTGTCATTGTCCTCCAGATACAATCAGCTACTGAAACAAAAAGTTCATCTAGAAGATCTGGAAAAAGCCCTAAAAGAGGAGCAGGGAAAAATGCTACAGGAGAACAAGGAGCGGGAGATGCTGTCTTCAGATTATCAGCGACTTACTGAAGAGCATGAGAGGTAATAACAGCTCTAAACTATATCTCATATAAATGGCTAAACAAGGTGCAATAAGACTAGCATTACATGTCACATGTCGTGTTGCTTGTACAAGCCCATGTTGATGGCTGCTGTTGATAGTGAATGCGATCCCATTACAATCCAAACCTGCCGGATTTCAGCACTACCACATTCACTATCATTATATCCAATTTTAGACGCTGTTCAATCTTGGCCTCATTTAGATACAATCGCAATGTAGCAAGTTTTGAAGATTTTGCAGTAATTTTATCTAGGGCTATACCTATAGTAGAGGCAGAGGTGACAGGCTATAGGGTTTGCAGAGCCACTATATTGCCTAACAGGGCCTAATGGCACCTCTCCTACATATGGAGCAGCAAATGGAGGTGCCTGTAATGTATACAGGGATGGAAACAAGAACAAACAACAGATAATAAATCAAACAGGATTTTAGTCAAGTGAGAACAAAACAGAATCAATATTCTGTAACTGAGCAAAAACTCCTCAGTCTTCAGACACCTGGCCTGTGTGAGGGAAGTCTCCCTCTCCCTCACACTAAATGTGTTGGTGTCCCCGACAGATCAGTTCCCTCTGCAATGGCATCTTCTCTGCTGACCCCATGGTGGTGGCCTTTCCTGGCACAGACTGAGTCAACTTTAAAAGTTAGCCGGTTATTGTGGCCAGTTGCACTTTCCAGGCATATCCCTGTCTCTTTTGCCCCGTTCTGGGGAGTTTACACTAGACCCAACTTTGGCCTTACTCCACAGAAGCATATCATTGGTATCCTCTCTCATCATTGCACTGTGCCACATGGCGTCTCTCTCGAGCCTTCCTCCATAGGCCCCAGCGTCTGACAGACTGTCTGGACCTGAAAGACTGAGGCCATCTAGAGGATCAGGAGTGACCTCTCTGCTTTACAGGCCTTGTAATAGAGTTGATATTGGAGCCTAGGAGTTTCTAGTAATGTTATATAACACTAGCAGTGTTATAATTGTCTCAAGGCATTTTTTTACCTTTGGAAAAATCTGCTTTAGTTTTGTTTCAGCAGTTTTTTTTTTTTATTCTTCCTAATCCCTTTATCTTTTAGAAGCAGATTCCATGTATTGTTTTTCAGGCAAAACAATATTTTCTCCGACCTCCAACAAGCTCTCTAATGCTGCGTATTTTCATAGTAAGCCATGCCATGTTGGTTGTCACTGGAGTGTATAGGATTGTAAGAGAAACCTCCTGCCCCCCAATGAACCTAAGAACCTATGTCCACTGCCCCAACAGTCCTAAATCTTACCTTAACTTAAAAAAACAAACCCTCTATAAAGTTAAAAACCCCCGAATATACAGTACTTTCCTAAAAACCATGTATGTCAGCATCACATGACCTTGCCCTCTTAGGAGCCCATATACTCTAGTCTTTACCAAGCCGCTTTGGTGTCATTCATGTTGTAAGATCATGTAGGATATGGGATGGCACAGAATAAAGCAGGCAAAGGCATAGTTCAAATCCAGCACATGAGAAAACAGAAGGGCCTATTGCTTGAATCCTGCAATATTAAACATAGGCAGAAGAGGGTTCAGCACCGATAGGTGTAAGAATGACCTAAATCTCTGGTTCTGTAGTCAGATAATACAGGATGATGCAAAAACAATGGTGCAAAAGCAAGTACTTTTGCATTAACTTGCAGAGCCAATAGGGTTATTAGTGCTAAATGGCCCGTAGCTGAGTTAAAGTAGCCGCGTGCATTTTATGCTTGCACTGACTGAATAAAGAAGTAATTTGGAAAAACTGGTGAGTGTTGCCATTTCATTTCTATATTGGATGCATTCAGAGCCAATTGGAAGAGCATGAAGTTGCTGACAGGCTGGTGTCCAGTAGTAGTATACCTTTCACCCTAATGTTACGATCTGGGGCTCAGAAAACCTGCGTGCCTTTATTAAGCATATTTACCAAGGTAAACGTGTTCTGTGCAATGAGCAGGCACAAAGTCTATGGTCCCTTTTATGCCGGGGATACTGTCTCTGGTCACTCCTACCTGGACATGTTAGTTTCAAAGGAATTTATTGAATTCTAGCAACAGTCAATAACAGTCCAAGCAAAAGACAATCGAAATACAAGTGTAAAAATGTGTGAAATAACAGAAATACAAAACAGGTGAACTGTAAAACAGTGGAAGTCAGTAGAGGATCCTACCTGAAATAAGTGGGAAGCGGGGTGAGGAATACCGGGAATTCTTTACTGCAATTAAAGCTGTAGACAATAGGGCAGATCTGGAATGCGAGACCTATTGTGCCAGGGTGTCCAGATCTTATTGAAGAGTGGGCGAGTATCAGAGGTAGAGACGTTAATTTTTTCATGGATTATAACAGTATCGACTCTTCGAATAACGTCAGTCTACCTGGACATGTTAAAGGAATGGTTTATGCCACAGATAGACTACGTTTGGCAGATCTTCCTCAATCAGCAGGATGGTACACCTCCACATTTATGTTCAGATATTCCAATAGCTAAATGAAACTCTACTAGAATGTTGGATCGGCTGTGCCGGAAACAATAATTCACCAATGGTACACAAGACCTAACACCCTGAAACTTTTCTGTGGGGCTACATCAAGGTGTATCTGCTCCTACCTACAGGATCTGAACAACTCGAAACAGTGTCCTTATCTGAAGATATGCTGGCACGTCTAGACATAACTGGACTACGGCTAGATATCTGCTGTGTCACCAATGGAAATCACATCAACCATTTGTATAGATAAGACCTGGATAGATAAGGTGTCTATTCATGTAAATATAGTCGTGTTATATTCCTTCGATTATGAATACCAAGGCTATAAATTTTGCACCATTCTTTTTGAAACCTCTTGTATTGGTCTAAGAAGCGTTATGTTGGAGGAACTGTCCATGATTGCAAATAAACATCAACTATGCTTTCAAAAACAGCACCACCTTTGTTTTCAGGCTGTGTCCGGTATTGCAGTTCAGCTCTATTAATTGGGAATAAACAATACTAGATATAGTCCGTGACACACATGATGCTGTTTTTGAAGAGGAAAAAAAAATAGACAATTTTTGTCATGGACAACGCCTTTAGGAAAGTAGATGCGGAAAAAACCTTTTCATTGAAAAATATATATTTTGACAGAGATTAAAGAATTCAATGCAAGAGCTTGTGACCAGTAAATTGCTAGTAAAGCTTATTTCCCTGGCTGTTTTTCTTGCTGAATACAATAAATAGATATCAAATCATAGCTAGTCAGCAGGCTGGAAAGTGCTCCGATCAGCGGGATTATCCCCTACATGAGCCAATTGCTGAATGCTTCTTAAGTGGACACCGTGGAGAATAGGATAGTGTCATTATTATGGATCACGTGCCAGAAAGAAAATAAATGGGTAGCCAGCATTTCTGGAACTAAAGCATTTTCATGACATCAAAAAAATAAATGTGGGTGCAATACAATTAAATATGTGCATTATAAATATATCTGAATAAACTGTTTCCTGTTATTTACAAAATTATTTTCAAAATGAATTGCTTTAAAAAAAAAAAAAAAAAAAATAAATAAAAAAAAAATCTTAGAATTTATAGAATATTGTATATTTTTGATTTTTTGCTACATTTAGAAATGTAAATGTATTTTTAACACCTGTTTCCAGCTGACCCCTCACAAGGGACAGGATTCCACTCGTGTCCATAGCAACACTGACCGTAATAATTGCCATATCACGCTGGCTTGTACAGCCTTTAGTGACATATTCCCCATGAGGATTTTCTTCAATATTTATCTGTAATAACTCTTGAAAATCATACAAAAGAACAGCACCTTCAATTTACAGGCAGATTCCAGATACAGGAAAATTCTCATCTGTAGTAGAATAAAATATTCTACAATAATCATGTTGCAGCCACACTTTAGTCTTCATTTGGGGTGGGTTTTGCTCAAAAGTGTAGACTGTAAAAAAAAACAAAAAAAAAGGTTTTATATATTTTTCCTTTCCGCACCTTTTGGTGCTTGGAAGAGGTAACAGTCACTGGCCTGTTATTCTACTTTATGGCGTATTGTAATATACTTCAAGTGGATTTTTTCAGTGTAATATTTTAGGGTGTGTTGGTTGTTTACTAAGGGGCTGTAACGGTGGTGTTGTTTTCTCTTTTCCACTGTAGTCTGAACCCAAATAATTTTGTCAATCATAAGTCTATTGCATTTCTCTAG
Source organism: Leptodactylus fallax (assembly GCA_947044405.1). Taxonomy (NCBI): domain Eukaryota; kingdom Metazoa; phylum Chordata; class Amphibia; order Anura; family Leptodactylidae; genus Leptodactylus; species Leptodactylus fallax. Next base: position 2,324,813 of record CAMRHE010000308.1, read on the forward strand.
CTATAAAATTGCCTTAAAGGAGTTGTTCGAGATTTTTCTATCCTTAGGATAGCCCATAAATATGTAATGAATTGGGGCCTGCTGTCGACCTTCTCCTGGATCAGCTGTTTGGAACTGCATCCACTCCTGAAATATATAGTATATGGAGCCAGAAGCAGATGGCTCTGTACACTGTATAGTGGTCAGGTGCCGTTATTACAGCTTAGTTGCCTTTGACATCAACAGGCATCGGTGACATCAGTCATGTCCCCTCCAGTTTACTGTAGTAGTATAATATGTTCTTGCAGGTAAACATGCACTTTAATGGGGTTACTACATGTGATTTGTATGGGGTACCTGCAGGACTTTTACTTACTTTACCATTACTTTACAATTAGAAATGTAAAAAACAGGACGGAAGAAAGCTTTTGTCTTGTTTTTAACATTACAGTGAATGGATACGGATGCAGACAAAGGTGCTCCATCTACATCAGTTATTCTGTTGTTTCGGTCCATTGTTCTGATCCTATGACAGACCAGAACAATAGAGAAGTAATGAATGTACAAATGGCATTGACTGGTCTTAAACACGTGTACTAAATGTAGTAATAACTTTTTATTTCTTCCTTAACCCTTTAAGGCTTAATCACACATATAGACAACTATTACGTGAAAATGAAAGTCTTCAGAGTGACCATAAAAACCTGAAAACCTTATTAAACAATGGAAAACTGGAGCAGACAAGATTAGAAGCTGATTTCTCAAAACTGAAGGAGAAATATCAGAAGTCGGACATCACAGTCACAAATCTAACCAACCAGTGTGAGGTGAGCATCGGGTACACCACATCTGTCTCTGTCAAAACTGGAGAATTTCTGTCCATGTACCAAATAGGTCATCAACACAGACATGGGAAAAAACAGTTCTTGGTATGGTGAACTCTGTGTGACTATCTGACATAGGAAATGTGTGGGCACTAGCAGCCATACCCATGCAGATCAGCTGATCGAAGGGTCAGATTTTTTGACAACCCTTTTAACTAACCTTAGATTGTAAGTTGCCTCTATAATGCGTACAATCTGTACTTGTATCTGTGGTGCCTGAGGCCTGAAAAGGGAAGGTTCAGGTCACTCTGGATTTACCAGGAAGCTGGAAAACCTTTGTCATTTCAAGGTCCTTTGTTCACTAAAAATCTTAACAGCTAGCCAACATTGTAAAATTCTCTGTATGGTCATTGCATTGGCATAAGAATATCTGTGAGCCAAACAGAAATTTTAAACATGTGCTTCAATAAAGAAAGAACGTGGAGTTTTAACAACTTTTTGGAAAACTTTTTGATAATCTTAGGCAGGGTTCACACTACCGTTGGATTCCGTTTGGTGTCCGTTTGGACAATGTTGGTTCAATGTTAAAAAATAACGGACACTTGCTGTCTGTCAAGAATCCATTTTTCCAAACGGACAAAAATGTCCTGCATGTAGGATTTTTTTGTCCGCAGAAAAAAAACCCAGACTTCTGACGGATTGGGTGTATATGGACACTAACGGACACAATATAAAAACCCATTGAAATGAATGGAAATTTTAACGGACTTCTGACGGTTCAGCTAGTGTCCGATGCTAAAATCTTGTAACGGACAATAGCAACGGACACTACTGACGGTCACCAACGGTAATGTGAACGCCCCCTTAACCACTTTGAGTGCATCTTATGTATGTTTAATCTTTAAATAAAAATTTTGAAATTTTCATTGTTTTATGTCTTTGAAAGATTGAAATGTAATGACTTTCATTGTCTTTATTACATTTTATGTAACTTTTTATGTTTTTCTCTGCAGCTTTTACGTCAGGTGAAAGGAAACCTTGAAGAGGAGAACAGACATTTGATGGGCCAGAACCAAATATTAGCATTGCAAAACAAGACTTTGCTGGATCAGAATATGGAAAGCAAAGATTTTTATCAAGTGGAACAAAGGCAGTATATGTAGGTTGACACATTGTTCAGGTTTACTGAGCCTTAAGGCTGAGGCCCCACGTTGCGAAAACGCAGCTTTTTTCATTGCAGATTTTGTTGTGGTTTTTGAGCCAAAGCCAGGAGTGGATTCAGCAGAAGGTAGAAGTATAAGAACTTCCTATATATTTCCCATTCCTTTTATAGTCACTCCTAGGTTTGGCTCAAAAACCAACAGCAAAACCTGCAACAAAAAAAAGCTGTATTTCTGCAACGTGGGTCCTCAGCCTAAGGGTCATGCATGCTCTGCTAGGAATTCTGGAAAAGAATAGAGAATTAAGTTTTCCTTGATGGGGAAAAAAAAGAAAACCTTGCCTCTAGTGCCTTTTCGAGGTTATCACCCTATATGTCAGTGTCTGGCCTTCAAGAAGCCTTGAGACATGACTTGAGATATAAGACAAAACAAAGACACCCATCCTAAGACAGCTGTTTTGGGACCCTTGCCCCTTGTCAGTGCAGAGTAGGGTACTGGTTGGCTAGGAGAGAGGCCATTACTGTGGGATACAAATGTCTCCTTGTGATACATTGTGAAGCCAGTCTATTGCTTTGCATCCAAAGTTATTTGCCATGTAATTTCACTGGTCAAAGGTTCAGTTTGTTTCCGTAGGGTTATATGGTAACTTGCTGGCACAGCTTCTGGTACCCAGCATTTGGAATATATGTCCCACCAGCTTCTCCCACCTCCATGTGACCTGTGCAATACCCAGACCTCCTTTGGTTTTACAGGACATGGATGACATAGGATCCTATGATGATCTAAGTCCATATCCACAGGAGACTGTGGAAGGTTTGTGCATTGCGGCCATAACGTGGATGCTAAAATGCGCCCCGCAAAACTGCTATGGATTAATTACATGAGTGGGTCGTTACTCCAAAATTCATTAGTAATGTGGTAACTAGGTGACCTCACGGTCAAAGGTAGCCAGGAAACATAGTAATAAAGCCCTTAGGGTATGTTTACACAGAAGAATTTGAAGCTGATTTTGAGGTGGATTCTGCCTAAAAAAAATCTGCTCCAAATTCCACCTGAAGTCAACCTCCATTAATTTTAATGAGAGGCAGACGTTGATTTTTTTCCTCTAGATGATTTTGTCTTCATGTTCGATCTTCCGGGGGTTTCTCCCATTGAAACTCCCTGAAGATCGAGCATGATGACATTGGATGATTGGGAGGCAGAAAATACAGTCTGGATGATACAGAATTTGACTCTGAATATAAATTCTGAGGCGGATTTTGTAAAGTGAAAAAATTCTGCTTCTGAATTCTTTAACGTCTGCCGTGTGAATCTGCTGTTTTGTAGCCATTTTGTTTGTCATTATTAATATGTTTTATGTTTTTAGGGATAAAATTAATGAGCTAAGACGGCAGAAAGAAAAACTGGAAGAAAAGATCATGGATCAGTACAAATTCTATGAGCCTTCTCCTCCAAGACGGTGAGTTACAATACTGTATAGGAGCACGGTACGTGGTGAGTTAGTTCGCCAATTTAACGGGTTATATAAGGATTTACAGAGACCTTAGCTTATTTCACACTCATAGACAGGAAATTAGTACCTTGTAAATAGCTCAGTTCTCTACCCCCAAAGGAGAGGTAATTGGATAACCTTAAAGATGAGGAAGCTAATCAAGTCTAAGAAGGATGTAAGCCGTGAACATCTGAGATCTCACACTCTCCCACCCTCTCGATCCGAGTCTGGGGAAGGATTCTTACAACTACCTCCACAGGATAGCCAGGACAGCTCCTCTGTAGGCTCTAATTCTCTAGAGGACGGGCACCCACTTGGAGCCAAGAAGAGCAGCAGTGAGTACCGTGTTATATCATTGTCGCAGTTTGTATTTTATATATTACCTCTTGTAATATGTCAAGAACAATATTCATGTAACACTTCAACTCTGTGCTGGAGATGTTTATATCTTTTCTACTGTATTGTCCTTCCAGAGTCCTCTGTATAAGCAGACTTATGTTTCAGTGATTTGTTTGATATTTTCACTGAATGTGTCTTTGTGATAAATTTTGACCTAACCATAATTTGTTTTTAGTGGCCATCATCACCCACATGACCTCGATCTACTCTATTAATGTTCCTTTAGGTTATACTATGGGAACATTTATTTCTGTACAAATGTCAACGGGAATTTTGAAAACACAACTCATTAAAAATACGGGGTCATTTTTTGTGAATATTTTTGCTTTTATAGGCAGAGTGATTGTATAGTAGTGCCTAGGGGTGTGGAGGAGAAGCAGTAGGTAGTCCCAGTGTTGTCACAGCAATGCCCTTTATCACCTGCTAATTTTGGTAGCTGAAAATCTAATGCAGTAAAACTCATAAACAGGACCTGTCAGCTCTTCTGACATATGTGTTTTATAAAAGCTTGCACTTCCCATAAGAAAACAATTCTGCTAACACCTAGTTGTCAAGCCACACTATCCAATCAGAGTTGACAGTATCACACTATGCACCTTTGACAAGGAGAATGAAAATGTCCAGTTGTCAGTAGATGGATTCTGATGGAATACTGGAGCTTAATATAGAGTTATAAGAAATAGTGCTCCAGAATTGCAGTGTCAGGGGGAATGAGTATTTGCTAAAACAGACATGTTGGGAGTGAAGACAGATCATTAAAAAAAAAAAATCACTTCTGCAAAACTACACTTTAAAGAGGCATTCCTATAATCAAAATTTCTCACCTATTGATAAATAACTGGTGCATGGCCAACCACTGGGATCCCCACAATCAGGACAATGCCCTTAGGAATTTTGGGGCCCCGTATGGCCAAAATTTGCAGGCCTCCCCTTCCCTGGCGAATATTATACTTTCCTGTCTTGTGCCCCCACACAGTATAATACTCCCCGATTCCCCCCTACGCAGTATAATACTCCCAAGTGCCCCTCCACGCATTACAATGCTCCACACTATCCTTCTCACACAGTATAATATCCCCACACATAGTATAATGCTCCCCAATGGCTCCCACACGTAGCATAAGTGTATTTGAGTATTTACAGAAACGCAAGGCAATGATAGAGGGCAAGGGAAACCATCATAATTACAAGAAAAGGAAAAGACAGTAACACATAAAAGCTATGGTGACCTAATGAATATGACACAGGAATAATATATTTTATAGGGCGTTTTTCTATCTTTACCCTGTTTACTATTTTAATCCATGCGGAGACAACCAAAATGTCTAGAATGTCTACCTGTCCTTTCCTGCACGGTTTATTTCCATTGTCTGTGGTAATGTAAGGTTCACCTTGTCCAGTCGGTAGTGTCCTCACTTCACTTATATCTGTGCACACCCTATAACTGCACAAGGTATTGGTGTAATTGTATTTTTACAACTTCCAGACCATATCTACAGCTTGTGTAAAGATATTTCTGATGAGTTCCTCAGTTGAGGGACCACAACATCTAAGCCTATATCATCTTGGTGGGCCTCTTAGATGTCAGACCATTAAACTTTCTGGAGTACTTCATGAATGAAGAGACATAATGAAAACTGTGTGATGCTCTTCCTTGGGTTCAGTAACATGTTAATGTTAAGGAAACTACTAGAAATGTGTAATTGAATGACAAGGGCAATAGCGTTATTTCTGCTTTTATTTAAGTATTGCAAACACCTTTTGGGGAATTTTTTAAAATTAAAATGCATGTATTTTTGGCTAAAAAAAAGTTGTACTTGGTTTTTAACGAAAAATTTGATCTGTTTGCCTTCCACATCTTCTGTGTATTAAACTACATAGCAAGCTGCTCAATGCCATTCTCTGCTCATTCCATCAGACGGGTTCTCTGGGGCTCAGTGCTCAGTATGCAGCTTCTCTGTATCTGTCGAAAGACCATTAAAGCTTGGTTTTGATTGAATCAAGGTTGATCAGCCTTCATATAATCATAATTGAGCGTAGCTGATCGATTCGAAGGGGCTAGTGACAGCCGCCTGAGAAGCCTGACCGATGGAATTAACTGTGAATGGCATTCTGCAGCTTGGTATGTATTGTGAGAAATAAAAGCTTCAGAAGGCAATTTTGGAGACAATTTTTTTTGAAAAAAAAACCTTATTATAAAAATAATTTTTAGCCAAAAATACACGCATTTCAGTATAAAATATGTAAAATTAATCAAAATGTCATTGTTAGCTCCAAAATTATGTGCTGATTTATTTCTTCTTATAGTTTTACAGCAGTTAAAGCTTTGTCCCCTGTATATAAAGCAATAAATTGGCACAGACTGCTATTTAGATTAAAATAATGGTACCCAAGGGTGGACGTTCACGTTTAACACAATCCATATAAGCTAGACATACACATGTGGACAAAATTGTTGGTAACCCTCGTTTAATTAAAGAAAAACCCACAATGGTCACAGAAATAACTTGACTCTGACAAAAGTAATAATATATAAAAATTCTATGAAAATGAACAAATGAAAGTCAGACATTGCTTTTCAACCAGGCTTCAACAGAATTTTTAAAAAAAGAAAACTCATGAAACAGGTCTGGACAGAAATGATGGTTCCCTTAACTTTATACTGTATTTTGTTGCACAACCTTTTGAGGCAATCCCTGCAATCAAACGATTCCTGTAACTGTCAATGAGACTTCTGCACCTCTCAGCAGGTATTTTGGCCACTCCTCATGAGCAAACTGCTCCAGTTGTCTCGGGTTTGAATGGTGCCTTTCCAGACGGCATGTTTCAGCTCCTTCCAAAGGTGCTCAATAGGATTTAGGTCAGGGCTCATAGAAGGCCACTTCAGAATAGTCCAATGTTTTCCTCTTAACCATTCTTGGGTGTTTTTAGTTGTGTGTTTTGGGTCCTTTTCCTGTTGCACGACCCATGACCTGTGACTGAGACCAAGCTTTCTGACACTGGGCACACATTTCTCTCTAGAATCCCTTGATAATCTTGAGATTTCATTGTACCCTGCACAGATTCAAGACACCCTGTGCCAGATGCAGCAAAGCAGCCCCAGAACATAACAGAGCCTCCTCCATGTTTCACACTAGGGACCGTGTTTTTTTCAAGATATGCTACATTTTTCCGTCTGTGAACATAGAGCTGATGTGCCTTGCCAAAAATTTTCGATTTTTGTCTCATCTGTCCATAGGACATTCTCCCAGAAGCTTTGTGGCTTGTCATCATGTAGTTTGGCAAATTACTTTTGTCAGATTCAAGTTATTTCTGTGACCATTGTGGGTTTTTCTTTAATTAAACGAGGAGTACCAACAATTTTGTCCACGTGTGTATAAATCATTATGAAGAGGTAGAGCTAGATGACACTTCCTGGTACACACAAGATTCTTTGTGCTGTAGTTGTTTTACGTCACACCAAGTGTACAGTTGTCTTCAGCATTTAGGTGATCCGACTGTTTCAAGTAACCATCTCACTACATAGCAGTCAATGGAGATTGCTGTATATGAGGAATACGGACAATATTTCTCAATAGTACTAGAAAGGTTGCACCATGTGACTTTGCACCATGCAGTTTGGTGTACTTGACTTTTTTTGAGTGCACTGCCAGTTATATATTTCCTTCAGCCTATGAAGGGAAGTCAAGGTCCAATGGCTCTGTATACAGTATACTGAAACCTGAGGATATCACTGATACATTATTGCTTCCATTTCAATGTCTGCATTCCGTTCTATGTATTTTAACTTATTTTTTTTGTACTATGGAAAACACTGCAAATTGTAAGATATGGGGAAAAATGTTTTAAATTCTGAAACATTTTTCTCGGCCAACTATTTGTATGTATTAGGTGTCCGTGTTACATGTCATACCCATCATACACTGGTGTTAGTCTCTGTGTCTAGTCGTGCATGTTTAGCTGAGTGTCAGACATGCTCATTTCTGTCTTTCGTTTCAGCATTTAACTTCTTCCATGTGTTCTTCTCCTTTTTCCCCCCTTTCATTTCTCTTTATTTCCCCGTTTCCTTGTTTTTGATTTTTTTCTTTCTTCCATGCTGTGACATAAGCACTGAAAAGACTGCCCTTTATGAGGAACAGACCGAAGGATAAGGACAAAATGAAGGCCCTCTACCGTCGCTCTGTGTGTAAGACATTAAAATGGTTCAGCTAGCTGTACTTGGCTTCCATCACTAATACTTCCAATAAGCTTATCCCGGACTGCGCTGTTTTTCCTAATACGCTAAATGCAAGTCCTGCTGCCAAATAATGAGCACATAAAGGGGAAAATACCTGAATTTATATTTAGTGATAAATAAGTAGGATTCTGGATTATAGCTTGTATCCAGCCAAAGTACCTTATCACTAGTACAAGCATACTCAATGACAGGGCATACTGATGTCCATAGTACGTGTCCTGGTATGAGCATATTACTTTATACCTGCACAAATCGGTAGTCAATAGAGACATAATTTGCAATGGACAAATAAACCATTTCCACACATGAAAAAGTAATCTTACAGATAAGTCATATGTACATAAAACTAGTACAATTATTGATTATGTATTTTCTATTTGAAGGGATCCTGTCACTTAAAAAATACTATTCAGTCTGTAAGCAGGATGTTATAGAGCAGGAGGTGCTGAGCAGATTGATATATCATTTTGTGGGAAAACATTCAGTATAACTTGTCATTTATTCATTAAAATCTCTGCCCTTTCTATGTTTAGAAGTCTAGGAGGCGGTCCTATAAGTGATTGACAGCTATATCTGTATGCACAGTCATAGAAAGGAGGCGGTACTATCAGCGATTGACAGCTATCCCTGTATGGACAGTCATAGAGAGGAGGTTGTCCATCACTGATAGCGCCATCTCCTGGACTTCTTAACATAGAGCAGAAATTTCAATGGATAAATGACTGATCGTAATGAATCATTGCCCACAAAACTATATATCAATCTGCTCAGCTCTTCCTGCTCTATAACATACTGCCTACAGATTGAACAGCAGTTTTTATATGACAGTTTCACATTAAGTACTATTCAATGATAGTTGTCTTTTAACTATCGATTAGCTTGGCATGGATATATTAAGTCAAGTTTAAAGGAGTTGTTTCAGAATCACAACATATCTGTTATTCACAAAATAGATCACAAACATCTGATCACTCAGGAACTTAGATGTCCACCAGTTATGAGAACAAGGGTACCATGTCTCCTGTTTGAGTGGAGTGACGGACAAGTGCACATGTCCACTGCATGTTTGTTCAATGTTTGTGGTACTGACAAAGCTAGTCAAGTACAATACTTGGCTATCTTCATCAGTTCTATAGACTTTGAATGGGACATCAGCATACAGTGGGTATGGAAAGTATTCAGACCCCTTTAAATTTCTCACTCTACTTCATTGCAGCCATTTTCTAAAAGCAAAAAATTTCATTTTATTTCTCATTAATGTACACTCAGCTCCCCATCTTGACAGAAAAAAACAGAAATGTAGATATTTTTGCAAATTTATTAAAAAAGAAAAACTGAAATATCACATGGTCATAAGTATTCAGATCCTTTGCTGTGACAGTCATATTTAACTCACATGCTGTCCATTTCCTTCTGATCCTCCTTGAGATGGTTCTACTCCCTCATTGGAGTCCAGCTGTGTTTAATTAAACTGATTGGACTTGATTAGGAAAGGCACACACCTGTCTATATAAGACCTCACAGCTCACACTGCATGTCAGAGCAAATGGGAATCATGAGGTCAAAGGAACTGCCCAAGAAGCTCAGAGACAGAATTGTGGCAAGGCACAGATCTGGCCAAGGTTACAAAAGAATTCCTGCAGCACTCAAGGTTCCTAAGAGCACAGTGGCCTCCATAATCCTTAAATGGAAGAAGTTTGGGACGACCAGAACTCTTCCTAGACCTGGCCGTCCAGCCAAACTGAGCAATCGTGGGAGAAGAGCCTTGGTGAGAGAAGTAAAGAAGAACCCAAAGATCACTGTGGCTGAGCTCCAGAGATGCAGTAGGGAGATGGGAGAAAGTTCCACAAAGGCAACTATCACTGCAGCCCTCCACCAGTCAGGGCTTTATGGCAGGAGTGGCCCGAAGGAAGCCTCTCCTCAGTGCAAGACATATGAAAGCCGCATAGAGTTTGCCAAAAAACACATGAAGGACTCCCAGACTATGAGAGATAAGATTCTCTGGTCTGATGAGGCAAAGATTGAACTTTTTGGCGTTAATTCTAAGCAGTATGTGTGGAGAAAACCAGGCACTGCTCATCACCTGCCCAATACAATCCCAACAGTGAAACATGGTGGTGGCAGCATCATGCTATGGGGGTGTTTTTCAGCTGCAGGGATAGGATGACTGGTTGCAATTGAAGGAAAGATGAATGCGGCCAAGTACAGAGATATCCTGGAAGAAAACCTCTTCCAGAGTGCTCTGGACCTCAGACTGGGCCGAAGGTTCACCTTCCAACAAGACAACGACCCTAAGCACACAGCTAAAATAACAAAGGGGCGGCTTCGGAGCAACTCTGTGACCATTCTTGACTGGCCCAGCCAGAGCCCTGACCGCAACCCAATTGAGCATCTCTGGAGAGACCTGAAAATGGCTGTCCACCAACGTTCACCATCCAACCTGATGGAACTGGAGAGGATCTGCAAGGAAGAATGGCAGAGGATCCCCAAATCCAGATGTGAAAAACTTGTTGCATCATTCCCAAGACGACTCATGGCTGTACTAGCTCAAAAGGAAGGGGCTTCTACTCAATACTGAGCAAAGGGTCTGAATACTTATGACCATGTGATATTTCAGTTTTTCTTTTGTAATAAATTTGCAAAAATATCTACATTTCTGGGGTTTTTTCTGTCAAGATGGGGTGTTGAGTGTACATTAATGAGAAATAAAATGAACTTTTTTGCTTTTAGCAAATGGCTGCAATGAAGCAGAGTGAGAAATTTAAAGGGGTCTGAATACTTTCCATACCCACTGTACATGCTCGAACAATACTCCATTTGAAAAGGGACCATGGGACCCCCATTGGTGGAAGCCCAATAATTAGACACAGAATAGGTGATAAGTAAAAAAAAAAAAAAAAAAAAATCTTAACAGGCTCTTAGATGTGGTTTTCCATTCTACCTTTATGAAATTGCTCACAGCTACAAAATGGTGGCTGTGCAAGCAGGGGGTACATCAATATAGTGTGTACCTTTTTTACCTTTTTTATAATACAACACCAAGGACAGAAAAACATGCCTTTATATGCAGACTTGATATAAAGTAGTGAATATTTGGCTTAAAAAAGGTTAAATTGGTTAAATCCATTACCTGCACACAGCTGAGGCATCCATTTTGTACGTTGAACCAATGTCTAGCCTTCCAGTTGTAGTGATAGCCGATCTTCCTTGGAAACTTTAATTCTGATCATACAGAGATGTCTTTCTTTCCTGTACAATGGTTCAGCCCACAAAATAACTTGCTCCTCAGGGGTGTAGGCGGCAGGTCCGTGCTAAATTCATACCAAACTGCTTAGTTCAAGTGGATGTTGTCAAATAAAGATGCACTTTATCCAGTGCCATCTTTAAGAACATGATTTGCAACACAGAACCTGCACTGGCCATGGACCCCTTACTCATTGCTGAAAACAACCCTTGTGCTTCCAAAGAGGTCACCAGTGCCTCGTTCTGATGCATTGGCCTTCATTTTGATAGCATAAGGTACCTTTATATGAGTCACCTATACACAGTGGTGGTATCTAATGTGTGTGGGTTTAATCATTTGCTCCGCCCATGAGGAGCTCCAGCCTGCTCTCATAGTGATCTAGTTAGATTTTTTTGTATTTTATTGGCCAAGTAAGGATCTGGTCAACAAAATGACTGCCTCCACTGTGTGAAGGAAACTTTAACCACTTTGTGTTCTGCTTATTTCACCGTATCATATCATTTTTGTCATTCTTAAGCAACATAACTTGTCGGCAAGCTATGCTGCTCATCATTGCTGCAGTAGCATGGCAAGGAGTATATGACAGGCTTTACAAGTACTGTACAAATGCCACATTTACTGGAAACATCCACTTACATTTCTCATCCTTCACAAAATGCATGTCATAACCAAACTGGCTTTTTGTGAACTTGTAGCTGTTTTGACCTGCAATACGCATTTAATGCTTGGATGGCTGTCATAACAAAGCTTTGCTAGAGATGGCATGAGCTGTATCACGCTGATTCATTTGCTTTCATTTGCATCCCAGCCATGAATGACCTGGTCCAGTCCATGGTCCTGGCAGGTGGACAGTGGACAGGTAGTGCTGAGAATCTGGAGGGTCCTGATGAAATTCCTACTAGCAAAAGGAGGAAAGATTTGGGAACCATGGCCTTCTCCACAACAGCGATCAACTTTTCGGCAGCCAACCAGTCCGGCATCCGAACCAAGCAGATACTTAAAAGTAAAGGTATAAGCAGTGATCTGATTTTTTTTTTTTTTTTTTTTTTTTGGTGGGGGAGGGGGTATATTTCTGTTAATAGTCAGTAAAATTAAATTGAGAAATTGTAGCGGTCAGACCTATGTCATTTTCTTGCTAGACGTAGCCCTAGCGGCAGTATCACTGCTATCTATCTGTACAGCTTTATAGTGACCATCTTCTGGTCATGTGGATTGTACAAAATTAGGATTGTTGGATAGAGGTTTACCATGTAGACCACCCGATACCACAACATATTATTAGTGGATCAGTAGCAGAAGTAAACCCAATGGGGGGAAATTATTAAACTATCTATGTCAGTTCAACTGTAGTGTATCTTTGGCGTGCAGCCCTTTCTTGCACCAGAGTTGTGTCGCTTTGTTGGTCCTTGCTTGCCACTTTTTGAAAACCTAGGTTAGTTCCTAATTGGAGTCTCTTAGTAATTCAGGCTCGCCTGTCATCAGTCAGAAACTTTAAGACTGGCATAGGAAATACCAGTCTTAAAGGGGTATTCCCATGAACATAATCATATCTATATTTGTAGATCATTAAAAGTTAAACATTTTTGCAAATATAAGTAGTTAAAAATTCTGCTGATTTTTTTAAGATTTTCCCTATCTAAATGGTGACAGCCTGTTGTCTTGATCGGTTGCCAATGGATACGGCCACGAATGCAGAAACTTTATATGGTCTGGGACTTGTGAAAAACCCAGCCATGATTTTCTTATTTTGGCTGGGTTATCAGGCAGGGACACCACATGTAGGAGAAGATATCCCGGCCACAATAAGGACATCTTTGCTTATTTTCTGACCTTAGAAAGGTCCTGAATTCATGGTCGTATCCATTGGCAATCGATCACGACAACAAGACTGTGACTACAAGATATTTAGCGAAAATCTTTAAAACTCAGCAAAATGTTTATTTATATTTGTAAAAATGTTTAATTATCTACAAATTTAAAAATGGTTATTTACATGGGAATACCCCTTTAATAAATTTTTACCAATGATAACTTCCTACCACATTCACTGAATGCAACTCAGATATCCACTGACAGGGGCACTTACCAAGTACAGAAGCAGATCCTGGATCTTGGTGAATGAGGAATCCCAAATGTTTTTTCTACCATATAAGAGGACACAAATATTATAAATGGCCCTTGAATTTAAGCTCATGTCTGCCTATCTATACTGTGGGGTCCATAACAACAACATAATCGTCACCCATAGTAAAAGAGTAGTAATGCCATAGTATTAGGAATATCATAGGGAATACATTATGTTGGCATGTGCATTCTGCTTTGTTTTGCTTTTTTATAATTAGCATCTTGCAAGACAGTCCTTTTAAGCATGTTTTTGTTTTTAAGGCGGTACAGTGTTCTGCAATTTTTTTAGGTATGTGTTGAAAAAATGTAAGACTGCTTCGTGATATAGAAGTGTTAATAGTTTACTTTGGTCAAATAACAAAATGAAGTGAATGAAGGAAAGAGTAATGTAAATGCCATCAATATTTGGTGTGACCTTTGCCCTTTGGAGGCGGAGTCCTGGAAGTGATGATCCGGCCCCCACAGATATAGCCCTGATCTCATCATCATCCAGTCTGTCTGGGATGACATGAAGAGACAGAAGGATTGGACAAGCCTACATCCACAGAAGATCTGTGCTTAGTTCTCCAAGATGGCGGGAACAACCTCCCTGCCCAGTTCTGCCAAAAACTGTCTGCAAGTACCGAGAAGAACTGATGGAAGGCAAAGGGCAAAGGTCACATCAAATAGTGATGGGATTTACATTTCTCTTTTGTTCATTCACTTCATTTTGTTAATTGACAGAAATAAAACTATTAACCCTTCTATTTCTGAAAGCATTCTTACTACACAGCATTTTTCCACACCTGCCTGAATCTTTTGCACAGTACTGTATGGTTTGAAGTCTCTTTAACTTTGTTGGTTCTCCTAAGAAGAATTTGCATTCCTGGGAGGCCCGATGTCCCACTGAAAGCAGAGTGGATGACCAGATAACAGGGTCTTTATAGAGTTTTCCTACACTATACATTTGTCCTACTGTATTAGAAAATTACAAAATTTGTAATCAAGTTATTCTTTGTACAATAAAAATCTATACAATTTTCCAATATATTGTCTATATCATCCCCAACTTCAGTTTAGACTATCTCTGTATGCAGTCATTTTATAGGGACCTTTATACTTCCAGTGTCCTGGTCACATGATAGGCACAGGGGTACACGGTTCATTACATTACAGTCCCCAAGCCATGCACCTGTGTGTCCATCACGTGTCCAGGACAGCTGTGTCCAGTTAGTAAACAAGGTGAAGGTTCCTATTTATTGACAGCAAGCAGAGGTCTTGAATACAGTGAGAAACTGATCATGTATATTGAGAAATCATGTAGCATTTTATATTACACAGCGTGTTACCTTTATTTGCGGAGTTGGAATATTCCTTTAAGTGAACCTTGTGGTGCTATCCAGGTCGGGCCAGGTCTAGAGAATGTTCTTGTTTAGAATTAACCTCAGATAATACAGTGTATTATCTACCAAAGAATATTCTCTACATCAATACTCAGCTGGATATATGGTTGTAGGTTCTGTGACAATTTTTAGCAGATGTCACTTGGGTTTTAGTGTCCTTGTTTCCAACTTTCCTAACCTCATTCTCCCTGGTTTTTGTTTTGTAGATGGCGCATCCTATGAGGATGTCAGTGGTCATGGCGTCCATGATGATTCTTACATGACAACGACAGCTCTAGGTAATTGCCCTTTTTGTTAACTTTTCTGCATGATGACTTTTACTAATAGGACCTAATGCTTGTCCCTTATCCTGTGCTATTTTTATGGGTTAACCATTTGGCATCTTATTTTTCCAGTATACATGCATGTTAGATAAAGGCTTAAATCAATATCTGCAAAATGGGCCCCAATCACATTGCTCTTAATTGCTTTACAATGAAGAGAGGACACACTGCAATGTTTGCTCAGTTAAAGGGAGTCTGTCAGCAGAACCCAGCATAGTAACCCATCCCCGCATATAGATAGGTTAGGGTCACCAGAACCAGCATAGTAACCCAGCCCTGCAGGTAGATAGGGTAGTGTCACCAGAACCAGCATATCACCCCAGCCCTGCAGATAGATAGGTTAGTGTCACCAGAACCGGCATATCCCCCCAGCCCTGCAGATAGATAGGTTAGTGTCACCAGAACCGGCATATCACCCCAGCCCTGCAGATAGATAGGTTAGTGTCACCAGAACCGGCATATCACCCCAGCCCTGCAGATAGATAGGTTAGTGTCACCAGAACCAGCATATCACCCCAGCCCTACAGATAGATAGGTTAGTGTCACCAGAACCAGCATATCACCCCAGCCCTGCAGATAGATAGGTTAGTGTCACCAGAACCAGCATATCACCCCAGCCCTACAGATAGATAGGTTAGTGTCACCAGACACCAGCATATCACCCCAGCCCTACAGATAGATAGGTTAGTGTCACCAGAACCAGCATATCACCCCAGCCCTGCAGATAGATAGATAGGTTTGGGTCGCCTGAATCAAACAGTGATTTCACTTTGTGCATTGCTGTCTCCATTGTTGAGATATTGCTGTTTTTGTCAACTCATGAGCTTTTTGGAGCAACACCCTTTGCTCCAAAGGGGTAAGCAGCAACACCCTCATTGTTCCAGTTAATTGTTAATTGGAGTTAATTGCATATTGACAACAGTCATATCTAGGCAACGGAGGCAGCAATTCACAAGGGGAAAAACACTGTTTGATTCAGGTGACCCTAACCTATTTATCTGCGGGTCTGAATTTTGGTGAATGACTCCCTTTAAACTCATATGAGGATGGGGGTTGGATGGGGAATCAAAAAGGATGGAGTTAAAGAAGCCTTAAGTGGGTATGGTGAACCCATTGTGTAACCCACTGTGGGCATCTTAAGTATAGTTAATGTTCATGCCTTAAGCGCTATGTAAAGAAAGCACTTTTCAGCTTTGATCCAGAATGTTGTATCTAGAATACTTTTGTACTACACCTTCCGAAGTCCATATTCAGAAATACCATGTATGGCTAAATCAAAAGTATAGGACATGCATTTAAAGAGGATCTGACACGTCAGTTTTAGTAAATGCTTGTGTTCCCCATCAAATAATGCTTGAACATTTTTTTTTTTTACTCTGTGTTGTGACATTCCTTTGTTATTCCTCCTGGAAATGTATGAAGAACTTGAGAACTGGGCATTACCATTCTCCTTGTCCACAGGGAGGGTGTATAAATAATAGGACTCGGCACTGACTGGATAGTGTCATTGTATAGGGAGTCACCCTATTGACATGGGGAATGGTAACACTCAGTGTACATTTACTCATACAGTAGGAATAGCAGAGGGACGGCATAACACAGCATTTTAAGAAAAGATGCTCCTGAGTAATGAGCTGACAGATCCTCTAAGCAAGAAGCAGTAGTATAAAAATGGTTTATTTTAGAATTTCTTTGTGTTTTGTGTCTAATTGTTTTTTTTTTTCTGCATTGTCCCTTCTGTCTTCATTTTCTAGTAATACATTAAACCCGTCCCTTCTTCCTTCCGTCTTCCCCTTTAAAGCACTCTCCAGGGCTTCATGTAATGAATTCTGGCTTTCTGTCTTTGCTGTGCTGGCAGCGGGCATGCTCAGCCTGTGAAATAGTGCATGACTCCATTGCATTCTCTAATAAGAATGCTGAGATTGTATGTCATCTGCTAAATGTTTGTTACCCAACATTGTCTCAATCTTTCATCTAGCTCCCAGGCCAGCCAGTCTTGATAGTGGCAGAACATCCTATAGTAATAGTAATAATAATGCTTCACTTCATGAGGTGACAGGTATGCTCTGCTGATTTTATTTTATTACTAATTTTATGTCTGAGACATTTCTTAAAGGCGATGTCCATTGTTGCAACCATTTTTATCGCTCCAATGCATATAAAATGAAACCTGAACCAAATCTGCAAATATTCCTATGTAGACCTGTGTTTCCATGGTACCAGACTACAAACCGTGCGTAGTCTGATCTTGCACTTATCCTCTTTCCATAAGTATTAAAGGGGTTATCCAGTTTCTATGATTGATTGCCTCTTCCAGGTCTCGAACCCCCTGAAGATCACCGGGACCGAGGCTCACGTGCCGTACAAATTGTAGCGGCGAGTGTAGGTACTGCAGCGCTGCCCCATAGACTTCAATGCCTCGGTACCGGTGACCTGCAGTGGTCCCAGGTGTCGTACCCCCCCCAGATCTAATATTGATGGCCTAAACAGATAACCCCTTTAATAATTGACATTTAGTTGGTTAGTAAGAGGCAGGGGTGTGATGGATGGAAATAAGACTAAAGCATCAGACTGCAGGTAATTTGTTGTCTGTTACCATAGAAACATATAGGTACATACTGTATATGAGCTGTAGACACAGAAGTTGGAAAAAATGGTTGCAAAGGTGGATCCCTTAATATTTATGCCGCACTTACAAACCACTATTACATACAAGGACACATTACATACTACTATATAAGTTTATTTTCTCCTTGAACATGTTTTGCTTCTTCAGGTAAATTGTTGTTGTTGCTTCTGGAGCTAAAGTGAATGTTTCCAATGACAACATTATATTATAAGTTCTTAATATATTTGGTAAAGTCCTGTTGATGGCCCCTCACTTTTAGTATCATAGTATTATGTTCACATGGTGCTTTTATTAAGCTTTCAGAAGAAATAATGCACTGATGATCCGAAAGCCTGGTGGTAATAGCTGCTCATTTCTCCTCCGTAGGTCCAGTGACCAGTCAGAATAGATCACAAAGTCACAGCAGTGGAGATTTCAACCAGCAGCATGATAATGAAATATGGTCCAACAATAGTAGTCCAGTTCAGTATTATGGTAGTCGCTTGAAAAAGTCGGCTGTGTCCAGCCCCATGCTGAGACTCAAATCCTGTGATGGAATGGAAAGTTTAGCCCAGTCTAAGAGGAGGCTTGGATCTCCAGGAAGTGAGATGGTATCACTCAAGCAGTTTTTAGAAGAAAGCAACAAGTTGACAGTGAGCCAGGTAAGTCGGTGAATGAATTTCTCCTGAATAGAGTGTATGCTTCTTGATCCATAAAGCTTATGGATATCGGGACACTCTTTTAAACTCTATTTGAGCCATCTCAGACATGTATGGTATGTCTTAAAGATGCAGGTCCCACCTCAGTGCCTTCATGTCAACAATGGGGGTCAGGACCCCTGTGCTGCAGTCACTGTGCATGCATGGCTGGGTCCATTCACTTCTATGGGAGTTACTTGACTGTTTTTTGAAGCATGCGCTGCCACCTCTCTGTGTACATTGGCCGCAGGATGGGTATCATGACCGCTGTGCTCAAGTCTCTGAAGTTATGGAACCAATGTAGTTTGTAATCGTTTTTTTTACATCTATGAGAGTTATGGAAACAAAGTAGAATAGCCGTGTGTGAATGTTTCCGTAACTTCCATCTTGGTGGTCATAGAAGTAGCTGCATATTCCATTCTCAACCATATTTGGCCCAGATGGGAATACTCTGTTATATTTCCAAACTTGTCCATGTCAAAACTGATAGTTTCCCCATTCTGTAATAAAAGAACTTGTAAATTACTGGAGATGAGTCTGGGACTTGTCTCTAGATCTCTGATGGCACCTCGGGCACAGTTTCTGTTATATATCATGGGAAAAATAGCACAACATGCAGGGCTTGTCTTCGAGTGAAAATGTCAGACATCACGATGAAACCCAATAGACCCCATTTTAAGTCAATTGGATTAGCTGGGAGGTTTTCATGTCTGTCATGTGATATCATCATTTAGCAACCATAATGGACAGAACAGAAAAAATCTGATGTAAAGCCTAAGAGTGCAGGTAAGAGGTCTCAGTTCATAGTCATTATACTTAGTTTCTGACCATGTGAATATATACTGCATGTACTGGATTGTATGGCTGCATAGCTTTCCATCGACCAAGTTACTTGGACTTTACCAATTAACGTGTAATGTTTTTTCTTTTATAGATACGTTCTGGGAGCCAAGAAGATCTATTGGATGAAGTTATAAAAAGCTTATCTAGCTCTTCTGAATTAGCAGGATTACAATCCCCATCTCAGCTGTCTCCTGTCCTAATGCTGGCCGATAGAAAGACTGCAAAATCGGAACAGATTGTACAGCCCAGCTCTCACAAAGCTGAGGAACATACAAGATTTCCACTCCCTACAGTATTAAATGCACAGTCTTCAGATGGAGATTCTGCTATAGGTCAAGGGACTGTGTGCCAACAGCAGCAGACAAAAGATACCAAGCAATATGCCACCTTACCTCGTGCTAGCAGTGTCATTTCTACTGCTGAGGGTACCACTCGAAGGACAAGTATTCATGATTTTTTATCCAAAGACAGTAGGTCACCTGTATCAGTTGATCCATCACCCACCCGCGAAGATGCCCCATCATTATTGAGTGAGTACCGTGCAGACCAGCAGTGCCCTTCTATTCTCAGTCACCGACCCTCTCCTGGTCTAGTTGGCGATGATCCTCACTGTTGCTCTGGGTGTGATGTAGTTCACTATAGTAAGAATATTGATAACACAG
This sequence comes from Leptodactylus fallax, assembly GCA_947044405.1. Classification (NCBI taxonomy): domain Eukaryota; kingdom Metazoa; phylum Chordata; class Amphibia; order Anura; family Leptodactylidae; genus Leptodactylus; species Leptodactylus fallax. The sequence goes on from CAMRHE010000308.1 coordinate 2,344,788, forward strand.
TTAGTATGTGTTACACATCACCATGCATGCCTTTCCCATACCTTTCCCTGAACCCCGATTTGGTAAGTAGCATTAGTGGTCCACCAGGTGACAAAACCATTGTATATTCAACCAAAAGACCAGATTGCTGCAAGACCAATAGCCACAATGTAAATGGTGCTGCGAGTAGATGTGATCGATCCTCCCAGTGTTTAGAGAGTCATGACGCTGAGACGTCTTCACTTGTTTCTGAAGATAATCAAAGTATTTGGTATGAGTATGGCTGCGTGTGAAGACGACCTATATGTCAGTAGACATAAGTGGAATATAAAGACGATGACTGCATGGAAGGCAATGTTATGTGTAGGAAGTGTTTCTATGTTATTGGTGTGTGTGTGACAGATATAGTGATACTCAACTTACTAGTATACATATCTAATAACATAGAGCACTGTGCTAACACCAGGTATGTGGACTCTACCTCAGTTTTGTCATTTTACCAGGTTTATTTCAATGTTAAATAAATTTAATTTTAAGATTTTGCAAAAAAAATGGTATTTATTGTTAGATATTGTATATACTTCATCTTACATTGCATATGTAATATACAAAATATGCAACAAATCAATGGGCGTTCTCTTGCTGTGTGGGGGCTTACCCAAATGTAGTCACAGTGAAAACAGCCTAAACCTTGGGGTACACAGATGCACTCGCACTCCTATTCACTACCATGGGAGCGCCGGAAATAGCTAAAGTAGAGCAGTCTCTTTCCCAGGCTCCCATTGAAGGGAATGGGATGGGGGTACGTATGCGCCCACCAGGGGTTCAGCTGTGTTCACATCAGGGGTAAAACGCAGCCTTTTCTCAGGATCGGTGGGGCTGTCAGTGGTGAGACCCCAAACCAAACAGCAATTTATCCTCTATCCTATGAATAGAGGATAAATATTTTTTGCGGCATAACCCCTTTAACAGGTGGCAACAAGTGTGACTACGATGACATGTTGAGTACCGCTGGTCTGTCTGTCCCCTTGTATGGTATATAAGTAAATGCATGTTAGGACTGCTGCATGCCACAATCCCCTATAGAAAATGGGACCATGCTAAACAAAGGAATGTATACACTTCTCACATACTTCAGCCCACATAACACCACTATATAATGACAAAATAATACTGCCCACAGGTAATTTCATAAACTTGGGTCACCGCATTAGTAGCCACCAAAAAGCTACTTGGAGAGGTTTTGTATTTCTCATAAGTTTTATTCAATGGAAAGATTACGTTTTTTCCCCAAGTCATTAAAGGGTCTCCAGCATCTCAGAATGGGAGAGAAAAATTAAAATAGTCTTCCACATTTCACTGGCTCCCCGACACTCTCATTTTAATGGTACCTAGTCCCACATTGGTATCTACTTCCTGCTACAGTAATGACGTCTTGACACAGGGACATGTCACTGCCATAGCCAATCACTGCTGTGGTCACGTGGTGACTTATAGGTAGCACTAGACCATTTTCTTCCTCCTGGAGGAGACCTAATTTGCCTGCTTTTCCCCAGTGACAGAGTCTACTTTCCTATAAGGTAACATCCCAGTATGTCATGTGTTTGGAAATCCAAGACGAAAATGTCAACTTCTACAAGAATTCACTCACATACAGAGTGGTTATTTCCTGTGACACCCAGAGTGGTTGTTGCCTCTCATATACAAAGTGGTTTTCAATACATTTTATCCTACTACACCTCATACAGTGATTGTAAGAAATCTGGAATTGTCCTGTCTAATGTGTCTTCTATGACCTGTCCCTGTACTTCTGCATGAAAGAGGAGTCCATTGTAACATACCTGTATCTGATATGTGACAAATGCATGATATTGTGCGAAAACATCACAGAGGAGATTGCATGAAGCTCCTGTACACACTATCTGTATACTGCATACTGTTTGCTTACTTATTAATATGGCATTGATAACAACAGAGCTGTATTACATTGCCATCAATGCATATGACTGGTTGCTGTTAACATTATTCATACCATGATTTTAGATCTAGTGTTTAGCGTTTTCCATTAGAATGTATATGTGTGTATGTTTTCTATGATGGTCTTGCAAAAGCATAATTAACATTGCTATATTTGAGGCTGTAAGGTAATGCTGGGACTTGCAGTTCAAGAGGCAGAGAGTCATAGCTTTAAGCAAGCGGTCCTTAGATTGTCTTGCAGGCTACCCATAAAAGCAGCCATCACCCAGATATATCCGTTCATTGCGATGTTGCTTTTTACTGCATGCAGTGTCCTGCTGCTTCATCATGAAATGGCACCATTCTCCTAAATCCATTCCGCAAAATCTGTAAAACGAATGGCTAAAATTCACTGTGTGTAGAACATCTCCTATTTATTGAACAGGATACTGCAGTTTGGGGGTTGCAGTTTTAACTAGTTATTTTAAGTTATCCCCTAACCACAGGATAGATGACATGCTGATCTATAGGAGTCCGAATGCTGGGAACCCACAGATCACAAGAACAGGAGTCCTGATCCTCTGTATGAATGGAGCAACAGGTTGAACATGTATTCTCTATGGGATTGCCGAGTGTTGTACTAGACTATCTTTGGCAGTCCCATAGTCATGAATGGAGTAGCTGGCATGTGTGACCAATTACTCCATATATCTGGGGGCACAAGGACAAGGAAGCCCTGTTCTTGTGATTAATGTGGGTCCCAGTGATGGGAACCCCACTGATCAGCAAGGTATCGCCCCTTTCATTAACAAGTAGCATACTCTAGGCACAGAGCCTGGCCTTAAAACAGAGCCATGTTAGACATATTGTCCTCCATAAAAAGCTAATAAGCTGTGCAGACTGTGATTCGGAAAACCTGCCTAATAGTTTAGACACTGAATGTTTTTCAGTGTATTCAGGTCAGAAAACTGGCATATGTATACATTTATGATTCCGATATAATGATTCCAAAACTTCTCATTTAAGTCTATTGGCTCTGTGAAGATCAAGGACAGAACACGATGCCATTTCACGGATCCATTGCATTGAAAAATATTTACTATCACGAAAAATGGATCAACCATAGATAGGAAACACTGACACACGTCCTAAACTCGGACTAGTGCAGTCTCTGATGTGTTAACAGGTTAATACTGAGATACACTGAACCAGTTTTGTAAACTTAGATATATATTGTATCGCCATGTCAATACTTTACTTTAATAATCAAAAAAAATATTGAAACAGAATAAGATCTTACTCCCAATGTAATGTGTAATGCAGGAGATTTGGAGCTGTGTATCAGAAATACTGAGCTCCAATTGATAGAAAAAACTATAAAAATTGCTATACTGTTAAGAAATTAATCAGCACAGAATTGTGAGCCTATTTAGGTAAAAAAATAGTATCTCCTGCACACACCAGCTGTTCAGGGCTACATCCAATTCCTGTACTATACAGTGCCTTTAGATGGAAACTGATAGCTCTGTACACTGTGTAGCTCAGTTACTGCAGCTCAGCTCCCATTGACGTCCATAAGAGCTGAGCTACAATAATGGCGTTCAGCCACTATACAGTGTATGGAGCTATCTGCTTCCACCTTCATACATTATATAGTACGGAGATCGAATGCAGCCCAGAACATCTGATCTGTGCAGGGTGCAGCTGTAATCCCCCTTCCGATCAGATATTTATGGGTTATCGTAAGGATAGGCCATAAAAGATCCCAGAAAACCCCTTTAATAGATGAGTCTCTCATTCGGGGACTTCATCATTAAGCCAGTGCTGAGAGCAGCTACAAGGAGCGTATCCTTCTTAAGGACTTTCCACTGATGGTTATATGTTGTCTATTGATGTCTATGATTCAATAGCTGGAAACAGATTTCCCAAGATGGTGGGAGATCTTCTAGGACAATAGAGGGAATTAAGTGACTTCATTTGCCAGTCTTAGTCAAAACTGTGCTGCAGCAAAGGCTTATTAATAAATTTTTCATCTTTTGATGGTCCATATGACGGAAAATGAATTGTGAAAGATTTATGCTATAATTTTGCAAGTATCTGGCATAAATAATACTAAATGTGCTTCAGCTTAGCCCCTGATATAAACATTTAATATATTTCTCCAATATATTAGGAAACTTAGAGATAACTAAGCTTGAACTACAAGTCACAGCAAGCCCTGCCAGCCACAGTAAAGCAATAGAATTAGGGCTTCACCAATGATATATGGCAGGCTGAAGGTCATCTTTTACTGCAAGCTTCTGTGCTTTTATAGACATCCATATACTAAACTTACCTTTCTCCTACAGATGTGGAGGCAGCACCAGAAATCAGACTTTCAAAAAGCAGGTCTAGGGAGCAACAAATCCCTTAATTTAGTGACCCTGTTCAAGTGATATCCCAAGTGGTGAGTGCCTTCCCCACATTGTAAATGAGGCCCTTGGAACTTCATTTACAGATGTCTTCCAACTACCATGAGCCTTGGCGAAATGCTTTACCTTTCATCATCTGCTTGCTTTGCATGCTATTTTTATACCTCCCTTTTTACAAATCTAATATTCATATCTGAATTTCCACTGAAATAATTCTGAAGGTTATGACTGAGGTCAAATTTCCAAAAATGCAAACAGATTTACTATTGGAAGATGTTTTATTGCCTGGAAAACCTTCAGTTTGACGTTTTTAGTTACATTTGTAATCTTAGAATTCCTATTTGTTTCCTGGACAGTTTAGGGTTCTAAAATATCTGTATCGTTGTATAAGATTTCATGAAGATCCCATATTTTTGCTAAACAGAAATTGATTCCATTGAGTTGTAAAATAAGTTGTTTCCTGTTCCCCTCGCTAGTTCTATTCCTGTTCTGGCAACTAATATGAAAGGGACTTGATAGGAAAGAATAAGAAAGTGATTCACACAGTCTAATATTTAGCCGAGCATCAGAACCTTGAACCCTACCATTGACCTGAATGAAGACGTCCAAGTACTCCGTATAGGGTTACTTTTCTTTTTGGCTTTGGCTAGTCTCTTATTCAATTATTTCTATGTAAAATAGTATCAAAACCCTTAATTTCAGTGGCACAAAGATCACATATACTTGACCAAGGCTTACCTAAAATAAATTTTGTTTCGATATTGACATTATTTTTATCTTTGGAAATGCCCATAGGATGGGTCTACCAGAAATAATGGGGTCTCAATCTATACTGAATGTTAAGGAGGACCTATCATTTCAGATCAATATACATTTTATTTTTTAATAAGTTCTCAGTGTTCAAGTGTAACTCCCAATTTTTTTAGATTTACTATTTTAGGAGGTGTTTGGTGACCATTTTCTAATATATTTAATTAACCTATCTAACGTCCTTCTAATAGAAAAGAGGATGTAAAGTCCCCACTAGCAATGCTTTAAGTATTGCTAGGGAGAGTCTGCCCCATACACCTTTTTACAAAACCAAACAAATGGAGATTCATCTCCAGAGAGCTAAAATTGCCGCCACATTATAACAGGTGGAGGCCCAGGGGACTTGACGAAAATTAAAAAAAAACAAAAAAAAAAAAACATAAATACTCACCTTCCTTTACCTCTTTTGGGCCTTCTTGCAGTGTCTGGAGCTCTTCTATGATGTCATGCGCCTGAGGTCACCACTGAGGCCTGTGATTGGTTTTCCAGTGGTCACATGGACATAGAATTTTAGAGCATATTTTCTATTCAAAGGAAGTTATACAGATTAATTACATATATTACTAACATGGTTAACACACAGATGATATTACTAGAATATTTGGTCTAGTACACACAGATATTGTTACTAGAATATTTGGTCTAGTACACACAGATGATATTACTAGAATATTTGGTCTAGTGCACATGTAGGTATTATGTTCTTCTATAATCATGTTTCAATAGTTTAAATGGAATTTGGCACCAGGTTTATTCTGCCCATTCTGAGTGACAGAGTATCACTAAGGGCCGGTTCACATCTGCGTTCAGTATCCATTCGGGGAGTCCGCTTGGGGACCCCCCCCAAACGCAAACCCATACGCATAGAAAAGCGATTTACCTAAGGAAACCTGTGGACCCCATAGATTATAATGGGGTCCGTGTGGTTTCCGCACAAAGCAAGCAGCACTTTCCTCTCCGCATGTTCCGTGCGGAAACCACACGGACCCCATTATAGTTTATGGGGTCTGCAGGTATCCTTAGGTAAACTGCTTTTCTATGCATATGGGTTTCCGTTCTGGGGGTCCCCAAGTAGACTCCCCAAACGGAAACCGAACGCAGATGTGAACCGGCCCTTACACTGATTTTATGTTAAATTTATCATGAGATAACCCTTTATCACCTGCAGGTGGAGCTCAGTATTGAGTACTTAATATTCATCTCAGATCCTACAACCACTGATGGTCATCTTTCTCTCTATACTGTGAATAGGGAGAAGGCTGTCAATCAGTGGCAGGGGAATCCGGGAGTTTATTATTAGATTGGGCTCCAGCTGTAGAACCACCATTGGAATCAGGGTGACAAAATCTGGTGACAATTTCCCTTTAAGCTTGTGTCTTATTGCTGTCCTGTCTTCTGTTTCCTAAGATGTATCCTATCTGTATCAGCACTTTACTCTTCTTATTTTTCTCTCTTTTCTCTATGCTTTTAACTATACACAGAGCGAAAAGTGTCCTTCAGTTTGTCATTGCGAAGTTTTCATTTCTGAAGTAACAAGACCATCCATCATGGAGATTCTATATTCAGAGAACTTAGTTGCAAGCGTTCAGCAGTAGAGCTGGAGATGACTGACACGTCCCTTCCTTGAATCAAGGAGTTTTGTTGGAGTGAAATGAGAAAAAAAAAACATAAACCCACATTTCCTAGAGGAGTAATAAGAAATTTTCTGCACTTTGCACTGTGGTAACACTCTACTGTCCTGCTCAGGATGGAGCTGCAAGCACTCATGGGAGTAACTGTACTTGTGAATGAACCCAATGTCTCCTGCGCCTTGAGTCACGCTAATTCACAAACATTGCACCATTTCCTGAGGGAACAATATGAAGCTTTTTTCTTGCAAAATCCAAACTTCCTGACTTCATCACTGCCTCATGTGATTCCCATTTATTGCATGGCAATGCATCTTCTGAGCATCTTACCATGTGGTTGATATGCCCAATACACAAGTTTGCCAACTACCATCAGAGAGGCACCCACGCTTTGAGATACTCTGCACTTTTTTTTTTTTTTTTTCAAGCCGTAACCTACCCACCTATATTTGGGTACTATGCTAATAATATTGTGGAACCTTTTTCATTCTGACCCCTATACATGAGGGCTTGCCATACAGTGCCATGGTTTTGGCACACATTGCCTGGTTAGTATGATTATAAAGCGCTTTAAATACTGCGTCACGAGATAGTATTGTGTTTTTATTCTTGTAGTTCAATGGACTTAGCTGGTGGACGATGTTACTGCACTGAAAACTGAGGAGGATCAAATGGATTATGATGTATGTTTGTCTGACAACCCCATTTCTGAATCACATAATCAGCTGATAGTGAATCGTCTTGGCAAATATCAATTTTGGGGTCTTTTTTTTTTTTTTTTTCGAATATATATATTGGCAATGCCACATTTTAATCTGGTGACTTTTTGCGGTAAGGGGCTTAGCATTAGTGGGCCCCTTGGCAGTGGAGGGGTTAAAGGTAAGCGTGATTGTAATTTTGGATATGTGTGGAACTTTCAGTACATTTTTTTTTTTTGTTTTGGTGGCAACAGACACCCCCTCCCCCTATCCCTTTTCCTAATTTAAGCAATTGTCTTAATATAATTATTTTCACCTGTATTTAACTATTATTCTTTTATGCAACTTATCGACGTTTAACACACATGGGATGTTTCCGTTTTCTCGTTCTGTGTTATTAAACCATTTTCTTATATATTTCGTTTGTATGTAATTTTCTTGGATTTTTACTGTTGTTTTATGCTTTTTTGTGTTTCATACCAAAAGAGTCACTTGTAACTCTCCAGGAAATCTGGAACTATAAGGGTATGTTCACATGGAGGCACTGGCACTGAATTTGAGGCAGATTCTGCTTTAAAATCAGCTCCAAATTCTGCCTGAATCCAGCCTTTATTCATTTCAAAGGGAGTCAGATGCTGATTTTTCCTCTAGTGTTTTTTCAACTAGCAGAAAAATAAGCGTCATGGTCCATCTTCAGGCCTAATAACTACCATTGAAGTGAATGGGAGGCAGAAAATACCGCCTAGCAGGTGCCGACTTTTACACGTAAATTGGGCAAGCAGAGAACTCTGCTTCATTTCAGCTCCTGAAGTTGAAAATGTCCACCATGTGAACCAACCCAACGCTGGAAGAGTCTTTTTGGATTTTTTGAGTAATGTCAATGTTCCTGGAGAGCAACAACGTTACTTACTATGCTGTATATGAATGTTCACCATAAAATTATCCAGTCTACAAGAGCACCAAAGGTATCCTTTACGGGACTGGGTTATCACTCACTCTGAAGACAGGATGACCAAATCTCTCAAAAGTAAAAAAAAAAAAAAAATTCTATGATCGTAAAGGGTAAACAAACCAGATTAAAGGGGTTGTTTGTCCGTGGAGTTTCATTTTACATACTTCCTCCAGGAGTTTATCGAAGCTGGACTTGTGTCTTCTGGGCTGGTTCTAACCCAGGGTCACGTGATTGGTACCTGCACCCTGCCCTCAGGTCGCCCAGCCTGCTCCCTCTACCATGTTCATGGGCCATTCACAGACTCTTTCCTGACGCCCTGAATCCAGTCGGAAGCTTAACTGCATCTACATGGTGAAGGATATAACCCAAAACATTGCAATGGGCAATTATGAAAACAGTGTTTCAATAAATCCTAGAAAGTATAATACCGCTCTGGAGTGCTGTTCTATATTCTTTTCTCCTGGACATATTAACCGAGGACATGGTCAACCCCATACAGAACCTGCAGTAGAACAGGCTGACATTAATAAAGCCAGCCCCCATAACATAGAGCTATCTGTGAAAACAGTAGAGGAGGAACAGCCTGGGGTCAGGTGCTGGTTTCAATCCTGTGACGTGGGGTCGGAACCAGCCCAGATCCAATTTGAAAAAATCTCCAGAGAAGTAAAATTAAACTCCCTCCCTTTAAAGAGTCTATCAGGTCCAAAATGTATTATTATTTTATTTATTTCTCTAACTTTTATCGGTTTGGAAGGCAACAGGGCCTTTATTAGGTGCAGAAATATACCTGGTCAAAAAGCAACAAAGCAATGCAGAAATAATGTTTTAGTATAATGTGAGCCCAGCCTGTAAGTGCACTGGGGGTGAGGCCTTATTTGCTAGATTTTCCTACAGACAGCTGACAGGCATGTTATTAAAAAGATGGTCATTTTGCGTTCTCCATTTAGCTAGGGATCCGGTAGACTAAGGGTGTCATACTAATTTTAGCCAAGGGCCACATTAGCCTTATGGTTGTTTTCAAAGGGTCATTAGTAATTCTGTGACTGTATATACGTAGCTCTGCCAGTTGTGTGTAGTTACATTTATAGCCCATTGAAGGCAACCATAAGGCTGATGATCGCATACTGTTAATACAAATAGGTAATAGTTTCCTTTTTTCTCTCCCCCCTACAGGTAACAGTCCCCCCATAGGTAATGTTGTCCTATTTGTCCCCCCAAAGGTAATAGTTCTCTTCACCCCACCTAAAATTACATCACATACAGTCCAGGCCACACAACTCTGGTGAATTTCATACTTGCCTCTTATTCCTGCAGAGTGATGTTGTGGGGCTCGGCTGTGCACCTCTTCTATTGTCCTCCTGGCTACCCTGTCATCTGCACTATGGTACCACAAGTGATCTCACAGAGAGGGAGACAGCATGTCCGGAAGGATATTAAAAGAGGTGCACAGCCGGGTGCTACATCAGCGCTCTGCAGGAAAAATAGATAAGTATTCAATTTCCTACACCTGGAGACAGTAGTGTGGTGAGGGGGCCCATGAGGCCCCGAGGTTTAAGAGCTCTGTCGCAAGGGCGACTGCTGTGACCCATATAGCTGTTTGTTCTGTCTATGGATGGAAGGTCCACAGCAGTCCCCACCACATGATCTACGATACACAGCTATCGAATACTGGGAACCTTCCAGTGAAAACAGAACAAAGTGATGTCACGTGAGTATATGACCCCCACATAGTGATATGTTAGGCCGCCACCTATTATATTAATGCAATAGGTAGTGGCCGATAATTTACTCAGCTATCCATGCTTCTGTCCTGGTCAACCTCTGCTGCCACCACCAGGGCCCACAGGACCAGACGCTGAAGAATGGCAGGACATAACGTCATCGTGTTCTGCAGTGTCATAACACAACATGCAGCAGCGGAGGCTGGCCTGGACAGGAGCATGAATAGCTAAGTACGTTATAAGCCGCCACCTATTGCAATAATCCAAGAGGTAGCGGCCAATTCCAAAAAAATGCTGACCCTCAGTTCATGCCATGAGGCGCCGTCTGAGGGTATCGCCTTAGGTCAGATCATGGCAGATGCAGCCCTGGGCCTTGTCTTTGAAACCGGTGATCTATGTGCTGCTCTACCAGAGAAAGGGTTAACAAAGGAACATGCTGGGTGGAAAGGACATTGAGCATTAATACATAAGGTGAAGGTAGCCTTCATATGGTTGTATTGTGTCTGGCAGGATCATTACTGACTGTCAGAGCCTTTCATGTTATTCCTCATTGCAAACTTGTGCATAAAAATAAAAAAAACCAAATCCACCATAAATGTTCTGCCAGACAGTGCGGAGTTGTGTTAAATTTCATGGTTGGTGCAGCTGTCCCTGGTGCTCGCCAGATATACAAGCTGCAGATATAAATGTTCATTGTTCACACATGGACAGGTGGAAGCAACGCTTGAAAAAAATGTACAATTTTGTGACAAAAACAGCATGTGGTTTGCAGTATTTCTTCAATTGTATGGAGTAAGATAAGTGTAACATATCACGTAAAGACCAGGATCTGGAGGTTCTGAGCCCCATAACTGCTTATTACATGTTATTCAGAAAACACTTTGGTAAAAATTCTTGCTTCACAGCTGCATCTCTGGTCTGTCCATGTTCTCACTCCTGCACACTTTTATTTTTCCCAAAAGTGGGACTGGATACCGTTCTCTAAAAGGAATCAAGACAGCTGAAATAGTCAAATAAAACTCAATTCACATTCAGTTTGAAATGGCTGAACACACAGATGTGACCTCCCTTACCTCACCTCTAATAGGGTTAAGGACTCATGAAATTAATTCAATGCAATATCAAGGCAAGCCAGCAAAATCCTTGAAAGGCTGCAATTCACAACACAGCCACTGGGTGTGCACAATGGAGACATATATAGGATAGATAGCATGTCACTGTAATATCATGTCAAGAAAATCTGCTCATCTCTTGACACACATCTGGATACAGTATATCCAGCCAAGGGAAAAGGTAATGGAGGACACGTCTGTATGACCACAGGTCTGTGACTGTGTATGCTTGATCTTTGTTGTCAGGTGGGCGGTCCCAATCTTTCTGCTCCAGTCTAAGACCGCCCAACTGACAGTAGAGAGGATAATTATGCTGAAACTAACAGAAATGATTACTCAGGAATTGTGGGAGCTAGGGAAAAATTCCAACTGCAGCAGAATCAGTGGGGTCTTATGAAGGATGCAAAGAGCTGGGGGTGGTGACAGGTCCTCTTTAAGTGTTTGGGTACATCAGCTTATACATTGGGGGGTTTTGACAAGTGAACAGAAGTAGTATGAACTTGGAATAAACATTTTGAGGCCATTTTGCCACAGAGAGAGCAAACATATTGATAAATAGAAGAGGCTATTGTCCTAAAAGGGTGTAGTTAGGATATGCATATAATACATGTCTGCATGTGGATATACTATGTACATGCGATAGCATATAGGCTGTTGCCGCCATTCCCCAGCACCATATTCTTGTTACACGGCACCATAAAGCAATCCAATTGTTTGTTTGGTCCCCTGTGGACCAAAAGGTCACACACCATTTTGTGGATTGCATGATGGTTCACCTCACATCCGAATACCAGAGTTTATTCCATAGCGCTGTTGAAGGAGTGAAATCCTATTTAGATGCTTACCCTCATTTTGGAGTGCCATGCTACCTTTCTTATTGCATATGGATATACATGATGTAAATAAGTCCCTCTCACATAGAGGTTTTCATCTTGCGAGAACCCATATTTTGTAAATAAATAAATGAACCCTTTTATTGGTCACTGGAGCTGAGTATGCATGTCCCCAGGCTCCCACTGTCCTCCATGTTCCATACAGATTACAGTATACTAAAACTTTGGAGAACAGCCATGTCCAAAGATACCCATGATAATGGCTCCAATACATCTAAAACTAAAAATAAAGCCGTAAAGGGATTTTAACCAGCTTAAAATGTGTCACCCATAAAAGTGTCTAAAGGCAGGGACCCCCAACATTCGCAAAAACCTGGGACCTGTGTACCCTAATTTCAGTGACGATCGTGCATGCACCCTGCCGCTCTACTCATCTCCATTGGACTGCTGAAGAGAAGCTGAGAACATGCTTGGCCATCTTCAGAACTCCTTTAGAGATGAATGGAGTTGAAGTTTGCATGTGCAACCACACCCCCATTCATAAAGAAGTAAATGGGTGCCCAGTTCTTGTGACTGATGAGGGTTCGACCACTGAGACCTTAAGCAATTAATCACATATATTGGTACAACCATTTTACAGCTTCAATGTAAACTGATATGTCTCCATGGTTACAGACTACACACCAACTCTGTGTAGTCAGATTCTACAGTCGTATATACTACAGTAATGTAACCAAAGTATTATCCACAAGTAGCGGACAGATATATACTGCAATATTTCTAACGTTCTTATCCGACCCTGAATGGATAATGTAAGACAAGAAGAGGCAGCAAGAAATACAATGCAAACACACAAGTGACAAAAAGATTTTTTTCATTTTGCATCTATAAATAGTGTGCAGGGAAATACAATATAAGGACGTGCCTAGATCTAATCATCAAAGTTTATTTTTATAGGATCATGGCCGGTCTTTTTCAAAAAGGTGACAAATTCATCTGGAGTAATCCCCATAGTTGCAGAGTTGGTCATCGGATGGAAATAGACCCTCTCATGGCCTCCTTCTAAAAACTTGGAATCCAGAACAAACTTTACGTCTGCTTTCTCATCACAGAAGAGGGCGAGTGGGGTGGCACAGCCCTGACCCACTTTCAGTTTTTCAATCATGGACGCTTCATCTGCAAACCTGAGATTTCCACTGCCAACGTTTAACTTCTTTGCAAGATCGTTCAGGTTTACTTGGCGGTCGTGCAGCACAGTCACCAGCCAAAGCCCTTTCTTCTTCTTATCCTTCAGGAACAGGTTTTTACTATGGGCTCCTTTTAGGTGCTGGACATGTGGCATCATTTCCTCCACTGTAAAGACCTGGAAGATATAACTCAACCCCCTTAATACGAAGGACAATCTGGTGACAAAAGTTTTGGTTAAACATTGTAGTTCGCCTAAGGCTGGGTTCACATCTGCGTTAGAGTTTCCATTGGAGAATCCGTTGCAGAGACCACCGAAAATCGGTAGAGAGAAAAGTCCTGCATGGAGGACTTTTTCTCCAACACTTTCAGTTTCAAGACGACCATGTGCTGTAACCGGCCAGCCGTGAATTAAAAGATCCCCGTGTCCCACCCGTGCTTCTGCAGCTCCTTTCATTAAATTAATATGAGCCCGGACTATATTTTGTGGCCCAGACAGTCGGCCTGCACACAGGATCGTGAAATTCACAGTCATGTGTACAGGCCCATAGAAAAGACATACACGGACAGCACACTGATCACGGCCATGGTCATCTGCAAGGGGCCTTGCTGCTGTTTTAGCAGTCTGGCTGTCCATCGTTCAGGTGCCTCGATGGCCAGTGTGAACCTAGCATAAGCTGGACTAGAGCCGCCTCTGACTAAGACCTAATCTTTAGACTAACAAACTCCAAGACTGCAGTTTTTGATGCAGAAGTGGATGTATAAGGGATGGTAAATATAAAGGAAGGACTTTATACTTCTTCTTCCTGCTGAATCCACTCTGGGGTTTTTGCTCAAAAACTGCAAGTGCAATTCCAGCATTTGGCGGTAAATCATCTGGTTTTCAGCCATAATTTCTAGTCGGCTGGCTTTCAGCCTTTGCATTTTGGGGATGGTATTTGTGTAACTCTCATTCACTACAGTCATGGCCAAAAGTTTTGAGAATGACACAAATATTATATTTTCACATGATCTGCTGCCCTCTGGTTTTTATGTGTGTTTGTCAGATGTTTTTATCACATACAGAAATATAATTGCATTCATATTATGAGTAACAGAAGCTTATATTGACAGTTAGAATGAGTTAATGCAGCAAGTCAATATTTGCAGTGTTGACCCTTCTTCTTCAGGACCTCTGCAATTCTCCCTGGCATGCTCTCAATCAACTTCTGGACCAAATCCTGACTGATAGCAGTCCATTCTTGCAGAATCAATGCTTTAATTTTGTCTGAATTTGTTGGTTTTTGTTTGTCCACCCGTCTCTTGATGATTGACCACAAGTTCTCAATGGGATTAAGATCTGGGGAGTTTCCAGGCCATGGACCCAAAATCTCTATGTTTTGTTCCCTGAGCCATTTAGTTATCACCTTTGCTTTATGGCAAGGTGCTCCATCATGCTGGAAAAGGCATTGTTGAGCGCCAAACTGCTCTTGGACGGTTGGGAGAAGTTGCTCTTGGAGGACATTCTGGTACCATTCTTTATTCATGGCTGTGTTTTTAGGCAAGACTGTGAGAGAGCCGATTCCCTTGGCTGAGAAGCAACCCCACACATGAATGGTTTCAGGATGCTTTACAGTTGGCATGAGACAAGACTGGTGGTAGCGCTCACCTCTTCTTCTCCGAATAAGCTGTTTTCCAGATGTTCCAAACAATCGAAAAGGGGATTCATCAGAGAAAATGACTTTACCCCAGTCCTCAGCAGTCCACTCCCTGTACCTTTTGCAGAATATCAGTCTGTCCCTGATGTTTTTTCTGGAGAGAAGTGGCTTCTTTGCTGCCCTCCTTGAGACCAGGCCTTGCTCCAAGAGTCTCCGCCTCACAGTGCGTGCAGATGCACTCACACCTGCCTGCTGCCATTCCTCAGCAAGCTCTGCACTGCTGGTAGCCCGATCCCGCAGCTGAAACACTTTTAAGAGACGGTCCTGCCGCTTGCTGGTCTTTCTTGGGCGCCCTGGAGCCTTTTTGGCACCAATGGAACCTCTCTCCTTGAAGTTCTTGATGATGCGATAGATTGTTGACTGAGGTGCAATCTTTCTAGCTGCAATACTCTTCCCAGTTAGGCCATTTTTGTGCAGTGCAATGATGACTGCACGTGTTTCTTTAGAGATAACCATGGTTAACAGAAGAGAAACAATGATGGCAAGCACCAGCCTCCTTTTAAAGTGTCCAGTGGTGTCATTCTTAATCATGACAGATTGATCTCCAGCCCTGTCCTCATCAACACCCACACCTGTGTTAATGGAGCAATCACTGAAACGATGTTAGGTGGTCCTTTTAAGGCAGGGCTGCAATGATGTTGAAATGTGTTTTGGGGGATAAAGTTCATTTTCTAGGCAAATATTGACTTTGCAAGTAATTGCTGTTAAGCTGATCACTCTTTATAACATTCTGGAGTATATGCAAATTGCCATTAGAAAAACTGAAGCAGTAGACTTTGTAAAAATTAATATTTGTATCATTCTCAAAACTTTTGGCCATGACTGTACACCGCTACCGCACATTGCAGCAGGTCAGCTGCCACAAATTTGCAGTAACTACCCCACTACAAGCAAATGTACCTGGCCTTAGGGTTCACACTGTTTCTTTAGGTGCGGATTTTGAAGCTTTTTCTGCCTCAAAAACAACTCTAAAAACACCTAGAATTTATTTATTTTCAGGACTATTTTTTTAGGTCAGCTGAAAATGGGTTGTCCCATTAAAGATACTTATCCCTTAGAGATACATGTCACATTGCTGGAGTCCAACGCTGAGCTCCTCAGCTATCGAGAGAACAGAGGACAATACTCCTTGTGAATGAAGCGTCTGTGCGCTTGTATGACTAACGCTCCAGTCACATAGAGGAGGCATGGTGGACTTTCAGTCCCGTGTTCTCCTCATAACTGGGGACCCCGCAGTCTGACCTCCAGCGATGTGACACTTATCCCCATCCTGGTTTCTTTATATGAAAAGGGCTTTAGGGGTCTGTAACCTGCAGCTTGGGATTCTGCAATGTTGCAGATTACTGCCCCTAAGTGCCGCTGAAGTGCGCCCCCCACAGGATGAATGGCAGCCTTCCCTTCTCGTTCATGTCTCTCTTAGGGTTCAGCAAGTGCAGTACTCTGTCGGGTGTGGCGCTTCTGGGTGGACTCTGATGCAGGCAGATATGCGGAGTACTCTCAATACCTCCTCCTTGTGAAAACAAATAAAAACCAGCTTCCATTTTATCGCAGACTAACGTACATGGCAAAAATGAATAAAGAATTAAAATTAATGGATACGTATACCAGTGCAAAAAAGCAGATGGAATATATCCATGAAATGCAGATGTGTGAATAAGGCCTTAGGTTGTATTCACACATCTGTATGCTGATTTTTTCAGGCTGTATATACATCCATTCATTTCAAGGTATTTATTCAGACATCCGAAATGCAGCATGGTCATTTTTTTTTCACTGATGACAGTTCAAGTCTATGGGTCTGTGAAAAAAATGGATAACATACGTGTGTGATCCATTTTTTTTACAGACCCAGAGATGCTGAAAAGCATAGGAAATGTTAAAAAAAAAAAAAAATTGATCCACAACCATGGACAGCACACTAAATAGGCTGCCCTATAGGGCCGTCTATAGGTTTCCTACTAAAAGGTCTGAGTCACAAAACAATTCATGTCTGAATGATGTGTCAGAAAAAGTTGTCATTGTCTCAGGACAGCGGCCTATTATTGTGAAGATTTTGGTTTTTTTTTTTTATGTTTTGTGGAACGTTTTAATCCACCACCCTAAGGCCACATGCATACGACCATAGTGGTTTTACTGGCCGCAATGAATGGGTCCGTACTGTTATCCGCAAATGCGGATAAAAACTACAGTCGTGTGCATGAGGCTTAACATGTGAACACAGCCAAAGGCATTGGTAAAGGAGTCACTGCCAATAACATGGTCCCAACCTTCTAACACACCAAAGTCCCTGCCACTCTCAATATCTGGAGCACAGGAACAGTTTTGAGGACCCTCTTGTACAAGTACTTTTTTCCACGGCCGAGTATACACCCGAGGGTAATCCATATTCATGGGTCCATCATAGACATGAGTCTATTGAGGAGGAATCAATGGAAACGGCCCAAAAAATAGCATCTTCTAATCTTTCTTGGATCTTTCACACGGACCATTAAAAATAATGGTCATGTGAAGAGATCCATTAACCCTTTCCTGATATCCACCATACTATTACAGCGGATGTTGGGTCTTAGTAGAAAAAAAAAAAAAAAAGTCTATAGATTTGTGGAATTCAGTCACATGAATGAGCCCTTACCATGAGCCTACTGTATGTGTGACCCCATATCACAACCAGATACAGCTATAGTGATGGCGATCAATATCATTATCTCTATGGGAGAACCCCACCACTACATGCCCCACAGTTGTTCCTGAGACTAGAGCTGGAGGACTACCTCACAGTAAGGCTGCGTTCACATCTGTGCCGTAGTCTCCATTCGCAGTTCCCGCTGAAGAAAAAAGACTTTATCCTCTGCCAGTTTCAGCTTTAAAATAACGGACACCCCACAAACTCCATCATAGTCAATGGGGTCTGCTGGGTTCTATTTTAGCAGTCTGCCTCTCTGCCACTCTGGTCCTCCGACAGACCCAAACAATGGAGAGCCAGCACTAGTGTGAACTAAGGGTAAAACAACAACCTCAGTAATATATGACACAGCTCTACCATACGGTATTATCTACTGACAATATACACATCAGCCAGCAGAGGGCACCCTATCAACTCAAATACTACATACAGAGGAAAGCCTGTGATACAGCGCCCTCTGGTGACACGTACATAATACAACCTGACACGTATAGTCCACGTGTAATACATTACAACACTCTGACAGTGAATGAGCTGTTCACAGCCATGTCAGCACTATATAAGGTGACCCAGAGCAGCACAAACCCACCTCAGGGTGCTCCACACACACTGGCTGGATCCCCAGCTCCTGAAGGTACTGCTGCAGCTCATCCCTCAGAGAAGGCGACATGTTGTTACTCTGCTGCCACCTACTGTTCACACATGGGGGTGGTCACCAATATTTTTTTTCATAAAACTTTATTATACAGTATGTAAACCAAAAGATTTAGTAAAATAAGGCCATGTTCACATCTGCATCGCTGAGTCTGCCGAAAATCGGTGGAGGTAAAAGTCCTGCACAGAAGACTTATTCGCCCGCAGCTTTCAGACATGTACGTGAAAATGCGTGAAGAGGTTAAGGCGTTCACTGTGTGGTAAAATGACCTGTCCCTTATATTCATTGGGTCGCCACAATCAGTTTTTGTCGTCTTTTAAGACCATTATAAAAATCCAAAATGATTTTTGTCGCCATATTCTGCCACCTGTAACTTTTTTATGGTTCAGTATCAGGCGACTTTTTTGTACTTTTTATTTATACTATTTCGGAGAATGCCAAGCTTTTAATTTTTTGGGAGGCAAAATGGTGAAAAACGTTGATTTGGCGATTTAGATTTTTCTTCCCACTATGGTGTTTGCTGTATGAGATAAATATTTAAAGTTATTTATGGGTTTTTTATTTGTGATTCTCGCGCATGTGTGACAAATGTCACTTTGTGGCCCTGGCCTGCAACACACAGTGCAGGTCTCTTGGTGCTGTGACTTTGAGTTGCAGCCTTTGGGCAAAAAATTTTGCGATAAATTTGGTAAATGGTAAGAAAAAAAAAAACCCTCATATGCACACATTGTCCAGAACTCACATGATGGCCACCTTTACCTCAGCACTAAAGCATAATGGCTGACAGATTGAGAATGTGTTATCGAGTATTTAGGGAACACGACTATAGGTCCCCCTATATGTCTGTCAGTCACAGATCCTCACACCTCCCAATTATCCCAGATTCAGTGGGACAGCGCCAGATTCTTGGTCCTGTCCCAGCTTCAACTCATCTGTGTCTGGAGGATGCAGATGAGCTGAATACGGTGGTGAAGCAGGAAACGTCCACTCCCTGCTTCACTATTCAGCCTATCTCTGCTCCAGGACCAGTAAGCACAATGTGATGACGTCATTTACATCTCACCTGCTGTTTTCTGAAGCCTCCAGGACCAGAAACAGAAGAGAACAGCAGGGAACAGGGCAAGGTGAGTATTAGTGTGGGGGAGGGGGTAGAGACTTTAGTGTTTGTTTCCACCATACTGTGGGGGCACCAAGAAAGGGACATTAAGCTGTGAGGGCACCAGGAGGGGGACATTAAGCTGTGAGGGCACCAGGAGGGGGACATTAAGCTGTGAGGGCAGATAGAGGGGGACATTAAGCTGTGAGGGCACCAGGAGGGGGACATTAAGCTGTGAGGGCACCAGGAGGGGGACATTAAGCTGTGAGGGCACCAGGAGAGGGATATTAAGCTGTGAGGGCACAAGGAGAGGGACATTAAGCTGTGAGGGCACCAGGAGGGGGACATTAAACTGTGAGAGCACCAGGAGGGGGACATTAAGCTGTGAGAGCACCAGGAGGGGGACATTAAGCTGTGAGGGCACCAGGAGAGGGATATTAAGCTGTAAGAACACCAGGAGGGGGACATTAAGCTGTAAGAGCACCAGGAGGGGGACATTAAGCTGTGAGGGCAGATAGAGGGGGACATTAAGCTGTAAGAGCACCAGGAGAGGGATATTAAGCTGTGAGAGCACCAGGAGGGGGACATTAAGCTGTAAGAGCACCAGGAGAGGGATATTAAGCTGTGAGAGCACCAGGAGGGGGACATTAAGCTGTAAGAGCACCAGGAGGGGGACATTAAGCTGTGAGGGCACCAGGAGGGGGACATTAAGCTGTGAGGGCACCAGGAGGGGGACATTAAGCTGTGAGGGCACCAGGAGAGGGATATTAAGCTGTGAGGGCACAAGGAGAGGGATATTAAGCTGTGAGGGCACCAGGAGGGGGACATTAAGCTGTGAGAGCACCAGGAGGGGGACATTAAGCTGTGAGGGCACCAGGAGAGGGATATTAAGCTGTGAGAGCACCAGGAGGGGGACATTAAGCTGTAAGAGCACCAGGAGGGGGACATTAAGCTGTGAGGGCAGATAGAGGGGGACATTAAGCTGTGAGAGCACCAGGAGGGGGACATTAAGCTGTGAGAGCACCAGGAGAGGGATATTAAGCTGTGAGAGCACCAGGAGGGGGACATTAAGCTGTAAGAGCACCAGGAGGGGGACATTAAGCTGTGAGGGCAGATAGAGGGGGACATTAAGCTGTAAGAGCACCAGGAGAGGGATATTAAGCTGTGAGAGCACCAGGAGGGGGACATTAAGCTGTAAGAGCACCAGGAGAGGGATATTAAGCTGTGAGAGCACCAGGAGGGGGACATTAAGCTGTAAGAGCACCAGGAGGGGGACATTAAGCTGTGAGGGCACCAGGAGGGGGACATTAAGCTGTGAGGGCACCAGGAGGGGGACATTAAGCTGTGAGGGCACCAGGAGAGGGATATTAAGCTGTGAGGGCACCAGGAGGGGGACATTAAGCTGTGAGGGCACCAGGAGAGGGATATTAAGCTGTGAGAGCACCAGGAGGGGGACATTAAGCTGTAAGAGCACCAGGAGGGGGACATTAAGCTGTGAGGGCAGATAGAGGGGGACATTAAGCTGTGAGAGCACCAGGAGGGGGACATTAAGCTGTGAGAGCACCAGGAGAGGGATATTAAGCTGTGAGAGCACCAGGAGGGGGACATTAAGCTGTAAGAGCACCAGGAGGGGGACATTAAGCTGTGAGGGCACCAGGAGAGGGATATTAAGCTGTGAGAGCACCAGGAGGGGGACATTAAGCTGTAAGAGCACCAGGAGAGGGATATTAAGCTGTGAGAGCACCAGGAGGGGGACATTAAGCTGTAAGAGCACCAGGAGAGGGATATTAAGCTGTGAGGGCAGCTGGAGGGGGACATTAAGCTGTGAGGGCACCAGGAGGGGGACATTAAGCTGTGAGGGCAGATAGAGGGGGACATTAAGCTGTGAGAGCACCAGGAGGGGGACATTAAGCTGTGAGAGCACCAGGAGAGGGATATTAAGCTGTGAGAGCACCAGGAGAGGGATATTAAGCTGTGAGAGCACCAGGAGGGGGACATTAAGCTGTGAGAGCACCAGGAGAGGGATATTAAGCTGTGAGAGCACCAGGAGGGGGACATTAAGCTGTGAGAGCACCAGGAGGGGGACATTAAGCTGTAAGAGCACCAGGAGAGGGATATTAAGCTGTGAGGGCAGATAGAGGGGGACATTAAGCTGTGAGAGCACCAGGAGGGGGACATTAAGCTGTAAGAGCACCAGGAGAGGGATATTAAGCTGTGAGAGCACCAGGAGAGGGATATTAAGCTGTGAGAGCACCAGGAGGGGGACATTAAGCTGTAAGAGCACCAGGAGAGGGATATTAAGCTGTGAGGGCAGATAGAGGGGGACATTAAGCTGTGAGAGGACCAGGAGGGGGACATTAAGCTGTGAGAGCACCAGGAGGGGGACATTAAGCTGTGAGAGCACCAGGAGGGGGATATTAAGCTGTGAGAGCACCAGGAGGGGGACATTAAGCTGTGAGAGCACCAGGAGAGGGATATTAAGCTGTGAGAGCACCAGGAGGGGGACATTAAGCTGTGAGAGCACCAGGAGAGGGATATTAAGCTGTGAGGGCACCAGGAGAGGGATATTAAGCTGTGAGGGCACCAGGAGCGGGACATTAAGCTGTGAGAGCACCAGGAGGGGGACATTAAGCTGTGAGAGCACCAGGAGAGGTATATTAAGCTGTGAGGGCACCAGGAGAGGGATATTAAGCTGTGAGAGCACCAGGAGAGGGATATTAAGCTGTGAGAACACCAGGAGGGGAAAATTAAGCTGTGAGAGCACCAGGAGGGGGACATTAAGCTGTAAGAGCACCAGGAAGGGGATATTAAGCTGTGAGAGCACCAGGAGAGGGATATTAAGCTGTGAGAGCACCAGGAGGGGGACATTAAGCTTTTGGGGCACCTGCATAGACACTTTATACTGTGGGGGCAGATGGAGAAAGACATAATACAGTGGGGGCATCTACAAAGGGACTTTGTACTGTGAGGGCAGCTGAATGGGTACATTAAAATGATGGGGCAGATGGAGGCGTATATTAAACTGTGGGGGTAACTGGGGCAAGACAAATATTTATATTGTTAGGGCAGATGGAGGAGGATATTAAATTGTGGGAGCAGCTGGAGGGGGACTTTAAACTGTGGGGTTACACCATGTCAGGGTGAGTCTGGGGGGTATACTGTGTGGGTGCGTATAACAGATCCCCCACAAAAATAGTAGCCATCTAAACACCACGTCCTGTAATACACAGAATGCTCTGCGTTGACACTTGTTCACACATGACTCTTCTAAACTCCTTTCTGCTTATGACTCAACCCTACGACTTTATTTATCCCGAGAATTCAGCCTGTGAACGCCGCCATTTTTTCGAAGCCCAAATACACTGAAAGCCTGGACAGCCAAAGCTCCCTAACCAGCACTACGTCCCCCCCTCGCCCCAAGTAATCGTTATTAGTGATGACGTCATTGGCTAGTTTATCGCTATTTATTTGCATGGGATATTCTGATTGGAAGGAGACTAAAATGGGTGTGGTCAATAACGTAGGAAGGAGTTCTTTTAGGTTACCGTATATCTTCATCACTTCCGGAACACACCGTAATCATCTGTGACGGAGCGACACAGTGCGGCGCTGTACCGGATTACACGGTACATCCGCAAGGTACGTAACCACTCACCTGTCAGCCTCGGCCTCACCGCCATGACAGGCTTGTGTCTGAGGACGGAAGGTTCCTGTAGCTAGAGCAGGCGTACAATGTAAATGTCATAATAAAGCCCGTCTTCTAGGCAGTCACGTGACTGTTAAGGTCGCACTTGTGTGTAGTTGCGTCACGTGATCATCACTACTATTAATAATAATGATTATTGATATTAATGGTGCATTATTAACTCCTAGTGTGCTGAAATACAGAGGGGAATACATGGAGTAAGAGTATTCTTGTATACAGCAGGAGGGGTAACAGCAATACAGAGGGAGGGAGGAGACTGCTCTTAAAGGGGTTTTTCCAGGAATTTAAAATTGATGACCTATCTGTACAGGCCCGAGACCCAGATAGTGACAGCCGCGCTCGCGTTCATAGGGCACATGATCTGATCTCAGTCCCACAGCCAAGAGAACAGGCTGAGCTGAGATACAGAGCCTCCGACACAGATGTGATCCTGGCCATACCGAGCGCAGCAACTTCGTAGATTTGTCAGAAATCGCCAGACGGAAAAAGTCCTGCAAAAAGTCCCAACTTTTTCATCTAGCGATTTCAGTAATAAATAAGTAATAATCATTTTATTTATATAGCACCAACATATTCCGTAGCACTTTACAAGTCAGAGGACACATGAACAGACAATATGAGACATTACAATATGACAAAGAAATAAACATATCAGACAATAGGAGTGAGGGCCTGGGCACAAGAGCTTACATTCTATGAGGAAATAAGTAAAAAAGGAACACCCAACGGATCCCATTATAGTCAGAGGGGTCCCTCGGTATCCATTGCTGTCCATTTTTCTGTTTTAATGGCCCTGTGATGGACAGCGCAGATGTTAATGTAGTGTAAGTACTGGGAGGCAGCAGTGCTGACCCAAGTGTAGCAGTCTTCACAGCTGAGGGTCCAGGTGTCGGCCCTTGCCGGTCTTTAATTGATGACTTTTCTTAAGGCTAGTACAAATAATTCTGGTGTTCATCAGATGTACAAGAAAATACCTCCAATTTATTGGCAATCCAGTAAAACATGACATTTCTTGACCTTCATCAGACATGGTGGAAGTATAGTGGAGAGAATCACAGAGTCTTCCACTCTCTAAAACTGGTGGACACCCATTGGAGTAACCTATTGGGACACCCGCGGGTAACTGCTGTTTTAGCAGTCCGGCTCTCCATCGTTCGGGTCCCCCAGCAGACTCAAATGGTGCAGAGCCCAGCGCAGATGTTGAACCCAGCCTCAGTTGTTATTGTTGGATTGTTTGTCCCATCAACTTTGGTTACCCAGAATCTAACCTAAGAGCTAGCAATCTATCAGATGTCTCAGCAGAGAAAGCGCATAGGATTAATTCACAATCTTTACACTTTTGATGTACCCCATTAAAACCTGAATTAATATAAAATATTCCAATACCCATTGTGAATACCACACTAGAGTCATGTCTGTTTCAGGCACTTTTACAAGGAAGTGTAACATTTTACAAAAAAACTAATGCATGTGGCTTCTCGGGGTTATAAAAGGGAAATAAAAACTTCAGTAGAGATTAAGCACAATTCCCATTATAGACACCCATTCCCTGTCGCTGCAGTTCTGAGTTCTTCATAGCACTGCAGAGGGCTGGAAGTCGTTCAGCTCAGTTTCCTCTTCTGACGCTTCGACTCTGTCATGTGACCAACCCTGCTCGACTCCTGCTGCTTGTCTTTAAGAGTTCAGTGGGTTTGGGTTTGTGACAAAGACTTGGACTGTAAAACTTCCGCCACCCACACAGTGCAATGAAAACTGGAGGGAAGCATCATCTATATTACTAAGCATACACAAGATAATTCTAGTAGGTGCAAACCTTAAAATGACCAGATCCAGGGTCTCCCACAATCCAAAAACAAATATGTATAAGGCAGTCCTGTAATGCAAAAACAATCCTTGATTGATGTGGCGTATACTGTATATAGCTGTGGTTTTGCATGGTGTCATACTTGAGAAAGACTCCCTATGAGCAGAAACATTGTATTGGTGAAATAAAGGAAGGAATACCTTCTTCCTCTATGCATGCCGGAGCTTCTATTTTAGACTGTTGTTGTCATGTTTGGTGGATATGCCTAATACTGATCCAGCCTAGTTATTAACGTGTCAATAATAAGCTGTTTATCATGCAAACTGTGGTTATTTTCTAGCTCTTATGTAGAACACGCAGGCAAATGGGCCACACATAGAAAAAGCTTGAACTTGACAGGCCACATTACTTCTATTGGCCACGTACAGTTTAATGTCTCCTACCAATGGCCCTGTAAAGATTATTGTCCCCTATCAGTGGCCCCACATAGTTTAATGGCCCCCAGTAGTGGCCCAACACAGTTTAATGATTAAAGAGGACCTTTCTTGTTCTCGGACATTGGCGGTATTTCATACAACTAGAAAGTTGGCAGTACGCTTCGACAGTATGCACCCTGGTGCCAGAAATATCGGTGCCATTCGTTTCGCTACCAATATCAATCAATTATCAAGAGAGGGCCTTACAGCTTAGCATCATTGTTGGGTGGTGAGGAACAACCCCCCTCTTACAGTACAAGACTATGGAAGAGTACTGTCAGGAGAGTGATCCTCACAGCCCAGCGATGACACAAGGCTGTAAGGCTCGCCCTTCTGACAGTGGAGGGATATCGGTACCAAAACTAATGGCACCGATATCTCTGGCACCCAGGGTGCATACTGAATTCAGTACACTGTCAGCTTTCTAGCAGTATATAATACTGCCGGTGTCAG
This sequence comes from Leptodactylus fallax, assembly GCA_947044405.1. Lineage (NCBI taxonomy): Eukaryota > Metazoa > Chordata > Amphibia > Anura > Leptodactylidae > Leptodactylus > Leptodactylus fallax. Next base: position 2,370,643 of record CAMRHE010000308.1, read on the forward strand.
AGCACATGAAAGGTCCTCTCTAAAGTTTGTCAAACTTTCATGGCCCCCAGCTGTACTGAAGTTCTCCCGAGTTCTCACTTTCATCCCCTGCTCCGAGGCAACTGCTTTGACGAGTTGGTAGGAGCGGAGAGGTAAGTATCTACTAACTACAGTCAAGATGAATGGAACTTGTAGGCTGGAGTTTAGAACCGTGTCGGGGGTTATATTCTTTTTCTTAGAACCGTGAAGAAGACTGCACCGTGGTCTAGAGTATTACACTGCATATGGTTTCCTCCCTACAGACCATGTATGTTTTAATAGTTGTCTTTTTTTTCCAATCCAGGTTAAGACAAGTCTACTATGATGGAAAGCACGGCTGTTCTGCTTGAGTCCAAATCCTTGCCTGTCCACCTTATGAATGAAATGCACCAACTTCAAGTGCATGGCCACTTGTGTGATGTGACGGTAATAATAGAACATCAGGCGTCCAGAGTGGAGTTCACTGCCCACAAATCTGTCCTTGCTGCTTCCAGCAAGTACTTTAAGGACGTATTTATGAATGACCCTGATATGGGTGGCACCATTCTGCTGAGCGAAGTCACCGCTACTGATTTCTCATCATTTCTGGAGTTTGTGTACACGGCAAGGGTAGGTGTGTTTGAAGACCAAGTGCAAAGGATGGTTGACATTGCAGACAAACTGAAATGTGTCGACCTTGCAGAAACTTGCATGCAACATAAAAAGCAGGTGGAGGACTCTGTTTGGTTGGACTTGCAAAATATTGTTGAATCTCATGAGACCGAAGAGGAAATACGAGAACTGGCAGACTCTGTCCAAGAGATCCACAACAAGGAAGACATTCCAATAACCAGTAATCCCACCAATTGTCCAACTGCAGCAGAAGAAAGTGAGTCAGGTCCAGAGTCAACCATGGTTGATGAAAATTTTGTTGAAAAAACAAAAGATCCCTCAAAACTACCAAATCCCAAATCTAGAAGATCAAGTGGCCGTCTAGCTGGCAAGAAAGCCGTTGTCGAAATTCCTAAGAAAAAGTATACGCGGCGACTACGAGAGCAGCAGGACAGTGAAGATGCCAGTTCCTTGTTGAATGGCATAGGAAATGAAGGAAGCTTGTGTAATGAAGAACCTATGGACGAACAGACAGACTGTAGCATAAAAGCAGAAGATGACGAAGACAGTCCATGTGAGTTGGATGAAAGCGATAAAAAATCTAGTGAAGAAAGCAATAAAACTGGTGAAGGTTTCATGTGCCCCATCTGTGGGGAGAATTTTACAGAGGAGAAAAATTACTTGAAACACTCCAAGCAGAACCATGGCAGCTCTGAAGAAGTTTATCTGTGTGAAATTTGCAGCCAGACTTTTGCAAATAGGTGCAACTTGAAAAGCCACCAGCGCCATGTACACAGCAATGATCGCCAGTTTCCATGTGAACTTTGCGGCAAAAAGTTTAAAAGGAAAAAAAGACATCAAGAGGCACATTCTTCAAGTCCATGAAGGTGGTGGCGAAAGACACTTCTGTCAACTCTGCGGGAAGGGATTGAGCTCCAAAACTGCCTTGAGGCTCCATGAGAGAACCCATACAGGGGACAAACCTTTTGAATGTAATCAGTGTGATGCCAAGTTTTCCCAGACGTCTGCCCTTAAGACACACATGAGGTAGGAACTGCTCCATACTTATGGTACATTATAGAGAAAAGTAACTTCTGGAATCACAGCTCAGGACCTATCAAGAACTTCCATGCCTTTATGTTCATAATACTTGTCATAGGATCGCATTGTTAGGCTAGGTTCTCACTACTCTCAGCGTTCATCGGTAGTTCCAGCAGATATGATATGAATCGCACAGCATGGAGCAAAATGCTGATCAACATAATGGAAACTCGATGGATCTGATTATAATCAATAGGGGCTGTTGGGCATTGTTAGTGTACATCTTAAAATTGCTTCTAAACCACTTATATGCTGTCGTAAGGCTGTTACTGCAGGACTCCAGATGGCGACCAAAATGGTTGTCAATGAGAATTTGCAAATGGCTCCAAGACTTCAATCTCCATGCCATTCGAGACTAGGCTGCCATTGTGCTGCCTTTATAAGGAAAGAAAACAGACAGATGTGACGCACATTGCCATGTAATAAGGTGACTGCCTGTGTCAATGGCAAGTCTATCTGCATCCTAGGACACAGATAGTTGAATTTAATGGTGAAGGAAGAATCCATTAGCTTCTTCCTCCATCATTCAGGCTGCCGCTAGTAGTCTCTGTGGAGGCTTGCTTCATTGAGCTTATACTGTGTGTGGCCACTGGAGAGTACAATACTGTGTGTGGGGGACTGGGTTGCATTATATTATGTGGGAGCCACTGCGTTGCATTATACCTTGGTACGGCTAAGCGACTTTTGTCTGAAAAAAAGCTTTAATTAAAGGGATATTTCCATCTCAAGGATCCTATCTATACTGCTAGCTTATGTAAATTTAAAAGCTTTCCTTAATATATTGCTTTAGCAATGCTGCTTTGTTTGCCTGCTATGTTAGATTATTGCTTCCATTGTTTACATAACGTTTCCTTGGTGCTCAACTTGTATCTGATAAGTCAGGTCGGAGCAATGAGTCGCTGATCATTATACTGTCTGTAGGTACACTGGGGAGCATTATACTGTCTGTAGGTACACTGGGGAGCATTATACTGTCTGTGGTGGCACTGGGGAGCATTATACTGTCTGTGGTGGCACTGGGGAGCATTATACTGTCTGTGGTGGCACTGGTGAGCAGTATACTGTCTGTGGTGGCACTGGGGAGCGTTATACTCTCTCTGGTGGCACTGGGGAGCATTATACTGTCTGTGGTGGCAATGGAGAGCGTTATACTGTCTTTGGCACTGGTGAGCATTATACTGTCTGTGGGGGCACTGCACTGGTGAGCATTATACTATATGTGGGGCCACTGGTGAGCATTATACTGTTTGTGGTGACACTGCACTGGTGAGCATTATACTATATGTGGGGCCACTGGTGAGCATTATACTGTTTGTGGTGACACTGCACTGGTGAGCATTATACTGTCTGTGGGGGCACTGCACTGGTGAGCATTATACTGTATGTGGGGGCACTGCACTGGTGAGCATTATACTATATGTGGGGCCACTGGTGAGCATTATACTGTTTGTGGTGGCACTGGGGAGCATTATAATGTTTTGTAGCTAAAATTTATTTGGCTTCTAATTTTTTTTTCAATTTAAGAGCCAGTAGCTCCTAGATATTTTATTTTTTAGTCTAGAGCACTGTAATGACATAGTGAACACCCCTTTGTTGCTGAAAATAAAATCACAGCACATCAGAACCTATCAATCATTGTTAGAGGACAGGCAAACATGGGTGCATTGGCAGACATGAGCATATCCAGGGTGCATTGAACGGCTCATTTGCATATGGATTAAAAGCTGATTTTCTCGTAAGCAAGACTGCACATTAACACAAAAAAGCTATGTTGATGATGTCACTAAGCGCCCTACAACAGCATAGAAGTGGTTATGAAGAGATTTTGGTGGTGGTGGACTACCTTTAACAAAAATGGCAATTGCATTGGCTCAGTGGGGTTACATAGACAGTATACACAGTACAAGACTTCATGACTGTTTAGAGGCGTAATCTTAAGCCCTTTAACTGTCTATTCAGAGCCCTAACCTTTTCCATTGCGCAGCATATTAAATATCCATACATAATCTTGACTTTGTGCTTTCTTTTTTTTCCCCTGTACAGAATCCACACTGGAGAGAAACCCTTTGTCTGTGAAGAGTGCGGTGCAAAGTTCACACAGAATCACATGCTCATTTATCATAAAAGATGTCACACAGGTAACCATTACCATCCTGTAATAAGCACCAACATAATCCGTAGCACTATAAAATTGTGAAAGTAAGAGGCAAAATTAAAACCTATTAAAACAAAGAGAAGCCCCTGCCTATAAGAGCTTGCATTTTATTGTAGTAGCTACATAGTGCTTATCTATATACTGCAGCTACTAATTGTGAGCGCAGCTCTAGTACATCATACAAGTGATAAGGTCCTGTTCACATCTCATAAATATGGAGATCTCCTTATGTATACCTTAGAATAACGGCTGTGTTGTATCCCATTGTGTAGGCATACAGGCACATGGTATATGATTGATGCATGGGGACCTTTAGACATGTTGGGATATTTGTCAGGGGATACTTTTGACATGTAGAAAAACTAGTTGTGTGTGTCCACCTTAGGCTCTGTTCTCATTAGCAAGAAGTAGGTTGATGGTTGAACCATTGAATGAATTATTGTCTGGCAAACAGACATTTCATGACACCGCCATACATTATTTAGTCCATATTAGCAATAAGGGAAAGTTCACATGGAGGAATTTGTGGCAGTCTTCTGCCTTGAATTATTATCCAAAAACTTGGGCAAGATCAATCAGGATGCCTATTTCAGCACGCTATTAAAAAAAAGCGCGCCCTATTGAAAACAGGAGGCAGATTTCAAGCGGAATTTAGAGCTAATTTTGAGACAGATTCTTCCTCAAAATCAGCTCTGAATTGATCTCTGTGAATGGGCCCTTATAGACGGTCAAGTAGGCCAAGTTCAGTGACATTGGGAGATGGATGAACACTTAGAGCTGCAGTACCCCAGGCTCAACACTATAGAGTAGACAGGGCTGCAGCTCTGTACCTGTTAACCGAATAGGATCAGAGCTGTTTTGGGCCCCAGAGGCTGCTCAAGTGGCTGATCGGTGCAGGGAGTGGTTGTTGGACCCCCACTAATGACCTATCCTATGGATAGGTCATCAGTAAAAAACAAAAACCACTGTTGGGGCCCAGACAACCCCCGTAATATATCTTTACAGTGGTTTTGGCTCAGCCCTCCCCCCCCTTAGGGAGAGTATGGGAGATTACTGTAAGTACCGTTAGCTCCTTAGCTCTAATAAAATCTAATATAAAGTTTCATTCTACCTCTACCTGTACTACAGACTTATGAAGTTATTAGAAGTTTAGTTGCGTTTTAAAGGGAGTCTGTCAGCAGCACATTTTTTATAATCCTAATCACACTACCTAGTAGTGGTGTTTCTACAGTTAACTACTCCTCTTCATTTTCCGCCACCGTATTCAGCCGAGGAATTGTGCAAGGACTCCTGAGCTGCGGAATCCACTACTAATCAGTTGCGGAATCTGCGGCAAGATCGAGCAGGACGCAGACTTTTTTTTTTTTTTTTTTTTTTTCCGTCTTGCTACGATCTCTGCTTCCCATTGAAAGCAATGGGAGGCAGATTTGGGACGGAATTCCTACATGTGAACCTAGCTTTAGGGTAAGTTCACACAAAGGAATTTGTCCTAAGCGTATTCTACACTGTTTTATAGATGGGTTCCTAGGAGCCCTGACAGTGTTCTACACTATGTTTTATAGATAGGTTCCTAGGAGCCCTGACAGTGCTCTACACTATGTTTTATAGATAGGTTCCTAGGAGCCCTGAGAGTGCTCTACACTATGTTTTATAGATAGGTTCCTAGGAGCCCTGACAGTGCTCTACACTATGTTTTATAGATAGGTTCCTAGGAGCCCTGACAGTGTTCTACACTATGTTTTATAGATAGGTTCCTAGGAGCCCTGACAGTGTTCTACACTATGTTTTATAGATAGGTTCCTAGGAGCCCTGACAGTGTTCTACACTATGTTCTATAGTTAGGTTCCTAGGAGCCCTGACAGTATTCTACACTATGTTTTATAGATAGGTTCCTAGGAGCCCTGACAGTGTTCTACACTATGTTTTATAGATAGGTTCCTAGGAGCCCTGAGAGTATTCTGAAGTCTTGGTTCTGAACCCAAAATGAAACGAATCTTGAGGTTTGTCCATCTCTACTGAGTACAGATCTGAATTGTGTATTTATTAGATTAGAGAAGCGGAAATAACAGGAGAAAGACACATTTTTCTTTAATAAAATAAATTACAAAGTTTACTGTTATAACCTGCACTATTGATTGGTGAATTCTATCAGAAAGGTTTAGATACACTTTAAAATGATTTTCTAATGAACAAGCTGCCAAAATTTGCACATGATGGTGGGTGTCAGATTTTATTCTTATGTGTGTATACCTCCATAGTTATCTGTATATTTTCTCTGTTCTTGGCACAGGAGAGAGGCCTTTCATGTGCGAAACATGTGGGAAAAGTTTTGCGTCCAAGGAATATCTAAAGCACCACAATCGCATACATACCGGAGCCAAGCCATTTAGATGTGATATCTGCTTCAGGACATTTGCTCAGAGGAATTCTCTCTACCAGCATAATAAAGTCCATACTGGTAACACAAAGATCCTGTCATTCTGGTTATGGGAGTTGTGTCTCCTGATGTATAAGGCCTCTTTGAGGTCATGTATATGGGCACACAGTAGAGGTGTCAACTTTTTTTTTTATTCTCTTTTTAAAAAATTGTTTCTTCAGCCATATATATTATGCGTGGGTTTTCCAGGCTAAATAATTGATGACCTATCTATAGGATAGGTCATGAATTAAAGATCAGTCAGGATTTGACACCTGGGCCACCGGCCGATCAGCTGTTTGAAGAGGTTGCAGCATTTCTGTGAAGTGGAAGCATTGCCCAGGGAGTGCAACTGCTGCTTCAGACAGCTGATCTGCGGGGGTCTTGGGTGTTGAACCCCCATGGATCTTCAGTCGATGATCTATCCTAAGTCCTGGAAAACACCTTTAAAGGGGTTGTCTGGAATAAATTGATCTTTAAAATCTAAGTTAAACCCCCATCACCGCAACCCTTCCCCCTGCCTACCTTCTAAATTTTTTACTGTACCAAAAATGTAATTGCCGAGATCGCCCCCAGGCACATTTTCTGATTTTCTGGGGACGTACTGTTTCCGGAAACGGAGCATCACCAATACTAACCCAGCAACCCCCCCCCCCCCTTCCCTTCACTACCCATCATACTTACCTGTCTTCCGGTCCAGATCTTCTGGGTATGGGACGTCATTTCATCTGGACAGCAGGCACCTTCTTTTCTTCACATCCGCCGACCACCGACGCCTGCACAATAGAGACAGAGTGGTGGCTACTGCGCATGCCGGCACACTGGCTGGTCAGCTGGCAGACGTTTAAGAAGCAGATGTGCAGACTGCCCAGGTGAAGTGACATCTCTTGCCCAGAAGGTCCTGTCTGGAACCAGGTAAGTATGATGGGGGGTTGAGTTAGGAAGGGCTAGTAGTGGGTGGACTAGGAAACAGGGAGGGGGTGTGAGTGAGTGCAGCTTTTCTGCAACATGGGGCGTTAGCAGTCAGCAGTTTTGAAGGGATTGTCAAGGAGTAGATGGAATAGCTCATCTTGGCTACTACTCTGATAGGTCAGCAATATCTTTTTTATCTTTTATGTTTTAGAATTTTACTATTTTTTTTTTTTTTTTTTTTTTATATACATACATTACATAAATAACAAGCTAACAACCCCACCTCTTCACAGAGATAGTCCAGGGGACATTCCAAACCTGCTAATGTCCATCTGGTCAGTGGAGTGCCACTTCTGCTTCAGAGGCTATGTGATGTCATATTCATTGGTCACATCAAAACTCAGTCACTTCGAGTGAATGGGGCTGAGCCATGATACCAAGCACATCTACTCTACATGCACGGCACTGTGCTTCTTGGTTTTCTGTGAAGAGGCCACAGCGGTCACTCAAATGCTGTGGTCTCTTCAAACAGCTGATCGTCAGGGATTGAATGACTTAACCCTTGGACCCCCTTTAAGGCTTAGGGTTTTTTGTGATGTCTGTCTGTAAAATGTTGGAGTAGGGTATTATTGGCTATAGAATGTTCCATTTTGGCTAATGCTGAGTAATTTGTCTTTTAGGAGAACGTCCATATTGCTGTAACCAATGTGGAAAGCAGTTCACACAGCTGAATGCACTACAGCGGCACAACCGGATCCACACAGGAGAGAAGCCTTTCATGTGTATCGCGTGTCAGCGCACCTTTACTGACAAATCCACTCTTCGCAGACACACCTCAGTAAGATCTCTGTTCTGTCCAACAGTGTGATCCACCTGAATAGTTTATAGGGGCTGCAGGTGTGAGGAGACGACAGCCATACTGCCTGGAGTTGTTTGCAAACTGCAGTTTTGCATATTTTACCAAAGCCAGGCGTGACTTACAGTTTATTACGTTTTCCTCTATACTCCTGATTTTGGTTAAAGTAGAAGCTTGCATTGTATATACAGTAACTAGTCCAGTATGAGGACAGGTCCCCTGTACAGTTAGCCTAAGAAACACAAATATTGTGCAGTTTTGCTATTTTGGCCATACAGAGAAAGCAGCGGAGAGGAGCATATTCCCCAGTGTGGACTATACACCGACACTGGTAAAGAGGGGCAGTCCTGCGCCCCAACTCATGAGTGAAGCAGATGTATTTTAGGTTAAAGGTACAGCAGATCACAGATCTGTCCTTATACTATGTTGCCGTAACCACTAGGGAGAGTTTATTCCAAACCATTTTATACCATTCCCATTGAACGCTGTATTGTATCCATCTGCAGTAAGCTCCTGAGAACCTGAATGTTGTCATGTACCTATAACTGTATAACGCTTAGTAGGGAACTCCACCTACTATAAAGGAAGCGCTGAATTTTATCTGTTTAGTTAAAAATAATTCAAGAAAATCGCATTTGTCAGCTAACTCTGTAAAGGCTGGCCATACACACTGGTTCAGCTGACAGCTATTTCATTCTGATCCCTCCATACACAAGCTTTCTTGGCTATCCTAAGGATAGGCCATCAATGTTAGAAACCGGATTACCCCTTTACGGGCAGCATAGTATGGGGACAGGTCTATTCTCCTAGTAACCCAAATGGCATAAAAATCTTGTGCATTTAGTTAATGGAGGAGTTCGGAGTCCCCTGTATTCAGGAGAGGAGCGCCCCCCGCCGCCCAACCAGTTGACGGAACTGCATTTATTTCTAAATTAGACATTCCTTTTACAACTGCGGCCTTCAAGTGGATATCTGGAATTTAGAAACCGAGTAGGGCTGGGCTATTAATTGAAAAATTACTGAAACAGACATCAATCTGGATAACAGACATTATGTTGTGCACCTTGGTTGTTGCATAGTTTGCAAACTTTTGCCCTCAGTTTCATTCAGACTGAAAACGTCCAAAATGGAACTGCTATTATATTTCGGGGTCTCTTTAGACCCCAGTGTATGATGATCAGAGGCCCATGGGAGGTGATCAAACGTAATAAACAGTGTTACTCCTCCTGTGCTCTGGTGCTGGTCTTTGTCCTCTTCCGGGCTCCTAAATAACATCAGGGACCACTGAGGTCTATTGGGCCTCAACAGTCACATGGCATTGAGACGCAAAGTCGCAAACATGACAACATCTTTCACGTTTGCGTCTTTGTGTCACGACGCCATGTGACTGCTGAGGCCCAGTCTCATGCCTCAGTGATCCCTTATGTCTTTCAAGAGGCCTGAAGAGGACCAGGAGCAGCGCCGGAGCCCAAGAGAGGTGACTGTTTATGTTTATCACCTCCCCTGGGCCTCTGATCATTATACTCCGGGGTCTGAAGAGACCCCACAGTATAATAATAGTAGTTTTGGTTCGGATGTTTTTGGTCTGAATGAAACTGCCAGTCTAAAATCGCAAGGCGAGGAATCTTGCAAGGTTCACCCAACATAAAAAGGGCGTGGCCTAAATAATTGACATCAATCGTAATCGAGGTAAAATGCCTGATTAATCACGATTTTGATTTAGGTCATAATCGCCCAGCCCTAATACAGTCCCTATTATAGGTGCAAATCCTGCCCCAGCTGTGGATCTAGTGACCCAGATTAGTAGCATTATAGGGATCTGTCTATCTCTCAAGATGCCTTATAGCAATGTGAATCCAGCTGGGCACTTATAGTTCTCTCTCTCACATTTGATACAGATCCATGATAAAAATACACCTTGGAAATCCTTCCTGGTTGTCTTGGATCCAAAAGCAGAAGAAGGGCAGAAATCAGACCTTGCTGAAGATGATGGAGAAGAATCACCAAAACCTGCAGAGAAGCTGGCTTACCCAGAAAATGGTCACTACCAGAACTTGACGGTGGTGCCAGGAACTGTAGATTTACTGCAGGAAAACACTACCTCTATTCTAGGCTGCAAGACGGACTGCACCGTAATACCTCAAGAAGTGTACATAGCTACAACACTTAGTCACCTGACTGTCCTCCATACACAGACTGAATCTATTCAAGCAATGGTCAACTTGGAGTAGTCCAGCCATAAATGCTACAAGTAAATAGGGACATGGTGACGGCTGTAAGGACAAAAACAATTCCAGTATCTGTCTTACCAGTTTACCTCGCTTTGTAAAATGTAATGACATTTTTGGAGTACGAAGGGAATGTTCAATTATTTTTGTATGCAGACTATTGTAGTTGCGTCTTCATTGTCCTAAATCTCCATCAACAATAAAGTTGCAACTTTGTCCCGTTCACTTCAACTACAATCTTGGGGCCAATTGGCATTGTTAAAGGGGTATTCCAGCCAGAAAGGGGGATTTGGTGTGCTTGGAGGCCTGGCCCTGCATTCACTTCACACACGCAACCACAGTGCTTAAACATGCGCGCTACAGCTCCATGCAGACTATATATGAGTTACAGAAACGGGTAAATATTCGATTGGTGGAGGTCCAAGTCCAATATTTGGCCAATGGAGCAGTGATAACAGGTTATTCCAGCAAGAAACATTTAAGTCAAGTGAAGAGGAAGATTAATGGAGAGAAAGTAAAAGACCTGGTAGATTAGATGAGGACTGATGTACCCTAGTTCTGACAAGCAGTGGCGTAACTAGGAATGGCTGGGCCCCAAGGCGAACATTTGACATGGGGGCCCCCCCCCCCCCCAAGCCGCCGCCCCAACCCCCCCAAACCGCCGCCCCCAACCCCCCCACACACAAACCGCATTCCTGCGCACACTATTATGCCCCATAGTGGCCCCTGCACACGGTATTATGTCCCATAGTGGCCCCTGCACACGGTATTATGCCCCATAGTGGCCCCTGCACACGGTATTATGCCCCATAGTGGCCCCTGCACACGGTATTATGCCCCATAGTGGCCCCTGCACACAATATTATGCCCCATAGTGGCCCCTGCACACAGTAGTTTGCCCCATAGTGGCCCCGACACACAGTAGTTTGCCCCATAGTGGCGCCTGCACGCAGTAGTTTGCCCCATAGTAGCCCCTGCACACAGTAGTTTGCCCCATAGTGGCCCCGACACACAGTAGTTTGTCCCATAGTGGCCCCTGCACACACTATTATTCCCCATAGTGGCCCCTTCACACAGTATTATGCCCCATAGTGGCCCCGGCACACAGTAGTTTGCCCCATAGTGGCCCCGCACACAGTAGTTTGCCCCATAGTGGCCCCCGCCCAAAGTATTTTCCCCCATAGGCCCACACTTTCCCGCCCCTGCACACAGTAGTTTGCCCCATAGTAGCCCCTGCACACAGTAGTTTGCCCCATAGTGGCCCCTGCACACAGTATTATGCCCCATAGTGGACCACCCATGAGCGATTATTATACTCTGGGGTCTTTTCAGAACCCAGAGTATAATGATCGGAGACCCAGGGGAGGATAGAAACATAGAAAACACTGCAACTTACCTCTTCCTCGCTCCGGTGCACTCCCGTGCGCTACTTCGGCCATCTTCAATGTCGGACCGGATCTCGCGCGATCCAGACCGGCTTCGCGACGCATAATGACGTCGGCTGACGTCTGGGACGTCACCAAACAGGCCCGAAGCCTGCGGAGCGGCGGAGAGGTGAGTTACAGTGTTTTTTATGTTCGCTCACCTCCCCTGGGCCCCCGATTGTTATACTCCGGGGTCTCAAAAGACCCCGGAGTATAACGATAGCAGTGATCGTGGTGTTCGCGGTAGCGACTGCCACAAGGCTCCGGGCCCCGTAATGTTCCGGGCCCTGTGGCAGTCGCTACCACTGCTACCCCGGTAGTTACGCCCCTGCTGACAAGTAAGTTTATCCTTCTGGTGTGGAGCCTCAAATGATAGAATTCTTTGGCTATACCTTCAAGTACCTACATACCTTCGTGTATCACTGGCTACAGATATAAATGTGAGGTTCTTGACGGACAGTTTGGTGAATTGTGCAAGCCCATCTGCCACATCATGGCGATCTCATTCAGATGGGTCCCTACACTAAGACATTACTTCCCCTATAGATAAGACCCCACAGATCAAGTTCTTAGAGACTGTCCTGTAACAGAGAGTATATAAGAAGGAAATCTCCTGTCCTATATATAAAGTGTTAGTATAGGAACCGAAGGGCTCAATCATGCCATGTGAAATGTGTGATATAAGATCACTTTGGAAAATACATCACTGAGGCCTAGTTTATACTCCAGATATATGGGAGGAAAACACAAGGCTCAGAGATGTTTTACTGTAAATGTATTAGATATATATATTTTTTTTTATTCCTCTATTTCTTAGAGATTTATTCATGAATATAACCCCTGTCCATACATATCATAACATAGAGACTTGACTTGAGGTCCAGTTCCAAGAGCTGGTGTGGATATCTTCAGAGAAGGGGTTGTCTTCATGAGATAACTCTTTTATAGGTGTCCTGGAGGTTTGGCAGGGTGAACCTACGGATCAATGTTCACCTTTTTCAATCTGGGCTGAGGCACCCGGCAGGGTTGTCCCCTGTCACCACTCCTTTTTGCCATAGCAATAGAACCCTTGGGTTTTCCAGGTGAGAAATGACCCAGTGTATTGAGGGTGACCCTTGGTGATAGGGAGGGCCATATTGACTTATTTTATTCACCCAGAGACCTATCTCCCTAGGGCTATCCAGATTTTAAATTATTTTGGTCCCTTCTCCAGTTTACGTGTAAATGAGAGTAAATTGGTCTTAATGCCTCTGGCACTCTGACTGGCCCTCAAGCTATTAGAATTTACCAGCGGTTGATGACTTTAAACATTTGGGTATTTACATCAATAAAAGTGCTAGCAAATCCCATGAGAAGAACGTCTATCCACTGCTGTTATGTGGAGTCCAGGTGCAGGGTATGGCACACTCTTCTGCTCTCCACTCCAGGTCCTCCCCAAGGTTTTCTTTAAGTAGTTCAATTCTGTCATAACCTCCTTCATATGTGGTGGTTCTAGGTATAAACTGTGCATGAGTACTCAACAAAGATTCAAATCCCAGGGAGAGATGGCCTTGCCAGATTTCTATTTGTACTTCTTAGCTGACCAGCTCCGCTTCCTTGATGTATGGATCCATGGTTTCAGCCTCCGTGGATTATTACGTAGCCTTCCATCTAGGCCAGTGATGGCAAACCTTTTAAAGACCGAGTGCCCAAACTGCAACCCAAAACCCACTAATTTATCACAAAGTGCCAACACGGCAATTTAACCTTAAATTAACCAGGATCTGTTTTATAGTGACCATGCAATGTAATAATATCACATGTCTGCTATAAAACAGATACTGTGTGATATAAATATTGAAGGACCCCCACACAGTACAATGCGCTCCACAGTGGCCCCCAGACCGTATTATATGCTCCAGAATGGCCCCCATACAGTATTATACGCTCCACAGTGGACTCCCACACAGTACTATATGCTCCATAGTGGCCCCCACACAGTAGTATATGCTCAACGGTAGGCCCTCCACACAGTATTATATGCTCCACTTTGGGCCCCCCACAGTATTATATGCTTCACAGTGGCCCCCACACAGTAGTATATGCTCCACAGTGGGCCCCCACACAGTAGTATATGCTTCACAGTGGGCCCCCACACAGTAGTATATGCTTCACAGTGGGCCCCCACACAGTAGTAAGTGCTTCACAGTGGGCTCCCACACAGCAGTATATATTTCACAGTGGGCTCCCACACAGTAGTATATGCTTCACAGTGGGCCCCCACACAGCAGTATATGCTTCACAGTGGGCCCCCACACAGCAGTGTATAATTCACAGTGGGCTCCCACACAGTAGTACAGTCATGGCCAAAAGTTTTGAGAATGATACAAATATTAATTTTTACAAAGTCTACTGCTTCAGTTTTTCTAATGGCAATTTGCATATACTCCAGAATGTTATAAAGAGTGATCAGCTTAACAGCAATTACTTGCAAAGTCAATATTTGCCTAGAAAATGAACTTTATCCCCCAAAACACATTTCAACATCATTGCAGCCCTGCCTTAAAAGGACCACCTAACATCGTTTCAGTGATTGCTCCATTAACACAGGTGTGGGTGTTGATGAGGACAGGGCTGGAGATCAATCTGTCATGATTAAGTAAGAATGACACCACTGGACACTTTAAAAGGAGGCTGGTGCTTGCCATCATTGTTTCTCTTCTGTTAACCATGGTTATCTCTAAAGAAACACGTGCAGTCATCATTGCACTGCATAAAAATGGCCTAACTGGGAAGAGTATTGCAGCTAGAAAGATTGCACCTTAGTCAACAATCTATCGCATCATCAAGAACTTCAAGGAGAGAGGTTCCATTGGTGCCAAAAAGGCTCCAGGGCGCTCAAGAAAGACCAGCAAGCGGCAGGACCGTCTCTTAAAAGTGTTTCAGCTGCGGGATCGGGCTACCAGCAGTGCAGAGCTTGCTGAGGAATGGCAGCAGGCAGGTGTGAGTGCATCTGCATGCACTGTGAGGCGGAGACTCTTGGAGCAAGGCCTGGTCTCAAGGAGGGCAGCAAAGAAGCCACTTCTCTCCAGAAAAAACATCAGGGACAGACTGATATTCTGCAAAAGGTACAGGGAGTGGACTGCTGAGGACTGGGGTAAAGTCATTTTCTCTGATGAATCCCCTTTTCGATTGTTTGGAACATCTGGAAAACAGCTTATTCGGAGAAGAAGAGGTGAGCGCTACCACCAGTCTTGTCTCATGCCTACTGTAAAGCATCCTGAAACCATTCATGTGTGGGGTTGCTTCTCAGCCAAGGGAATCGGCTCTCTCACAGTCTTGCCTAAAAACACAGCCATGAATAAAGAATGGTACCAGAATGTCCTCCAAGAGCAACTTCTCCCAACCGTCCAAGAGCAGTTTGGCGCTCAACAATGCCTTTTCCAGCATGATGGAGCACCTTGCCATAAAGCAAAGGTGATAACTAAATGGCTCAGGGAACAAAACATAGAGATTTTGGGTCCATGGCCTGGAAACTCCCCAGATCTTAATCCCATTGAGAACTTGTGGTCAATCATCAAGAGACGGGTGGACAAACAAAAACCAACAAATTCAGACAAAATTAAAGCATTGATTCTGCAAGAATGGACTGCTATCAGTCAGGATTTGGTCCAGAAGTTGATTGAGAGCATGCCAGGGAGAATTGCAGAGGTCCTGAAGAAGAAGGGTCAACACTGCAAATATTGACTTGCTGCATTAACTCATTCTAAGTGTCAATATAAGCTTCTGTTACTCATAATATGAATGCAATTATATTTCTGTATGTGATAAAAACATCTGACAAACACACATAAAAACCAGAGGGCAGCAGATCATGTGAAAATATAATATTTGTGTCATTCTCAAAACTTTTGGCCATGACTGTATATGCTTCACAGTGGGCCCCCACATGGCAGTATATGCTTCACAGTGGGCTCCCACACAGTATATATTTCACAGTGGGCTCCCACACAGTAGTATATTCTTCACAGTGGGCCCCCACACGGCAGTATATGCTTCACAGTGGGCCCCCACACAGTAGTTTATGCTACTTACCTAGTCCCACGAAGAGCATCCTCCTCCTTCTTCTGACCGTGCACTGATAACTTACGTCGGAAGCGATTGCTCACTAACAGGGAATCCTGTACTGGATTCCCCGTTAGTGAGCGATCATGGTGATGTCGCGTGTGCCAACTGAGAGGACTCTGCGTGCCCTCTCTGGCACGCGTGCTATAGGTTCGCCGTCACTGATCTAGGTATTAGTACACTATGGCCAGAATTGGAGAAACCTATGATGCTACTCCGCTGTCTCATATTACTTCATAAATTAGCAACACAGTTGTGGAAGGCCACCAAGGAGATTTCTCATTACCACACTCTGCCCCCACGGGGTACCCGTATGGCAAAATCCATTTGGTGAGAAGTCAAAAGAATGTCTCTCACCAAGATGTCATCTGAGCCAAGAAAATTGTCTATATAATAATAAACTGGATACTTTGTGAAATAATCGGCCCAGTTTCTTGGATGCATAGGCTGGTTGAGATGCTGCACTATGTAAAGTCAGTGTATTGTGACCTCAAAAACTCTTGCAGAGATTGGGAACCTGGGGGCCCACCCTGTTATAGCTCACCTACTCCCCTGTGGTCAGTCTAAGCCTCAGTGTATCCACACAACATATAATCTCTCAAGTCATGCCACACAGTATAATACCCCCTTAGTGCCCCCACACAGTATTATGTACCCTTAGTGCTCCCAACATAAGAAGAATCCCCTTTAATGCTTCTCCACACAGTATGATATAACATTAGTGCCCCCACACAGTGTGATATACCATTAGTTACACCCCATACAGTATGATATACCAAAAATGCCCCCCACACAGTATGAAATACCATTCATGCCTGCCACACTGTATGACATAATGGCCTGTTTTAACCATAGGGCCAATGGTGCACTTGCATCGAGTACCTATGGTAGCGGGGACTCCTTTGGGACAGCAGGACAGTACTGCAGTGGGACATTCCAGTCCGGGCTGCCCCTGCTTCACCATTCTTTCCCAGGAACTGCAGGCGTGATGTGATGACGTCACTTTCATCGCGCCTGCAGCTCCCTGAAGACTCCTACCCGAAACAGCAAGGGAGAGAGGGTGAGTAGTTTTTTTCCTTTTGTGTGGTAGGAGAAGGACATTAAACTGTGGCTATGAAGATGAGATCCCAATGCAGATATGAATTCCCGACAATGTTTTTAACAGCAAATCGCTCTGGATCTGTAAGGGCTATCATGATGACATTGGTATCATGAGATTCTCATCCTTAAAATGAATCCAAGCTCATCTCCGTAGCACTAACAGATCCTGAGATGGGGCTCTAAATTGTCTTCCCCCTCCTGCCTCAGGCAGCGTCTTAGAGCTGTAGAAGGAGGAAGGAGGGGGAAGGAGTAGAGCTCTCTTATTGTCACATAGAGGGATAATGTAATACCCCCCTGAGCCTAATCACAGGGGTATTCTTATGTAATACCCCTCTGAACATAACTAGGAAGTCTATTGGCGCTGTTATACAGACATTTACCATTGTCCAGGTCGCAGCGCCAAAAGAGTTTCACCAAATACTTACACAACATATACACAAAGTCATCAATAAAGTTTACATTTGACCCTGTCCTTGTTCTGTCCATACCTGATCTTTATAGAGTAAAATACACCTCTAGCGATATCTGTTACACGCTAAAATAATAGCATTAACGATTAGTACTAGAGATGAACTTATAAAACATTTCTGACAGGCGGAAAGTTCCATCAGTCAGATAACACATTGTCACGCATTGAATGTCACCATATAAAATCCCAGTTTTTGGCATCTTTCAGATGAGTATAATAGCTGGGTGGTGATGGGGGGTGGGGCCCACTTATGAAACCTTTGCACTGGGCCCACCAATGTGTTAAAGTGGCCCTGATGATATACCATTAGTATAGTTCATTTACAGTAGCTGCAAGGTATGTATATATTTAGTTGGATGATATAACCATGTATAAAGGTGGAGAGTATGATCCTGGGTATGTATCTGGGGGTATGTCCATGGTAACTGGTGTGGGGTCTGTTAATGTATACAGGTGGAGAGTATGCTCATGTGTATAGTTGGGGGAATCCCCGTATATACAGTTGGTGGGTATGACTACATATATACAGGTATTCAGTAGCTGGTCCCTCAGTCTACCATATGGTTGCCTGGCAACAGTGATGTCACAATGTCACAGTCCACCTCTACAGTCAGAGCTACCATTATGACATCATCACTACCTGCTTCTATGTATACCCTGAGCCTGATCATACCGGTGCCATTTCTTGAGTGAACACTTGTGTGGTCACATCTCTTTGGCTCTGGAGTAGCGAGTTATTGCTTACGCCATTACTTAGTTATTCTATTTGCACATTTGGCGAGTTCTACGTGTAGTGCAGCACTGCAAAACCTACCCTGCACACAGTGCCGAACTCAAAAAAACTTTTAGATAACCGAAATCATGAGTTATCGCGAATTGCTGCAGTTGGCTATTGAGGATAGCCTATGGATGAACCGACCTGAAAACCAAAGTAAGTGAACCTTTCATACTGTATGGGATTATGGGTGGGGGATTATCCCTGGGGTGGTCTGTACTTTATTCCTGTTACATCATATTCTACAATCTACTCTCTGGTTCTCTCTATATGTTGAGAAATGGAAATATTTTAGCATTTTTAAAATTTTACCTTTATATTGGGCAAATAATTTACTACTTACAGATGTAGTATGTACTAGAAACAGGGGCGTAACTAGCAAAGACTGGGCCCATAGCAAAATTTTGATTTGGTCCCCCCATCCCCACACATCCCCATCCTTGTCTCCACACAGTATAGTGCCCCATTTACACACAGTATAAAGTCCCATAGTGGCCCCTTCACAAGATATAATGACCCATATAATGGACCATACTTCCCCTCACCCTGAGCCTGATGCAAACAGATAGATAGAAATAGATAGATAGATAGATAGATAGATAGATAGATAAGATAGATAGATAGATAGATGGATAGATAGATAGATACATACATAGATACATAGATGATATATCTGCTATTTATAACATTCTAATATATGATCCATCTCTTTAGATCAGAGTATTGTAGTCGGAAGACTCCGGTCATCTCAGAGAACAAGGCTCGGAACATCTGACAGATCGAGGAGGTGCCAAAGAGAAGAGGATATTGTAGGTCCTGAACCTGCCCCAGAGAGAGGAGGAAGAAGAACCAGAGTCCCTTCCAGGCGCCCAGGATCCGAGAGCAGACACAGAAGCCGCTCCCCACAAAGACCGGTCCCTGAACGTCCCTGCTGTGCTGATACCGCACCATCAAGTAGCAGGGATAATACCAGTCGTGGAAGTGAAGCGCCAGTCATCGCCACCACGTCTGCCACGTCCCAGCCTAGTCCTGTTCTCCCTGGACTCAGAAGCATGGAGACCACTAGTCAGACCAGACCGTCTCCACAACCTGAGACAAACCCACTGCAGCAGATGATAGCATGGATGAACCGACCTGAAAACCAAAGTAAGTTAACCTTTCATACTGTATGGGATTTGGGTGGGGGAATTATCCCTGGGGTGGTCTGTACTTTATTCCCGTTACATCATATTCTACAATCTACTCTCTGGTTCTTTATATATGAAGAGAAATGGAAATATTTTAGCATTTTTAATTTTTACTTGGGCCCCCCATCCCCACACTGCATAGATCCCCCTTTCCTTGCCCCCACACAGTATAATGCCCATTTACACACAGTATAATATCCCATAGTAGCCCCTTCACAAGATATAATGATGTATATAATGGATCATACTTCCCCCTCACACTGAGCCTGATGCAAACAGATAGATAGATAGATAATGTAGTGTGATAGATAGATGATAGATAGATAGATAGATGATAGATAATAGATAATAGATGGATAGATAGCTAATAGATAGATAATAATTAGATAGATAGATAGATAATAGATGGATAGATAGATGAGAAGAAGAAGATAGAAGAAGATAGATAAAGAAGATAGATAGATAGATAGATAGATAGATAGATAGATAGATAATATATTTGCTATTTATGACATTCTAATATATGATCCTTCTCTTTAGATCAGAGAACAAGGCTCGGAACATCTGACAGGTCGAGGAGGCGCCAAGGAGAAGAGGATATTGGAGGTCCTGAACCTGCCCCAGAGAGAGGAGGAAGAAGAACCAGAGTCCCTTCCAGGCGCCCAGGATCCGAGAGCAGACACAGAAGCCGCTCCCCACAAAGACCGGTCCCGGAACGTCCCTGCTGTGCTGATACCGCACCATCAAGTAGCAGGGATAATACCAGTCGTGGAAGTGAAGCACCAGTCATCGCCACCACGTCTGCCACGTCCCAGCCTAGTCCTGTTCTCCCTGGACTCAGAAGCATGGAGACCACTAGTCAGACCAGACCGTCTCCACAACCTGAGACAAACCCACTGCAGCAGATGATGGCATTAAGAGCGTCACGGAATGCTGAAGTGGAAGAGATGAGGATAAGATGGAGGATGCAGAAAATTCAAGACCTTCCTGCCAGGAGCGTAACAGACCAGGATGAAGTCAGATCATGTGCCATCTGCCAGACTGAATATGAGACTGGCGAGCAGGTCACTGTGCTACCATGCCAGCACATATATCATCAGACCTGCATTGCAACATGGCTCCGCCAAAAGCCCCGCTGCCCCCTGTGCCGCCATTACTTCTTCCATAACATGCAGAGGTGAATCTAAAGTGCCCTCCATTATCATCTAGAGAAGGAAGATGAAGGTGTGCGAAAGGGGAGGAAACCAGACATGGATAAGAATAAAGGGGTTAATCAGGACGGCTGCCAATGTTTGTAAAGGCACTTTCTACCTGGTGCTGTTTATGCTGACACTCCGACACCAAATTTCATCTGGTGAATTAAGGAGTAAAAAAACATAAATAAATAAAAATTAAAAAAAAATAAAAAAAAATTCAAAAATACAAAAAATGCTTTAATAGGGTGGTTTTATTAAATAAAAGATAAAAAATACACATATTTGGCATCACCATAATCATAATGATCCATATAATAAAATACATTTGTTGTGCATCCCCTACAACAAAGAATTGATAAAAGGTAATAAAAAAATTATATGTATCCAAAATGGCATGCCCGAATAACACAAATCATCCAGCAAAAAACAAGCCCTGATACAGCTATGTCAATGGAAAAGTAAAAAAACGTTCCATCTGATCTAATAACAGCTGAACCTAAATATTTGGAACAATCTGAGGTAGTGGTCTACAATAATCTAACACTAGAAGAACGATTAGCTTTGATCCATCTTGAACGCAGAAAGAACATGGTGATCAAACCATCTGATAAGGGAGGGAATATTGTCAACTATTGTGAAAACTATACAGTGGGGAAAAAAAGTATTTAGTCAGCCACCAATTGTGCAAGTTCTCCCACTTAAAAAGATGAGGCCGGCCTGTAATTGTCATCATAGGTAGACCTCAACTATGAGAGACAAAATGAGAAAACAAATCCAGAAAATCACATTGTCTGATTTTTTAAGAATTTATTTGCAAATTATGGTGGAAAATAAGTATTTGGTCACCTACAAACAAGCAAGATTTCTGGCTCTCACAGACCTGTGACTTCTTCTTTAAGAGGCTCCTCTGTCCTCCACTCATTACCTGTAGTAATGGCTCCTGTTTGACATTGTTATCAGTATAAAAGACACCTGTCCACAACCTCAAACAGTCACACTCCAAACTCCACTATGGTGAAGACCAAAGAGCTGAGGAAGGACACCAGAAACACCAGGCTGGGAAGACTGAATCTGCAATAGCTTGGTGTGAAGAAATTAACTGTGGGAGCAATAATTAGAAAATGGAAGACATACAAGACCACTGATAATCTCCTTCCATCAGGGGCTCCACGCAAGATCTCACCCTGTGGGGTCAAAATGATCACAAGAACAGTCAGAAAAAATCCCAGAACCACACGGGGGACCTAGTGAATGCCCTGCAGAAAGCTGGGACTAACGTAACAAAGGCTACCGTCAGTAACACACTACGCCGCCAGGGACTCAGATCCTGCAGTGCCAGACGTGTCCCACTTTAAAAATCAGACAATGTGATTTTCTGGATTTGTTTTCTCATTTTGTCTCTCATAATTGAGGTCTACCTATGATGACAATTACAGGCCGGCCTCATCTTTTTAAGTGGGAGAACTTGCACAATTGGTGGCTGACTAAATACTTTTTTTCCCCACTGTATGTGAACCCCTTATTGAGATTTACAGAGGACATGAAGGATATCCTGTTGAAAGTGAAAAATGATGGTCTGATTGACAGGTAAAGAATTTGATTTTCTGTTCCCCAGTGATGTCACTTTCTACAGTCTGCCGAAGATTCACAAAGGGTATTTCCAATTGAAAGGCAGGCCAATAGTATCGGGTATTGACAACTTAACCCAGAACATTAGTACATACAGTACAGACCAAAAGTTTGGACACACCTTCTCATTCCAAGAGTTTTCTGTATTTTCATGACTATAAAAATTGTAGATTCACACTGAAGGCATCAAAACTATGAATTAACACATGTGGAATTATATACTTAACAAAAAAGTGTGAAACAACTGAAAATATGTCTTATATTCTAGGTTCTTCAAAGTAGCCACCTTTTGCTTTGATTACTGCTTTGCACACTCTTGGCATTCTCTTGATGACCTTCAAGAGGTAGTCACCTTAAATAGTCTTCCAACAGTCTTGAAGGAGTTCCCAGAGATGCTTAGCACTTGTTGGCCCTTTTGCCTTCACTCTGCAGTCCAGCTCACCCCAAACCATCTCGATTGGGTTCAGGTCTAGTGACTGTGGAGGCCAGGTCATCTGGCGTAGCACCCCATCACTCTCCTTCTTGGTCAAATAGCCCTTACACAGTCTGGAGGTGTGTTTGGGGTCATTGTCCTGTTGAAAAATAAATGATGGTCCAACTAAACGCAAACCGGATGGAATAGCATGCCGCTGCAAGATGCTGTGGTAACCATGCTGGTTCAGTATTCCTTCAATTTTGAATAAATCGGACTGACTGACCTTCATTTCTTAAAGTAATGATGGCCACTCGTTTTTCTTTACTTAGCTGCTTTTTTCTTGTCATAATACAAATTCTAACACTCCATTCAGTAGGACTATCAGCTGTGTATCCTCCTGACTTCTGAACAACACAACTGATGGTCCCAACCCCATTTATAAGGCAAGAAATCCCACTTATTAAACCTGACAGGGCACACCTGTGAAGTGAAAACCATTTCAGGTGACTACCTCTTGAAGCTCATCAAGAGAATGCCAAGAGTGTGCAAAGCAGTAATCAAAGCAAAAGGTGGCTACTTTGAAGAACCTAGAATATAAGACATATTTTCAGTTGTTTCACACTTTTTTGTTAAGTATATAATTCCACGTGTGTTAATTCATAGTTTTGATGCCTCCAGTGTGAATCTACAATTTTTATGGTCATGAAAATACAGAAAACTCTTGGAATGAGAAGGTGTGTCCAAACTTTTGGTCTGTACTGTATGTAGATAAAGAACTCAGGCACTCATCCAATGTGAGGGATGTAATTGATGTCCTCACTAAATTGGAGGGCATCACATTAGAAGAGAACGTGTTACTCTCGAGTCTGGATGGCTCTATATTCATCTATTCTTCATGATAAAGGATGCCAAGTGGTGGAATTCTATCTAAACTCAAAAGAAATACACCTTGTGCCACATAATAACTTTGTGCTTTTACATTTTATTCTGGTGAAGAATATCTTATTTGTGGGCCGTGTCTTCCACCAGCTAAGGGGTACAGCAATGGGTAGCCCAGCTGCACTGAGCTTTGCTGACCTGTACCTCAGCCGGTGGGAGGACACACTTAACTCTGCAAGGATGTACAGGTAGAGATAGATGCCAACTGCCTAGATATATATAGTCAATGGGCGGTCTGCATCTGATTATAAAAGTTGAAGTTAATAGTTTCCAAGATTTCGAAAGTGCATACTATATTCCCTAGCTGAAAAGTTAGAACTGAAGAAAAATAAAAAAAAAAAAACAGAAAAAAACGCTTCAAAGAAAAGATTATTCCACCAATTTAGTGAACAAATCCCATCAAAAAGCAAAAAATATATTCCAAGCTTAAAGGGGTTGTCCGGAATAAAATGCAATTCCTACACTAATCTAAACACCCTCCCCCCAACTACTTTCTAAATCTCTTACTTTTGCAAAAATGTATATTTACCCTTATCCCAGGCACATGTACTGATTATCCAGTAACGTTCCATCTCGCCATTTCCGGAAATGGAACGTCACCAATACTACATCCCCCTCACCCCTCCCACTACTCCTCTTCTTTGACACTCTGCCAACTCATGCGCAATATAGCCAGAGTATCGGCATTGCGCTGTAGACGGCACTCCCTCTCTATTGCGCAGGCGTGGGTGGTCGGAGGAGTCTGAGTACTGGCTAAAGCCGGGACTATTGCACACGTGCCAGCAGATGTCAAAGAAGAGGAGGAGACGTCCCCACAGAAGGAAGTCTGGACAGGAAGACAGGTAAGTATGATGGGGTGGGGTGGTTGGGCTGTGTTAGCTAGTTGGGAAGGGCTAGTAGTAGGCGGGATAGCTAGGGAGACAAGGAGGGGGTGTGAGAGAGTGAGGGGGAGGGAGTGAGAAGGAGGTAGTGCAATGCAATGCAATGCATCATTGTAGTAGGCTAAGACAGCAGGAAGCTACACCATGTAAACAAATGCAGAGGATGCCAGGAGCTCCCAGAGAAACCCAGAAATCACTCAAAACACTGCTAAAGGCGTATAGGTGTATTTATTAACCCATTAATAGCACTAGCAGACCTTTTTTTAAAAAATATTTTTTTGCCTGGTAAACCCCTTTAATGTCTGAGACAAAATAATAATAATAATAATAATAATAATAATAATAATAATAAAATAATAAATTTTATTTATATAGCAAAAAAGAACAAGCAGAAGCGACACAATTGGGTCCTCATATACCAGTAACTTCATCAACAGATACAATTTGAGCCACTCAGCAGTGTGAGACGTCCTCAACCAGCACGGGCAGGGTCCTAATAATTGCTAAAAAATGAATCCCTAACTGACCTAGTCTCACATATAGGAGAGCATCAACCCTATGCAATAATCTAATCCCAAGTTATTTAAGACAATAAAAGACCCACCTACATTACTGAAAATTTTCCCTTTCATCGTTGGATTCCATAAGTGTGTAAAAACTTGCTGTCTCTTTTGTTTAAATATAACACAAAATATTCTGGTCCGACATCACAGAGGAAAACATTTCCATCAAATATTCCTCAGCTGTGGATGGGATTTTTTGATCTACTTCCTCCAATGTCCCTGCAATTTACATTGGTCTTACTGTTGAACAATTGCATTGCAGGATTAACCCTTTTCCAACATCCGCTGTAATAGTTTGACAGTCTTTAAATATGGAGGCCACTTGGGAGCCAGGGCACCATTTCCCTGGTGGCGCATGTGCACCCACTTTTTGGGGGTTGATCCATTACTATGACAGCTGAGAGCCTGTTGAAGGCTCCCAGGCTTGTTCGTAGATTAGTCCTAGTGCAGCCCATGATAGAAGTATAGAGATGTCTCAATAAAAATATAAATTACAAAGCAAAAAAAAAAAAAAAGTAAAAAAAAATATATGTTAAAAGTTCAAATCACCCTCCTTTCCCTAGATCAGATATAAAAATAAATAAATAATGTAAAACTCATATAAATTAGGTATCGTGTGTCTGAAAATGTCCATTCTACAAGATTTTAAAAATATATTTTCCCATACGGTGAACTCTGTAGTGAGAAAAACAATCAAGAAAGCCAAACTGACTTTTTTAAAACTGTTTTGCTTCCCATAAAAATTTTAATAAAAAGCGATCAAAACATCAGATGTTCCCCAAAATGGTATAAATAAAAAGTACATAAGGAGAAACAAAAATAAACAAAAAACACTATGGAACATTATATTGTGTGGAGGGGCCACTATGGGGCATAATACTGTGTGCAGGGGCCACTATGGGACATTATATTGTGTGGAGGGGCCACTATGGAACATTATACTGTGTGGAGTGGCCGCTATGGGACATTATACCGTGTGCAGGGGCCACTATGGGGCATAATACTGTGTGCAGGGGCCACTATGGGACATTATATTGTGTGGAGGGGCCACTATGGGACTATTTGTGTGCAGGGGCCACTATGGGACATTATACTGTGTGAAGGGACCGCTATGGGACATTATACTGTGTGGAGGGGCCACTTTGGGACATTATACTGTGTGGAGGGGCCGCTATGGGGCATTATACTGAGCACTGAGTACTTTGGCTATGCAGTGTTGAGGTCCCACTATAACTGCTGATTGATGGCAATTATTTTGGCAAACATTGATGCATTTTAGCCATGCCTTCCTGTAAAGGTGTGTTCACACTACCGTTATTACAGTGTGTCTACAGTGTAAGAAGAGAGCAATGGACATTAACAGAAGTAGAATGAGGGATAAGAACAACAGACATTAAGGCTAAGGCCCCACATTGCGGAAATGCAGCTTTTAATGTTGCAGATTTTGCTGCGTTTTTTTGAGCCAAAGCCAGGAGTGGATTGAGCAGAAGGTAGAAGTATAAGAACTTCCTATATATTTCTCATTCCTTTTGTAGACATTCTTGGCTTTGGCTCAAAAAAACACAACAAAATCTGCAACCAAAAAAGCTGGATTTCCACAACCTAAATAGCTAAAGAGTGAAGCCACCCTTAAGGCCCACTTCTTGCTCGCTAGTCCAGGCCCCCTTGTCAAGTGGGGCATAAAAAAGTGAAAAACAAAAAAATAGCAATATATAGATGCCAATAATTACACCTGTATACACATCAAAACTGAAATGCATTAAGCCAGCATAGATGTCAGCTAATAATGGTAACATAAAATATAACTTGTAATAAGTCTCAATATAGATATAACCGCACCTCCCGTTATGGGAATTACTGTAGTACCAGTACGCCACTATTCCTCAGTGAACTCACAATATGATGTATATGCAGGAATATACTAGAGAACCCCCATAATTCCAATACTTCAAACAAATATGCATGAAATATACAACAATTGAGAAAAATGGTTCAATCTCACCAGTGTGTTGGTTCTCTAAGGAAGATCAGGTCCAACAGGCAGAAGGTTCAGATAACATAATCCCTTGCTAACCCTTCAGATCTATGTCCTGACCCCATAAAAAGACTCCTGCCCTTACAAGGCAGTACCACAAAGCTATTCCTTACACCAACTGTCCCTTTCTGTCCCTACGTTTCATGGCTGGTTAAGTCAATCTTCAGGGGACCTATGACCTATTGGGACTACTTAACCAGACAACTTCCAAGGCATAGAAAGAAAACACTCCCAAGGTCTAATAGCTAGGGAATGTCTATAGCAATATGGTGGTGCTGCCTGATCACTATCAGAAATAAACTGGTGACAAACAGAGTCCTGCTGGCTATGATTTTAAAGTTACCGCCTTCTAATTACTACTCCACTCACCTGTGGATCCAGCACGTTGGATCAGGGGGAAGTGTGCTGTGTGTCTCCATGTTTGAATTAGCATTATGTGGTCTAACGCTCTGCGCATGCGCGTATGACGTCATCATACACGTTATCGAGCATGCCCAGATAGATCTTAACTACGGGTTAAGAGGTTAGATGTGCAACTGCGCATGCGTTGATGACGTCACCTCCACATTACCACGCATGCCCAGAACATGTATATCCCCTGATTGCCAAAATAAAGATGGAATCAGTTTTTACTTACTGTGCAAGCGCATATGATGTCATCAGTGCGTCACTGCACCTGCGCTATATACATATAGCGCTGCTATTAATTCTAAGTGCCTCAGTACCGATGTTTATTGCAGGTTGGGTGAGCATCCGTTCCACTATTACAGTCCACTTGCCCAAATTCTCACAAAACACATTTATCACAGGGGACATGATTTATAGTTTCTTTGTTGCTTATTATGCTTAGCACTCCAAATCGATGTAAGAAAAAAAAAAGTGTCTTAATCACGTGACAAATGATCAATGACGCACAGACGCAGCTGTCATTATGCCGCTGTAACTGCTGAAGCCTCCACTTATTATACTCTAGGGCACCTATACCAGGGTGGGCACCTCAGGCACATTTACCTGGCACAGAGCTCTATCTTATGGTTAACACACTTCTACCCAGGTGACACTAGGGGGAATGTATGAGGCATGGCGTCCCTAATGCCCGGGCGGGCTAGCCCTAGTCAGGGGGCAGCAACTGCCTGTGCAATTCATTTCTGTACCGAAGCAAGTGAAAAAAGCACGACCAAGGGACCGCACAGAGGGAAACAACAAAACCGGGCCGGGCCCCAAGCCAACCAACAGGGGCGACAAGAAGGGACCGCAAAAAAAAGCAGGGGGGCACAGAAAGGAGAACAACCAGATTGGTGGGTAGCATATATAACGGGGCAGTCCTCACATTGCTGGCACTGGGTCCCTCTGCTAAAAAAAAAAAATAAAATTTGGCACATCATACAAAAAAAAGTTGCCCTAACCCTGTTCTAGGGTCTGAAGACACCACCCAGTATCACAGTAGTTTGTGGGGGAAAAAAACAAAAATTTGTGTTTGGTTGAACCCAAAATTTTTGGAAAATTGGTATGGGACATTATATTGTGTGGAGGGGCGACTATGGGACATTAGAGTGTGTAGGGGGGGCCACTATGGAACATTATGCTGTATGGGGGCACCTATGGGACATTATACTGTGTGGAGGGGCCACTATGAGACATTATACTGTGTGGAGGGACATTATACTGTGTGGAGGGACCACTATACAACATTATACTGTGTGCAGGGGCCACTAGTTGAAGAAGGATCTCACACTCCAAACGGTTGCTTTTAGAATATGTGTTTTTATTCATCACACGTGATATTTAGAGGTGAGCAAATCGATTCTGCAGAAGTGGAATTCGATCCGAATTTCAGGAAATCTTCGATTCTCCACGATTCCGGATTTCCTGATGCTTTGTGGTAACGAATATTTAGTAAGGACCTTTGTGACACCAGACGGTTACATGATGTTCTCTAGTGATGTGATTGGGTAGGCGTGTCTTTGCTTGTTAGCAGATCCTTCCACATGAATAAAAGTTGTCCGTGCTGAAGAGAGAGAGAGAGAGAGATATGACCGCGGCATCCAAGGGCTTTTCTGCAGCCCGGAAATAGCTGTTTATTCGCCACAAAGTAATTCGGATGGAAGCAAATTTTTTTGGAACTTCGAATCGAACTGCCGAATTGAACTTTTGAGAAGTTCGCTCATCTCTAGTGATATTCAAGTAGAGTAAATTGTGACGTTTCGGCCTGTATGTCGACCTTCATCAGACTCTACAAGGAGACATATAACATAGTGCATAATGTGAGAATAACAGATTTACAATCCTAAACTGAATTACATGTCAGGAAATATAGTACAATACAGAGTTACAGATATAGTAGAGGACATATACTGGTTCAGTACCATCTCACAGAGGCCACTAAGGAAGTCATAAAGTAGAGATAGGTAAACACAAATATAGTTCCCGATAACTGCATAAAAATGCATAAAGGTTATATACATTACCCATATTAGTAGGCACAGAACATACAGAATTCATAGGCAAGGCATAAAATGCATGTGGTGTTAAATAAAGAAAATTATGCATATAAATCTTATCTTATATAAATATTACATAAACTTTTTATTTTTCCATTCACAGAGCCATATGAGGGCTTAGTGTTTGCAGGATAAATTCTTCTTCATGATGCTACCATTTATTATTCTGTACAAAGTACTGGGAAGCTGGAAAAAATTCAGAATTGGGTGGATTTGAAGAAAAGATGTATTTGTGCGACTTTCTTACAGGCTTTGTTTTTGCGGCGTTCACTCTGCAGCCAAAATGACATCTCACCTGTGTTCTATGTTTCGACACAATTCCGGGGATACCAAATTTATATGGTTTTATTTATATTTAACCCCTTAACAAAAATCTAAAACTATGCAAAAAAATTTTTTTCTGAAAGTCGCCATATTCTGACACCCGTAACTTTTTTATACTTCCGTGTATGGGGATGTATAGGGAGTTTTTTTTTTTTTTGCGGGGTCCAGTGTGCTTTTTAATTATACCATTTTGGGAAATGTACAGTATATTGCTTTGATCACTTTTTACTCAAGTTTTTATCAGAAGCGAAACAGCAAAAAAATGGCGGTTTGGCACTTTTGATGTTTTTTTTTTTTTAACTATTTTATTATCCCCCCTAGGGGGCTTGAGCCTGCAATCATTTGATTGCAAGTCCCATAGACTGCAATACAACAGTATTGCAGTCTATGGGAGATTCTGTACATTACTATTGAGGCTGGTCATAGACCAGCCACAATAGTAATATTACTATGACAAGCCTGGGAACTTTTAGAAGGCTCCTGCCTGTCAGAAAAACAGGTCGGCTCCGGCGATCTTGCCATGTGGGAGCCAGCCTGCAACAGTAAAGGTACAGGGCCGGTGGGGACCGACCCCGGAGGCTATATTTTTACTTTGGGGGAAGGGGGTGCTGCCATGCAATGCCCGCGATCAGAGTGTCCGCCATCTTTAAAGACCCGGCATGTGTCGGGAAGGGTTTAAAGAAAAGAAATGGCAAAGGGAGATATAAAAAGGGGAAAGAAAGGAAGATGTAGAAATAAGAAAGAATAAAGAAAATAAAGATATAATAGATAGAAAGGCAGAACTAGATGAAAGGGGAGCAGATAAATACGAGGCTATTTGACCAAAGGATTCTAAATTTGGAAGAGGCCAATTCTCATGATGGTGGTCCTGGTCCTGGTCCTAGCCAATCTAAAAATAATGAGACACTGTTTGAATTAATGTATGGAAACATAATGTACAGAATACAGAAAGCAGTACAATATCACACCATAGAGGTTGTTGATGTACAGTAATGGCAGTCATTAATAGTTCCAATTAGATTAGATGAATAACACAATCTCATATTCCCGATTCAAGGAGAGGAGGAGTAGTGGTGGACTATATCACAGAGCCTGTATCATCCCTGGGCACCCTCCTAGAACCAAGGCTGGGGGATTGGACACTGACATACTACTACCCCCATTTGGAAGCTGCCGTTACCTTTGTTCCAGTTTCAAAATAAAAACTGTTCTTGTTCACTGCACCGCTGACTCCTGAGTCTTGCCTGCATCCCCATCAGTGCCCTTCCAACCTACACCACACCGGCCGGGGGAAACAACTACTACCACCACCATCCGGTAGTGCTGCAGGACCCCCTCGACTGTATCCGGCTCAGGAGAGGGGCGGAGTGGTTGGTGAGTGTGCTCGGCCTAGTAGGTGGCACATCCTCTGCCACTACAACTCCCATCCTTCGGTCTCCTCCATCTGGGTAACGGCACAGTCATGAAGGTTTTTTGGTCTTTTTTAACAGGGTAGGAAACTGCTCTGGAATTCTTGTACCCCGGGAAAGGCATCATGCAAGATATTGCAATGTTTGCAAATGATTTGGTGTATTTTATATAAAAATGGGTGAAATGTGTGGATAAATGGAATCGGTTTAGAGTTTCAGTCATTGCGTGTAGTGGTTGGTTGTATGGTTCGTGTCAGTGCTGTTGTTAGTACATTATCTGGGTATCCCCTCTTTCTGAATTTTTCCTACATTTCCTTAAACCTTTGGTCCCGGGTAGAGGGTACAACAACTATTCTGGATACTCATGAATTGGGATTTGGGTAATGAATTTTAATTGCCAGTGGATGAAGGCTGTTGTAGTGAAGTAAACTATTTCTGTTGGTTTCTTTGCTGTATAAATCTGAGTGTAATACGCCTTCTTGGTTTATAATGATGAGGTTATGTAGGAAGTTAATCTTATGTTGGTCAGAATACAGTGTAAATTGGAGTTTGGGCCAGATGTCATTCAGGTATTTGACAAACCCCAGAAGTGACTCCAAATCCCCTGTCCAGATACAAAAGATATCATCAATATCATCAATAGATCTTTCCCACATTAACCCTTTGGCGTTGCAACCAGTTTTGGACTTTAGGACATAGCTCCATTCTTCAACTATAACATGAGTCACTTTATGTGGTGATAACTTTGGAACACTTTAACTTTTCCAGTTGATTTTGAATGTTTTTTCGTGACACATTGTGCTTCGTATTTGTTGTAAATTTTGGTCAATATGTTTTGTGTTTATTTATGAAAAATAGGAAATTTGGTGAAAATTTTAAAAAATATGCAATTTTCAAAGTTTGAAATTATCTTCTTTTCATATAGAGAGTCATACCGCTCAAATTAGTTAATAAACATAATTTACCAGATCTCTGCTTTATGTTGACATCAAATTTTAAATGTTCCTTTAATTTTTTTGGACGTTATAAGGATTACCGTCTAAGAGGAATTTTCAAGAGCGTTTATGAAACAAATTTTTAAGGTACTAATTCAGTTCCAAAGGGGCTTTGAAAGGTCTTTGTATTAGAAACCCCCATAAGTCACCCCGTTTTCAAAACTGTACCACTAAAACAATTCAAGACAGTATTTGAGAAGTTTGTTAACCCTTTAAGCGCTTCACAGGAATTAAAACAAAATAAAGGTGAAAAATACACATTTCAATTTTTTTCAATACTATATTCATATAACCCTAAAATTTGGACATTCACAAGGGGTTAAAGGAGAAAATGCATCCCATAGTTTGTTGTTTTCTCTCAAGCACATAAATACCACGTGTTTATGATGTAACCACAAGGGCTTAAGAGAGAAAAAAGCCCCCTACAGTTCATTACACAATTTCTCCTGAACGTGCCCCATATGTGGTCGTAAACTGCTGTATGGGTACATGGCAGAGCTTGGGACAGAAGAGAGCGCTATTTGGCTGTTGGAGGGCAGATTTTGCTGTGAACAGTTTCAGGCACCATGTCGCATTTGTAGAGCCGCTGAGGTGCCAGAACAGTGAAAACTCCCAAAATATGTCCCCATTTTGGAAACTAGACCCCTCAGGAAATTTATCAAGGGCTATAGTATTTTGACCCTACATATGTTTCACAGAATTGGGCCGTGAAAATAAAAGATTAAATTTTTTTCCATTAAAATGTTCTTTAAACCCCAAATTACTGGAAGTCACGGGGTTTGTTTGTACTGTGGGTTCTTAAAAAAAAAAAAAAAAAACACCTGCTATTATAATCATCTTAAAACTGCCAAAAACAGGGATTTTATATTGTGACATTC
Source organism: Leptodactylus fallax (assembly GCA_947044405.1). Taxonomy (NCBI): domain Eukaryota; kingdom Metazoa; phylum Chordata; class Amphibia; order Anura; family Leptodactylidae; genus Leptodactylus; species Leptodactylus fallax. Next base: position 2,403,745 of record CAMRHE010000308.1, read on the forward strand.
AATGGGTGACAATGTGTTATGTGACTGATGGAACTTTCCGCCTGTCAGAAGTGTTTTATACATTCATCTCATGTAACGGATACAGGAGCATCTCAATAAATTAGAATATCTTTGAAATGTTTATTTCTTTCAGTAATTAAATTAAAAAAGTGACCTCCTATATTTTCTAGATTCTTTACACACAGAGTCTTCTATTTCAAGTGTTTTATTTCTGTAAATGTTGATTATGGATTACAGATAATGAAAACTCAAATCTAAGAAAATTAGAATATTGTAAGTTCAGTTCAGTATTGTAAATTCAGTGTGTCACCTGCCAAGGTTTCCTAAGTCTTTAAATGGTCCCTCAGTCTGGTTCAGTAGGACACACAATCATGGAAGACGCTGATTATGGATTGTATTAATGAATTACTGAAATGAATGAACGTTTCAAAGATATTCTCATTTATTGGGATGCATCTGTATCACTAGAGAGGCGGTCGTCGTATTATACTCTATAAAGATAAGGTATGGACAGGACAGGGACAGCAAAAAAGTGTAAACTGTAATGATGACTTTGTGTATGTGTTGTGTAGTTGGTGCAACTTTTGTGGCACTGTGACCTCGACGATGGTTATGTTATGTTCAAAGGGGTATTACATAAGAATACCCCTGTGATTAAGACCAGAGGGGTATTACATTATCCGTCTATGTGACAATCAGAGAGCAAAAGTATAGTATGTTCTCTGATTGATAGGAGAGGGGATAACATCTACAGAAGTCCCTGCTACCCCCCACTGGGGTCACATACAGGTTATGCATAAATGATGATGATGATGATGATGATGATGATTTATCATCATCTGTGCAGTCTGCAGCTCCTCTCCTCCACTCCCCTCCCCTCTCCTTCTTCATACAGCTGATACTCCGATCTCCCTGTTCTGGGGCACTGTTATGACAGTAAGCCCGGGGATCAGTACTGTGCATAGCTGTACAGACCCACCAATCACAGCGATCGCTGGAGGGGGGAGGCTTGTAGTGGTCCCTCATGGGTCACATGAGAGTCTCAGGTGCCGGCAACAGCTGAACTCCTGATACCTAGCCATACTCCCTGCTAGAGAAAAGCCCCGGGAGCTGGGACGTAACTGTACATCCTGGTGCGCTAATGAAGCTCTCTCCAGGATGTACAGTTATGTCGTGGTGCGCTTAAGGGCTAAAACGTGTGTCTGGAAGGTAGTGTTTGTGTATACGAGGCACTCCTTGAAGTCTGCCATATAGCAGGTAGTGTAAGGCGGTGCTACATTTGAGCCCATCACAGTCCCCCGTTTCTGGACATAATAAGTATCCTCAAAAAGAAAATTATTTTCTTCTAGGACGATTTTCAGTAAGTCGGTACACAGTTTAATGACTTTATGATCAGTGTTGGAGGTCTCTAGTAAAGTTTCAACCGCTCCGATGCTCTTTTGGTGATGTATAGATGTGTATAAACTCACTACTTCTAGAGTGACTAGAAAAGATTCTTTGGGGATTGAGGGTAAGAAACATAGATGTGTCTAGAAGAAATGATTTAGTGTTTTTGACCAGGGGAGTAAGTATTGTTTTGATGAAAGTGGACATGGGAGACAATATGGAATCGGTGGATGCGACTATGGGTCAGGCCAGGAGGATTATGGAGTCTTTTGTGGACTTTGGGGAGAGTGTAAAAAACTGGTGTTATGGGGTGCTGCTTTGTTAAGTAGGTAACCGTGTCATTATCTATAGTGCCCAATTGTAAGTGGTGTTGTAAGGTAGGTTGGATCTTCCATGATATCGAGGATATTGGATTGTGAGGTAGAATTTCATATACATCATGATCTTTTAGTTGACTATGTTTTTCCGTAATATAATCTGTTTTGTCCATTATGACTAGAACATCTCCTTTGTCTGCTGGTTTTAGTATTAAGGAGGTGTCTTGGGTGAGGGCAGTTAAGGCTTGATGGTCCAAGCTATTAAGATTAGAGGTACAAGAATAGGAATACGGAATATGTCAATGATCTTCTGAATTAGGGAAATAACTGTCTCAACAGGTGGTGAGTTTCTAGGTGACATAGCTTCTATTCTTAAGACCCAAACTTTTTGCCGTGATACAGCTTAACCAGTCAGGTGTCTCTGAATTCATGTTCTCTGAGGGTTTGTCCGCCAATGGTACCCTTAATCCAGCCCTGAATATGTCTCTGCTTATATTCTAGAGTATAAGAATGAATGTACAGTTAGAAGGTATACCTCCAGGAAACATAGAGTATACCTATGTAAATAAGTGGGGGTATACTCATATATACAACCAGAAAGTATGACTATGGGTTTGTATCTGGAGAGTATTCCCCTGTATACAGATGGAATGTATACCCTTGTATATACAGTAGATGCAGGGTATATATTTAGTTGGATGATATAACCATGTATACAGGTGGAGAGTATGACCCTGGGTATGTATCTGGGGATATGTCCATGAAAACTGGTGTGGGGTCTGTTAATGTATACAGGTGGAGAGTATGCTCATGTGTATAGTTGGGGGGAATCCCCGTATATATACAGTTGGTGGGTATGACTCTACATATATACAGACATTCAGCAGCTGGTCCCTCAGTCTACCATATGGTTGCCTGGCAACAGTGATGTCACAATGTCACAGTCCACCTCTACAGTCAGAGCTACCATTATGACATCATCACTACCTGCTTCTATGTATACCCTGAGCCTGATCATACCGGTGCCATTTCTTGAGTGAACACTTGTGTGGTCACATCTCTTTGGCTCTGGAGTAGCGAGTTATTGCTTACGCCATTACTTAGTTATTCTATTTGCACATTTGGCGAGTTCTACGTGTAGTGCAGCGCTGCAAAACCTACCCTGCACACAGTGCCGAACTCAAAAAAACTTTTAGATAACCGAAATCATGAGTTATCGCGAATTGCTGCAGTTGGCTATTGAGGATAGCCTATGGATGAGCCGACCTGAAAACCAAAGTAAGTGAACCTTTCATACTGCATGGGATTTGGGTGGGGGATTATCCCTGGGGTGGTCTGTACTTTATTCCTCTTATATCATATTCTACAATTTACTCTCTGTTCTCTCCATATGAAGAGAAATGGAAATATTTTTGCATTTTTAAAATTTTACCTTTATATTGGGTGCATAATAATTTACTACTTACAGATGTAGCATGTACTAGAAACAGGGGTGTAACTAGCAAAGACTGGGCCCATAGCAAAATTTTGACTTGGGCCCCCCATCCCCACACGGCAAGATCCCCCTTTCCTTGTCCCCACACAGTATAGTGCCCCATTTACACACAGTATAAAGTCCCATAGTGGCCCCTTCACAAGATATAATGACCCATATAATGGACCATACTTCCCCTCACCCTGAGCCTGATGCAAACAGATAGTAGATAGATAGATAGATAGATAGATAGATAGATAGATAGATAGATAGATAGATAGATAGATAGATAGATAGATAGATAGATAGATAGATAATATATCTGCTATTTATAACATTCTAATACATGATCCTTCTCTTTAGATCAGAGTATTGTAGTCGGAAGACTCCGGTCATCTCAGAGAACAAGGCTCGGAACATCTGACAGATCGAGGAGGCGCCAAAGAGAAGAGGATATTGGAGGTCCTGAACCTGCCCCAGAGAGAGGAGGAAGAAGAACCAGAGTCCCTTCCAGGCGCCCAGGATCCGAGAGCAGACACAGAAGCCGCTCCCCACAAAGACCGGTCCCAGAACGTCCCTGCTGTGCTGATACCGCACCATCAAGTAGCAGGGATAATACCAGTCGTGGAAGTGAAGCGCCAGTCATCGCCACCACGTCTGCCACGTCCCAGCCTAGACCTGTTCTCCCTGGACTCAGAAGCATGGAGACCACTAGTCAGACCAGACCGTCTCCACAACCTGAGACAAACCCACTGCAGCAGATGATAGCATGGATGAACCGACCTGAAAACCAAAGTAAGTGAACCTTTCATACTGTATGGGATTTGGGTGGGGGAATTATCCCTGGGGTGGTCTGTACTTTATTCCCGTTACATCATATTCTACAATCTACTCTCTGGTTCTTTATATATGAAGAGAAATGGAAATATGTTAGCATTTTTAAAATTTTAACTTTATATTGGGCAAATAATTTACTGGAAATAGGGGCGTAACTAGCAAAGACTGGGCCCCATAGCAAAATTTTTACTTGGGCCCCCCCATCCCTAAACACTGCATAGATCCCCCTTTCCTTGCCCCCACACAGTATAATGCCCCATTTACACACAGTATAATATCCCATAGTGGCCCCTTCACAAAATATAATGACGTATATAATGGACCATACTTCCCCTCACCCTGAGCCTGATGCAAACAGAAAGAGAGAAGATAGATAGATAGATAGATAGATAGATGCAGATAGATAGATAGATAGATAGATAGATAGATAGATAGATAGATAGATAATATATTTGCTGTTTATAACATTCTAATATATGATCCATCTCTTTAGATCAGAGTATTGTAGTCGGAACATCTGACAGATCGAGGAGGCGCCAAAGAGAAGAGGATATTGGAGGTCCTGAACCTGCCCCAGAGAGAGGAGGAAGAAGAACCAGAGTCCCTTCCAGGCGCCCAGGATCCGAGAGCAGACACAGAAGCCGCTCCCCACAAAGACCGGTCCCAGAACGTCCCTGCTGTGCTGATACCGCACCATCAAGTAGCAGGGATGATACCAGTCGTGGAAGTGAAGCGCCAGTCATCGCCACCACATCTGCCACGTCCCAGCCTAGTCCTGTTCTCCCTGGACTCAGAAGCATGGAGACCACTAGTCAGACCAGACCGTCTCCACAACCTGAGACAAACCCACTGCAGCAGATGATGGCATTAAGAGCGTCACGGAATGCTGAAGTGGAGGAGATGAGGATAAGATGGAGGATGCAGAAAATTCAAGACCTTCCTGCCAGGAGCGTAACAGACCAGGATGAAGTCAGATCATGTGCCATCTGCCAGACTGAATATGAGACTGGCGAGCAGGTCACTGTGCTACCATGCCAGCACATATATCATCAGACCTGCATTGCAACATGGCTCCGCCAAAAGCCCCGCTGCCCCCTGTGCCGCCATTACTTCTTCCATAACATGCAGAGGTGAATCTAAAGAGCCCTCCATTATCATCTAGAGAAGGAAGATGAAGGTGTGCGAAAGGGGAGGAAACCAGACATGGATAAGAACAAAGGGGTTAATCAGGCGGCTGCCACTGTTTGTAAAGGCACTTTCTACCTGGTGCTGTTTATGCCGACACTCCGACACCGAATTTCATCTGGTGAATTAAGGAGTAAAAAAACATAAATAAATAAAAATTAAAAAAAAATTAAAAAAATTCAAAAATACAAAAAATGTTTTAATAGGGTGGTTTTATTTAATAAAAGATAAAAAATACACATATTTGGCATCACCATAATCATAATGATCCATATAATAAAATACATTTGTTCTGCATCCCCTACAACAAAGAATTGATAAAAGGTAATCGAAAATTATATGTATCCAAAATGGCATGCCCGAAGAACACAAATCATCCAGCAAAAAACAAGCCCTGATACAGCTATGTCAATGGAAAAGTAAAAAAAACGTTCCATCTGATCTAATAACAGCTGAACGTAAAAATTTGGAACAATCTGAGGTAGTGGTCTCAGTAATCTAACCTAGAAGAAAGATTAGCTTTGATCCATCTTGAACGCAGAAAGAACATGGTGATCAAACCATCTGATAAGGGAGGGAATATTGTCAACTATTGTGAAAATTATACAGTGGGGAAAAGAAGTATTTAGTCAGCGACCAATTGTGCAAGTTATCCCACTTAAAAAGATGAGGCCGGCCTGTAATTGTCATCATAGGTAGACCTCAACTATGAGAGACAAAATGAGAAAACAAATCCAGAAAATCACATTGTCTGATTTTTGAGCATCCGTTCCACTATTCCAGTCCACTTGCCCAAATTCTCACAAAACACATTTATCACAGGGGACATGATTTATAGTTTCTCTGTGGGTTATTATGCTTAGCACTCCAAATCGATGTAAAAAAAAAAAGTGTCACGTAATAAATGATCAATGACGCACAGACGCATCTGTCATTATGCCGCTGTAACTGCTGAAGCCTCCACTTATTATACTCTAGGGCACCTATACCAGGGTGGGCACCTCAGGCACATTTACCTGGCACAGAGCTCTATCTTATGGTTAACACACTTCTGCTCCAGGTGACACTAGGGGGAATGTATGAGGCATGGCGTCCTAATGCCCGGGCTGTGAGCTAGCCTAGTCAGGGGGCAGCAACTGCCTGTGCAATTCATTTCTGTACCTTGAAGCAAGTGAAAAAGTGTAATATGGCAGCTGGACGTGCTAAAGTGGGTCTCTGTTCATTTCAGATTTGTATGGAATTATTCAACAAAAAGACCGGGCTATCTGAGGCCACTCTAAGTCCTTTATCAACCAACAGTGGGATTCTCCATAGAAGGGTCACCTTTGCAAAAAATTGAGTCAGGAACAAGGATCGCATTGAAATGGATGTCTAATCAACCAGTTATATGGTTGTGGTTATGCATTATATAACTTTCATGTATGGGTCAATGTCCTCACTATTATTGCATGGCACACTGGGTACCTCATCTTTGACTTTAAAAAAAAAAAAAATTCGGCACATCATACAAAAAAAAAGTTGCCTAACCCTGTTCTAGGGTCTGAAGACACCACAAAGTATCAAAGTAGTTTGTGGGGAAAAAAAACAAAAATTTGTGTTTGGTTGAACCCAAAATTTTTGGAAAATTGGTATGGGACATTATATTGTGTGGAGGGGCGACTATGGGACATTATAGTGTGTTGGGGGGCCACTATGGAACATTATGCTGTATGGGGGCAGCTATGGGACATTATACTGTGTGGAGGGACATTATACTGTGTGGAGGGACCACTATACGACATCATACTGTGTGCAGGGGCCACTAGTTGAAGAAGGATCTCACACTCCAAACGGTTGCTTTTAGAATATGTGTTTTTATTCATCACACGTGATATTTAGAGATGAGCGAATCGATTCTGCAGAAGTGGAATTCGATCCGAATTTCAGGAAATCTTCGATTCTCCACGATTCCGGATTTCCTGATGCTTTGTGGTAACGAATATTTAGTAAGGACCTTTGTGACATCAGATGGTTACATGATGTTCTCTAGTGATGTGATTGGGTAGGCGTGTCTTTGCTTGTTAGCAGATCCTTCCACATGAATAAAAGTTGTCCGTGCTGAAGAGAGAGAGAGAGAGAGACATGACCGTGGCATCCAAGGGCTTTTCTACAGCCCGGAAATAGCTGTTTATTCGCCACGAAGTAATTCGGATGGAAGCAAATTTTTTTGGAACTTCGAATGGAACTGCCGAATCGAACTTTTGAGAAGTTCGCTCATCTCTAGTGATATTCAAGTAGAGTAAATTGTGACGTTTCGGCCTGTATGTCGACCTTCATCAGACTCTACAAAGAGACATATAACATAGTGCATAATGTGAGAATAACAGATTTACAATCCTAAACTGAATTACATGTCAGGAAATATAGTACAATACAGAGTTACAGATATAGTAGAGGACATATACTGGTTCAGTACCATCTCACAGAGGCCACTAAGGAAGTCATAAAGTAGAGATAGGTAAACACAAATATAGTTCCCGATAACTGCATAAAAATGCATAAAGGTTATATACATTACCCATATTAGTAGGCACAGAACATATAGAATTCATAGGCAAGGCATAAAATGCATGTGGTGTTAAATAAAGAAAATTATGCATATAAATCTTATCTTATATAAATATTACATAAACTTTTTATTTTTCCATTCACAGAGCCATATGAGGGCTTAGTGTTTGCAGGATAAATTCTTCTTCATGATGCTACCATTTATTATTCTGTACAAAGTACTGGGAAGCTGGAAAAAATTCAGAATTGGGTGGATTTGAAGAAAAGATGTATTTGTGCGACTTTCTTACAGGCTTTGTTTTAGCGGCGTTCACTCTGCAGCCAAAATGACATCTCACCTGTGTTCTATGTTTCGGCACAATTACGGGGATACCAAATTTATATAGTTTTATTTACATTTTAACCCCTTAACAAAAATCTAAAACTATGCAAAAAAATTTTTTTTCTAAAAGTCGCCATATTCTGACACCCGTAACTTTTTTATAGTTTCGTGTATGGGGATGTATAGGGCGTCTTTTTTTGCGTGGTCAGGTGTGCTTTTTAATTATACCATTTTGGGAAATGTATATTGCTTTATCACTTTTTACTCAAGTTTTTATCAGAAGCGAAACAGCAAAAAAATGGCGGTTTGGCACTTTTGATGGTTTTTTTACGGCTACAGCATTTACGGTACAGGAAAAATATTTTTATAAGTTTGTAGCACCGGGCGTTTTTGGACACAGGGATACCTAATGTGTATGTGCTTCACAGTAATATTTTACTTTTATATGTATTCTAGGGAAAGGGGGGGTGATTTGAAATGTTAGGGTTTTTTTTATATATATTTTTTAAAAATTTTTTTTTTTGTTTTATTTTTATCTATACCCCCTAGGGGGCTTGAGCCGGCAATCATTTGATTGCAAGTCCCATAGACTGCAATACAACAGTATTGCAGTCTATGGGAGATTCTGTACATTACTATTGAGGCTGGTCATAGACCAGCCACAATAGTAATATTACTATGACAAGCCTGGGAACCTTTAGAAGGCTCCTGCCTGTCAGAAAAACAGCTCGGCTCCGGCGATCTTGCCATGTGGGAGCCAGCCTGCAACAGTAAAGGTACAGGGCCGGTGGGGACCGACCCCGGAGGCTATATTTTTACTTTGGGGGGAAGGGGGTGCTGCCATGCAATGCCCGCGATCAGAGTGGCCGCCATCTTTAAAGACCCGGCATGTGTCGGGAAGGTTTTAAAGAAAAGAAATGGCAAAGGGAGATATAAAAAGGGGAAAGAAAGGAAGATGTAGAAATAAGAAAGAATAAAGAAAATAAAGATATAATAGATAGAAAGGCAGAACTAGATGAAAGGGGAGCAGATAAATGCGAGGCTATTTGACCAAAGGATTCTAAATTTGGAAGAGGCCAATTCTCATGATGGTGGTCCTGATCCTGGTCCTAGCGAATCTAAAAATAATGAGACACAGTTTGAATTAATGTATGGAAACATAATGTACAGAATACAGAAAGCAGTACAATATCACACCATAGAGGTTGTTGATGTACAGTAATGGCAGTCATTAATAGTTCCAATTAGATTAGATGAATAACACAATCTCATATTCCCGATTCAAGGAGAGGAGGAGTAGTGGTGAACTATATCACAGAGCCTGTATCATCCCTGGGCACCCTCCTAGAACCAAGGCTGGGGGATTGGACACTGACATACTACTACCCCCATTTGGAAGCTGCCGTTACCTTTGTTCCAGTTTCAAAATAAAAACTGTTCTTGTTCACTGCACCGCTGACTCCTGAGTCTTGCCTGCATCCCCATCAGTGCCCTTCCAACCTACACCACACCAGCCGGGGGAAACAACTACTACCACCACCATCCGGTAGTGCTGCAGGACCCCCCTCGACTGTATCCGGCCCTGGAGAGGGGCTGGAGTGGTTGGTGAGTGTGCTCGGCCTAGTAGGTGGCACATCCTCTGCCACTACAACTCCCATCCTTCGGTCTCCTCCATCTGGGTAACGGCACAGTCATGAAGGTTTTTTGGTCTTTTCTAACAGGGTAGGAAACTGCTCTGGAATTCTTGTACCCCGGGAAAGGCATCATGCAAGATATTGCAAAGTTTGCAAATGATTTGGTGTATTTTATATAAAAATGGGTGAAATGTGTGGATAAATGGAATCGGTTTAGAGTTTCAGTCATTGCGTGCAGTGGTTGGTTGTATGGTTCGTGTCAGTGCTGTTGTTAGTACATTATCTGGGTATCCCCTCTTTCTGAATTTTTCCTACATTTCCTTAAACCTTTGGTCCCGGGTAGAGGGTACAACAACTATTCTGGATACTCATGAATTGGGATTTGGGTAATGAATTTTTAGTTGCCGGTGGATGAAGGCTGTTGTAGTGAAGTAAACTATTTCTGTTGGTTTCTTTGCTGTATAAATCTGAGTGTAATACGCCTTCTTGGTTTATAATGATGAGGTTATGTAGGAAGTTAATCTTATGTTGGTCAGAATACAGTGTAAATTGGAGTTCGGGCCAGATGTCATTCAGGTATTTGACAAACCCCAGAAGTGACTCCAAATCCCCTGTCCAGATACAAAAGATATCATCAATATCATCAATATCATCAATAGATCTTTCCCACATTAACCCTTTGGCGTTGCAACCAGTTTTGGACTTTAGGACATAGCTCCATTCTTCAACTATAACATGAGTCACTTTATGTGGTGATAACTTTGGAACACTTTAACTTTTCCAGTTGATTTTGAATGTTTTTTCGTGACACATTGTGCTTCGTATTTGTTGTAAATTTTGGTCAATATGTTTTGTGTTTATTTATGAAAAAATAGGAAATTTGGTGAAAATTTAGAAAAATATGCAATTTTCAAAGTTTGAAATTATCTTCTTTTCATATAGAGAGTCATACCGCTCAAATTAGTTAATAAACATAATTTACCAGATCTCTGCTTTATGTTGACATCAAATTTTAAATGTTCCTTTAATTTTTTTGGACGTTATAAGGCTTACCGTCTAAGAGGAATTTTCAAGAGCGTTTATGAAACAAATTTTTAAGGTACTAATTCAGTTCCAAAGGGGCTTTGAAAGGTCTTTGTATTAGAAACCCCCATAAGTCACCCAGTTTTCAAAACTGTACCACTAAAACAATTCAAGACAGTATTTGAGAAGTTTGTTAACCCTTTAAGCGCTTCACAGGAATTAAAACAAAATAAAGGTGAAAAATACACATTTCAATTTTTTTCAATACTATATTCATATAACCCTAAAATTTGGACATTCACAAGGGGTTAAAGGAGAAAATGCATCCCATAGTTTGTTGTTTTCTCTCAAGCACATAAATACCATGTGTTTATGATGTAACCACAAGGGCTTAAGAGAGAAAAAGCCCCCTACAGTTCATTACACAATTTCTCCTGAACGTGCCCCATATGTGGTCGTAAACTGCTGTATGGGTACATGGCAGAGCTTGGGACAGAAGAGAGCGCTATTTGGCTGTTGGAGGGCAGATTTTGCTGTGAACAGTTTCAGGCACCATGTCGCATTTGTAGAGCCCCTGAGGTGCCAGAACAGTGAAAACTCCCAAAATATGTCCCCATTTTGGAAACTAGACCCCTCAGGAAATTTATCAAGGGCTATAGTATTTTGACCCTACATATGTTTCACAGAATTGGGCCGTGAAAATAAAAGATTAAATTTTTTTCCATTAAAATGTTCTTTAAACCCCAAATTACTGGAAGTCACGGGGTTTGTTTGTACTGTGGGTTCTTAAAAAAAAAAACAAAAAAAACACCTGCTATTATAATCATCTTAAAACTGCCAAAAACAGGGATTTTATATTGTGACATTCAATGGGTGACAATGTGTTATGTGACTGATGGAACTTTCCTCCTGTCAGAAGTTTTTTATACATTCATCTCATGTAACGGATACAGGAGCATCTCAATAAATTAGAATATCTTTGAAACGTTTATTTCTTACAGTAATTAAATTAAAAAAGTGACCTCCTATATTTTCTAGATTCTTTACACACAGAGTCTTCTATTTCAAGTGTTTTATTTCTGTAAATGTTGATTATGGATTACAGGTAATGAAAACCCAAATCTAAGAAAATTAGAATATTGTAAGTTCAGTTCAGTATTGTAAATTCAGTGTGTCACCTGGCAAGGTTTCCTAAGCCTTTAAATGGTCCCTCAGTCTGGTTCAGTAGGACACACAATCATGGAAGACACTGATTATGGATTGTATTAATGAATTACTGAAATGAATGAACGTTTCAAAGATATTCTCATTTATTGGGATGCATCTGTATCACTAGAGAGGCGGTCGTCGTATTATACTCTATAAAGATAAGGTATGGACAGGACAGGGACAGCGAAAAAGTGTAAACTGTAATGATGACTTTGTGTATGTGTTGTGTAGTTGGTGCAACTTTTGTGGCACTGCGACCTCGACGATGGTTATGTTATGTTCAAAGGGGTATTACATAAGAATACCCCTGTGATTAAGACCAGAGGGGTATTACATTATCCGTCTATGTGACAACCAGAGAGCAAAAGTATAGTATGTTCTCTGATTGATAGGAGAGGGGATAACATCTACAGAAGTCCCTGCTACCCCCCACTGGGGTCACATGCAGGTTATGCACAGATGATGATGATGATGATGATGATTTATCATCATCTGTGCAGTCTGCAGCCCCTCTCCTCCACTCCCCTCCCCTCTCCTTCTTCATACAGCTGATACTCCGATCTCCCTGTTCTGGGGCACTGTTATGACAGTTATGACAGTAAGCCCGGGGATCAGTACTGTGCATAGCTGTACAGACCCACCAATCACAGCGATCGCTGGAGGGGGGAGGCTTGTAGTGGTCCCTCATGGGTCACATGAGAGTCTCAGGTGCCGGCAACAGCTGAACTCCTGATACCTAGCCATACTCCCTGCTAGAGAAAAGCCCCGGGAGCTGGGAAGTAACTGTACGTCCTGGTGCGCTAATGAAGCTCTCTCCAGGATGTACAGTTATGTCGTGGTGCGCTTAAGGGCTAAAACGTGTGTCTGGAAGGTAGTGTTTGTGTATACGAGGCACTCCTTGAAGTCTGCCATATAGCAGGTAGTGTAAGGCGGTGCTACATTTGAGCCCATCACAGTCCCCCGTTTCTGGACATAATAAGTATCCTCAAAAAGAAAATTATTTTCTTCTAGGACGATTTTCAGTAAGTCGGTACACAGTTTAATGACTTTATGATCAGTGTTGGAGGTCTCTAGTAAAGTTTCAACCGCTCCGATGCTCTTTTGGTGATGTATAGATGTGTATAAACTCACTACTTCTAGAGTGACTAGAAAAGATTCTTTGGGGATTGAGGGTAAGAAACATAGATGTGTCTAGAAGAAATGATTTAGTGTTTTTGACCAGGGGAGTAAGTATTGTTTTGATGAAAGTGGACATGGGAGACAATATGGAATCGGTGGATGCGACTATGGGTCAGGCCAGGAGGATTATGGAGTCTTTTGTGGACTTTGGGGAGAGTGTAAAAAACTGGTGTTATGGGGTGCTGCTTTGTTAAGTAGGTAACCGTGTCATTATCTATAGTGCCCAATTGTAAGTGGTGTTGTAAGGTAGGTTGGATCTTCCATGATATCGAGGATATTGGATTGTGAGGTAGAATTTCATATACATCATGATTTTTTAGTTGACTATGTTTTTCCGTAATATAATCTGTTTTGTCCATTATGACTAGAACATCTCCTTTGTCTGCTGGTTTTAGTATTAAGGAGGTGTCTTGGGTGAGGGCAGTTAAGGCTTGATGGTCCAAGCTATTAAGATTAGAGGTACAAGAATAGGAATACGGAATATGTCAATGATCTTCTGAATTAGGGAAATAACTGTCTCAACAGGTGGTGAGTTTCTAGGTGACATAGCTTCTATTCTTAAGACCCAAACTTTTTGCCATGATACAGCTTAACCAGTCAGGTGTCTCTGAATTCATGTTCTCTGAGGGTTTGTCCGCCAATGGTACCCTTAATCCAGCCCTGAATATGTCTCTGCTTATATTCTAGAGTATAAGAATGAATGTATACCTCCAGGAAACATAGAGTATACCTATGTAAATAAGTGGGGGTATACTCATATATACAACCAGAAAGTATGACTATGGGTTTGTATCTGGAGAGCATTCCCCTGTATACAGATGGAATGTATACCCTTGTATATACAGTAGATGCAGGGTATATATTTAGTTGGATGATATAACCATGTATAGAGGTGGAGAGTATGACCCTGGGTATGTATCTGGGGGTATGTCCATGATAACTGGTGTGGGGTTTGTTAATGTATACAGGTGGAGAGTATGCTCATGTGTATAGTTGGGGGGAATCCCCGTATATATACAGTTGGTGGGTATGACTCTACATATATACAGACATTCAGCAGCTGGTCCCTCAGTCTACCATATGGTTGCCTGGCAACAGTGATGTCACAATGTCACAGTCCACCTCTACAGTCAGAGCTACCATTATGACATCATCACTACCTGCTTCTATGTATACCCTGAGCCTGATCATACCGGTGCCATTTCTTGAGTGAACACTTGTGTGGTCACATCTCTTTGGCTCTGGAGTAGCGAGTTATTGCTTACGCCATTACTTAGTTATTCTATTTGCACATTTGGCGAGTTCTACCTGTAGTGCAGCGCTGCAAAACCTACCCTGCACACAGTGCCAAACTCAAAAAAAACTTTTAGATAACCGAAATCATGAGTTATCGCGAATTGCTGCAGTTGGCTATTGAGGATAGCCTATGGATGAGCCGACCTGAAAACCAAAGTAAGTGAACCTTTCATAATGTATGGGATTTGGGTGGGGGATTATCCCTGGGGTGGTCTGTACTTTATTCCTCTTATATCATATTCTACAATTTACTCTCTGTTCTCTCTATATGAAGAGAAATGGAAATATTTTTGCATTTTTAAAATTTTACCTTTATATTGAGCAAATAATTTACTACTTACAGATGTAGCATGTACTAGAAATAGGGGTGTAACTAGCAAAGACTGGGCCAATAGCAAAATTTTGACTTGGTCCCCCCCATCCCCACAAATCCCCATCCTTGTCTCCACACAGTATAGCGCCCCATTTACACACAGTATAAAGTCCCATAGTGGCCCCTTCACAAGATATAATGACCCATATAATGGAGCATACTTCCCCTCACCCTGAGCCTGATGCAAACAGATAGAGATAGATAATAGATAGATAGATAGATAGATAGATAGATAGATAGATAAATAATAGATAGATAGATAGATAGATAGATAGATAGATAGATAGATAGATAGATAATATATCTGCTATTTATAACATTCTAATATATGATCCTTCTCTTTAGATCAGAGTATTGTAGTCGGAAGACTTCGGTCATCTCAGAGAACAAGGCTCGGAACATCTGACAGAGCGAGAAGGCGCCAAAGAGAAGAGGATATTGGAGGTCCTGAACCTGCCCCAGAGAGAGGAGGAAGAAGAACCAGAGTCCCTTCCAGGCACCCAGGATCCGAGAGCAGACACAGAAGCCGCTCCCCACAAAGACCGGTCCCAGAACGTCCCTGCTGTGCTGATACCGCACCATCAAGTAGCAGGGATAATACCAGTCGTGGAAGTGAAGCGCCAGTCATCGCCACCACGTCTGCCACGTCCCAGCCTAGACCTGTTCTCCCTGGACTCAGAAGCATGGAGACCACTAGTCAGACCAGACCGTCTCCACAACCTGAGACAAACCCACTGCAGCAGATGATAGCATGGATGAACCGACCTGAAAACCAAAGTAAGTGAACCTTTCATACTGTATGGAATTTGAGTGGGGGAATTATCCCTGGGGTGGTCTGTACTTTATTCCCGTTACATCATATTCTACAATCTACTCTCTGGTTCTTTATATATGAAGAGAAATGGAAATATGTTAGCATTTTTAAAATTTTAACTTTATATTGGGCAAATAATTTACTGGAAATAGGGGCGTAACTAGCAAAGACTGGGCCCCATAGCAAAATTTTTACTTGGGCCCCCCCATCCCTAAACACTGCATAGATCCCCCTTTCCTTGCCCCCACACAGTATAATGCCCCATTTACACACAGTATAATATCCCATAGTGGCCCCTTCACAAAATATAATGACGTATATAATGGACCATACTTCCCCTCACCCTGAGCCTGATGCAAACAGAAAGAGAGATAGATAGATAGATAGATAGATAGATAGATAGATGACAGATAGATAGATAGATATATAGATGACAGATAGATAGATAGATAGATAGATAGATAGATAGATAGATAATATATTTGCTGTTTATAACATTCTAATATATGATCCATCTCTTTAGATCAGAGTATTGTAGTCGGAACATCTGACAGATCGAGGAGGCGCCAAAGAGAAGAGGATATTGGAGGTCCTGAACCTGCCCCAGAGAGAGGAGGAAGAAGAACCAGAGTCCCTTCCAGGCGCCCAGGATCCGAGAGCAGACACAGAAGCCGCTCCCCACAAAGACTGGTCCCAGAACGTCCCTGCTGTGCTGATACCGCACCATCAAGTAGCAGGGATGATACCAGTCGTGGAAGTGAAGCGCCAGTCATCGCCACCACATCTGCCACGTCCCAGCCTAGTCCTGTTCTCCCTGGACTCAGAAGCATGGAGACCACTAGTCAGACCAGACCGTTTCCACAACCTGAGACAAACCCACTGCAGCAGATGATGGCATTAAGAGCGTCACGGAATGCTGAAGTGGAGGAGATGAGGATAAGATGGAGGATGCAGAAAATTCAAGACCTTCCTGCCAGGAGCGTAACAGACCAGGATGAAGTCAGATCATGTGCCATCTGCCAGACTGAATATGAGACTGGCGAGCAGGTCACTGTGCTACCATGCCAGCACATATATCATCAGACCTGCATTGCAACATGGCTCCGCCAAAAGCCCCGCTGCCCCCTGTGCCGCCATTACTTCTTCCATAACATGCAGAGGTGAATCTAAAGAGCCCTCCATTATCATCTAGAGAAGGAAGATGAAGGTGTGCGAAAGGGGAGGAAACCAGACATGGATAAGAACAAAGGGGTTAATCAGGCGGCTGCCACTGTTTGTAAAGGCACTTTCTACCTGGTGCTGTTTATGCCGACACTCCGACACCGAATTTCATCTGGTGAATTAAGGAGTAAAAAAACATAAATAAATAAAAATTAAAAAAAAATTAAAAAAATTCAAAAATACAAAAAATGTTTTAATAGGGTGGTTTTATTTAATAAAAGATAAAAAATACACATATTTGGCATCACCATAATCATAATGATCCATATAATAAAATACATTTGTTCTGCATCCCCTACAACAAAGAATTGATAAAAGGTAATCGAAAATTATATGTATCCAAAATGGCATGCCCGAAGAACACAAATCATCCAGCAAAAAACAAGCCCTGATACAGCTATGTCAATGGAAAAGTAAAAAAAACGTTCCATCTGATCTAATAACAGCTGAACGTAAAAATTTGGAACAATCTGAGGTAGTGGTCTACAATAATCTAACACTAGAAGAACGATTAGCTT